>OZ038393.1:11013443-11703443 GCA_964036045.1 Eutreptiella sp. 'Long Island Sound 2002'
GCCCCTGCTCACGCCCCTGCCACGGGGAGGCGGCCGAGCCGGGTCCTTGTATGCGACCCCCCCCCCCAGCCCCCCCCCCCCCCCGGGTTTTGAAAGATAGTGGTGCCGGGTCGGCCACCAACAAGTGTCTCTAGAGAAAACTGTCTGGCGCCAAAGGCACCAAATTTTTTTTCCTACTATGTGTTTATACTAACCCTTTATACTAACCCTAACCCCCCCCCCTCACCCCTGGCTGGACGCCCCCCTAACCCCCGGCCAGACCCCCCCCCCGACCCCCGGCAGGAACACCCCCCCCCCCCGACCCCCGGCAGGGACCCCCCCCCGACCCCCGGCAGGAACACCCCCCCCCTGACCCCCGGCTGGACCCCCCCCCAACTGCCCCCCCCCCCCAAGTTTTGAAAGATAGTTGGGGGGTGGGTCGCATCAGGAACGGTTGTAGTCGCCCCCCCGTGGCCCCTGCCCATGCTCACGCCCACGCCCCTGCCCCTGCCACTGCCCACGCCCCTGCCCCTGCCACTGCCCATGCACCTGCCCCTGCCCCTGCCCCTGCCCCTGCCCCTGCCCCTGCCCCTGCCCCTGCCCCTGCCCACGCCCCTGCCCCTGCACCTGCCCCTGCCCATGCCCCTGCCCCTGCCCCTGCCCACGCCCAAGCCCCTGCCCCTGCCCACGCCCAAGCCCCTGCCCCTGCCCCTGCCCACGCCCAAGCCCCTGCCCCTGCCTCTGCCACTGCCCCTGCCCCTGCCCACGCCCCTGCCCCTGCCCCTGCCTCTGCCACTGCCCCTGCCCCTGCCCACGCCCCTGCCCCTGCCCCTGCCCCTGCCCACGAGTTGTGCCTGTGCGGCTATGCTTTGTCTTTGTTTTGGGACAGGAGGTCAGCGGCGCGGTGCGAAACGGACGCTGGGAGGTCGACGGAGGAAAGCACGGCAGCGAAAAGAAACAAAACAAGAAAACAAAAAAAAAATAAGAGACACGAACACAGAAAAGAGAAACAGCAATAGGGGTAGAAAAGGTAAGGCAACGCGGAGGGAGCTAGACTAAGGGGAGGGACAGCCACCCGCGCCGACCCAGCGGAGACCAAAAGCCAAAGCCAAAGCCAAAGCCAAAGCCCCTGCCCCTGCCCCCTGCCTCTGCCACTGCCCCTGCCCCTGCCCACGCCCCTGCCCCTGCCCACGCCCACGCCTGCCCCTGCTCACGCCCACGCCCACGCCCCTGCCCCTGCCCCTGCCCACGCCCAAGCCCTCAGGTGCGGGTGAGAGCCTGCCCTTGCTCCTGCTCTTGCCCCTGCCCCTGCCCGTACCCCTGCCCTTTGTGGACGTGCAGGTGGATGGTGCCCTGGCTGATGCAAAACGCTGTGTAGAGCTGGATCCCAAATGGGCGAAGGGGTACGTCCGTCTCGGGGCCGCGTATTACTCTGCTGGGGAGCTCCGCAAGTCCTACAAGGCATATGAAGACGGACTGAAGCTCGACTCCAACAACGCCCAGTTGACGGACGGGATGAAGCTGACCCAAAAGGCGTTGGCGGCAAAAGCGAGTGAGATCGCTGAGAACGTCCGGATCGCCCAGGCCGAAGCTGCGGCGCGGACGAGGCCCAAACCGACTCGACAGGCTCGCCTTCGGCCTCAAGCCCAATGTCTGGAGCTCCAGAGACCGTCATTGGGATCGATTTGGGAACCACCTTTTCATGCGTTTCAGTGTGGAAGGACGGTCGTGTGCAGGTGTGGGAGATATGTGCAAGCGTAGTAGGCACCCGGTTCGCCGGATCCCTATGGATGCCTCGCATTTCCCCCATTTTCCCAGCTGAAACTTGGACACCTCTGTTACAAAGGGAACCCAGGGGAAGGTTTTTGGCCTCCAGAAAAAAGGTGGGAATGGGACTCTGACAAATGGGTATTTCGTCCAATTTTTCTCCCATTTCCCCGCAATTCCCCCCCAATTTTTCTCCCATTCTCGAAGCTGGTCCCTCATTTCCCACCCTGATCTGTTAGTGCTGCCCCATTTCCCCCCATTTATTCCCCATTTCCTTCCATATCCTGTCTTGGGGGGCCTGGTCCACGTGAAAATTGCTTCAGGGGGTGCGGTGGGGCACGGGCGCCCGCCGAAGGAGGCGCGGGGGGGGGGGGGGGGGGGGGGGTGGGGAAGTGGGCTTCCGTGCCGCGCCCTTTGTTTTGTGTAACAATGGGTGTTGGCGCCCAAGGCGCCGGAACACAAATTTTGGCCCGAAAAAGTTTTTCCCGCCCAACATTTTGCCCCCACATATGTGTAGCCCGAAAATGATCAGCGCGACGTGGGGTTTGAGCCAGATATGTTGGGTGGACCCCCTCCCCCCCCCCACCCCACCGGCACGGCAGGTAGGACACCCCTCGCGCCGAACCCCCCCCCCCCCCTTCCCGGCACGGCAGACAAGGAGGGGGGTTGGGTTGGGCAAATGCGCCTCCGTCCCCCCGCCCCCCCAACCACCACCCCCTGGATCAATTTTCTTCTCACTCTGTCATGACTGTGGGGGTAGCCCCACGTAAGTGGGCCATGTGCTCATTGGTCCTCAATGGGTGCTGATGCTGCCCATTGCACACGGATCACGTTTGCTCTCACCGCTTCCACACAGGTGCTGCCGAATTCGGTGGGCGAGCGGACGACCCCATCCTACGTGGCTTTCACAGAGGACGGCGAACGATTGATTGGACAGCCTGCCAAGGCCCAAGCAGCCCGCAATCCCACCAGGTTGCAGGGCAAGAGGAGGTGGGGTCAGGCCGTTGCTTGATGAGGTTGCTGCCTCACACGGGGCGGGTGTCGGGTGGGTCCGAGCCCCCCCGAAAAGCTCGTGCCCTCAACATCAACCTCAAATTTGCAGCCCCTTTTATCAGTTTCATTTCCCCCATGACCAGCATTTTTCAGAGATATGGGTGGGCGGGGGCGTTAGTGCGGGGGATTGGCAGGGGTTTCCGCTGTGGAAATTTTTGGAAAAGTAGTCTTCGTTTGGTTTTGGCCACTGAAACGTCCCATTATTCCCAAGGGCCATTGAGGGAAAGTGTGTGCATGTGCTCGAAGCACATCAGCTCCTGTCTTCATGTGGGCACGTGGCCAATGACGGAGGTTTGCTGTTTGCAAGTGCCCCAGAGAATAGCAAAAAAAGGGGGGGGGGGGCAGAGGGTCTGCTCAGCCCTATCACGAGGACCCCGGCAGGTCGACTCAACTGATCACAGCGGTGCCAGGCCACGGGCGGGAGCCATCCCCAACACCGCTGCGGGCTTTTGCGCGAGTGCCTGTGCTCGACCGGCCTGGCAGAGGAGCACAGAGACCAGAACTTTGTGACGGGCGCGGCGGCCGGTGACCCTTGCGTCCCCACCCCCCCCAAGCCACCCCGAGGATAGCATTCGGGGAAAAGCAACATCTCTTGCAAATTCCCGCAAAAAACAAGCTCAAAAAACACTTTGATACACAAAGTCTACCCTTGCCAAAGGCAGGCTCATAGCATGTGGGTGCCAAAAAATCTGTGTGGGTCAGGCACGTGGCCGGGTACCTGCAGCGTGCCGCTGCCTCTGCTTGGAGCTCCATCCACGGCTCCAGCGGCCGGGCGGCCTAAGCACCTTGTGTCGTGCCTGGGACGCCCATTCCCAACCGCGGACCCCCCGGCGGCGTCCGGTGCCATACCATTGTGGGGCCCTCTGTTGACGAGGTATGACGAGGCCATACCTTCCGCCTGCAGCTGAGGGCACTGGGTTCAGTGCCAAGGCCCCAAACGAGAGCTTTGCGCGTGGCGCTGATGAGCCGAATGGCCATGCAGACACACTGTTCATTCGCCATGTGTCCCCACACAAGCGGTGCAGGCCACGCGACTCACACCCACAAGACCCGGGGCTTCTCAGTGCATCGCCACATGCGGTCCCCAAGTCAAGCGAGGCCCCAAACTGCAACCGTCCCTACACCTGCTCTACCCTGGACAGGGTTTGGGGAGGGGGGGGGGGGGGGCTAATGCCCATCGTGCAGGGTTGTGCCTGCACACCCACACAGGACCATGTACAACGTCAAGCGCATCATTGGCCAAGGGTACCATGAAGTTCTGGACGAGGTCAAACGCTTTCCATTTCAAGTCAAGGTATGGCCGTTGACGCCCGTCTCCTCACCTCTGCCCCCCGTGTTTGCCTCATCAAGGACGCAGAGTGGCTTGGTCACTCGCAACCGCTTCTTGATGCCGTGCTGTATGCGGACCATGCTCCAAAAAAGCACAAATGCAGTGGGTCCTCGCTCTGACAGTGTGTTTTCCGTTTCTCACACTCCCTTTTGAGATTGTGTGCCTTTTTTTTTTTTTGAGTGGTTGCAATTCAGTGCTCTGTGGAGGTGGCCGTGTTGCACAGGGGTAGTCAACCAAACGTTCCACCTCCACCTTCGCTGAGCTCACGTTAATGAGGTCTCACCCCATGACAGTTATGGTCCAAGGGAAGTCAGGCTTTCAACGTCAGGGCGGGGGGGGGGGGTCCATTAGAGCCCCCGAAAACTGAGGGAAGAGGGTGTTTTGGGAAAGGGGTTCCATTGACAGGGCCATTTGATCCGTCGCCAACTAAAGGCCCCAAAGTTTTCGTTTGGGGGTTTTTCAATAGTCTTTTTTTTATTGCACTGAGCAGGAGGTGTGTGACGACTTCTCTGGACCCCCGCGACCGCTGATCACCAAAAATGCTTTTCTCAACGTTTTTAAAACATTTTGGGTTCAGATGACCTTTGGGGCCCCGGGGGGTCGGTCCCGGTTGGATTTTGGGGGCCCCATTGATTGACCCCTTTTTGGGGGATGGGGGTCTGGCCACGGGGCTCTATTGAGGACCTTCCCCCTACATTCAACACCCGGCCACCCAAGGGGGCGCGCGTTCGAGGCGGGCGTGGCGGGGGGGGGGGGGAGGGTGGGGCGGGGCGGGGCGGGGCGTTCGAACGGGGCACGGATAGAGCCCCCTTGACAGGCCTTCCGTTCCTCCTCCGAAGGGCGCTCGACCCGGAAGCGCATTGGCCCCGGAGGGGTCTCCGACCTGAAAACCGATAAACAGTGAAAACGCATTTGTGGGTCAGCGCGATGAGTGGAACGGGGGAGTGGGAGGGGAGGTCCGTGGGGCCGAGGGGGGGCATGATGGGCAAGGGGTGAAAGGGGTATCGATGAGCGACGAGGGTGTGTGTGGGGGAGGGGGGCGGGCGTGCTCGGAAAGGTCATCATCTGTTCATTTTTGTCCCCCCCCCCCAACATGTCAGATGTGTGGCGCGTGGTGTTGGGGGAGGGGGCTTGTATATGTGTGTGCTGGGGTGGGTGTGTGTGGGGTGCGACTTCTCGATCGGATGCCGCACTGGGACGTTGCTCTTGTGTTGGATCCCGCAACACTGCCAGTGCAAAGGCGGCGGATTCGGCCGAATTCTGCGCCATTTGAGGACTGGCGCCTTGTCATCGTAACGCCCACGGTGCCGCGTTGAAAATGCCAAGAACTGCACGCGCTCATGTCATGCGGGCGCGCAGTGTGTACAGACCATGCACGGCTCAAGAGTGTCGGGGCCGGGGGTTGATTGTAAGGACCAGTGCGAATGTGATGAGGAAATGCTTTCCTCCGTAGACGGCAGCGCCCATTGGCCTCTCACCCCCTCGTGGGGGGGGGGGTCAAGACTTGGAGTTGCCACACCCATCAACCGCTGCCACACACAATGCGCCGGGCCGCAGCAATGAACGGGAACTGCAACGCGCCGCCATGCGGCCAGGCACACCGTACCACCACAGGGACCTCCAAGGCACGTTTGTTTGTGCCAAACAGACCCCCCCCCCCCCCCTGTGTCCCTGTGTCGCCTTCCGAAGCCCATGAGGACGTGGAGGATCCCCTCCGCCCGGTCAGATCAACGTCCTTGCGTTTATCGGAGTAACCCCCTTCGGGGGGTTGCCTTGGGAAGCCCGGGAGGAGGGCTGCCCCTGGTCTGTACCCTTTGTGCGGGTGCTGTGGTGGTACGGTGTGCCTGGCCGCATGGCGGCGCGTTGCAGTTCCCGTTCATTGCTGCGGCCCGGCGCATTGTGTGTGGCAGCGGTTGATGGGTGTGGCAACTCCAAGTCTTACCCCCCCCCCCCCCCCGCAACGAGCGGGTGAGAGGCTGATGGGCGCCGCCGTCTACGGAGGGAAAGGGTTCAAGGAAAGGCCGAGGGTAAGTGGCGAGAGGCCAATAGGCGCCGCCGGCTGCAGCCAGCAATCCACGCAGGCGTAGTGCCAAACCCCCCGCCGCTAAGCCCTGCTGGGCGAGAAATGTGTTGCAGGGGGCTCCATGGGACGGAAATCGGAGGCAGTCCGTGCGCATGTCACTGGCAGGACAACGAAGGCAAATCGGAGATCCATGTGGAGTATGAAGGCAAGGACCACAAGTTTGCACCCGAGGAAGTGTCCGCCATGGTCTTAGGTGTGTGCGCAGTCCTGTGTCTCGGGAGCTCAACCCCCTCTCCACCCTCTGCAATGTGGTCTGGGCAGCCCGAGAAGAACGTGTCGGAGGCCGGTTGTTCAAGCCACAGGAGCACAAGGCGAGGACGGTGTCTGCACCCAGTACGACCGCAAGCACCAGTCATGTTGGGGCGGCGGGCAGACAAACAGCGTGGCTGCATTCTCTGTAAGACGGACCTTGGAGGGGGGGGGGGGGGGGGGCTGGAGCCTCTCTCCTCCATTTCACGGGACCAGGGCTCCTTTTAGCAACTCAGCACCACGTGGGGGGGGGGGGGGCAGTGATGTATTAGAATGGCCATACACCGTAGGAGGAGGGGGGGTACCCCCCTCTGGACCCCCCCCCTCCCCCCCACCTCATCCCCTTCCAATGTTCGAGGGTGACAGCCAAAATTTTGCTTCGGCGCCTTCGGTGCCAAGAGGACAGCTTGAATTTTTTTTGGCCCGCCTTCGGCAGGGATCATAGGGGGACCCGAGGAGGAGGGGGGTCCCAGCCAGACCCCCCCCCCCTTTCTAATACATCCCTGCCCCCAGCCCACGGAAACCCGGGGCCGGTGACCTTATCGTGGTGTGGGGGCTCTGGCTATTGCGAACAGACCAGAAAAGAGGGTTCCGGCAGCCAGGGGGGGCTCTGGCTGCTTATAGTTGCCCAGCAGACGGCGCTCACGGGGGGGGGGCTGATCGCCTTGAATCCCCCGACGATGCCGGCCCGACTGCCTGCGGACCTCTGGGACCTGTGACACTGCCCAGCCGGGGTTCCGAGCACAAGGGTTGCCTGTACCTGCCTCCTCCTCTCCTCCACGTCACCCCCTCCCCTCTTCTCTACACTCTGTTGCCCTGTTGCCCTGCGGCACCCATAGTGCGTTGCCCCCAGTTGAGTTGCCCCTCGGGGAGTAGCCTGGGGTTCTGCAGAGCAAGAGAGGGACCCAACACAGGGTGCGTGTGCATTAGTAGATCCCTCCCCCCCTCCCTCGCCCCCCACCCCTCATCCCTCCTGCGAGTGAGTGTGCGGACGATGCCCGCTTCGGTGCACTGGGGGGGGAGGGGGGGCAGTGCGCTGTCACTGCCCACATGGGTGTTCTGGGGAGGCCCAGAGCACTGTTGCTGCCCGCAGTATGCATCTTGACCCCCCCAATCCCCAATCCTCCCACGCAAGCAGCGACTGGTTTTTGCAATTTGGCAAGGCGCCAAAGGTGCCGCAGACATTTTAGGGGCCACGAAGCGGCCTCTGTCGCTGGGCAAAAGACGCAAGGGGTTTTGGAGAGCATGCATTCTGTGTGGTAAGGGGTCGCATGCAGCATCCGCATCCCTCTGGTCAGCGCGCGACCTTTCGTTCCAGGTCAGTGCCTCCCACCCGCACGTTTTCAGAGCAGATGAAGGCGACGGCGGAAGCCAATCTGGGATACGAAGTCAAGCGCGCCGTCATCACAGTGCCGGCCTACTTCAACGACGCCCAGCGCCGCAGCACGCAGACGGCCGCAACCATCGCAGGCCTCAAGGTTGCGGCCCATCCCCTGAGCAAGCCGAGGAAGTATCCAGTTTTCCGGATACCTCCGGATACCTCCATTTCCCCCATTTTTCCATCCGGATACTTGGATACCAGGTTTTTTATTAACGGCCCTGTGGGGAAGCAGGTTGCCTTTAGGAAAAATGGGGGAAATGGGACCTGCCCGTGTCCCATTTTTCACCCATTTCTACACCATTTTCCTCCATTTTTCTTTCTTGTTGGAACATTTTCATGCATTTTCCATGATGTATTTGTGGCAATTTCCCATTTTCCCCCATTTTTCTCCATTTCCCCCCATTTTCCCCCATTTCCCCCCATTTTCCCCCATTTCCCCCCATTTCCCCATTTTCCCATTTTTCCGTGGCCTGCTGGATACTGGGATACTCCGGATATGGATACTTCCTGGGCCTGCCTGAGGCACGCCCGACACGCGCCCGGCGCGCACTCGGAGCAGCACGAACGACACCCGCGGTCCGTTGCCATCGGTTACCCTCCAACCGCCAGGCTCCACGCAGCAGATGGGACGGGTGGGCCCCAAAGCTTGTCCCCCCCCCTTCCCCCATGAGAGCGGGACGCGATGCACAAAGAGAACACGACACAACTGCTGAACTCCGGTACGCCCGCACCTCCCATAGGGGGCAAGATGACACAAAAACGAACCCAACCTACGTGGGCGCCCAGGTGCAGGCCATAACTCGATTTTAGGGGCCCCAAAGCGCTCGGCACTTTTGACCATCGGATGCGGAATTTCGCGCTTTGCTTTTTGTCTCTCGCAAAAATTGCTGAAAATGCACGTAGCCCTGGGAAATCGCGATTTATTGCCATTTTAGGTGTTTTTCGGCTTGAAACCTTGCGCCGGCCCTGACCCTCCCCTCCCCTCCTGGGGGCCAAAATGTTTGAGACGTCCCGACCATGATACAAGCCAACATGGAGAAATTGGCTGGCGCCACAGGCGCCGCAAAATTTTGGTGCCCCGATTAAAGGGGCTGGGAGAACCGGTCACCCCATGTGTTTATACTCAACCCCCCCCCCCCCCTTTCAAGGGGCCAAAATGTTCAGGGGGTGTCGGGGTCAAGGACTGCACCTGGGCACCCCTCATGACCCAAATCAAATGGTTGGACTGTGACGCTGATGCACTGTGATCCCCCCCCCCCTCCCCCGTCAACGTGCAGGTTGTTCGGCCCTGCAGCCGGGCAGGGAAGGACGTCTAGCCCCAAGACCCCGCCCCTGCAGGAGTGGCCGAACCCCCCGCGCCCGCAGCCCTCCCCATGTTGCGCATCACCATGACCCCCAGCCGGCTTTTGAGCACAGCGGGCCTCTCAAGGGGACGGGCCGGTGGGGCCGCCGGGGATTAGGCAGCGTTCCCAACCAAATTTTGTTGCTGCAAGCGCAGAGGTAACGGATGATGGTTTTTGGTGGTCAGGCGGCAAACCTCGGCTGATGACCGACAAAGGCCAGCACCTGCCGTTATCCTCCAATGGCCTCGCGGCGCCTCTCCTGACAGCCATCGTGTGAAGCGTTCCGTGTGCAGCGCAGTGCATGGCAGTGGGGGTCGTGAAAGATAGGCCTCTCGCGGTCGCGGTGCCCGAAGCTCATGCGGCTAGCAGGTTGTGGTGCCACGACGCCATTTCCCGACCGCTGTCGCAACGTGCACAGCGTTGCCATCGGGACACTCCGAGCACCGTTTTTTGACGGTTGTTGGACCGCTGGGCACCGTGTGGCCGACGCCAGAGTCTGTTGACAACACAAAGGCACCGACGGGGTGTTCTCTGCCGGCGTTTCCCTCTTCTTTTGTGAGCCATTCCCCCGTCGAGCCCCTGAGTAATATGACCTGAGACAAGGGGATGACGCCCGCCAGCCCCAAGCGACCGGGGGTGCACTGACCGGGGGCGACCGCACGGCGCACCGCCACCGGGGCTGCCCTTTGCGAATCAGACCGATTTTGTTCGCAAAAACCACCAATTTTGGGGAGGCGCGCAGTCAACCGTCGGCAGTTGTGCCGTCAACTGGCGGTAGCTGATGGCCCACCGACCGCAGTCGCTGGTGCGCTGTGGTGCGGGCGTACTGGGGTCCAGTAGTTGTGTGGTGTTATCTATCTGCGTTGCGTCCCGCCCTCGCCGGTGACGGGGGCATAAGCTTTGGGGCCCGCTGATCGGTCGTGCACAGCCACACAAACACCGTGCCGGTCCGGAGCCGGGCGGTTTCGAGGGTAACCGACGGCGGTTGGATGGCAGCCAACAGCGGTTGGCAGGCTCATTTTGCCCTTTGTGCCCCTTACCACTGCCGTGACCCATCAGCAACGCTTTCAACCAACAGCGGTTGCCAATCCGTCGGTGCTCTGTGTGCCGATAGGGGCGTGCCGGAGTCCGGCAGTGTTGTGCGTCATCCGGCCGTGCAGGACGGCCGCGAAGGACGGGGGGAGGGGGGATTGACGTCCGCAATTTTTCGCAATTTTCGGCAATCCCCCCCCCCCCCCTTTTTTTTTTTTTTTTTGCAATGTCGCACAATTTTCCGGAATTTTTCCCCAATGGTTCCGCACCTTGCATGCTTGTGCCTTTTGCCTTTGCGGACAACTGTTGAAATGCACTGATATCTTTGGCCCTAGTATTTTGCATCAATGGTGGCAGTCACGTGCCCCTTCCCCTTTCCAAGAGACTTTCCCGCAATTGACCCGCAATGTTCCCACAATTTTCCGCGAATGGATTTGATCATCCCTGACTGCACCCCCCCCCCCCCCCTCCCCTGCAGCCCAGCGACCATGTGTGTACCCTTCTGGCAGGTCGACCGCATCATCAATGAGCCCACCGCCGCGGCCCTGGCCTACGGCCTGGACAAACAGAGCGAGGGACTCGTGCTCGTCTTCGATTTGGGCGGGGGTACGTTCGATGTGTCGTTGCTGCAGATCGAAGAAGGCGTGTTCAAGGTGCGTCTGCCCCCCCCCCCCCCTGTGCCCACAGCGTCGCTTGTGCCTACAGCCATGTCAGAGTGCAGGTTGTGGCCGTGTCCAGCAGAGGGCACGTGGGACCTTGGTAGCTGTATGCAACACCTTTAGCCCAACCCCCCCAGGGCTGTGCCTTAAGAATTCTAATATTCCTTTTTGTCAAGGACAGCCCCGAAGGACAGCCCCCAAGAACTACCAACCGCCAGTTGCCAACCGCCACCAACCGCCACCAACCGCCAACGGCCAACTGCCGGCAATTGTTCAATACTGTTTCTGTAGTCTTGTATCTTGCCCATGAAGCAGAGAGCGTCCCCATCAACGTTCGTTTTTTTTTGGCCTCTTTCTTTCTCTCCTTTTCCTGAAGGACGCCCCCCCCCCCCCGCTTTCAGGGCGACAATTTTCTCTGCTCCAACTGCTTCTGTCCGCCCATGACTGTTTTGCAACCGCCAGCACTGCTTTTCTAACGCCCAGTATCCACTTTGGCAACCATTTTTGATGGCATTTTTGGGGTGCCGAGGCGGGAAAACTGCATAAGCAGTTTGTGCCCCAGCCCCCTTGGGGTCTAAAACATGCTTTACATAGGATATTTGATCATTTTGGATGGTCAAAATATCAAACAACAATCAGTTTCGGAAAATTCCATTTTTGAGCTTCCGAGGCTGGAAAACTGCATCAGCAAGTTCTGCCCCAGCCCCCTTGGGAGCCCCCCCCCCCCCGCCCCCCATGACACCCAACTAGGGTGAAAAACGCACAAAGACGGTCTAAAACATGCTTTACATGGGATAGTTCATCATTGTGAATGTTTAGATTATCAAAAAAAAATGAGAAATTCTAGTGCCTTTGGCAGTGCACCTCGAAGAGAGGCTGCCAGCCAGCCAATCAGTCAGTTAGCCAGGCCAACAGTCAGTCAGACAGGCAGAAACACACAGTTTGGGTTTTTTGTCAGTGACAGATGCGGCCCCAAGCAGTGGGGAGAACTGCTGGCTCAAGGCAAGCAGTGGCCGAATGGTAATGCAGCTGACCACAGACTTTTTGGTCGGCGGTTCAAACCCCGGCTGAGCGAACATGGCGGCAGCGGCGCCGACGACAGTCGACTGACCAGGATTCGAACCGCCGACCTAAAACTTTGCAGTCGGCTGTGCCGTTGGCGGGCCGTGCCGCACGAGGACCGCTGTTCCCCCAAGGGGGCAGTCCCAAATGCCCCCGCCCCGCGACTCCAAGGGGCCCCCCCAAAAGGGCTGCCAGCCTGCTTCCTAGGCCAGGCGCCCCATGATTGATTTGCTTGTAGCCGTCAGTCTGCCGTCCCCCAGTAGCACCACATCAGCCTCCCATGCAAAGAGTGGCAGTGGGGCTGCAACACGGTGACATTGGAAACAGCCACCCGCAGCATGCCTGCCGCGCCTGTCCGCACATGCTGCAGCATGAGCGCGCACCACGCCTTGACAGCAACAGATGTGGGAAGAAGAGGGGGGAGGGTGCCCTACCAGCCCCTGACGATGGTGGGGTGGCCACCGGGAGCCAGCACGCGGGCGAGCAGGCCAGCGTGCCCCTGAAACCAAAGGTTAGGCCTCCATACAACGGGCCGGTTAGAGGTGCCGGCGCCACAGCCACAGCCAGGCATGGGCAAGGGAGAGGGAGCTGCCAACTGCCACACCCGCCAGTCAAACGGGGCTAGGTCCATGGTGATTGCAGCGCCCCTCCCGAAGCCACCATAAACCGCCATCGACCATGGGCCTGGCAAGACTGGGCCTCGTTGCGCGTCAGAGGCCGGCATCCCTGCCGGGGGGGGGGTGGGGGGCCCGTGCGCCCAGCGCCGAAAACTGCACCACGGGGGGGGGGGGGGTGGCACGCCCGCTGAAAATTGCACAAGGGGCAAGGCAGAGGGGGCTCTCCCCAATGAGCTACATCTTGCACCCCACTTTGCACACCAACGCTAAACCACACCCCAAACCCGAAGACGGGGGGGGGGGGGGGGGCTAGGACCGCCGTCAGGAGGCCCGGGCTCCCCAGGCACGTAAAGCGTGGATGCAGTGCCGCAATCCACGTAAAAAGCAAAGGCAATACCGCCAAAGCCGAGACCGCAACCACTAGCCGGCACCACACCAACTGAACCGCCGGTGGGATAGATTGGAGGGTTAGGACTAAGAAGATCACAAATTTTCTTCGTCCTCCTCCTCTAGCTCTGCCGCAGATACCACGGCCTCGCCGTCCATGGCGACATTGCCCTCGGCCGCCCGTAGAGCTGCCATGTCGACGTTGCCTGCTGCCGGTTGTCCCGGCTGTGGTGCCGACGATGCGGCTGCTGGGGAGTCGGCCGCCAGGGGCTGGCCTGCCACCGGGACGCGTACTAGGTGGTCGCGGGGCCCCACAAGGACATGTTGCGCTGCTTGCGGTGCGCGATCTGCTCCCAAACGATGTCCGGTAGGGAGTCCACGGATGGGAAGAACATACCCGCCCAATCCCTGGGCACACCCTCCCGCTGCAAGACCAGCCGCTCCAAGGAGGTGCTGGCAAGCTGGGTGCAGCGCTACACCCGAATTGGCACCTGGTCACCGAAGACTTCCGCGGCTGCGCGCCGCAGCTGCACGTAGTCATCCATGGACAGCGCCACGGCTGCGGGGGAGCCCCGTATGCGGACCGACGCGACCCGCTTTGGCACCGCCGCGCCCAATATTCGGGCGGCCGTCCTTGCGTCCTCAGAGTCCGATGGCCCCGGGCCCAATACCTGGATGTTGATGCGCCCCGCAGAGCCCCCTTCCACCATGCCTGCTAAGTGGCGAGAGAAGGCCTCATCCGCAACCAACTCCTTCTTGGCCTCCGGCAGGGGGCCGCGGTGCTCTGGCGGCCGCTTGAAGTGCATGACGTGGGCCGGGTGAGGGTAATCCTCACCGGACGTGGCTCAGGGGCGGTACAACACCCCACGCACGCGGTCGCTATCACGCAGGACCACCAGGATCAGGTCCACAAGGAGGTCCACCAATAGCTCCACCCACGCCCCGTGGCGGCCTACTTTCATGGGGCAATTGGGGCAGCAAGGGACTGAGGTGCCGCCATGCCCCCTCGGGGGGGGGCGTCTCCTCAGTTCAGGTACACGACCCCCCCCTCCCCCCTCCCTGCCCTCTGGGCCCGCTTGGGAAGGTCTCGTAGTTCAGCGGTCATGCACGTGACGCCTGAACTAAAGGTGCTCGGTTCGAATCCCGGTGGAGGCCGATCGCAGTATCCTAGGCGCTAGGGTGTCGGTGACCCCGCGAGCCGGAAGGGAAGCTGCGTCGGTTCGAACCCCGGTGGGGGCGGAACGCAGTGTCCTAGGCGCTAGGGTGTCAGTGACCCCGCGAGCCGGAAGGGATACTGCGAGGGACAGGTAGGGATCACTGATACGCTGGAGTTCGGAGATCGCCCGAGCAACTTACCTTTACCTTTACCCTCTGGGCCCGCTTAGTTACCAAGGGTCAATAGCTACCGGCCATATATATGTGGCGCGAAGGCGCCCGAAATTTTTTTTTTTCATTTCGCTTGCCCACGTGGCACCCCTCCCTCAAACCATCCATGTTTCGAGCGCCAGATTCCGCAAGACGAGGCGCTATACAAATCTCGTTTCTTGCATGCTGGAGATCCCACCCATGAGAGCTAACCCGGCTCATGGGTGGTGCTTGCAAGGGCGGAAGCCGGTGGTTACACAGTGCGTCTTACCCCCATTTATCCTCCCTCAACTGTTGTTGAGGACAAGGATCCCCCCCCCCCACCATCCTCACCCAGACCTACACCCACACCCATGCTTTGGCCCCTTGAGCTGGGGATACCGACTCCCACGCTCTGGCGTGGCCCCTCGAGTTGGGGATACTTAGCAACTAGCAGTGACTAGCTAGTCCCCCGGAGAAGCCCTCCTCGGCGGCTAGCCCCCCCCCCCCCCCAGACCCCCCCCCCCCTAGGGGCCTTCGGCCCACTTCTACTGGGGGGGGGGGTCGCGTCCAAAAGCGAGGAGACGGCCCCCCTGTGGTGCAGCCAGTCCGCATCCGTATCCGCCAGGGCCATCAGGTCCAGCATGCATACCACACGCGCGGTGGGTCATCCGCCATGGGAGGGTCTACGTCCAGCAAGTCCTTAGGCTGGCCTTCGGGGTCCCCGTCAGGGCGGGTCCAGGACACCTGGAGGGCGTGGCCCAGAGGCGCCGGGTCTACCATTGCAGGGTCGGTGGTTTACCAAGGCAGCCGCTCAGTGCGCACCCTGCACTGCAGTGCAACCCCCGGGATCCGCAGGCTGTCGCGGGAGCGGCACAGCGTCTACAGCAGCGCTGCTGCAGTGGGGGAGGCGCGGTTGCCCCGGTGCACCTGCACAACCGCAGTGACAGTGCTCGCGCCCTCATAGGCAGTGAACACCGCGGAGGTGGCAAGGTGGGCCTCGTGGATGGTGCAGCCCACCAGCACCACGCACCGCGTAGCATCAGCTCGCTTCGGCTTGCGCCACTCCGCCGGATGCCGGCCTGCAGCGTCTCCGGATCAGTGCCATGGTAGAGGCGTTCGGGGCTGGACGGCCGTGGCATCGGGCAGAGCGCCTGCAGGGTCGCCACTGTGGGCTGGATCGCCTGAGGCCAGCCTTCTGCCGTCCCGGTGCCGCGACCACCTTCACGCAGGAGCAGCTGGCAGCTTCCGAAGGGCGGGCCGCAGCAGCAGCGTAACCTCTGGGGGGGCCCTGAGACGGGCTCTGCTGACCGTCGCGGCGCCCTTCGAGGCTGGCTGGGGGTCCTAGGCCTCCAGCTGTTGGACGTGTTGGCGGATGGTGAAGGAGTTCAAGTTCATGACCCCCTTGGCCGCCTCCATGTCCTCTCTGGCCCAATAGGGCTGCGTAGCTGCAAGGGGTGTGCTGCGGGAAGGACTTAGGGGCTGCAAACCCCGAAGGCCCAACGCACCGGCATCTAGCACCCCCGTTCCGTTACATTTGGATATGTAGCCCTTGGGAATGGCCCATGCTGGTCCCAGGTCTCCACTTTCGACGTTTTTAGATTTTCTGACCAAAAATTCAACACAAAAACATTACTGTCCTACTATTGTTGTAGTTTTGATGCAGCGTGGTCAATAAATCAAAACTAGAACGGAGAAACTCCAGCACAGCAAGAACAAACACATCTATGTGTGTACAAAGGCTAAAGAAGAATTCGAGGGGGCTACATACAACATACCTGGTTTCTCCTTGTGCTTATTGCTCTTCAGGTGCTGGCAACGGCAGGTGACACGCACTTGGGCGGGGAGGATTTTGATGCCGCAATGCAGGACCACATGATCAGCGTGTTCAAGAAGCAGAACTCCGGTGCGTGTCTGCAGCCCTGTGCCATGAGCCCACTTCGAGACTCAGTGCAATCCGCCCTTCTCTAATGTGAGATTCAGTAGGATCCACCCACCTCTGATGTGTGGCTCGGTGGGTCCATCCATGTCGGATGAGTCAGTTGCACTGTGGCCACAATTCGCCTTGTTGCAAGGGGGGGGGGATCTGAGGTCCGCAATTTCCCCCCAATTTTCCACTCCAGTGCAAATCTTTTGCACTTTTCTGCAATTTATCGCCATTTATCGCATTTTTCACAATTGCTTCTCCTGTTCATCACAATTTTCCTGCAATGTCCCACAATTTTACCGCAATTTATCGTGATTGGATTGGACTCTTCATGACCGCAACCCCCCGCCCCCTGTTTACGCTCATCCAGAATTATCAATTGGCGTACTCCCCCCGCCGTTATGGCACACACACACACACACACAGCATGCACACGCAGCATGACGCGGCCAGGCATGGACGCGCCGGGACGGAGGTCACATAACCCCACCCCACCAGAGGTTCTGACCCAGGCGAGGCCCCCAGCTGCGACCCCGGCGGGCGGCGGACAGGGTGGCGCACGCACTGTACACTGCACTGATTTTGGTGGCGCCCCAGGCGACCACGGGGGCCCTGGACCCATACGGGTCTCCTTCTTTAATATTGTTCTTCCCCCCCCCCCCCCCCCCACACACCCTGTTTATTGGCTTGTGGTGCTGCGCCGCAACCCCCGAGGCCTGTCTCTTCGAATGCGTCCCGTGAGCTCGGGATTGCTTGCCGAATCTATCGCTCTCAGGCAAGGACCTCATCAGTGACAACCCACGTGCTTGCCGACAGCTCCGCAATGCGTGCGAGCGTGCCAAGGTGTGTGCGCTCACCTGATGCTGTGCTTTGGGCTGCCAAGCGTGGACTGACGAACACTTCTGTTGTGGCTCATTTTTCTTCGCAAACGTGGAATTTGCATCAAAGTGCAGAGACCGTTGGATTTCTCTACTCCAGGCACAGCAGGTCACCAGCTTCCGGTGAGTCGGTTCGTTTGCATTTCCATACGTGAATGCCGTGGGTAGGCGTGCTGTGATGGTGTAGTGACCCGCGGTGGGACCTGCCGGTGTTGGTATGGCATTCCGCACCACCACCGTGCCGACCCCATAACCTCGTCCCGTGACCCCTGCGCATACCGGCCACCCCAAGCCTCGGAGGTAAGGGGCAGCAGCTTTGTGCCGGAGATGCTGTCTTGAAAGGCGCTGCGCACGACTGCCTCCATGCCATTTGGCGTTGTGCACCGCCACCATGATGCAACCCGCTGGCCTCCAAACCCCCTTCGCCGAACAAGAACACCCATCACCATCAGAACATGCACGCACGTTCATGTTCACTCGCAGGCACTGTGGGCTGAATGCACATGACCCGTGGCTGGTCCTCTCTCTGAAAAAGCTCAAGAAATAATATTTGTGTCGTCCAACTCAACGGCGGTGGAAATCTGTGGGACAGGCACCATAAGAACACTTGCATGCTCTCGTGGGGGTTGCGGCACCCGCCCCCCCTCTGCCTGGGAGCTGCAGTGGGTGTCCTCTGGCAAACTGCACCCGCCTCAAGACCTGCAGGGCACAGGGCTGACTTGGCGAGACATGCATTCCTTTTGCCGGACGCTAGTGGCATGTATGCTAAGGAAGTCGGGTTTTCAACTCCAGACGGGGGGGCGGGTCAATAGAGCCCCCCAAACTGCCGAAACCGGGGGGGGGGTTTGGGAAAAGGGCTCAATTGACAGGACCATTCATTATGAACTCTGGTGCCAAAGGCGCCGAACATTTTTTTTGAGGATTGAAAATGGTCAAATTTTTTTCACCAAATGCATGGCAAATGATGACTTTTCTGAATCCCCTCGACACGCTGAGTACCATTTTCATTTTTTGTCAAAGTTTTGACCCGGGTCACCTCCGGGGCTGGGGGGTCATTCTGTCAATTGAGCCTTTTTTTTTTGGGAAGGGGTGTCTAGCCAGAGGGCTGCATCAACCCCCGCCCCCCCTCAGTTGAAAGCCTGCCCACCCCTTTGTGCGGGAGGTGAGATATTGCATAGCATTGTGCCAACCCATGTTGTATGTTGTACCTGCAGCGCTTGCTGTCCTCTGCCGTCACCGCCGACATAGAGGTCACAATTTCGGGTGAGGAGTACAGTTCAAGCATCAGCCGTGCGACCTTTGAGAAGTTGAACGCAACGCTGTTTGAGCGCTGCCTGGCGTCTGTGAAGCGTGTGTTGGACGATGCGAAGGTCGGCAAAGAGAACGTGGACCAAGTGGTGCTGGTGGGAGGCTCTACGCGCATTCCGAAGGTACCACTGTAATTCTCGCCTGACCGAGTTTGATTTGTAAATTACGAGGAAGCATGTAGGATTGGGATTGTGGTACGGAGGGATGAGGGAGGGAGGGATGGACGGAGGGACACGGGGACGTGGTGTCGTGGCATGACGGGTCGCACAGTGAAGCCGTGCCTGGCCCACACACCCGGTGGACCGCATCAAGGGGGGCTGGGGGGGTTGGGGGGTGGCTGCTTTCGCCCTCTCATTCACATCCCCGTAAACTGGCAATCTTGCACTGGGTCAACCCACAGTACTGCGGTCCTTCACGGGGACGTTTTCTGCGACGCACGTCGAAGAGGAGGCTGCTCTGTAAAGTCCACACTTCCCCCACATGAGTTCTTGCACTTATCACCATCCACTAGTCCCTCTCATGACATGCCTGCCTACAACCCAGGGCGGTCCTTCAGGAACCAGGCTAAGGACCGCCCTTAAGGACCGCCCCAAGGGACCACCAACCGCCAACCGCCAACCCATCAACCGCCAACCGCCACCAACCGCCAACCACCAACCGCCACCAACCGCCAACCGCCAACCCATCAACCGCCAACCGCCACCAACCGCCAACCACCAACCGCCACCAACCGCCAACCACCACTCGCCGCCAACCGCCAGCGGCGACCAACCGCCAACTGCCAACCACTGCCAACCGCCACCAACCACCAATCACCAACCATCAACCGCCGCCAACCACCACCAACCGCCACCAACCGCCAGTTGTCAACCGCCAACCGCCGCCAACCGCCACCAACCATGGTTGAGCACATGGAGGGCCCGCGGGCTTTTTTGGGAAAACTGGTGCCGGAACACTTTTTTTTCCCCCGTTAAGGACCGCCCTGCTACAACGGGTCGGTTCTGCCTTTCCGCTTTGCCTTGTCTTATGCTTCAGAAGACATGGTCTCGGATCGTGTTGCGGCACAGAGCGCCCCCTTTCGCTTTGCAGGTCCAAGATCTGTTGCAGGAGTATTTCGGCGGGAAGCAGCTGTGCAAGTCTGTCAACCCGGACGAGGCGGTCGCATATGGTATGTGCACGGGGGCTGTGGTGCTCGGGACACGACCGGGCCCCTCTGGGCCCTGCGGAGCTCTGGTGTGCCCTCAGCACAACCGATGCCTGTGCAGACCGCACGTGTAGAGAGGCCGTTTGTTGTCGTGGGAGCCAACATGACGGATGTGGATGAGGGACCTCGTGGTGCGCGTCTCTGGAGGCCGCGGCGCTGTGCGGGCGTCGGGTACTGCCCCCTCCCGTCGAAAGAGGTCGGTGATAAAGGGACTCATCCAACGGTCAATCCCCCCCCCCCCGCCCCTGCTGTTGCCTATCTGATAGCCTGACTGTAAGTGATTGTCTGACTAGACGTAGTCGGACATGATATTCCTGTCGTTCTGTTTCTGACACAGAAAGTGCCTTGAGGTTTAGCCGGGTTCGGCATAGAGAATCAAGATGCACTCATGCCTTGGGGAGTGCATTGCCTCAATCTGCAGTCGTACTGTACTGCATGTCTGTTTTTCTACTTTTCAATCCTCTCAAATCAATCCCCCCCTTCCGCCCCTTTTTTACCCCGTCAATCTGCGTCACAATCACAGTGCGTCTCTGGCGCATGTCTGAGCCCTTGAAACCAACGGCTGATGGTGCTGTGGTGCATTGCCGTGCATGTGCCTCGGCCCAAAGTCAGGGGAACAGGGCGCAACAGTGTGCGGCAGGGGACCGCCACGCCAGAGACGAAGCCTTGGACCAGACTTGCCACTAGCGCCTGCCCGCTCAGACATCATCACAGAGAGCCCGATTCTACTGAGCTGTGCATCGGGTGCAGCCATTTCTTACTGAGCTCTGGGGGGCCAGGGGCACGTACTGCTGACATGAACTCCCCGCAGCAGAATCAGCAGGAGTCAGTGGGGCCGTTGTTGTTGCAAGATTGTCGCGCCGGGAGGTGGTCGCGCACCTCGAAGGCCACCCTCCACAAGACTGCGCAACCCATTGTACCCTCCACAACCCTCCTCAACCAGGCACAGCCTGTGCAGGTTTTCTGGTCATGCCCGACGGACCCAGTCAACAACGGCGAAAGCCTTTGTGGGGCACATCACAACCGGGCCGCAAAGCCGTTTCAAGGAGCCCAGGGTGAATGATGATTTTGCTGGACCCCGTCTAGGGAAATCTCGTCGCGTTAATTCGTGCATTCCACATTGTTCCTTTTCCTAGACTGGGATCTGGGTCACCTCGACTTTCGGTGCCCAGCATATTCAGCCCCCTTTGGGGGGAGGTCGGGGTCCCTGGAGAAATTAGGGATTATGTAGCCAATATGCCGACATGTGGGCTCTCCGACCGATGTTCAATAGCCACCTCTGATTTTCTCTCTGCTTTGAGCTTTGGGCACTTGCGAAGGCAGGGCTTATGTAGCCACTTCGCCCACATGTGGGCTCCCGAGACGGCCATTGGGTAGCCATTTCTGATTCTCCCCATGTTGAGTGTTGGAGACCGCAGAGAAGCATTGATTGTGCAAGAACTTTGCCCACACCTGCGCTCTGAAAGGACCGTTGGGTAGCCACTTCTGATGTTGTCCCCACTTTGAGCATTGGGGATGCCCTAGAAGGCAAGGGGTTTTGCAGTCAGTCCCCCCACATTTTGGTCTCCCGAGACGGCTATTGGGTAGACACCTCTGATTGGCTCCCCGCGTTAAGTGTTGGGGACCCCACTGAAGCGCGGCGTTGTGTAGCCAGTTCGTCCACATTTGGACCCCGGAGACAGTCCATGGGTACCCATCTTGCATTTTGTCCCTCCTCCGCACGTTAGGGACCCCTGAGAAGGTAGGGGTTATGTAGCCTCTGTGTCCACATGCGGGCTTCCGAGACGGCCACTGGGTGGCCACTTCTGATTTCTACCCCTTTTGAGCGTTGGGGACCCCCGAGAAGGCAGGGGTTATGCATCCAGTTTGCCCACTTGTGGACCCTCAAACGGGTGTTCAGTAGCCGCTTCTAATTTTGTCCCCGCCTTGAGGACTTGGCGAATCCTCCAAGAAGGCAAAATGTTATGCCATTGGCACACACGTGGGCTCTCAAATGGCTGTTCGCCCTCGCTTCTGATTTTGTCCCCGCGTTGAGCCTTGGGGAGCTCCAACAATGCACGGGCTATGTAGCCCCTTCGCTCACATGTGGGCTCCCAAGACGGCCGCTAGGTAGCCACTTTTGATTTCTACCCATGTTGAGTGTTGGGGACCCTCAAGAAGGGTTAGGTGATGTAGCCACTTGGCCCACACGTTGGCTCTGAAACAGCTGTTCGGTAGCCAGTGCACATTCCATCTTCGCCTTGAGGAGTTTGGAGACCTCCCATGTAGGCTAATGTTATGCTCTTTGCCGGGATGTCTCTCAATCAACTATGCGCTGGCCACTTCTGATTTTGCCCCCCCTTTGAGCTTTGGGGACCGCCAAGAACACACGGGCTATGTAGCCCCTTCGCCCACATGTGGGCTCCCGGGACAGCCGCTAGGTAGCCAAATCTGATTTTTCCCCGCGTTGGGTGTTGGGGACCCCCAAGAAGGCTCGGGTGATGTAGCCACTTTGCCCACTTATGGGCCTTGAGATGGATGTCTGGCAGCATCTTCTGATGTTGTCCCCACGTCAAGCGTTTTGGACCCCCGAGAAGGCAGGGGTTATGCTGCTATGCCCCCCACATTTGGGCTCTTGAGACGGCTGTTGTGTGGCCTCTTCTGATTTTCTCTGGGCTTTGAGTGTTGGGTACCCCCCCCAAATGGAAGGGGTTTTTTAGCCTTTTTGCCTACATGTGGGCTTGTGAGCCGGCCTTTACATCTAGCATTTTGCCCCCCGGCTTATGATTGGGGACCTTCAAGAAGGCAAGGGACTCCCAAACGGCTGTTGAGTAGCCACCTCCGGTTTTATTCCCGCTTTGAGCGTTGCATGCCCGAGAAGGCAGGGCTTATGTAGCGAGTTCGCCCACATGTGGGCCCCCGAGACGGCTGTTGGGTATTCACCTCTGGCTTCTACCTGTGTTGAGCATTGTGGACCCCCGGGAAGGCAGGGGGTATTCAGCCACTTCGGCCACTTGCGGGCTCCCAAACGGGTGTTCAGTGGCCGCTTGTGATTTTGTCCTTGCTTTGAGTGTTGAGCGCCCGACAAGGAAGGGATTATGTAGCCACGTTTCCACACATGTGGAATTCCGAGACGGCGGTTGGGTAGCCAATTTTGTGTTCTATCTCTGTTTATTGTTGGGGACCCCGGAGAAGGTAGGGGTTATTTAGGTTGTACGCCCACATGTGGGCTCTCCAACCGATGTTCAGTAGCCACTTCTGATTTTCTCCCTTCTTTCCGCTTTGGGTGCTTGCGAAGGCAAGGCTTATGTAGCCACTTCGCCCACATGTGGGCTCCCGAGACGGCCATTGGGTAGCCATTTCTGATTTCTCCCCATGTTGAGTGTTGGGGACCGCGGAGAAGGCATTGATTCTGCAAGCACTTTGTCCGCATCTGGGCTCTAAAAGGACCGTTGGGTAGCCACTTCTGATGTTGTCCCCACTTTGAGCATTGGGGATGCCCCAGGAAGCAAGGGTTATGTAGCCCGTCCCGCCACATTTGGGCTCCCGAGACGGTCGTTGGGTAGCCACCTCTGATTTTTTCCCCGCGTTAAGTGTTGGGGACCCCCCCCCCCTCAGAGGGAGACGTTATGTAGCCAGTTCGCCCACATGTGGGCCCCGGAGACGGTCCCTAGGTACCCATCTTGCATTTTGTCCCTCCTCCGAGCGTTAGGGACCCCCGAGAAGGCAGGGGACATGTAGCCCTTTTGTCCAATGCGGGCTTCCGAGACCGCCACTAGGTAGTAACTTTTGATTTGTACCCCATGTTGAGTGTTGGGGACCCCCGAGAAGGCAAGGTCTATGCATCCGGTTTGGCCACTTGTAGGATCTCAAACAGGTGTGTAGCAAACGCTTCTAATTTTGTCCCCGCTTTGAGGACTTAGGAGATCCTTCGAGGGGCGAAAGGTTGTGCGATCGGCCCACATGTGGGCTCTCAAATGGCTGTTCGCCCTCGGCTCTGATTTTGTCCCCGCTTTGAGCTTTGATGACCCCCAACAATGCATGCGCTATGTAGCCCGTTCGCCCATATATCGGCACCAGAAACGGCCGCTAGGTGGCCACTTTGGATATCTACCCATGTTGAGTGTTGGGGGCCTTCAAGAAGGCTGGGGTGATGTAGCCACTTGGCCCACACGATGGCTCTAAAAGAACTTTCCGCTAGCCCGTGGAGATTCCATCTTTGTCTTGAGGAGTTTGGGGTTCTCCCAGGTAGGGTAAGGCTATGCTCTTTGCGGGGATGGCTCTCAAACAGCCGTTCGCTAGCCACTCCCAATTTCGTCCCCCCTTCGAGCTTTGGGGACCCCCAAGAACACACGGGCTATGTAGCCCCTTCGCCCACATGTGAGGTCCTGAGACGGCCGCTAGGTAGCCAAATCTGATTTTTCCCCGCGTTGGGTGTTGGGGACCCCCAACAAGGCTAGGGTGATGTAGCCACTTTGCCCACACGTGGGCCGTGAGATGGATGTCGAGTAGCATCTTCCGATGTTGTCCCCGCATCGAGTGTTGTGGACCCCCGAGAAGGCATGGGTCATGCTACTACGCCCCCCACATTTGGGCTCTTGAGACGGCTGTTGTGTGGCCTCTTTTGGTTTTCTCTCGGCTTTGAGTGTTGGGTACCCCCCCCCCCCCAATAGAAGGGGGTTTTTAGCCATTTTTCCTACATGTGGGTTTGTGAGCCGGCCTTTACATCTAGCATTTTGCCCTGGGCATAGGGTTAGGGACCTTTGAGAAGGCAAGGGATCTGTAGCCGCTTCACCCACATGTGGGCTCCCGAGATGCATGGCGGATCCCCAAGACGGCAGGGGTTATGCAGCCACTTCGCCCACATGTGGGTCCCCAAACGGCCACTGGGTGGTGCATTGTGCTTTTGTCCCAGCCCCGGGGATTTGGGGACCCCCGAGAAGGCAATACTTATGTAGCCGTTTCGCCCCGATATGGCCTCTTAATCAACTGTTGAGTAGCCATTTCTGATTTTCTCCCCACTTTGAGCTTTGGGTGCTCCAGAAGCCAGGGCTTATGTAGCCACTTCGCCCACATGTGGGCCTCCGAGACGCCTGTTGGGTATTCACCTCTAGTTTCTACTCGCTTTGAGCGTTGGGGACCCCCCAAGAAGGCAGGGTTTATGTATCCACTTTGGCCACTTGTGGGCTCCCAAACGGGTGTTCAGTAGCCGCTTCTGAATTTGTCCCTGCTTTGAGCGTTGAGCACCCGAGAAGGAAGGGTTTATGTGGCCACTTCCCCGCACATGAGGGATTCCGAGACGGCAGCTAGGTAGCCAATTTTCCGTTCTATCATTGTTGAGCTTTGGGGACCGCAGAGAAGATACGGATTTAGCAAGCACTTTGCCCACATTTGAGCTCCGAAAGGACCGTTGGGTAGCTAGTTCGGATGATTTCCCTGCTTAGAGCACTCGGGATGCCTCAGTAGGCAGCGGTTATGCAACCAGTGCCCCCGTATTTGGGCTCGTGAGATGGTTGTTGGGTAGCCACCTTTGATTTTCTCCCTGTGTTTAGTTTTTCGGGGCCCCCTAGAAGGAGATCTTATGGAGCCAATTTGCCCACATGTGGGCCCTGAAGACGGTCCCTAGGTACCCATCTTGCATTTCGTCCCCCCTTTGAGCGTTGGTGACCCCCGAGATGGCACGGGTTATGTAGCCACTTCGCCCACGTGTGGGCTCCCGAGACGGCCACCGGGTAGCCACTTCTGATTTCTTCCCGTGTTGAGCGTTGGGGACGCTTGAGAAGGCACGGATTGTGCAAGAAATTTGCCCACATTTTGGCTCGGAAAGGAACATTGCGTACCCAGTTGTGATGTTGTCCTCTCTTTGAGCATTGTTGATGCGGGTTATGTAGCTAGTCCCCCCACATTTTGGGCTTCCAAGACGGCTGTTGGATAGAGAGCTCTAATTGTCTCCTCGCGTTTAGTGTTGGGGACCCCCCCCTTGAAGGGCAGTGTTATGTAGCCACTTCACCCACATGTGGGCCCCGGAGAAGGTTGTTAGGTACCCATTTTGCAATTCGTCCCTCCTCCAAGCCATCGACTGCGGGCGGTTAGGGTTGGAGATGTGGCTCGGGGTCATCAAGAACATCATGACAATCGTCTGCTGGCAAACATTGTGAACCCGATGATTCTCCTTCCACCTTTGTGTCCCCGCTCCACGCATCCTAGCTCTCTTCATCAAAGTTATCCATCCAAGTGATGGCATCTTCATCAACATTCCTTTGGATGGCCCATGTGAGGCAACAACGTCCAGCAAATAAGCTCAAAATGCAAGAGCAGGTCAAAAGGTATCTAATTTCAATGAATCCGTACATACATCACTCCAAATTCAACATTATGTGCGAAAATTTCCAAAGTGATGCGCACCTTCTTCCTCCGACGAGTCACTCTCTTTCTTGCATTGTATCCTGTGCTTTCAATAGTTCTTAATCAGCTTGGTGTTCTTCGCCCACTGATGGTGGTTTCTTACCCTTTCAATAGTTCTTAATCAGCTTGGTGTTCTTCGCCCACTGACGGTGGTTTCTTACCCCCCCCCCCCCCCATCACATTTCGGTTGGGGAATAAACCTCTCTCCATCTGTACCTTCCACCCTCTCTGTCATAGTGACACGCCCGGTCTCATACCAGGGGCTGACAAAAGAGCCCTTCGCTCACGTTTTCTTTTGTTTTCTTGTGTTCAGTCTGGCCGCTGTTGTCGGTGCCGGCGCTGTCCACTCCGGGCGGACTAAAGACACATGCACATGCAATGGTCCCAACACAACCAAAAGGCCTTGTGATAGTATCTTTGAGAAGCAAAACGTTCCCTTGACCGGTGGTTGGATACTATGCACTCTCACACCGCAGCAACTTTTTTTCTTGAAGACAGGTCAACCTGCAGCTTGGCAAGTTGCTGCTCACTTTTGCGTGGGTGTCTCAATGTCTGCAAACCTATAATAAAGAGTGCCCAACCATGCGGAAGTCTTATGGTTAATGCACAAGTGCGTAGGAGTCCGTAGTATGTCACACCTCGAGCACAATCAAACGCTCGCGACACCACTAATGCTGTGAAAAAAAGTGAGTACCAAAAAGAGGGGCCAAAGGCAGCTTTATCCCAAGGGCTACCCATTCGTGTCCATATGCTCACCAAGTGGTGGAACAAAGGTGTTATACAATAGCAACACAAAGAGGGAACCGATACGTTGCACAAAAGCCGGTTTTCTCCGCTGCACTTGAGTGGTACCCGCTGCAGTGGCCTCCTTGGCTTTGGTCTCTGTCATCTGTGCAGCGTGTGAGATGTCCTCGTCTTCTTGGCCCCCGGGCACCATGTCCGCGCCCAGCTCTTGGTTCGGCTCCGACTGCCCTTGCCGCCGGATGGCCTCCGTAAGGGCCTATGCGAGATGTACCCGGATCTTGGAGTTGTGGGTAGGCCGAAAAAAAGTATTCCGAAGTAACCTAGTGCATTGGGAAATGTGGTTGCTAGTTTCAAGCCCTCTATATGACTAACTCGCAATGAGGACCCTAAACCAATGGTTTTGCATCCAAGGTAACAAGATTACATTGACATGTCGTGGTTGTTTGCGAAGCTCCGCTCCAATGTAGTTGTCTTCCGATATCCTAAGACAGAAGGGCACAACATTTTTGTAAGTAATCCGACGGATGAGATGTGTATTCCATGCTTGAACATGCCCATGTGCATACAGCAAGCTTGCAAGTTGATAGCGGCATTAGCACCAGTAATAGGTAAAAACCTTCTTCGCAGCGTTTATGACCGATATGTTGATCTGTAGGACGATTACCACTCTTCAATTTCCCACAGTCCAGGCAAACAACGGAGTTCGGTTCAGGACAATAGGGCAGTATGAGTTGCATACAAAGATCCATAGGAAAACACATTCAAAAAAAGCAGCTACAGCTCGCTACTCAACATGTAGATAGTTCATGCATACCACCGGTCAAGGCCAAATTGCTTACATTCATGGAATGTTTGCCTCATAGGTGCAGTGCTTGCATGAGGTGCTTGGAGCCCTAGGAACGGAATGATGTTGCTTGTCACTCGTGTTGCAATGAGGCATGTTGCACAAAACACTACAATATCGCAAGTGATATATATTTAGCCCGGGTAAACAGCGAAAAGGGCCCCCATAGAGTTGGGGCGAGTGGAAATGGAAGAGCAGCCTAGATGCATTGGTGCCATTAGGATTCTTGCGCAAAAAACCGCATCTCTTCAAGAAGCCCCCCCCCCCCCCCTTGCCGTCCCCTGTGCCCCGAGGTGCGCCCGTTGGTGGACAATGGGGAGGGGGCGGTTGGGGCAAAATGGCCCTGCATGCCACCCCCAAAGTCATGAAGTTAGCGGTTGGGGCTTTGTCACGGTGGCTTCATGAATGGGCTCCCCAACTCTCTTGATGTGTTTCCGACAAGCGGAGGGACAGATCGCGGGTCCACAGTGATAGCTTAGCGACGACCTCGGTGTACCACTGCCACACTGTGTAGAATTGTTGTCACCGCATGACCATAGTTTAGAGCTGTTAACATGATACACTGCCGTGCTTTTCTTTGTGCTGTCACGCGCTGACGTGCTCCCCGTTGCCCTTCAGCTCACCGCGCAGCAACCCCAAGGGGCGGTTGGGGGGGGGGGATCTATCAAACCCCCTTTCAAATCGGTCTTGAAAGTCCACCCAAACCCTGCCCCAGTTGCTGACGGGTACCCCCCGCCCCCTCTTTGACCCTGTCTCAATGCCGTTGCCGTCGACACATCGCACGAACAGGGGCCAAAAACCCAACGGCAAAATGCGTGGAAATGCTGTGCACCACCGATGGGTATCCCTTGGGATTACACTTGTTGATCCGACACCCCTCGCCTTGTGCCCTGTGTTATGTTTCCCGCAATCATCTGTGGTGAACACCATCCAGACTTTACGGCCTTGGGAATGACTGAATGTGGAGCATTGCCGGTGCCAGTGTGAAGGGGACGCCAAGGCACTTGTGAGCAGAGGGACGCCTGTTCCACTGTCGCCCACCAAAAATACTTTTTCCTACCGCCGAGCGAGCTGAGTGCTGCAGACAATTTCCTCCTGAAACACAACCCAGTGCGCACACCTGGAAGTAGTAGGCGGCACCCTTTTTTTGGCTTTAATGGCAAACCTCCCAACATCCAGCCCGACCAAGCACCTCTGTGCACCCCTAACGGCCCTCCAACCACTTGTGCACACCAGACATCACCACAGAGAGGTAATTTGATCACGCGCAGCCACAAACGCCGCGCACCTTGATTTTTTCGTTGGTTGGCCCATTGTCGCCACTATTTGCACTGCAGCAGCCAATACCAACAGACAGGCACGACACCACAAATGGCTGGACCTCGGAAAAACTCCCATCGGTACGAAAGTGGCGTATGAACACCCCACCAGGCCTAAATGGCTCTGGCGGATAATTATAGGCCTGAAGACCCAGGGCGACACAGCGGTCGCCCTGGCGAAACTGATGGCGTGAAAAACAAAGGCGGAGAAAGTGGGTGGCGGCGGGCAACAAAAACAACAATGGGTAGCTCAGGCTACAATGGAGAAAGGGAAAAAACCCTTCACCTGAGCGTGAAGGAACAACAGAGGTGGGCGTGCAAGCTATAATAACCTATAAGCTGTTGCACCGCAGCAGCCAATACCAACAGACAGGCACGACACCACAAATGGCTGGACCTCGGAAAAACTCCCATCGGTACGAAAGTGGCGTATGAACACCCCCCGCACACATAAGCCAATGTTAAATAAAACTGCAACCAACCCCCAGGCACCGAGAGGTTCACAAACCTGGCCTGCCCACAGGCGCCAGGCACTCAGACGCACCACCAGGGGCGTGCCCTGAACTGCAGAAACGGATGAAAAAAGGCAGCCAACGGGGGAAATTGCATGTGAAAAACTTCCTTAACAATCTGTGGGCTGCCCAAGCGGGCAGCGCGCGAGGGCGCGTCGGCAATGTTCTCCGGGCCCTCGACGTAAAATACAGCGGCATCAGGGCTGAAGGAGTACAGGGCCCTGAAAAAGGAATTCAGGTGGTAGGCCAGGGAGAACCCGCCCGTGGCGGAACCGGGCCGAAGCTGACCATGACACATGGCGCTGTGGTCAGTCACCAGCGCAATCCGAGCGCCTTGCGGCAGGCGCCCCTGAAGCCACTCCACGATCTTGAGCCCCCCGATGGGCTCAGCCCACGCTGAGTGTCGCAGGTGACCATGCCAACCTCCCATGACCTCAAAGATGCGGCCATCTGTAAAGCGGACATACGCCCCATACCCCGTGCCGCTGGCGTCCACGATGGCCACCGCCGCGTAGTCGTCGTCCACCAGAGATGGCAAGGGCGGGCAGTGCGGTACAACGGGCTGGTTGGCGGCCAAAACCGTGTAAAGCGGGGTCAAGACGTTGAGGACACGGGGCGTGATGGGGAGCTGCATATCCCAGCTACCGACCTGCTGGGCCACACGGGAGAACAAGCGGAGTACGTCCCAATGCTCCCTCAGCGAGACGTTGAGGGTGTTCGCCATCCACGAGCACAGCCCCACAAAGGAGGCCAGCTGACGCCGCGTCACCACGACCTGGGGGTCGTCGCAAGCATCCCGCATCCGCGCAAAGGCAGCCATCAGCTTGGCGACCTTGCGCGGCTGATTCCGCACCCGGCTGCCCACATACTCCTCCCCCAAGAAGGCCGCCGGCCCGGAGCCGAGCTGTGCGCCCAGGCGCAGAATATCCTCCGGATCGGAGGGCACGGGAACCTTGCAGCCCGCGACCTCGATGTCGTTCAGATCGGCGGAACACCGCTGTGCGCGCGTCAGGTAAAGCCGCACGGCCTCCACGAAACGGCCCGGGTCGTTGGAGCAGATAATGACGTTGTCGACCATGGAGGTAACGAACACCCCATCCATCCGTATGATGGGCTCCATGAGCGCCCATGTGGTCGTGTTGGCGACCCCGCAAGACTACGTGGCACCCATGGGGAGGCGCTCCAGACAAAACAGCTCATGCTCCGCATTGTCCCACCGGATAGGCATGGCGGAGCGCACGACATGGTAGCCGCCCACGGCCAGCAGGGGAAACTGGTCGAACCAGGCGAAGTGGTCGAGCTCCAGCCGGTATGTGTAACCCGAAATGCAACGGCGGCGCTCGACGCGGGAGGGATAGGATAGCGGGGGAACCAGCGACTGCTAGAAGAAGGGATTGTAAAGAGTCTCAAAGACGGGGCGCCAGCGCCGCTTGGCAGGCTGGGGCACGGCGAACCCACGCACGCCGGAGCGAATCTCTTGACCCCCCAGGGGTAGTATTTTACCCACCTCCAGGAATCGGGTCCACTGCTCGCGGGTGAACTTGGAGACGGGTACTTGCGACGCGGTGAGGAGAGGGCGATCAGCAATCCCACAGCACCCGGCGCTCTGAAGCAGACTGACAGCCCCGTCAAAGGCTGCCCTGAGGTCATCCGACTCCATGGAGGCGCGCACTGCCGGCAGGTTGACGGTGGACACGGCATGGGCATGGAGGGTCCAGTCCTTGAACGCATCCTGGGTCCCATCATAGTCATCCTGCAGCCCTAACTCAGATGACGGCGGCGCCTGTCGCGGGAACAGAGACGGTGGGGCCCGCACACGACGTCCACGCTCCCCGTTGAACCCCGACCAGCGCCCCATCTTCATCGGTGCGGCAACATCCCCGCCCATCGGGGTGACTGCCCGCGAGAGTTTGGTCGCCCTGGAGGCGGCTGCGCCAGCCGCTTCAGTGCTCTCATGCCCCCAGCCGAGGTAGCGGAGGAGGGTATCCCGGCGCTTGTGACCGGACAGCAACTGGAGCTCGGCGTCAGTGGCCCCGGCCCTAGCGTTGCAGACCAAGGCCCTACGGCGTATGCTGCGGCAGCTGTGATCGGGGAACCTGCCCAAGGCCACCGACAGCTCACGCTGGGCAGTCTGGGAGAAGGTGTGATAGGGGGCGTCGCCCGGGTCCCGATGCGGGGAAGCGCGCCGCGCCGCTTGCCGCCGCTCGTGGAAGAACGCCTTCAGCTGCTTGGCCAGGGGGCAGGCATAGTACTGTGAATGGTGTACGGCCCCCAAAAGAATGCACCTTTGCCCTCTGTGAACAGGGCCTCGACCGCGACGTTGCCATGCGCACCCGCAGCGTCCGCGATGCGCACGTTCTCCGGGTCGAGGCGGCGTGTGTCGCCGACGCGCGCTGCCAGGTGCCAAGCGAGTTGCAGCAGGTACCAGGCATCGCTCCCCCGTAGCTGGGCCTCAAGCACATCAAAGTCGGCGTAGCTCAGAGGGGTTGACTTCTGCGGGCGCAGTGCGGTGACCCGTGCCTTGCGTGTGGCATGGGACGCCGCCCCGCGGAAATAGGGGTCCGTCCGAATGTCGATGACGGCCCCGTTGTAGGACGGAACGTAGTACTGGAGGTCACGGAGGGCAGACGCCACCGTGGACAGCGAGGATGAAATGGTGCTCCAGGCCCAGTGGCGCTTCCTTGCCTCCCTTAGAACCATCTCGACCACCGCCTTCGGTAGGCAACAAAAACAACAATGGGTAGCTCAGGCTACAATGGAGAAAGGGAAAAAACCCTTCACCTGAGCGTGAAGGAACAACAGAGGTGGGCGTGCAAGCTATAATAACCTATAAGCTGTTGGGGGGATCGGGGGGGGGGGGGGGGGGCAAAACTGGCTCTCCTGCTGCGCCCACTCTGCATTGATTCGGACCTCGGTCCCATTGAACTGTTTCTTTCCGCATGGACTCTTGACCCCTGTAGGCCTCACCGGTACACCATTCTCAGGCGGGCATGGGCTGCTTGAAAAACTAACTCTCTGCCAATGACCGCTGACAACCCTAGTGGACCCTTGGGCCAAGCTTCGGTCATCATTTGGCGACAATCAGAGCACATATGGAAGGGCCTCTCATGCCGTTTTTCACCCTCAGAAGCCCAAAACTCAAGCACCCCCGAATCATTTCGATGTTTTTGACGACTCGTAGTGTTCAAACATCACATCACAACATGGTTTAGGCCTTCTTTGTGTGCTTTCTGGTGGTGACAGGGAGGACCACACGTTCCCCTTGCCGGCCACGCACCGGCCTGTCTACCGCCCTGTCTTCGCACTACGCCGGTGCGCAATGGACCCCCCCGCCCCCTGCGCAGGTGCAGGGCGGGGTCTGTGGTCGCCTGAGCTTGCACGCTGGCAGCGACGTGGCTGCACCTCCCTTCCCCATCGTGGGGGGCTGCCCCAGCCAGTGCAGGGCTAGCGCCTGATCCGCGCGCGGATCTGGGTCGCAAAGAACTTGTGTGTCACATCAAAAAAAAAGTGAATTTGGGGTACACAACCTGCGTGCGCAATTTTTTATGCCCCTGTCCCTACCTACTACCCCACCTCCCGCTCCTTCGAGGTGCCTTCCCGAAGGCAATAGAACCGCCCTTCAACCGCTTTTCCCACGGCCCGTAGCCCTCTCCATCCTCCATCCTCCTCCATTCAGCCACCCTCCTCCTCGAGCGCCTCTCTGCCCCCCCCCCCCCCCCCTTCCCCAGGGGCGGCCGTGCAAGGGGCCGTGCTGAGCGGCGTGCGCGACAGCCACATGAACTCACTGATCCTTGTGGACGTGTGCCCCTTGACGCTGGGCATCGAGACCGAAGGGCGCGTGTTCGCGAAGGTCGTCCCGCGGAACACCAGCGTGCCATGCAGCAAGACCCGGGTATGCCTCCCCCAACCCCCTCTCGTTCCACTGCACTACCAGGGCTCAGCAGGGCTGTGCGTGGATGGCAAAACTGTCAGGAGGGGGGTCAACCCCCCCACCCCCAGGGATGTCTTAGAACGGCTGTACACTGTGGGAGGAGGGGGGGTACCTCCCCCCCCCCCGGACCCCCCTCATCCCCTTCCAATGTTTGAGGCTGACAGCCAAAATTTTGCTTCGGCACCTTCGGTGCCAAGAGGATTTGAGCTTCAAAATTTTCGGCCGGCCTTCGGCGGGGGCCATAGGGGGACCCCGGGAGGAGGGGGGTCCCAGCCAACCCCCCCCTCCCCCCCTCAGACCCCCCCCCCCGATCGTCTCTTCCAATACATCCCTGGGGTCAACCCCCCCCCCCCCTCAGACCCCCCCCCGATCGTCTCTTCCAATACATCCCTGGGGTCACCCCCCCCCCCCCCTCAGACCCCCCCCAAGGCCCAAACTGGGTGCGGGCCGGTCCCTGAGGCCAGTTGATTAGGCGTGGGCCAGCACCTCAGGCCACTGGGTTTGGCTCGGGCCGGTCCCAGAGTGCAGCGGTTGCACAGTTGCGTGCCGGCCAAGTAGTGCTGGTCTCTCCTGCAAGAAGTTGTGTGTGGGATGGCATTCAGTTTTGCTGTTGCTCAAGAGACTTGGCTGGGGAGGAGGAGGATCAACCGCCCCCCCTCCCCAGACTTTCTGTCTCCCCCATGTCCATGCCCCGATTGACTTGGTTTCTGTGTTGCAACAATGGCTTTGCAGAGGTTTTGTCGGATTCTGTCGGATTCGCACCAGCGTTGTCCGTAGTGTTTGGCCCACAGGACAGGGGGGGGGATGGGGGGGATGAGGGCAAAAAAAAGTTTGTGTACCTAAAATGGGTCTCTTACTTTTGGCTCTATTCAGAATTTCATTTTCCCCAGAGGAAGTTTTTTTTGGTTTTGGGGGGGGGTCTGGGGGGCGTACCGTGCGCTGTGCGCGCGCTGTGCGAAAAGTTGGCCGTTCTCCACCACCGGGAGTTCGGTAAGTTCAGAAGATTGAAAGGACGTCATTGAATGGCTGTTGCAGTGGACGGGGCTATAGGGGGCAGAACTTAGGTCCCTGGGACCCATGGCAAGCATCAGATGTTTGAATTTTTGAGTTTTGAATTGGTTGTGCATGATTCCGCAGGTGCGTGGTTTTCAGGGTTGTTACCTGGATAATCACCGTAATAATTGGCGCTGTGCCCGCGCTGTGCGAAAACGCCCCCCTGGCCTGGGGGGGGGTCCCCCAGATCAACCCCCCTCTGCCCCCGCCCTGGTGGATGAGCACATCCCTGATTCGCATGCACGCACATTGTGCGGGTGTAGATCCAGTGCTTGTTCTGTCTGTCCAACACCACCTCGGCCCAAACAGCGATCGGGGCCCCGGTTTTCCCCAAACCCTTGGCCACCACCTCAGCCACTGCCTTTTTCAAAGACAACTTCGGGGACACATTGAAGTGCAAGAGCGCAGCCCAGGCCTCTTCTGCCAAAAGGGCACCGCACCTCGCGGTCGCGGTTGCGCAGAGCCCCCCCCCCCCCCCCGGCAGAGGTGTAGGTTGAGCAGGGGCTGTCCCAACGCCGAGTAGCGGCAGGATGCCTCCCCCCCCCCCCCCACCAAGGCCTTGTGCCAACCCCCCCCCCCTGTTGAACATGCCCTGCGGAGGCTGGGGGGCCCAGATGTGAATTTTAACCTTGCCATGGGCGATGGGGGGGGGGGGGTTATCGGTCGCCGGGGGTGTGAATAGGCTTGTGTGGAACGACCTGTCTGTCACTCGCTGAGCCTCAACCAGGTCTGAATTGGGGTGTAACAATGCATGGCTTTCAGAGCGTGGAGAGCCTTGCCTCGTTTGCATTGAGTCTGCATTTGTTCCTGCCTGTCATTCCATCCCCTTTCTTCTCAGTTAAGCAGGTCTGAGCCCCCCCCCCCCCACAGGGTCCAACCCCCCCCCCCGCCCCTCCACGGAATGGTTGGTCCAGCGGCCGAGGCGCAAGCAAGACATCGGTGGATCGATTCCCAGAGCGTACCGAACCCCTGGGGGAGCGCATCGTGGCATGGGCAGACCCCATGTGCCGGTAATTGCCAGGGGAGAGGGAGCTCCGGGGATAGAGCTGCTTTGCACTCCCATCCCTTAGGCCTTCAGACACCTTGAGACGGTGGGGCCACAGGCCGGCCGCCGACCAAACCAAACCAAACCAAACCAAACCAAACCAAACCAAACCAAACCAAACCAAACCAAACCAAACCAAACCAAACCAAACCAAACCAAACCAAACCAAACCAAACCAAACCAAACCAAACCAAACCAAACCAAACCAAACCAAACCAAACCAAACCAAACCAAACCAAACCAAACCAAACCAAACCAAACCAAACCAAACCAAACCAAACCAAACCAAACCAAACCAAACCAAACCAAACCAAACCAAACCAAACCAAACCAAACCAAACCAAACCAAACCAAACCAAACCAAACCAAACCAAACCAAACCAAACCAAACCAAACCAAACCAAACCAAACCAAACCAAACCAAACCAAACCAAACCAAACCAAACCAAACCAAACCAAACCAAACCAAACCAAACCAAACCAAACCAAACCAAACCAAACCAAACCAAACCAAACCAAACCAAACCAAACCAAACCAAACCAAACCAAACCAAACCAAACCAAACCAAACCAAACCAAACCAAACCAAACCAAACCAAACCAAACCAAACCAAACCAAACCAAACCAAACCAAACCAAACCAAACCAAACCAAACCAAACCAAACCAAACCAAACCAAACCAAACCAAACCAAACCAAACCAAACCAAACCAAACCAAACCAAACCAAACCAAACCAAACCAAACCAAACCAAACCAAACCAAACCAAACCAAACCAAACCAAACCAAACCAAACCAAACCAAACCAAACCAAACCAAACCAAACCAAACCAAACCAAACCAAACCAAACCAAACCAAACCAAACCAAACCAAACCAAACCAAACCAAACCAAACCAAACCAAACCAAACCAAACCAAACCAAACCAAACCAAACCAAACCAAACCAAACCAAACCAAACCAAACCAAACCAAACCAAACCAAACCAAACCAAACCAAACCAAACCAAACCAAACCAAACCAAACCAAACCAAACCAAACCAAACCAAACCAAACCAAACCAAACCAAACCAAACCAAACCAAACCAAACCAAACCAAACCAAACCAAACCAAACCAAACCAAACCAAACCAAACCAAACCAAACCAAACCAAACCAAACCAAACCAAACCAAACCAAACCAAACCAAACCAAACCAAACCAAACCAAACCAAACCAAACCAAACCAAACCAAACCAAACCAAACCAAACCAAACCAAACCAAACCAAACCAAACCAAACCAAACCAAACCAAACCAAACCAAACCAAACCAAACCAAACCAAACCAAACCAAACCAAACCAAACCAAACCAAACCAAACCAAACCAAACCAAACCAAACCAAACCAAACCAAACCAAACCAAACCAAACCAAACCAAACCACCCCCCCCCCCTCCCTAAGGACCACAATTGAGCCTGACCTGGAAGGGCCGAGTGGGGCCAGCCAGTGCGCGCCCAGATCAGGGGCGACCTTTGCCAAGATGTACGGGTGTCCTAGCGGTGGCGAACCAAGCCACTCAGGGAGGCAGACCAGGCCAGAACACATCGGTGGACCTGAGTGCACTGGAGGCAACCAGCGCGGACAAAAGGCGATGAAAGTCGCGGGGAGCGGGCGCGGCCCGAGCCTAATGCGGGCATTGCAACCCGACCATCAAGGCCCTCCCGGCTCAAGCACAGCCCCCGGTGGCGCAGCAAACAGGTCGGAGCCACAGGGGCTGCCGCCCAGGAGGGTCGCACCACCGCTCGTGGGATGCTGCGCAGACGCCCCCCAAACCCCTCGTTCGTCGACAGGAGTTCACGACGGTCGAGGACTACCAGACGCAGGTGGACGTCAAGGTGTTTGAGGGCGAGCGCAGCATCACCGACGGGAACCATCTGCTGGGGGAGTTTGTGATCTCAGGTGCGCCCGATGGCGTGCGCGCTGCCGAAGGGGCCCACTGTGCCCGGTCTGGAGGGGGTGGTATGGCAATGGGGATGGGTTGGACCCAGGCCACGGCTTCGTGGCGACCGTGACCTACACCGGGGGTGGGGGGGGGGGTGTGGGGGGGGGGTCAGTTTGGTGCCGAAATTTTCACCACAAAACTTTTAGCGCGATTTCGGGTACTTCCTGTTCCCTGGCCTTTGCAGCTGGTCAGGGTAGTGGAAGATGGAGAGCCAACCTGGGCCTTGCGCCTTTTCTCTCAGATGATCTCTGATGAGCTCTGATGAGTTGGTATTGTTCAAAACTGGGGCCTACTAAAGTTCCACGCAACCGACTGTCCATCAGGAGCCAAGGGTTGGGGGTGTTGAGGTTTCCCTTATCCCTTGTCCGTCTTCTCATGGCCCCGCACTGCGCTTGGAGGTGTCCCAAAATTCCCCCCTCACAAAATCCCCCCCCCCCCCCCCCCGCCGCCGCCAACGTGACCCCAGCAACATTCGGAGCTGGTCTGGTTTGCGCTGCGAGAGGGGCAAGGCAAAACAGTTTGTGCTGATGTGATGCAGTACAATTGAGCAGCGTTGAACTGAGTAAGTCTAGCATGAGGTCACGATCATGCGGGTTATTTCAACACCTGACACCATGGCCCCCTGTAACCCTCCATAACCCTCGCACTTCTGGGACACCCGTGCAGTCCTTCTTGAGGGGTTCGTCCCGGGCACCTCCGATGCAGGCGTCAGGTGCACGACGGAGAATATGGGAGAAGGTTGGGAGAGGGTTGGGAGACGGTGGAAGAGGGTTGGCAGAGGGTTGGGAGAGGGTTGGGAGAGGGTTGGCAGAGGGTTGGGAGAGGGTTGGGAGAGGGTGGAAGAGGGTTGGGAGAGGGTTTGCAGAGGGTTGGGAGAGGGTTGGGAGATGGTTGGGAGAGGGTTGGGAGAGGGTTGGCAGAGGGTTGGGAGAGGGTTGGGAGAGGGTGGAGGAGGGTTGGCAGAGGGTTGGGAGAGGGGTGGGAGAGGGTTTGGAGAGGGTTTGGAGAGGGTTTGGAGAGGGTTGGGAGAGGGTTGGCAGAGGGTGGAAGAGGGTTGGGAGAGGGCTGGGAGAGGGTTGGGAGAGGTTGGCGGAACTACGCAATTTCTTCTGTTTGGGGCCCAAATGGGGTGTGTGATGCGTTGGCGATACGTCGTGATCGCGCTGCTTTCGGATCTTGTCCCTTTCGGGTCGGCAGGCCGCCCCCTGGCACTGCGCGGCTGGACATCGTTGCTGTATAGACAGTCTCGGCACCGCAGTTGCCGTACGCCGTACCGTCTGGGCAGAGCGCCCAAGCAGAGACTTGTGCCAAGTGTGGCGGGCACCCTGCCCTCGGGGAGGGGGGGGGGGGGTTCAGACGCCCAAACAAAAAGTTGTGTATCGAAAATTGGCCTTCAATTTCGGGCCGGTTTGATCATTTTCGCTTTTTCTTGAGGACCATTTTTCTGATGTGCGTTGGTGGGTGGGTGGGTGGGTGGGTGGGTGGGTGGGTGGGGACGGGGGGAGGGGGGGAGGGTTGGTGGGATTTGGATTTGAATTTGGAGGCCGATCTTAAGGCTCACAGGACGCCTGGAGGGTGCGCGATGGCATCCCCCAATGACCCTGCATACCGGCTGGCCATGCCATATGAAATGCACTCCCCGGGCCCTCGGCGGCCCCTGGGCGGGGGACTCTCAGGTCATGCACATGGCACACACAAGGCACGCTCTTGGCTTGGTGGGTGCACGCACGGGGCCTGGCTGGTGCGTATGCAGGGAGTGCGCAGGCCGTGGGCAGGGCGTGCACGGGGCATGTGTGTGGCATGCTCTGGGTGCGCACTGGATGCGCACAGGGAACACACTGGGTCGGTTGGGGTTGGCCAGGGCCCCAAACAAACGCCCCCCCCCCCCCTCGTCCCCGTCCCCGGTCTGGCATCATGCTAATCCCCCCCCCCCTGTTCACACTCTTTAAGTAGGTCTTACCCCCCTGTTCACTAAGGAATAGCCTGTTCTGGGGGTATTGGGGGGCCTATTGGGCGGCCTTTGGGGGTGCCTATTGGGGGGCCTATTGGGGGGCCTATTAGGGGGCCTATTGGGGGGCCTATTGGGGGGGGCTATTGGGGGGCCTATTGGGAGGCCTTGGGGGGGGGCCTATTGGGAGGCCTTGGGGGGGGCCTATTGGGGGGCCCACAAGACTGGTGCTGAGCCCCCACCGAGGCCCTCGTGTCTGATGCGCTGTGCCCCGTCCGTCCATCTCCTTCCGACAGGCATTGAAAGAGCCAAAAAGGGTGTCCCAAAGATTGACGTGACCTTCGAAATCAATGTCAGCGGACTGCTGACGGTGACAGCCAAGGACCAGGCCACAGGGGCGAAGGTGTGTTGCCGAGGGGCCAAGCGGAGCGGGCAGAGATCAGAAGGGAGAGGGCCCGGGGGAGCAAGAGATCGGGGCACAATCAGAGGGACGGCCGTTCACATCTTTCCTGTTTTTCCGTCAGTGAGTGGTGGTGAGCAGTGTCTGGATGAGGCTGCGAATGGGGAGGACATTTGTGTTGGGGAAAATGGGGAAAGTGGGATGTGGAAAAGTGAGGGGAAATTGAGATTTCCCCCCCATTTCCCCCCCATCCCCCCCACCCACCTTTTCCCATCTTTTATTTGTTTTTTCTCTACTTATACACTCCATTTCTCCATTACCCCCTATTTCAGCCTATTGTACCTTGTTTTGCTCTTTCCCCCCCGGCTTTCCTGTGTTTTGCCCGTTTTTTGGGGCTTCGGCGATGAGGGGCTGCTCTTAGAGCGGTGCGTGCACAGAGCAAACTTTGGGTATGTCTGGGGACCACTGGTCGAGTAGCAGTCACAGAACCAGTAACCATGGCTTGCCGTGCACATTTGCTGGGGGTATGCAGTTTGCACATGTGGTGGTGTAGGATCTCAACTGCTCTTCCTCCGAAACAACATGTTGTCATCTTGGGTTGCCCCCGGTGCTCATGTCACCCATCACCACGGGTCGCTGCCTCTGTCGTGATCCTGGCCGTCGTCCTCGTTGTTGGTGGTGGTGGTCGTTGTGGTGGTGGTGGTCGCCGTCGTTGTCGTTGTTGTTGTCGACGTCGTGGTGGTAGTGGTGGTTGCGGCTGCTGCTGCTGTGGTGTTGTTGCCGGTAATCTTCTCGTTGTTGTGGTGGTGGTTGTGGGTGGGGTGTGTGGACGTTGCTGCTGCTGCTGCTGCTGCTGATGCCGATACTGTCGCTGTTGCTGTTGTTGTGGTGGTGGGGTTTGTTGCTGTTGCCGCTGCTTGTGTCGCATGATCATGATGTGCAGAGGTGCAGTTGGCTGAGAGTGCCCGAGTACCCCAGCCGAGCCCCACCCAACGCCGCTGTGACTGGTACCTTGGGGAGGGGTAGGCACACCGGATCCCAGCAATCTTTCTTTGTTTTGGTTGTCGGGACAGCTCCCTTGCTGCTGGTGCTATTGTCCGTGCATTCATCGCTTGCTGGCTGTCAGATATTGATGCAACTGAGGTGACATCAATCTCCCTGTCGGAGCAGCACAACAGAAACCTGCACAGAGCGTGACTGGCACATCAGGGCGGGACCACTGTGCTAAGCGCTGTTGGGCTCCGGGGGCTGCGGGGGAATGCGCGTGTGCTGTGCACTGCACTCACAATCAGGTGCCTTACACCAGTGAGCCATCCCAAGAAGCCCCCCCCCCCCCCCGCAGAAAGCCCATACACCAGGCTTGTGGCTGGTTGCTGTTGTTGGTTGCGGCAGAACGGGGCATCCAGGGAATGATGGCCACGGACTGCGGACCTGGACCTCCAGCTGGTAGGGAATCTGTTTTTTAGGGGACTGGGGCCGAAGTTGCCCAAATGTTGGCACTTTGCATCTACAACGTGCCGACAGTGTCTACAATTAGCAGACCACGTCCACATGCAGCAGACTGCGTCTACAGACTGCAGACCGCCTTCTCGTGTGCATGGGTAAACGGGGAGGGGGAGGGGTTGTTGGTATTGGGGGTTGCCAGAATGAACCGGGGAGAGGTATCTTGATCCTCCAACTCCTGGATTATTGGGAGCCAAAATGCAACATTTGATGGGGATCATCTATGACTAATGGCCATCCGATCCACCACCCCAGCGCCATTTGGCTCCCTTGGGTATTGGCACAGGACACCCTTCATTTTGTGCTTGTTCTGCCGTATTTTGTTACTCCGGAAGACCAGACAGCCCAGAGAACCCAGTCCGCAAACTGAAGCCCACAAACGTGACCGGCCCCCATCCCCACGCCCGCAAGAACCCCATCCAGCGAACCATCATCCCCCACTGTCCCCCCACTGAAGCGCCTCCGCATGGCCTTGCGTACACAGTCACTGCATACACCACCATCACCACTGCCGTCTAACCTGTATAGTTAGGACACATCCTCCAGCTCCAGCGACGATGAAGACGCCACACTACTAGAAATCCTCTGCGGGCCTACCGCGTCTCCTCAGCATGTGTCGCGCGTATGGGCCTGGTGGGAGAAGGAGATCTCCCCGTGGCGCTTCAATATCCTTGGTAAACACGATGCACATTCACTTGCAACAGGCAAACATTGTGATCGAAAATGACCTCGGGAGGCACAGCCAAGAGGAGGTCGAGCGAATGATTGCCGAAGCGGAGCGTTTGCGCGAAGAGGACAGGCAACGCGTGAAGGAAGCCGAAGAGGACGCCTACGCCGACGACGAGGATGAGGACTAGGGCTGCGGCGATGCCGGCAGCTGTTGATTTGGGCCCATTTGTCATTCAACTGCCCAGACGACCGCACGCTTACGCGACCTGTCGCCCCCTTGAGCTGCACATTCCGGACCTGTGTACTTTTACACAGAGACCACTGCGTCGCCCCGAGGGCGGCCTCACGTGCGTGTGGCTGGCGTTGTGGCAAAGGTGGTCATTTTGGAATATGAAGGTCACAGTTAGTGCTTTGTAGGAACAAGCTGATGGGGAAACGGCCACCACCAACACCGATGTGGCTGGGGAGAGTGGTCGGCGCGGCGTGCGATCGCGAAGTGGGTTGCTGTGAGGCTTTCTGAGCGATTCAGTGCAGTCACAGGGTGCCCTCCGCCCTCCCTTGCCTTTTCTGGCGACCCGTGTTGCAGATGCCGTGCCGTTTACCTCAACGGAGGGCGCCACTGAAACACTGTTTTGTTCAATCCGAAGTATCCACCCAACATCTTCAAGGCGATTCTGGGTATGGCTGTTCTGCTGCTTTCCAAGGCCCTCTTTTGGCGTTTCCCCACCCGGCAAATGCGCCGTAATGGATCCCCCCATTGCAGAGCTGCTCATAGTTGCTCAGGTGTCCTGTTCACAAGATTGGGGCCACCGGTGCCCAATGAAGGCCAAAGGGGCCAGGAGCCTCCATGCACCTCCATGCAAGTTATTTATCCGTGTGGTATTGGGTTTGCACCCAGCCATCTTCATTGCGGATTGTTCCGCATGCATACCAGCAATCTGCTATGTGAAGCACGAAGTATCATTATCTGCAAGGTTGGTGACACAAGACTGCTACAAGGTGTTGCAGCTGTTGGATTCAGATGCCACAGCGCCTGGAGTAGCCATTCTTCATGTGTTTGTTGGGTGGGCATTGATCTGCCACATGGGAGCTACTTTCCAAAGATATCCGACATTGGCGTCCCCTGGAAAGCCTGCTGCCAGAGAGCAGTGACCTGTCAGCTTTGGTGTGCTGGCAGCAATTTCAATCCATGGCAGGATTGGGGGTGGGAACTGCCCTGCACTTGGTGCGGTTGTGAAGTGGCAGCTATGTATGCTGTGCAAGTTAACAGCGTGGCAGAGCTAATATTCACTTCTTACCACTTTAGGCATTTGTTGGTTTTTGTGAATTCACAATTCAGTAGACTGTACTGCTGAGCATGCATCTGTATGGATGCTCCCTGCAATATGACTGTATCTTGGAGTTAGGATCTTTGCCCTCTTTGAATTCAGCAGTTTCAACTCTGTCTGCAGCCCATGCAATCGAATTGAGGACGCTGGCCTTTGTCAAGTGCTGATGAAGCCCTTGTGCTTTTTTTTCTGAATGGCCAGGACGTTCTGCAAGAGGTCCAATAGATTTTAGGTCTTGGCGTTTGCAGCCGTACCATGTCCGTGAATTGTCGAAACCATCATATTTTGTCTAACCCTGGGTTAAGCATAAGGATTTTCTTTGTGGGTTGGTTGCTTGGCCCAGCCCAGCAAAGGAAGTGCCTGGTGTGGCAGGAACATCCAAGACATTTAGGGTGACCACAATATGAAACCTGAGTTGCATAATTGTGCCAGAATTGGGTGTTCAATGTTGGCTGCAGGGTGACAGACAGGGAAGTAATTGGTCGTAATAACACCAACCCCAAATGGGTGACAAAGCCACTACCCCCAGCCCTTTTTGGGCCATTCTAGACCCCTGGGGCGGGTTTTATCACCAGTTTTAGGGGGGTGGTTTTATCACCCCTTTAAGGGGGGCAGGGGGGTTACTTTTTTGGCGTGGTGCTATCACCCCAATGGGGGGTTCATGCATGGAACTGCCTGAACAAAGTGCTGAATCACGACCATTGTTCATTGGCATATGTACAACAGTGTTGCTCAGTTTCGGAGTATGTATACTCTGGGCCTGTGGACTTATGCTACTAGGGCCTGTAGGTGTGTGTGTGGGCGGGGGGGGGGGGGGGCTGTGTTGGGTGCTTGTTTGGCGATTGTTCGCAGTGGATGGGGGGCTGTGGGTGGGGCCTTGCTTGTGTGTGCTGTGCCATGTTTTGTGCTCTCTGGTGTTCTTTTTTGGTTGGGGGGGAGGCATTCTGGCGATGGGGGTGGTGGGTTTGTGGGTTGCGTGGGAGGGGGGGGGGGGGGGGGCTCTGACCTGCTGTGCTTTGAAACTTTTCGGTTTTGGGTGTTGGGGTATCTCAGAAAAAGGGTAACTGTGTCTATGCGGCGCTGGGAGAGTCTCATCTTTCCTAAGGTTTGCAACCTCCTAGTTTTCAAAATAAGCGGTTTTGGCGATTATCAGCTTTCAAAACCAGCGATTTTCTGTTTTTTTCACAACACCAACTGTACAAGCTGGAGTAGAAAGGTTTGTACTACCCAACAAGCTTGATTTTGCAATGTATGAGGTTGCGCTGAAAAAAAAGCCTTTTCATGGAAAAAAAGAGACACAGTGTATCACCTAAAGAAATCTTGACCATTCATAATTGCTCCGGTTACTTGGTTTGAATTGCTTTGCAAAATAACCAGTTGTGCCAATTATTTTGAAAATATCTTCCGGTGATTGCCGACAACCTGTTTTTCTGATTAATTGGTAAAACCGGTTACAAATGTTACTCTTTCCTTTCCCCCTCCTCCTCATGGGATTCTAGAAGGGGTTCAACTGGCACCATCAGCAACCAATTCAGGGCTGGTTAGTGCAGAGGAACCGCGCCATGATGATTTTTCCTTTTTGGAAGCCACCGAGAAGTGACAGCAAGCCCAAGGGCAGCCAGTGCGAATCTCGAAACCCCCACCCCCCTCTGAACCTCCACAATTTTTCATACCCGCATTTTTGCAATTGGAGGATTCGGGGAAAGCTAGGAGCATTGCAGGTGTTGAAGATTTTTTCCAGCTTTTTGGAACACAAAAATTTTTTCTTACGCAATGTGTTTATAATCAAAATAGGCGGATTTTTGTGCAAAATTGAAAAATGGGTGAAATACATAGGACAACTTTTTGGTCTAAACCTTTGTTACTAATAGCCTTGAGCTAAGGGGTGAAAACAATTCTTTTAGAAAAGAAAATCCCCCATTTGTTTATGTGCAAAATGATTAGCGCGACATGGGCATCAATTTGAAGATTGTATGTTGGGGGACCCAATGACCCGGCCCCCACAGCAACAACCCCACCCCTACCCCCCCCCCCCCACGCACCCCTCTGGCCTCCACTCCTCAGAGATCTTTGTGTTGGCAAGAGGTCAAGGTTCTCCGTTGAATATTTGGGCAACTTTTTTAGAGGGAGTCCGATGTTTTTTTCCACTGTGGCTAAGACAGGGGTGGTGGTGCGTCAGAGGGACTCGGCTCTCCAAGTCGCAGATGTAGTTACATTTGTTGCCCAAGATGCTTGAGATGATACGGAAGCAATCGTCGGGAGAGGATGTAGCATTTGTGGACGGCTCTAAGGAAGAATGACATGAGGTCTAGTATGCGGAGTGTGAAGTGCTGTTTGATGAAAATTGTGACTGACTAAAATGAATTTTTCCTGTCCCTATGGGAGGGAAGCGCCCATAAGTTATATTGCGCTTAGAGGTGCTCTCGGAGAATTGCAAAAAAAGAAAGTGCCTGGGTTCACCCTACACGGTGATACGGACTCCGAAGTAGCATTCTTCACGACCATTGCTTCGCGGGTATCCCCAAGCACATCCTCCATTGCCTCAGCGAACTTGCTGATCTCATTGGCATGGCCATGGATCAAGGAGAGGTTAAGTTTACGGTCAGCATTGGGGTTCGGGGCTAGGGTGAGGCGAAACTTGGCGAGTCGCGCTGCTGAGGGAGATGTAGTCATGGTTGGTGGCCATGTACGATCTATCCAAAACGGTAGCGAACTGCATCTAAGAGCAAGGATAGGATTGCATTCACTCCATGTTCAACATACAACATACAACAAAAGATGCAACAAATTGCCCGCCCTGGCCATGCTTTGTTGCCAAGCACATTGGCATTCAACGAAAAGCCCGTCGTGTTCCGTCGTTCTTAAGAGCACAGAGCAAAGGCGACTTTCATGAAGGCAAGCTTATCACAAAAGCAAGGGCATTGAGGCTGAAACAGTGACGGACGAGAACAAAAGTGCACAGCCAAAAAGCTAAAATACGTACGAAAATCATGTGCTGAAGTTCAGGTGCGGGGGAGGGGGGGGGTTGGAATGCAACATATGTCAGGTCGCCACTCGCCACCCCCGGCCGGACGTTCTTGATTCACCGCGATTTGCCAGCCCAGTCCAGTGGGTTGCAGGTTTGAACACCAGAATAAGGCATTTCATTTGCGGGAATTACGCTTTCGCCCTTTCGCCCTTTCGCCTGCACAATTCTGTCGCCTGCTAGGCATACAGCCAAAACAAAAACATGAACAAAAAGAAAATCAAAATGACACGAAATTTCAGAAAGCATTTCCCTGGCATCCGCCTTCCCACTCATTAGGGATGTATTTTGGAAAAATGCAGCGATCGTCTTGGGCTCGCATCCCTATATCTGATGGTTCGCGAGAGGTCCTAATTGCGGATGGTGCTCTGTGCCGCCCCTGCACAGGAGCATCCCCGGCTCCTGCTCCCACGGAGCTCGTCCCCACAGCTCCTCAGGAGCTTGTCCCCGCGGGCGGTGCTCCTAAAGAACTTGTCCCCTGGCTCCATAGGAGCTGGCAGCTCCGTAGGAGCACATCAGTTCTTTTCAGAAATTTGTACGTCTCAACGTTTTCCTACTCTCCATAGGGCTCTATGTTTACCATTTGGAGGGCGCACATCAATCGCAATTCCAAACTGTTGGTGTATAGTGCATGTACCAATCTCCACGATGGTGGCACTACAATGAAGACAAAATGTGGCATTTCACCTCGGAAGTGGATTCCACATGTCCTTGGCGGCAGGCTTTGTTATCTGAGTGCTCGCTTTTGCGGCATACCACATGTTGCCAAGTTTGTAATTTCACACGGCCCCATGCCAAACCGCATAAACATTTTGGAAAAACTTCAGGAAAAGAACTAGAAATACATCACATGTTTGGTGTGGTTATGGGCCTCGGTGCCAACGAGAGAGTGGAAATACTTTTACAATTTAATCCATAAAACTAATTGTCGGCAATTATCGGTACTGGTGTTGAAAATTGTTATCATAGTCGGCTTTTTCGGAAACTGGTCCGAATAAAAGAATCAGACAAAATATAGATGGCACTAAAACAAATATTTCAATTTCTGTGATGGCTTGCCATGCACGCTGCTTCATCTTATGATTGTTCGCAAATTCTAATGGTTATGAAGGGCTTGTGGGCGACACCGGCGAAGTAGCGACCCGCGGTTGCACTAAAGCATCGGTGCGACAGATAGTGATCATTGTGAACCAAGGGGAGAACGGCGAATTCATTTACAGTCAAATCGTTGTGATTGTGTCATAGAGATTTGGCTGACACTCTTTTTGTGCATTACCCCGAGTACGGCGAATTTTCGAGCTTACAAGCTTGCTTTCAGTTTTCGTACCGTTGTCGCAACTTTCTTCCTTCTGTACTGTGCTGTAATACTAAGTTAAACTTACCTTACAACTTTTTCCCTCCTGTACTATAATGTCATACTGTGCGTGTCCCTCGCCGCCGAATATGATTTTTTCTTCATGTTTTTCCGCAACACATGGCCGAGGTTTTGTACGTTGCGTTTGGCAGTTGCTGCAGTGAATAATACGGGCCCAATATGGCATCTGCAGCAGCCCAAGCCCACTGGCAATATAAGCCTTAAGGCACGCGGTATCGTGCAGAGCGAGGCTTGCCATACTCCCTGACATTCTTGGTTGAAGTAGAAGGGGTGCCCGCAGCCAACGGTTACAGGGGCATTCGGGTGCAACGGTGGTGGATGAACTCCACTTGATTGAACTTCTCATATTATACAGTTTCCCAAGACCCAAATGAGAACCCTGCCTAGATAGCTTGCCGGGCACATCTGGTGCGCGGACGAGGAGACGATGAAACCGACGAAGGTGAATGCCTGCGCAACAGCCGAACTACACACCAGCCGAACTACACAGGCAATGTTGATATCCAAGCTAAAGTGCAAAATATGTCGCAGCACACAAGTGCAAGTGTTCAGGAAAATACCTTCCCGGGGGTTTCGCTCACAAGGGTAGCATCTTCCAGCGAAACGCCTTTGCTAACATACATCTGCCTCAACTTTAGTACCATCCATTTCTGCTAGGCCGCTAGTGTATTTTGCAAAGCAGGTAGTTGTAAAACTCAAAACCCAACTCAAAAAGACCTATACGTAACAATAATGCCAAACGTACTCCAAGCCATAGCTTGGAGTACGTGGGTCGTAGCCATGTCCCACATGGTATGGTGAGGCCAGTGTTTCTCCGAGGAGTAGGTCTTAGTAAAGAAGAAAAGTGTGGATAAGATGCGGCACCCCTCTTTCATCTTGCGTTTCAGGTTTTCAAGCAAACCCCCCTTTCAGGGCCGCCAAAACGTCACAGGATCATAGAGGGAAGTCTTCGCCACAGAGTGGCTACCTGGGAAACCACAGGGAACTAGTCATAAGCTGTATTCCATTTGCTGACCCTGGTCTGATTTACATAAATCTGCCGAAACCTACCACTGATTGCGCCACATGAGCTCTACTTGCCCATATGGGTCGACCTCACAAAAGTGTTCAGCCCCTTTGATACAAAAAAGGTTACACATTGTGCTAGGAAACTTGCAACCATCCCCTAGCTCTCAAGTTGGTGGCCTTCCCGTGTCAGTGGCCCCCTCAGTTGCCATCCCTTCTATTGTCCCTCTTTGCAGAATCTCACAATCATTCCCAACCTCTCCCCAACGCGAAAATGCGGCAAATTGATACAAGGAAATGTGGTGTTCAGATTTTGGTGCGCTTGCGGCTAGAAAGTCCTACCACCCCCCAACCCCCCATTTACGTTGGCCCAGGCGATGATAATCTATTTTGGGTATGGGCATCAATCACAAGGAGGGCGGTAACATGCTCAGGCGGTGAGGAGCAACTTGAGAAGTTCTGCAACATGCCGCAAATATTTTTCTGAGCTGGATTTTTGTGCTTTTTTTTGCATGGAACAACCGTTTTGGCCAAATTGAGCCGCCAGTCTACACATTCAGCTGCAGCCGAGGATGCCGACCCAGTATGGTACCACGTGGGGGGAATTATTACCCAACACACACACCACATTTTGCCAAGCGTGTGTTGAATATCCTTGATACCATGTTTCCAAGCTACATACAAATATTTTTGCCGCCCAAGGTGTCCGCCCACATTACCAGGCATGCCCCTGGGTCATGGCAGGGCCCCAACCTGCTTGCCATAGGGCAAGATCACATCCCCAGCCGCACCTGCCTCCAAGATTCAGGGCAACTGCCCAGCCACAGTGGGGGATTGAATTTTCGGGCACCCTCCCTAGCCTTGCTTGGGCCAGAATTGCACACAGAATTGTTGATGGCAGGGGCACTCAATCTATGAAAAATCACCACCGAGTCCCCAACTACAAATTCTAATGGCCATGAATTTCTTTCAGCTGATGTGACGGCGTTGCAAACTGAAAAGACAATTTTTTTGGCACGGGCTGATGGGAGAGACTGTCTTTGTTGAGGCCGGTGTTCATGTGCACCTAAATCACACGTCAGGGTAGGGGCTCAAGACCATGGCTTCAGCAGCTGGTGGCCCACTAAGTCCGTTTCTAGGTGAACAAGTCTACAAGGAGCAGATGTACCCCCCTGAAGAATGCAAAATCACTGACGGCGAAGTGCAAGTAGCACATGAAGTCAACGGTGGAAAAGTGCCAACACCAACAACACAAGAAGATCAATTGCGGCAAAGTGAAAATAGGCTGGTTCCATAATTGGTTCCCTAATTGGTTCCCTAATTGGTTACTTAATTGGTTCTCTAATTGGTTACCTAACAGGTTGCCTAATTGGTTCCCTAGTTGGTTCCCCAATTGGTTCCCTAATTGGTTACTTAATTGGTTCCCTAATTGGTTACCTAATTGGTTCCCTAATAGGTTCCCTAATAGGTTCCCTAATAGGTTCCCTAATTGGTTCCCTAATTGGTTCCCTAGTTGGTTCCCTAATTGGTTACCTAACAGGTTGCCTAATTAGTTCCCTAGTTGGTTCCCTAATTGGTTCCCTAATACGTTCCCTAATAGGTTCCCTAATTGCTTCCCTAATTGGTTCCGTAGTTGGTTCCCTAATTGGTTCCCTAATTGGTACCCCAATAGGTTCCCTAATTGGTTCCCTAATAGGTTCCCTAATAGGTTCCCTAATAGGTTCTCTAATAGGTTCCCTAATTGGTTCCCTAATAGGTTCCCTAATAGGTTCCCTAATAGGTTCCCTAGTAGGTTCCCTAATTGGTTCTCTAATATGTTCCCTAATAGGTTCCCTAATAGGTTCCCTAATAGGTTCCCTGATAGGTTGCCTAATAGGTTCCCTAATAGGTTCCCTAATTGGTTCCCTAATAGGTTCCCTAATTGGTTCCCTAATAGGCTCCCTAATAGGTTCTCTAATAGGTTCCCTAATAGGTTCCCTAATTGGTTCCCCAATTGGTTCCCTAATTGGTTCCCTAATTGGTTCCCTAATAGGTTCCCTGATAGGTTCCCTAATAGGTTCCCTAATAGGTTCCCTAATAGGTTCCCTAATAGGTTCCCTAATTGGTTCCCTAATTGGTTCCCTAATTGGTTCTCTAATAGGTTCCCTAATTGGTTCCCTAATTGGTTCCCTAATAGGTTCCCTAATTGGTTCCCTAATTGGTTCCCTAATACGTTCCGTAATTGGTTCCCCAATAGGTTCCCTAATAGGTTCCCTAATTGGTTCCCTAATTGGTTCTCTAATAGGTTCCCTAATAGGTTCCCTAATTGGTTCCCTAATTGGTTCCCTAATAGGTTCCCTAATTGGTTCCCTAATAGGTTCCCCAATAGGTTCCCTAATAGGTTCCCTATTTGGTTCCCTAATTGGTTCTCTAATACGTTCCCTAATTGGTTTCCTAATTGGTTCCCTAATAGGTTCCCTAATAGGTTCCCTAATTGGTTCCCTAATACGTTCCCTAATTGGTTTCCCAATTGGTTCCCTAATAGGTTCCCTAATTGGTTCCCTAATTGGTTCTCTAATAGGTTCCCTAATTGGTTCCCTAATTGGTTCCCTAATTGGTTCCCTAATAGGTTCCCTAATTGGTTCCCTAATAGGTTCCCCAATAGGTTCCCTAATTGGTTCCCTGATAGGTTCCCTAATTGGTTCCCTAATAGGTTCCCTAATAGGTTCCCTAATAGGTTCCCTAATTGGTTCCCTAATTGGTTCCCTAATTGGTTCTCTAACAGGTTCCCTAATTGGTTCCCTAATTGGTTCCCCAATAGGTTCCCTAATTGGTTCCCTAATTGGTTCCCTAATACGTTCCCTAATAGGTTCCCTAATTGGTTCCCCAATAGGTTCCCTAATAGGTTCCCTAATTGGTTCCCTAATTGGTTCTCTAATAGGTTCCCTAATTGGTTCCCTAATTGGTTCCCTAATTGGCCCCCTAATAGGTTCCCTAATTGGTTCCCTAATAGGTTCCCCAATAGGTTCCCCAATAGGTTCCCTAATTGGTTCCCTAATTGGTTCCCTAATTGGTTCTCTAATTGGTTCTCTAATAGGTTCCCTAATTGGTTCCCTAATAGGTTCCCTAATAGGTTCTCTAATAGGTTCCCTAATAGGTTCCCTAATTGGTTCCCTAATAGGTTCCCTAATAGGTTCCCTAATAGGTTCCCTAATAGGTTCCCTAATAGGTTACCTAATAGGTTCCCTAATTGGTTCCCTAATAGGTTCCCTAATTGGTTCCCTAATAGGTTCCCTAATTGGTTCCCTAATTGGTTCCCTAATTGGTTCGCTAATTGGTTCCCTAATTGGTTCCCTAATTGGTTCCCTAATAGGTTCCCCAATAGGTTCCCTAATTGGTTCCGTAATAGGTTCCCTAATTGGTTCCCTAATTGGTTCCTTAATAGGTTTCCCAATTGGTTCCCTCATTGGTTCACTAATTGGTTCCCTAATTGGTTCCCTCACTGGTTCCCTAATTGGTTCCCTAATTGGTTCCCTAATTGGTTCCCTCATTGCCTCCCTAATAGGTTCCCTAATTGGTTCCCTAATTGGTTCCCCAATAGGTTCCCTAATTGGTTCCCTAATTGGTTCCCTAATACGTTCCCTAATAGGTTCCCTAATTGGTTCCCCAATAGGTTCCCTAATAGGTTCCCTAATTGGTTCCCTAATAGGTTCTCTAATTGGTTCCCTAATTGGTTCCCTAATTGGTTCCCTAATTGGTTCCCTAATAGGTTCCCTAATAGGTTCTCTAATAGGTTCCCTAATAGGTTCCCTAATAGGTTCCCTAATAGGTTCCCTAATAGGTTCCCTAATAGGTTCCCTAATAGGTTCCCTAATAGGTTACCTAATAGGTTCCCTAATTGGTTCCCTAATAGGTGCCCTAATTGGTTCCCTAATAGGTTCCCTAATAGGTTCCCTAATAGGTACCCTAATTGGTTCCCTAATTGGTTCCCTAATTGGTTCCCTAATGGGTTGCTTAATTGGTTCCCTAATTGGTTCTCTAATAGGTTCCCTAATAGGTTCCCTAATAGGTTCCCTAATTGGTTCCCTAATAGGTTCCCTAATAGGTTTCCTAATAGGTTCCCTAATAGGTTCCCTAATAGGTTCCCTAATTGGTTCCCTAATTGGTTCCCTAATAGGTTCCCTAATAGGTTCCCTAAAAGGTTCCCTAATAGGTTCCCTAATAGGTTCCCTAATTGGTTCCCTAATTGGTTCTCTAATTGGTTCTCTAATAGATTCCCTATTTGGTTCCCTAATAGGTTCCCTAATTGGTTCCCTAATAGGTTCTCTAATGGGTTCCCTAATTGGTTCCCTAATTGGTTCCCTAATAGGCTCCCTAATAGGTTCCCTAATAGGTTCCCTAATAGGTTCCCTAATAGGTTCCCTAATTGGTTCCCTAATAGGTTCCCTAATTGGTTCCCTAATTGGTTCCCTAATAGGTTCCCTAATTGGTTCCCTAATAGGTTCCCTAATAGGTTCCCTAATTGGTTCCCTAATTGGTTCTCTAATTGGTTCTCTAATAGGTTCCCTATTTGGTTCCCTAATAGGTTCCCTAATAGGTTCCCTAATAGGTTCTCTAATAGGTTCTCTAATAGGTTCCCTAATTGGTTTCCTAATAGGTTCCCTAATAGTTTCCCTAATAGGTTCCCTAATAGGTTCCCTAATTGGTTCCCTAATAGGTTCCCCAATTGGTTCCCTAATAGGTTCCCTAATAGGTTCCCTAATAGGTTCCCTAATTGGTTCCCTAATAGGTTTTCTAATACGTTCCCTAATAGGTTCCCTAATAGGTTCCCTAATAGGTTCCCTAATAGGTTCCCTAATTGGTTCCCTAATTGGTTCCCTAATTGGTTCCCTAATTGGTTCCCTAATGGGTTCCCTAATTGGTTCCCTAATTGGTTCCCTAATAGGTTCCCCGATAGGTTCCCTAATTGGTTCCCTAATAGGTTCCCTAATTGGTTCCCTAATTGGTTCCCTCATTGGTTCCCTAATTGGTTCCCTAATTGGTTCCCTAATTGGTTCCCTAATTGGTTCCCTAGCTGGTTCCCTAAGTGGTTCCCTAATAGGTTCCCTAATAGGTTCCCTAATTGGTCCCCTAATTGGTTCCCTAATTGGTTCCCTAATAGGTTTCCTAATTGGTTCCCTAATAGGTTCCCTAATTGGTTCCCTAATAGGACCCTAATTGGTTCCCTAATAGGTTCCCTAATTGGTTCCCTAATTGGTTCCCTCATTGGTTCCCTAATGGGTTCCCTAATTGGTTCCCTCATTGGTTCCCTAATTGGTTCCCTAAAAGGTTCCCTAATAGGTTCCCTAATAGGTTCCCTAATTGGTTCCCTAATTGGTTCCCTAATTGGTTCCCTAATTGGTTCCCTAATAGATTCTCTAATTGGTTCCCTAATTGGTTCCCTAATAGGTTCCCTAATGGGTTCCCTAATAGGTTCCCTAAAAGGTTCTCTAATAGGTTCCCTAATAGGTTCCCTAATAGGTTCCCTGATAGGTTCCCTAATAGGTTCCCTAATAGGTTCCCTAATAGGTTCCCTAATAGGTTCCCTAATAGGTTCCCTAATAGGTTCCCTAATAGGTTCGCTAATTGGCTCCCTAATAGGTTCCCTAATTGGTTCCCTAATAGGTTCCCTAATAGGTTCCCTAATAGGTTCCCTAATAGTTTCCCTAATTGGTTCCCTAATTGGTTTTCTAATAGGTTCCCTAATAGGTTCTCTAATAGGTTCCCTAATAGGTTCCCTAATTGGTTCCCTAATTGGTTCCCTAATAGGTTCCCTAATAGGTTCCCTAATTGGTTCCCTAATTGGTTTTCTAATACGTTCCCTAATAGGTTCCCTAATAGGTTCCCTAATAGGTTCCCTAATTGGTTCCCTAATTGGTTCCCTAATTGGTTCCCTAATTGGTTCCCTAATAGATTCCCTAATTGGTTCCCTAATAGGTTCCCTGGTAGGTTCTCTAATAGGTTCCCTAATAGGTTCCCTAATTGGTTCCCTAATTGGTTCCCTCATTGGTTCCCTAATTGGTTCCCTAATTGGTTCCCTAATTGGTTCCCTAATTGGTTCCCTAATAGGTTCCCTAATTGGTTCCCTAATAGGTTCCCTAATTGGTTCCCTAATAGGTTCCCTAATTGGTTCCCTCATTGGTTCCCAAATTGGTTCCCTAATAGGTTCCCTAATAGGTTCCCTAAAAGGTTCCCTAATAGGTTCCCTAATAGGTTCCTTAATAGGTTCCCTAATTGGTTCCCTAATTGGGTTCTAATAGGTTCCCTAATAGGTTCCCCAATTGGTTCCCTAATTGGTTCCCTAATTGCTTCCCTAATTGGTTCCCTAATTGGTTCCCTAATAAGGTTCCCTAATTGGTTCCCTAATTGGTTCCCTAATAGGTTAGCTAATTGGTTCCCCAATAGGCCACCTAATTGGTTCCCTAATTGGTTCCCTAATAGGTTCCCTAATTGGTTCCCTAATAGGTTCCCTGGTAGGTTCTCTAATAGGTTCCCTAATAGGTTCCCTAATAGGACCCTAATTGGTTCCCTAATAGGTTCCCTAATTGGTTCCCTAATTGGTTCCCTCATTGGTTCCCTAATTGGTTCCCTAATTGGTTCCCTCATTGGTTCCCTAATTGGTTCCCTAAAAGGTTCCCTAATTGGTTCCCTAATAGGTTCCCTAATAGGTTCCCTAATTGGTTCCCTAATTGGTTCCCTAATTGGTTCCCTAATAGGTTCCCTAATAGGTTCTCTAATAGGTTCCCTAATTGGTTCCCTAACAGGTTCGCTAATTGGTTCCCTAATAGGTTCCCTAATAGGTTCTCTAATAGGTTCCCTAATAGGTTCCCTAATTGGTTCCCTAATAGGTTCCCTAATAGGTTCCCTAATAGGTTCCCTAATAGGTTCCCTAATAGGTTCCCTTAAAGGTTCCCTAATAGGTTCCCTAATAGGTTCCCTAATAGGTTCCCTAATAGGTTCCCTAATAGGTTCCCTAATAGGTCCCCTAATAGGTTCCCTAATAGGTTCGCTAATTGGCTCCCTAATAGGTTCCCTAATTGGTTCCCTAATAGGTTCCCTAATAGGTTCCCTAATAGGTTCCCTAATAGCTTCCCTAATTGGTTCCCTAATTGGTTTTCTAATAGGTTCCCTAATAGGTTCCCTAATAGGTTCCCTAATTGGTTCCCTAATTGGTTCCCTAATTGGTTCCCTAATAGGTTCCCTAATAGGTTCCCTAATTGGTTCCCTAATTGGTTTTCTAATACGTTCCCTAATAGGTTCCCTAATAGGTTCCCTAATAGGTTCCCTAATTGGTTCCCTAATTGGTTCCCTAATTGGTTCCCTCATTGGTTCCCTAATTGGTTCCCTAATTGGTTCCCTAATTGGTTCCCTAATTGGTTCCCTAATTGGTTCCCTAATAGGTTCCCTAATTGGTTCCCTAATAGGTTCCCTAATTGGTTCCCTAATAGGTTCCCTAATTGGTTCCCTAATAGGTTGCCTAATTGGTTCCCTAATAGGTTCCCTAATTGGTCCCCTAATTGGATCCCTCATTGCTTCCCTAATTGGTTCCCCAATTGATTCCCTCATTGGTTCCCAAATTGGTTCCCTAATAGGTTCCCTAATAGGTTCCCTAAAAGGTTCCCTAATAGGTTCCCTAATAGGTTCCTTAATAGGTTCCCTAATTGGTTCCCTAATTGGTTTTTTAATAGGTTCCCTAATAGGTTCCCCAATTGGTTCCCTAATTGGTTCCCTAATAGGTTCCCTAATTGGTTCCCTAATTGGTTCCCTAATAAGGTTCCCTAATTGGTTCCCTAATAGGTTCCCTAATTGGTTCCCTAATTGGTTCCCTAATAAGGTTCCCTAATTGGTTCCCTAATAGGTTCCCTAATAGGTTCTCTAATAGGTTCCCTAATTGGTTCCCTAACAGGTTCCCTAATAGGTTCCCTAATAGGTTCCCTAATAGGTTCTCTAATAGGTTCCCTAATAGGTTCCCTAATTGGTTCCCTAATAGGTTCCCTAATAGGTTCCCTAATAGGTTCCCTAATAGGTTCCCTAATAGGTTCCCTAATAGGTTCCCTAATAGGTTCCCTAATAGGTTCCCTAATAGGTTCCCTAATAGGTTCCCTAATAGGTTCCCTAATAGGTTCGCTAATTGGCTCCCTAATAGGTTCCCTAATTGGTTCCCTAATAGGTTCCCTAATAGGTTCCCTAATAGGTTCCCTAATAGTTTCCCTAATTGGTTCCCTAATTGGTTTTCTAATAGGTTCCCTAATAGGTTCCCTAAAAGGTTCCCTAATTGGTTCCCTAATTGGTTCCCTAATAGATTCCCTAATAGGTTCCCTAATTGGTTCCCTAATTGGTTTTCTAATACGTTCCCTAATAGGTTCCCTAATAGGTTCCCTAATACGTTCCCTAATTGGTTCCCTAATTGGTTCCCTAATTGGTTCCCTCATTGGTTCCCTAATTGGTTCCCTAATTGGTTCCCTAATTGGTTCCCTAATTGGTTCCCTAATTGGTTCCCTAATAGGTTCCCTAATTGGTTCCCTAATAGGTTCCCTAATTGGTTTCCTAATAGGTTCCCTAATTGGTTCCCTAATAGGTTCCCTAATTGGTTCCCTAATTGGTTTCCTAATAGGTTCCCTAATTGGTTCCCTAATAGGTTCCCTAATTGGTTCCCTGATTGGTTTCCTAATAGGTTCCCTAATAGGTTCCCTAATAGGTTCCCTAATTGGTTCCCTAATTGGTTCCCTAATTGGTTCCCTCATTGGTTCCCTAATTGGTTCCCTAATTGGTTCCCTAATTGGTTCCCTAATTGGTTCCCTAATTGGTTCCCTAATAGGTTCCCTAATTGGTTCCCTAATAGGTTCCCTAATTGGTTTCCTAATAGGTTCCCTAATTGGTTCCCTAATAGGTTGCCTAATTGGTTCCCTAATAGGTTCCCTAATTGGTCCCCTAATTTGATCCCTCATTGCTTCCCTAATTGGTTCCCTAATTGATTCCCTCATTGGTTCCCAAATTGGTTCCCTAATGGGTTCCCTAATAGGTTCCCTAAAAGGTTCCCTAATAGGTTCCCTAATAGGTTCCTTAAAAGGTTCCCTAATTGGTTCCCTAATTGGTTTTCTAATAGGCTCCCTAATAGGTTCCCCAATTGGTTCCCTAATTGGTTCCCTAATAGGTTCCCTAATTGGTTCCCTAATTGGTTCCCTAATAAGGTTCCCTAATTGGTTCCCTAATTGGTTCCCTAATAGGTTCCCTAATTGGTTCCCCAATAGGCCACCTAATTGGTTCCCCAATTGGTTCCCTAATGGGTTCCCTAATTGGTTCCCTAATAGGTTCCCTGGTAGGTTCTCTAATAGGTTCCCTAATTGGTTCCCTAATAGGACCCTAATTGGTTCCCTAATAGGTTCCCTAATTGGTTCCCTAATTGGTTCCCTCATTGGTTCCCTAATTGGTTCCCTAATTGGTTCCTTCATTGGTTCCCTAATTGGTTCCCTAATAGGTTCCCTAATAGGTTCTCCAATAGGTTCCCTAATTGGTTCCCTAATAGGTTCCCTAATAGGTTCTCTAATAGGTTCCCTAATTGGTTCCCTAATAGGTTCCCTAATAGGTTCCCTAATAGGTTCCCTAATAGGTTCTCTAATAGGTTCCCTAATAGGTTCCCTAATAGGTTCCCTAATAGGTTCCCTAATAGGTTCCCTAATAGGTTCCCTAATAGGTTCCCTAATAGGTTCCCTAATAGGTTCCCTAATAGGTTCCCTAATAGGTTCCCTAATAGGTTCGCTAATAGGTTCCCTAATTGGTTCCCTAATAGGTTCCCTGGTAGGTTCTCTAATAGGTTCCCTAATAGGTTCCCTAATTGGTTCCCTAATTGGTTCCCTCATTGGTTCCCTAATTGGTTCCCTAATTGGTTCCCTAATAGGTTCCCTAATTGGTTCCCTAATTGGTTCCCTAATAGGTTCCCTAATAGGTTCCCTAATTGGTTCCCTAATTGGTTCCCTAATTGGTTCCCTAATAGGTTCCCTAATTGGTTCCCTAATAGGTTCCCTAATTGGTTCCCTAATGGGTTCCCTAATTGGTTCCCTAATAGGTTCCCTAATTGGTTCCCTAATAGGTTCCCTAATTGGTTCCCTAATTGGATCCCTCATTGCTTCCCTAATTGGTTCCCTAATTGATTCTCTCATTGGTTCCCAAATTGGTTCCCTAATAGGTTCCCTAATAGGTTCCCTAATAGGTTCCCTAATAGGTTCCCTAATGGGTTCCTTAATAGGTTCCCTAATTGGTTCCCTAATTGGTTTTCTAATAGGTTCCCTAATAGGTTCCCCAATTGGTTCCCTAATTGGTTCCCTAATAGGTTCCCTAATTGGTTCCCTAATTGGTTCCCCAATAAGATTCCCTAATTGGTTCCCTAATTGGTTCCCTAATAGGTTAGCTAATTGGTTCCCCAATAGGCCACCTAATTGGTTCCCTAATTGGTTTCCTAATAGGTTCCCTAATTGGTTCCCTAATAGGTTCCCTGGTAGGTTCTCTAATAGGTTCCCTAATAGGTTCCCTAATTGGTTCCCTAATTGGTTCCCTCATTGGTTCCCTAATTGGTTCCCTAATTGGTTCCCTAATTGGTTCCCCAATTGGTTCCCTAATAGGTTCCCTAATTGGTTCCCTAATTGGTTCCCTAATTGGTTCCCTAATAGGTTCCTTAATAGGTTCCCTAATTGGTTCCCTAATAGGTTCCCTAATTGGTTCCCTAATAGGTTCCCTAATTGGTTCCCTAATTGGATCCCTCATTGCTTCCCTAATTGGTTCCCTAATTGATTCCCTCATTGGTTCCCAAATTGGTTCCCTAATAGGTTCCCTAATAGGTTCCCTAATAGGTTCCCTAATTGGTTCCCTAATTGGTTTTCTAATAGGTTCCCTAATAGGTTCCCTAATTGGTTCCCTAATTGGTTCCCTAATAGGTTCCCTAATTGGTTCCCTAATTGGTTCCCTAATTGGTTCCCTAATTGGTTCCCTAATTGGTTCCCTAATAGGTTCCCTAATAGGTTCCCTAATTGGTTCCCTAATTGGTTCCCTAATTGGTTCCCTAATTGGTTCCCTAATTGGTTCCCTAATAGGTTCCCTAATAGGTTCTCTAATAGGTTCCCTAATTGGTTCCCTAATAGGTTCCCTAATAGGTTCCCTAATAGGTTCCCTAATAGGTTCTCTAATAGGTTCCCTAATAGGTTCCCTAATTGGTTCCCTAATAGGTTCCCTAATAGGTTCCCTAATAGGTTCCCTAATAGGTTCCCTAATAGGTTCCCTAATTGGTTCCCTAATAGGTTCCCTAATAGGTTCCCTAATAGGTTCCCTAATAGGTTCGCTAATTGGTTCCCTAATAGGCCACCTAATTGGTTCCCTAATAGGTTCCCTAATAGGTTCCCTAATAGGTTCCCTAATAGGTTCCCTAATTGGTTCCCTAATAGGTTCCCTAATTGGTTCCCTAATAGGTTCCCTAATAGGTTCCCTAATAGGTTCCTTAATAGGTTCCCTAATTGGTTCCCTAATTGGTTTTCTAATAGGTTCCCTAATAGGTTCCCTAATTAGTTCCCTAATTGGTTCCCTAATAGGTTCCCTAATTGGTTCCCTAATTGGTTCCCTAATTGGTTCCCTAATAGGTTCCCTAATAGGTTCGCTAATTGGCTCCCTAATAGGTTCCCTAATTGGTACCCTAATAGGTTCCCTAATAGGTTCCCTAATAGTTTCCCTAATTGGTTCCCTAATTGGCTTTCTAATAGGTTCCCTAATAGGTTCCCTAATAGCTTCCCTAATTGGTTCCCTAATTGGTTCCCTAATTGGTTCCCTAATAGGTTCCCTAATAGGTTCCCTAATTGGTTCCCTAATTGGTTTTCTAATACGTTCCCTAATAGGTTCCCTAATAGGTTCCCTAATAGGTTCCCTAATTGGTTCCCTAATTGGTTCCCTAATAGGTTCCCTAATTGGTTCCCTAATAGGTTCCCTAATTGGTTCCCTAATAGGTTCCCTAATAGGTTCTCTAATAGGTTCCCTAATAGGTTCCCTAATTGGTTCCCTAATTGGTTCCCTCATTGGTTCCCTAATTGGTTCCCTAATTGGTTCCCTAATAGGTTCCCTAATTGGTTCCCTAATTGGTTCCCTAATTGGTTCCCTAATAGGTTCCCTAATAGGTTCCCTAATTGGTTCCCTAATTGGTTCCCTAATAGGTTCCCTAATTGGTTCCCTAATAGGTTCCCTAATTGGTTCCCTAATAGGTTCCCTAATTGGTTCCCTAATAGGTTCCCTAATTGGTTCCCTAATTGGATCCCTCATTGCTTCCCTAATTGGTTCCCTAATTGATTCTCTCATTGGTTCCCAAATTGGTTCCCTAATAGGTTCCCTAATAGGTTCCCTAATAGGTTCCCTAATAGGTTCCCTAATAGGTTCCTTAACAGGTTCCCTAATTGGTTCCCTAATTGCTTTTCTAATAGGTTCCCTAATAGGTTCCCCAATTGGTTCCCTAATTGGTTCCCTAATAGGTTCCCTAATTGGTTCCCTAATAGGTTCCCTGGTAGGTTCTCTAATAGGTTCCCTAATAGGTTCCCTAATTGGTTCCCTGATTGGTTCCCTCATTGGTTCCCTAATAGGTTCCCTAATTGGTTCCCTAATTGGTTCCCTAATTGGTTCCCTAATTGGTTCCCTAATTGGTTCCCTAATAGGTTCCCTAATTGGTTCCCTAATTGGTTCCCTAATTGGTTCCCTAATAGGTTCCTTAATAGGTTCCCTAATTGGTTCCCTAATAGGTTCCCTAATTGGTTCCCTAATAGGTTCCCTAATTGGTTCCCTAATTGGATCCCTCATTGCTTCCCTAATTGGTTCCATAATTGATTCCCTCATTGGTTCCCAAATTGGTTCCCTAATAGGTTCCCTAATAGGTTCCCTAATAGGTTCCCTAATAGGTTTCCTAATTGGTTCCCTAATAGGTTCCCTAATAGGCTCCCCAATAGGCTCCTTAATAGGTTCCCTAATTGGTTCCCTAATTGGTTTTCTAATAGGTTCCCTAATAGGTTCCCTAATTGGTTCCCTAATTGGTTCCCTAATAGGTTCCCTAATTGGTTCCCTAATTGGTTCCTTAATTGGTTCCCTAATTGGTTCCCTAATTGGTTCCCTAATAGGCTCCCTAATAGGTTCCCTAATTGGTTCCCTAATTGGTTCCCTCATTGGTTCCCTAATTGGTTCCCTAATTGGTTCCCTAATTGGTTCCCTAATAGGTTCCCTAATAGGTTCTCTAATAGGTTCCCTAATTGGTTCCCTAATAGGTTCCCTAATAGGTTCCCTAATAGGTTCCCTAATAGGTTCTCTAATAGGTTCCCTAATAGGTTCCCTAATTGGTTCCCTAATAGGTTCCCTAATAGGTTCCCTAATAGGTTCCCTAATAGGTTCCCTAATAGGTTCCCTAATTGGTTCCCTAATAGGTTCCCTAATAGGTTCCCTAATAGGTTCCCTAATAGGTTCGCTAGTTGGTTCCCTAATAGGCCACCTAATTGGTTCCCTAATAGGTTCCCTAATAGGTTCCCTAATAGGTTCCCTAATAGGTTCCCTAATTGGTTCCCTAATAGGTTCCCTAATTGGTTCCCTAATAGGTTCCCTAATAGGTTCCCTAATAGGTTCCTTAATAGGTTCCCTAATTGGTTCCCTAATTGGTTTTCTAATAGGTTCCCTAATAGGTTCCCTAATTGGCTCCCTAATTGGTTCCCTAATAGGTTCCCTAATTGGTTCCCTCATTGGTTCCCTAATTGGTTCCCTAATTGGTTCCCTAATAGGTTCCCTAATAGGTTCCCTAATTGGTTCCCTAATTGGTTCCCTCATTGGTTCCCTAATTGGTTCCCTAATTGGTTCCCTAATTGGTTCCCTAATTGGTTCCCTAATTGGTTCCCCAATTGGTTCCCTAATAGGTTCCCTACTTGGTTCCCTAATTGATTCCCTAATTGGTTCCCTAATTGGTTCCCTAATTGGTTCTCTAATAGGTTCCCTAATAGGTTCCCTAATTGGTTCCCTAATAGGTTCCCTAATTGGCAACCTAATTGGTTCCCTCATTGGTTCCCTAATTGGTTCCCTCATTGGTTCCCTAATAGGTTCCCTAATAGGTTCCCTAATAGGTTCCCTAATTGGTTCCCTAATAGGTTCCCTAATAGGTTCCCTAATAGGTTCCCTAATAGGTTCCCTAATTGGTTCCCTAATTGGTTCCCTAATAGGTTCCCTAATTGGTTCCCAAATCGGTTCCCTAATAGGTTCCCTAATAGGTTCCCTAATGGGTTCCCCAATAGGTTCCCTAACAGGTTCCCTGGTAGGTTCTCTAATAGGTTCCCTAATAGGTTCCCTAATTGGTTCCCTAATTGGTTCCCTCATTGGTTCCCTAATTGGTTCTCTAATAGGTTCCCTAATAGGTTCCCTAATAGGTTCCCTAATTGGTTCCCTAATAGGTTCCCCAATAGGTTCCCTAATAGGTTCCCTAATTGGTTCCCTAATAGGTTCCCTAATAGGTTCCCTCATAGGTTCCCTAATAGGTTCCCTAATTGGTTCCCTAATAGGTTCCCTAATTGGTTCCCTAATAGGTTCCCTAATAGGTTCCCTAATAGGTTCCCTAATTGGTTCCCTAATTGGTTCCCTAATTGGTTATCTAATTGCTTCTCTAATAGGTTCCCTATCTGGTTCCCTAATAGGTTCCCTAATAGGTTCCCTAATAGGTTCTCTAATAGGTTCCCTACCAGGTTCCCTAATTGGTTCCCTAATAGGTTCCCTAATAGGTTCCCTAATAGGTTCCCTAATAGGTTCCCTAATTGGTTCCCTAATAGGTTCCCTGATTGGCTCCCTAATAGGTTCCCTAATAGGTTCCCTAATAGGTTCCCTAATTGGTTCCCTAATTGGTTCCCTAATTGGTTCCCTAATAGGTTCCCTGATGGGTTCCCTAATAGGTTCCCTAATTGGCCCCCTAATTAGTTCCCTAATAGGTTCCCTAATTGGTTCCCTAATTGGTTCCCTAATAGGTTCCCTAATTGGTTCCCTAATAGGTTCCCTGATAGGTTCTGTAATAGGTTCCCTAATAGGTTCCCTAATTGGTTCCCTAATTGGTTCCCTAATACGTTCCCTAATTGGTTCCCTAATGGGTTCCCTAATTGGTTCCCTAATTGGTTCCCTAATAGGTTCCCTAATAGGTTCCCTAATAGGTTCCCTAATTGGTTCCCTAATTGGTTCCCTAATTGGTTCCCTAATAGGTTCCCTAATTGGTTCCCTAATCGGTTCCCTAATTGGTTCCCTAATAGGTTCCCTAATAGGTTCCCTAATTGGTTCCCTAATAGGTTCCCTAATAGGTTCCCTAATAGGTTCCCTAATTGGTTCCCTAATTGGTTCCCTAGTTGGTTCCCTAATAGGTTCCCTAATTGGTTCCCTAATCGGTTCCCTAATTGGTTCCCTAATAGGTTCCCTAATAGGTTCCCTAATTGGTTCCCTAATAGGCTCCCTAATGGGTTCACTAATTGGTTCCCTAATAGGTTCCCTAATTGGTTCCCTAATTGGTTCTCTAATAGGTTCCCTAATAGGTTCTCTAATAGGTTCCCTAATAGGTTCCCTAATTGGTTCCCTAATAGGTTCCCTAATTGGTTACCTAATAGGTTCCCTAATAGGTTCCCTAATAGGCTCTCTAATAGGTTCCCTAATAGGCCACCTAATAGGTTCCCTAATAGGTTCCCTAATTGGTTTCCTAATAGGTTCCCTAATAGGTTCCCTAATTGGTTCCCTAATAGGTTCCCTAATAGGTTCCCTAATAGGTTCCCTAATTGGTTCCCTAATTGGTTCGCTAATTGGTTCCCTAATAGGTTCCCTAATAGGTTCCCTAATTGGTTCTCTAATAGGTTCCCTAATTGGTTCCCTAATAGCTTCCCTAATAGGTTCCCTAATAGGTTCCCTAATAGGTTCCCTAATAGGTTCCCTAATAGGTTCCCTAATAGGTTCCCTAATTGGTTCCCTAATAGGTTCCCTAATAGGTTCTCCAATAGGTCCCCTAATAGGTTCCCTAATAGGTTCCCTAATTGGTTCCCTAATAGGTTCCCTAATAGGTTCTCTAAAAGGTTCCCTAATAGGTTCCCTAATTGGTTCCCTAATTGGTTCCCTAATTGGTTCCCTAATAGGTTCCATAATAGGCTTCCTAATAGGTTCCCTAATTGGTTCCCTAATAGGTTCCCTAATAGGTTCCCTAAGAGGTTCCCTAATAGGTTCCCTCATTGGTTCCCTAATAGGTTCCCTAATTGGTTCCCTAATTGGTTCCCTAATAGGTTCCCTAATAGGTTCCCTAATCGGTTCCCTAATAGGTTCCCTAATTGGTTCCCTAATGGGTTCCCTAATTGGTTACCTAATAGGTTCCCTAATAGGTTCCCTAATAGGTTCCCTAATAGGTTACCTAATGGGTTCCCTAATAGGTTCCCTAATAGGCTCCCTAATAGGTTCCCTAATTGGTTCCCTAATAGGTTCCCTAATAGGTTACCTAATTGGTTCCCTAATAGGCTCCCTAATAGGTTCCCTAATTGGTTCTCCAATAGGTTCCCAATAGGTTCCCTAATTGGTTCCCTAATAGGTTCCCTAATTGGTTCCCTAATAGGTTCCCTAATAGGTTTTCTAATAGGTTCCCTAATTGGTTCCCTATTAGGTTCCCTAATAGGTTCTGTAATAGGTTCCCTAATAGGTTCCCTAATAGGTTCCCTAATAGGTTCCCTAATAGGTTCCCTAATTGGTTCCCTAATAGGTTCCCTAATAGGTTCCCTAATAGGTTCCCTAATTGGTTCCCTAATTGGTTCCCTAATACGTTCCCTAATTGGTTCCCTAATTGGTTCCCTAATTGGTTCCCTAATAGGTTCCCTAACAGGTTCCCTAATAGGTTCCCTAATTGGTTCCCTAATAGGTTCCCTAATAGGTTCCCTAATAGGTTCCCTAATTGGTTCCCTAATAGGTTCCCGAATTGGTTCCCTACTTGGTTCCCTAATTGGTTCCCTAATAGGTTCCCTAATTGGTTCCCTAATTGGTTCCCTAATAGGTTCCCTAATAGGTTCCCTAATAGGTTCCCTAATTGGTTCCCTAATTGGTTCCCTAATTGGTTCCCTAATTGGTTCCCTAATTGGTTCCCTAATTGGTTCCCTAATTGGCTCCCTAATAGGTTCCCTAATAGGTTGCCTAATTGGTTCCCTAATTGGTTCCCTAATAGCTTCCCTAATAGGTTCCCTAATAGGTTCCCTAATTGGTTCCCTAATAGGTTCCCTAATAGGTTCCCTAATAGGTCCCCTAATAGGTTCCCTAATAGGTTCCCTAATTAGTTCCCTAATTGGTTCCCTAATTGTTTTTCTAATAGGTTACCTAATAGGTTCCCTAATTGGTTCCCTAATTGGTTCCCTAATTGGTTCCCTAATTGGTTCCCTAAGAGGTTCCCTAATAGGTTCCCTAATTGGTTCCCTAATAGGTTCCCTAATTGGTTCCCTAATTGGTTCCCTAATTGGTTCCCTAATTGGTTCCCTAAGAGGTTCCCTAATAGGTTCCCTAATTGGTTCCCTAATAGGTTCCCTAATTGGTTCCCTAATAGGTTCCCTAATAGGTTCCCTAATTGGTTCCCTAATTGGTTTTCTAATAGGTTCCCTAATAGGTTCCCTAATTGGTTCCCTAATTGGTTCCCTAATTGGTTCCCTAATTGGTTCCCTAAGAGGTTCCCTAATAGGTTCCCTAATTCGTTCCCTAATTGGTTCCCTAATTGGTTCCCTAATAGGTTCCCTAAAAGGTTCCCTAATTGGTTCCCTAATAGGTTCCCTAATTGGTTACCTAATAGGTTCCCTAATTGGTTACCTAATAGGTTCCCTAATAGGTTCCCTAATGGGTTCCCTAATAGGTTCCCTAATAGGTTACCTAATTGGTTCCCTAATAGGTTCCCTAATTGGTTCCCTAATAGGTTCCCTAATAGGGTCCCTAATAGGTTCCCTAATTGGTTCCCTAATAGGTTCCCTAATTGGTTCCCTATAAAGTACCCTAATAGGTTCCCTAATAGGTTCCCTAATAGGTTCTCTAATAGGTTCCCTAATAGGTTCCCTAATAGGTTCCCTAATAGGTTCTCTAATAGGTTCCCTAAAAGGTTCCCTAATAGGTTCCCTAATTGGTTCCCTAATTGGTTCCCTAATTGGTTCCCTAATAGGTTCTCTAATTGGTTCCCTAATTGGTTCCCTAATAGGTTCTGTAATGGGTTCCCTAATAGGTTCCCTAACAGGTTCCCTAAAAGCTTCCCTCATAGGTTCCCTAATTGGTTCCCTAATTGGTTCCCTAATAGGTTCCTTAATAGGTTCCCTAATAGGATCCTAATTGGTTCCCTAATTGGTTCCCTAATAGGTTCCCTAATTGGGACCCTAATAGGTTCCCTAATTCGTTCTCTAATAGGTTCCCTAATAGGTTCCCTAATTGGTTCCCTAATAGGTTCCTTAATAGGTTCCCTAATTGGTTCCCTAATTGGTTCCCTAATAGGTTCCCTAATAGGTTCCCTAATAGGTTCTCTAATAGGTTCCCTAATAGGTTCCCTAATTGGTTCCCTAATAGGTTTCCTGATAGGTTCCCTAATAGGTTCCCTAATAGGTTCCCTAATAGGTTCCCTAATTGGTTCCCTAATTGGTTCCCTAATTGGTTCCCTAATAGGTTCCCTAATTGGTTCCCTCATAGGTTCCCTAATTGGTTCCCAAATTGGTTCTCTAATAGGTTCCCTAATAGGTTCCCTAATTGGTTCCCTAATTGGTTCCCTAATTGGTTCCCTAATTGGTTCTCTAATAGGTTCCCTAATTGGTTCCCTAATAGGTTCCTTAATAGGTTCCCTAATAGGTTCCCTAATTGCTTCCCTAATAGGTTCCCTAATTGGTTCCCTAATAGGTTCCCTAATTGGTTCCCTAATTGGTTCCCTAATAGGTTCTGTAATGGATTCCCTAATTGGTTCCCTAATAGGTTCCCTAATAGGTTCCCTAATTGGTTCCCTAGTAGGTTACCTAATTGGCTCCCTAATAGACTCCCTAATTGGTTCCCTAATAGGTTCTCTAATAGGTTCCCTAATAGGTTCCCTAATAGGTTCCCTAATTGGTTCCCTAATAGGTTCCCTAATTGGTTCCCTAATAGGTTCTGTAATGGGTTCCCTAATTGGTTCCCTAAGAGGTTCCCTAATAGGTTCCCTAATAGCTTCCCTGATAGGTTCCCTAATTGGTTCCCTAGTAGGTTCCCTAATTGGCTCCCTAATAGGTTCCCTAATTGGTTCCCTAATAGGTTCTCTAATAGGTTCCCTAATAGGTTCCCTAATAGGTCCCCTAATTGGTTCCCCAATAGGTTCCCTAATTGGTTCCCTAATTGGTTCCCTAATAGGTTCTGTAATGGATTCCCTAATTGGTTCCCTAATAGGTTCCCTAATAGGTTCCCTAATAGCTTCCCTGAGAGGTTCCCTAATTGGTTCCCTAGTAGATTCCCTAATTGGCTCCCTAATAGGTTCCCTAATTGGTTCCCTAATTGATTCTCTAATAGGTTCCCTAATAGGTTCCCTAATAGGTTCCCTAATTGGTTCCCTAATAGGTTCCCTAATTGGTCCCTAATAGGTTCCCTAATAGGTTCCCTAATTGGTTCCCTAATAGGTTCCCTAATAGGTTTTCAAATAGGTTCCCTAATCGGTTCCCTAATTGGTTCCCTACTAGGTTCCCTAATTGGTTCCCTAATAGGTTCCCTAATAGGTTCCCTAAAAGGTTCTCTAATAGGTTCCCTAATAGGTTCCCTAATAGGTTCCCTAATTGGTTCCCTAATAGGTTCCCTAATTGTTTCCCTAATAGGTTCCCTAATTGGTTTCCTAATTGGTTCGCTAATTGGTTCCCTAATTGGTTCCCTAATTGGTTCCCTAATAGGTTCCCTAATAGGTTCTCTAATAGGTTCCCTAATAGGTTCCCTAATTGGTTCCCTAATAGTTTCCCTAATAGGTTCCCTAATAGGTTCCCTAATTGGTTCCCTAATTGGTTTCCTAATAGGTTCCCTAATTGGTTCCCTAATAGGTTCCCTAATAGGTTCCCTAATTGGTTCCCTAATTGGTTCCCTAATTGGTTCCGTAATAGGTTCCCTAATAGGTTCCCTAATAGGTTCCCTAATAGGTTCCCTAATTGGTTCCCTAATTGGTTCCCTAATTGGCTCTCTAATAGGTTCCCTAATTGGTTCCCTAAAAGGTTCCCTAATAGGTTCCCTAATTGGTTCCCTAATTGGATCCCGAATGGGTTCTCTATTTGGTTTCCTAATAGGTTCTCTAATTGGTTCCCTAATTGGTTTTCAAATAGGTTCTCTAATAGGTTCCCTAATAGGTTCCCTAATTGGTTCCCTAATTGGTTCCCTAATTGGTTCCCTAATTGGTTCTCTAATAGGTTCCCTAATAGGTTCCCTAATAGGTTCCCTAATTGGTTCCCTAATAGGTTCCCTAATTGGTCCCTAATAGGTTCCCTAATAGGTTCCCTAATTGGTTCCCTAATAGGTTCCCTAATAGGTTTTCAAATAGGTTCCCTAATCGGTTCCCTAATTGGTTCCCTACTAGGTTCCCTAATTGGTTCCCTAATAGGTTCCCTAATTGGTTCCCTAAAAGGTTCTCTAATAGGTTCCCTAATAGGTTCCCTAATAGGTTCCCTAATTGGTTCCCTAATAGGTTCCCTAATTGTTTCCCTAATAGGTTCCCTAATTGGTTTCCTAATTGGTTCGCTAATTGGTTCCCTAATTGGTTCCCTAATTGGTTCCCTAATAGGTTCCCTAATAGGTTCTCTAATAGGTTCCCTAATAGGTTCCCTAATTGGTTCCCTAATAGTTTCCCTAATAGGTTCCCTAATAGGTTCCCTAATTGGTTCCCTAATTGGTTTCCTAATAGGTTCCCTAATTGGTTCCCTAATAGGTTCCCTAATAGGTTCCCTAATTGGTTCCCTAATTGGTTCCCTAATTGGTTCCGTAATAGGTTCCCTAATAGGTTCCCTAATAGGTTCCCTAATAGGTTCCCTAATTGGTTCCCTAATTGGTTCCCTAATTGGCTCTCTAATAGGTTCCCTAATTGGTTCCCTAAAAGGTTCCCTAATAGGTTCCCTAATTGGTTCCCTAATTGGATCCCGAATGGGTTCTCTATTTGGTTTCCTAATAGGTTCTCTAATTGGTTCCCTAATTGGTTTTCAAATAGGTTCTCTAATAGGTTCCCTAATAGGTTCCCTAATTGGTTCCCTAATTGGTTCCCTAATTGGTTCCCTAATTGGTTCTCTAATAGGTTCCCTAATAGGTTCCCTAATAGGTTCCCTAATGGGTTCCCTAATAGGTTCCCTAATTGGTTCCCTAATAGGTTCCCTAATAGGTTCCCTAATTGGTTCCCTAATTGGTTCCCTAATTGGTTCCCTAATTGGTTCCCTAATTGTTTCCCTAATAGGTTCCCTAATTGGTTTCCTAATTGGTTCCCTAATTGGTTCCCTAATTGGTTCCCTAATTGGTTCCCTAATTCATTCCCTAATAGGTTCCCTAATAGGTTCCCTAATAGGTTCCCTAATTGGTTCCCTAATAGGTTCCCTAATTGTTTCCCTAATAGGTTCCCTAATTGGTTTCCTAATTGGTTCGCTAATTGGTTCCCTAATTGGTTCCCTAATTGGTTCCCTAATAGGTTCCCTAATAGGTTCTCTAATAGGTTCCCTAATAGGTTCCCTAATTGGTTCCCTAATAGTTTCCCTAATAGGTTCCCTAATAGGTTCCCTAATTGGTTCCCTAATTGGTTTCCTAATAGGTTCCCTAATTGGTTCCCTAATAGGTTCCCTAATAGGTTCCCTAATTGGTTCCCTAATTGGTTCCCTAATTGGTTCCGTAATAGGTTCCCTAATAGGTTCCCTAATAGGTTCCCTAATAGGTTCCCTAATAGGTTCCCTAATTGGTTCCCTAATAGGTTCCCTGATAGGTTCCCTAATTGGTTCCCTAATTGGTTCCCTAATTGGTTCTCCAATAGGTTCCCTAATAGGTTCCCTAATAGGTTCCCTAATAGGTTCCCTAATTGGTTCCCTCGTAGGTTCCCTAATAGGTTCCCTAATAGGTTCCCTAATTGGTTCCCTCATTGGTTCCCTAATTGGTTCCCTAATAGGTTCCCTAATAGGTTTTCAAATAGGTTCCCTAATAGGTTCCCTAATAGGTTCCCTAATTGGTTTCCTAATTGGTTCCCTAATTGGTTCCCTAATAGGTTCCCTAATTGGTTCCCTAATAGGTTCCCTAATAGGTTCCCTAATAGGTTCCCTAATTGGCTCCCTAATTAGTTCCCTAATTGCCCCCTAATAGGTTCCCTAATTGGTTCCCTAATTGGTTCCCTAATAGGTTCCCTAATAGGTTCCCCAATGGGTTCCCTAATAGGTTCCCTAATTGGTTCCCTAATAGGTTCCCTAATTGGTTCCCTAATAGGTTCCCTAATTGGTTTCCTAATTGGTTCCCTAATTGGTTCCCTAATTGGTTCCCTAATAGGTTCCCTAATAGGTTCCCTAATAGGTTCCCTAATTGGTTCCCTAATTTAGTTCCCTAATTGTTACCCTAATAGGTTCCCTAATTGGTTTCCTAATTGGTTCCCTAATTGGTTCCCTAATAGGTTCCCTAATTGGTTCCCTAATTGGTTCCCTAATAGGTTCCCTAATAGGTTGTCTAATAGGTTCTCTAATAGGTTCCCTAATTGGGTCCCTAATAGTTTCCCTAATAGGTTCCCTAATAGGTTCCCTAATTGGTTCCCTAATTGGTTCCCTAATAGGTTCCCTAATTGGTTCCCTAATAGGTTCCCTAATAGGTTCCCTAATTGGTTCCCTAATTGGTTCCCTAATTGGTTCCCTAATTGGTTCTCTAATAGGTTGCCTAATTGGTTCCGTAATAGGCTCCCTAATAGGTTCCCTGATTGGTTCCCTAATTGGTTCCCTAATTGGTTCTCTAATAGGTTCCCTAATAGGTTCCCTAATAGGTTCCCTAATAGGTTCCCTAATTGGTTCCCTCGTAGGTTCCCTAATAGGTTCCCTAATAGGTTCCCTAATTGGTTCCCTAATAGGTTCCCTAATAGGTTCCCTAATAGGTTCCCTAATAGGTTCCCTATTTGGTTCCCTAATAGGTTCCCTAATAGGTTCCCTAATTGGTTCCCTAATAGGTTCCCTACTAGGTTCCCTAATTGGCTCCCTAATAGGCTCTCTAATAGCTTCTCTAATAGGTTCCCTAATTGGTTCCCTAATTGGTTCCCTAATTGGTTCCCTAATAGGTTCCCTAATAGGTTCCCTAATTGGTTCCCTAATAGGTTCCCTGATAGGTTCCCTAATTGGTTCCCTAATTGGTTCCCTAATTGGTTCTCTAATAGGTTCCCTAATAGGTTCCCTAATAGGTTCCCTAATAGGTTCCCTAATTGGTTCCCTCGTAGGTTCCCTAATAGGTTCCCTAATAGGTTCCCTAATTGGTTCCCTAATAGGTTCCCTAATAGGTTCCCTAATAGGTTCCCTAATAGGTTCCCTATTTGGTTCCCTAATAGGTTCCCTAATAGGTTCCCTAATTGGTTCCCTAATAGGTTCCCTACTAGGTTCCCTAATTGGCTCCCTAATAGGCTCTCTAATAGCTTCTCTAATAGGTTCCCAAACAGGTTCCCTAATAGGCTCCCTAATAGGTTCCCTAATAGGTTCCCTAATTGGTTCCCTAATAGGTTCCCTAATTGGTTCCCTAATTGGTTCCCTAATTGGTTCCCTAATAGGTTCCCTAATAGGTTCCCTAATAGGTTCCCTAATAGGTTCCCTAATAGGTTCCCTAATAGGTTCCCTAATTGGTTCCCTAATAGGTTCCCTAATAAGTTCCCTAATAGGTTCCCTAATAGGTTCCGTAATAGGTTCCCTAACTGGTTCCCTAATAGGTTCCCTAATACGTTCCCTAATAGGTTCCCTAATAGGTTCCCTAATAGGCTCCCTAATAGGTTCCCTAATAGGCTCCCTAATTGGTTCCCTAATAGGTTCCCCAATAGGTTCCCTGATTGGTTCTCTAATAGGTTCCCTAATAGGTTCCCTAATAGGTTCCCTAATAGGTTCCCTAATTGGTTCCCTAATAGGTTCCCTAATAGGTCCCCTAATTGGTTCTCTAATAGGTTCCCTAATAGGTTCCCTAATAGGTTCCCTAATAGGTTCCCTAATAGGTTCCCTGATTGGTTCCCTAATTGCCTCCCTAATTGTTTCCCTAATAGGTTCCCTAATTGGTTTCCTAATTGGTTCCCTAATTGGTTCCCTAATAGGTTCCCTAATTGGTTCCCTAATAGGTTCCCTAATAGGTTCCCTAGTAGGTTCTCTAATTGGTTCCCTAATAGGTTCCCTAATTGTTTCCCTAATAGGTTCCCTAATAGATTCCCTAATAGCTTCCCTAATTGGTTCCCTAATTGGTTCCCTAATAGGTTCCCTAATTGGTTCCCTAATAGGTTCCCTAATAGCTTCCCTAATTGGTTCCCTAATTGGTTCCCTAATTGGTTCCCTAATTGGTTCTCTAACAGGTTGCCTAATTGGTTCCGTAATAGGTTCCCTAATAGGTTCCCTAATTGGTTCCCTAATAGGTTCCCTAATAGGTTTCCTGATTGGTTCCCTAATAGGTTCCCTAATTGGTTCCCTAATAGGTTCCCTAATTGGTTCCCTAATAGGTTCCCCAATAGGTTCCCTAATTGGTTCTCTAATAGGTTCCCTAATAGGTTCCCTAATAGGTTCCCTAATTGGTTCCCTAATAGGTTCCCTAATTGGTTCCCTAATAGGTTCGCTAATAGGTTCCCTAATAGGTTCCCTAATTGGTTCCCTAATAGGTTCCCTAATAGGTTCCCTAATAGGTTCCCTAATAGGTTCCCTAATAGGTTGCCTAATTGGTTCTCTAATAGGTTCCCTAATAGGTTCCCTAATAGGTTCCCTGATTGGTTCCCTAATAGGTTCCCTAATAGGTTCCCTAATTGGTTCCCTAATTGGTTCCCTAATAGGTTCCCTAATAGGTTCCCTAATAGGTTCCCTAATAGGTTCCCTAATTGGTTCCCTAATAGGTTCCCTAATAGGTTCCCTAATAGGTTCCCTAATAGGTTCCCTAATTGGTTCCCTAATAGGTTCCCTAATAGGTTCCCTAAAAGGTTCCCTAATAGGTTCCCTAATAGGTTCCCTAATTGGTTCTCTAATAGGTTCCCTAATAGGTTCCCTAATAGGTTCCCTAATTGGTTCCCTAATAGGTTCCCTAATTGGTTCCCTAATAGGTTCCCTAATTGGTTCCCTAATAGGTTCCCTAATTGGTTCCCTAATAGGTTCCCTAATAGGTTCTCTAATAGGTTCCCTAATAGGCTCCCTAATAGGCTCCCTAATAGGTTCCCTAATGGGTTCCCTAATTGGTTCCCTAATAGGTTCCCTAATCGGTTCCCTAATAGGTTCCCTAATAGGTTCCCTAATTGGTTCCCTAATTGGTTCCCTAATTGGTTCCCTAATAGGTTCCCTAATAGGTTCCCTAATTGGTTCCCTAATAGGTTCCCTAATAGGTTCCCTAATAGGTTCCCTAATAGGTTCCCTAATTGGTTCCCTAATAGGTTCCCTAATAGGTTCCCTAATAGGTTCCCTAATAGGTTCCCTAATAGGTTCCCTAATAGGTTCCCTAATTGGTTCTCTAATAGGTTCCCTAATAGGTTCCCTAATAGGTTCCCTAATTGGTTCCCTAATAGGTTCCCTAATAGGTTCCCTAATTGGTTCCCTAATAGGTTCCCCAATAGGTTCTCTAATAGGTTCCCTAATAGGTTCCCTAATAGGCTCCCTAATAGGTTCCCTAATAGGTTCCCTAATTGGTTCCCTAATAGGTTCCCTAATAGGTTCCCTAATTGGTTCCCTAATTACTCCCCTAATAGGTTCCCTAATAGGTTCCCTAATAGGTTCCCTAATTGGTTCCCTAATAGGTTCCCTAATAGGTTCTCTAATAGGTTCCCTAATAGGTTCCCTAATAGGCTCCCTAATAGGTTCCCTAATAGGTTCCCTAATTGGTTCCCTAATAGGTTCCCTAATAGGTTCCCTAATAGGTTCCCTAATAGGTTCCCTAATAGTTTCCCTAATAGGTTCCCTAATTGGTTCCCTAAAAGGTTCCCGAATAGGTTCCCTAATTGTTTCCCTAATAGGTTCCCTAGTAGGTTCCCTAATTGGTTCCCTAATAGGTTCTCTAATAGGTTCCCTAATTGGTTCCCTAATAGGTTCCCAAATTAGTTCCCTAATTGGTTCCCTAATAGGTTCCCTAATTGGTTCCCTAATTGGTTCCCTAATAGGTTCCCTAATTGGTTCCCTAATTGGTTCCCTAATTGGTTCCCTAATTGGTTCCCTAATTGGTTCCCTAATAGGTTCCCTAATAGGTTCCCTAATTGGTTCCCTAATAGTTTCCCTAATAGTTTCCCTAATAGGTTCCCTAATAGGTTTCCTAATAGGTTCCCTAATAGGTTCCCTAATAGGTTCCCTAGATGGTTCCCTAATAGGTTCCCTAATAGGTTCCCTAATAGGTTCCCTAATTGGTTCCCTAATAGGTTCCCCAATAGGTTCTCTAATAGGTTCCCTAATAGGTTCCCTAATAGGCTCCCTAATAGGTTCCCTAATAGGTTCCCTAATTGGTTCCCTAATAGGTTCCCTAATAGGTTCCCTAATTGGTTCCCTCATTAGTTCCCTAATAGGTTCCCTGATAGGTTCCCTAATAGGTTCCCTAATTGGTTCCCTAATAGGTTCCCTAATAGGTTGTCTAATAGGTTCCCTAATAGGTTCCCTAATAGGCTCCCTAATAGGTTCCCTAATAGGTTCCCTAATTGGTTCCCTAATAGGTTCCCTAATAGGTTCCCTAATAGGTTCCCTAATAGGTTCCCTAATAGTTTCCCTAATAGGTTCCCTAATTGGTTCCCTAAAAGGTTCCCTAATAGGTTCCCTAATTGTTTCCCTAATAGGTTCCCTAGTAGGTTCCCTAATTGGTTCCCTAATAGGTTCTCTAATAGGTTCCCTAATTGGTTCCCTAATAGGTTCCCAAATTAGTTCCCTAATTGGTTCCCTAATAGGTTCCCTAATTGGTTCCCTAATTGGTTCCCTAATAGGTTCCCTAATTGGTTCCCTAATTGGTTCCCTAATTGGTTCCCTAATTGGTTCCCTAATTGGTTCCCTAATAGGTTCCCTAGTAGGTACCCTAATAGGTTCCCTAATAGGTTCCCTAATTGGTTCCCTAATAGTTTCCCTAATAGGTTCCCTAATGGGTTTCCTAATAGGTTCCCTAATAGGTTCCCTAATAGGTTCTCTAATAGGTTCCCTAATTGGTTCCCTAATTGGTTCCCTAATTGGTTCCCTAATTGGGTCTCTAATAGGTTCCCTAATAGGTTCCCTAATAGGTTGCCTAATAGGTTCCCTAATAGGTTACCTAATAGGTTCCCTAATAGTTTCCCTAATAGGTTCCCTAATTGGTTCCCTAAAAGGTTCCCGAATAGGTTCCCTAATTGTTTCCCTAATAGGTTCCCTAGTAGGTTCCCTAATTGGTTCCCTAATAGGTTCTCTAATAGGTTCCCTAATTGGTTCCCTAATAGGTTCCCAAATTAGTTCCCTAATTGGTTCCCTAATAGGTTCCCTAATTGGTTCCCTAATTGGTTCCCTAATAGGTTCCCTAATTGGTTCCCTAATTGGTTCCCTAATTGGTTCCCTAATTGGTTCCCTAATTGGTTCCCTAATAGGTTCCCTAATAGGTTCCCTAATTGGTTCCCTAATAGTTTCCCTAATAGTTTCCCTAATAGGTTCCCTAATAGGTTTCCTAATAGGTTCCCTAATAGGTTCCCTAATAGGTTCCCTAGATGGTTCCCTAATAGGTTCCCTAATAGGTTCCCTAATAGGTTCCCTAATTGGTTCCCTAATAGGTTCCCCAATAGGTTCTCTAATAGGTTCCCTAATAGGTTCCCTAATAGGCTCCCTAATAGGTTCCCTAATAGGTTCCCTAATTGGTTCCCTAATAGGTTCCCTAATAGGTTCCCTAATTGGTTCCCTCATTAGTTCCCTAATAGGTTCCCTGATAGGTTCCCTAATAGGTTCCCTAATTGGTTCCCTAATAGGTTCCCTAATAGGTTCCCTAATAGGTTCCCTAATAGGCTCCCTAATAGGTTCCCTAATAGGTTCCCTAATTGGTTCCCTAATAGGTTCCCTAATAGGTTCCCTAATAGGTTCCCTAATAGGTTCCCTAATAGTTTCCCTAATAGGTTCCCTAATTGGTTCCCTAAAAGGTTCCCTAATAGGTTCCCTAATTGTTTCCCTAATAGGTTCCCTAGTAGGTTCCCTAATTGGTTCCCTAATAGGTTCTCTAATAGGTTCCCTAATTGGTTCCCTAATAGGTTCCCAAATTAGTTCCCTAATTGGTTCCCTAATAGGTTCCCTAATTGGTTCCTTAATTGGTTCCCTAATAGGTTCCCTAATTGGTTCCCTAATTGGTTCCCTAATTGGTTCCCTAATTGGTTCCCTAATTGGTTCCCTAATAGGTTCCCTAGTAGGTTCCCTAATAGGTTCCCTAATAGGTTCCCTAATTGGTTCCCTAATAGTTTCCCTAATAGGTTCCCTAATGGGTTTCCTAATAGGTTCCCTAATAGGTTCCCTAATAGGTTCTCTAATAGGTTCCCTAATTGGTTCCCTAATTGGTTCCCTAATTGGTTCCCTAATTGGGTCTCTAATAGGTTCCCTAATAGGTTCCCTAATAGGTTGCCTAATAGGTTCCCTAATAGGTTTCCTAATTGGTTCCCTAATTGGTTCCCTCATTGGTTCCATAATTGGTTCCCTAATAGGTTCCCTAATAGGTTCCCTAATAGGTTCCCTAATAGGTTCCCTAGATGGTTCCCTAATAGGTTCCCTAATAGGTTCCCTAATAGGTTCCCTAATTGGTTCCCTAATAGGTTCCCCAATAGGTTCTCTAATAGGTTCCCTAATAGGTTCCCTAATAGGCTCCCTAATAGGTTCCCTAATAGGTTCCCTAATTGGTTCCCTAATAGGTTCCCTAATAGGTTCCCTAATTGGTTCCCTCATTAGTTCCCTAATAGGTTCCCTAATAGGTTCCCTAATAGGTTCCCTAATTGGTTCCCTAATTGGTTCCCTAATTGGTTCTCTAATAGGTTCCCTAATAGGTTCCCTAATAGGCTCCCTAATAGGTTCCCTAATAGGTTCCCTAATTGGTTCCCTAATAGGTTCCCTAATAGGTTCCCTAATAGGTTCCCTAATAGTTTCCCTAATAGGTTCCCTAATTGGTTCCCTAAAAGGTTCCCTAATAGGTTCCCTAATTGTTTCCCTAATAGGTTCCCTAGTAGGTTCCCTAATTGGTTCCCTAATAGGTTCTCTAATAGGTTCCCTAATTGGTTCCCTAATAGGTTCCCAAATTAGTTCCCTAATTGGTTCCCTAATAGGTTCCCTAATTGGTTCCCTAATTGGTTCCCTAATAGGTTCCCTAATTGGTTCCCTAATAGGTTCCCTAAAACGTTCCCTAATAGGTTCCCTAATTGGTTCCCTAAAAGGTTCCCTAATAGGTTCCCTAATTGGGTCTCTAATAGGTTCCCTAATAGGTTCCCTAATAGGTTCCCTAATTGGTTCCCTAATTAGTTCCCTAATAGGTTCCCTAATAGGTACCCTAATAGGTTCCCTAATAGGTTCCCTAATTGGTTCCCTAATTGGTTCCCTAATTGGTTCCCTAATAGGTTCCCTAATTGGTTCCCTAATTGGTTCCCTAATTGGTTCCCTAATTGGTTCCCTAATTGGTTCCCTAATAGGTTCCCTAGTAGGTTCCCTAATAGGTTCCCTAATAGGTTCCCTAATTGGTTCCCTAATAGGTTCCCTAATAGGTTCTCTAATAGTTTCCCTAATTGGTTCCCTAATTGGTTCCCTAATTGGTTCCCTAATTGGGTCTCTAATAGGTTCCCTAATAGGTTCCCTAATAGGTTGCCTAATAGGTTCCCTAATAGGTTTCCTAATTGGTTCCCTAATTGGTTCCCTCATTGGTTCCATAATTGGTTCCCTAATAGGTTCCCTAATTGGTTCCCTAATTGGTTCCCTAATACGTTCCCTAATTGGTTCCCTAATAGGTTTCCTAATAGGTTCCCTAATAGGTTCCCTAAAACGTTCCCTAATAGGTTCCCTAATTGGTTCCCTAAAAGGTTCCCTAATAGGTTCCCTAATTGGGTCTCTAATAGGTTCCCTAATAGGTTCCCTAATAGGTTCCCTAATTGGTTCCCTAATTGGTTCCCTAATTAGTTCCCTAATAGGTTCCCTAATAGGTTCCCTAATAGGTTCCCTAATAGGTTCCCTAATTGGTTCCCTAATTGGTTCCCTAATTGGTTCCCTAATAGGTTCCCTAATTGGTTCCCTAATTGGTTGCCTAATTGGTTCCCTAATAGGTTCCCTAATAGGTTCCCTAATTGGTTCCCTAATTGGTTTTCTAATAGGTTCCCTAATTGGGTCTCTAATAGGTTCCCTAATAGGTTCCCTAATAGGTTCCCTAATTGGTTCCCTAATTGGTTCCCTAATTAGTTCCCTAATAGGTTCCCTAATAGGTTCCCTAATAGGTTCCCTAATTGGTTCCCTAATTGGTTCCCTAATTGGTTCCCTAATAGGTTCCCTAATTGGTTCCCTAATTGGTTCCCTAATTGGTTGCCTAATTGGTTCCCTAATAGGTTCCCTAATAGGTTCCCTAATTGGTTCCCCAATTAGTTCCCTAATAGGTTCCCTAATAGGTTCCCTAATAGGTTCCCTAATAGGTTCCCTAATTGGTTCCCTAATAGGTTCCCTAATAGGTTCCCTAATAGGTTCCCTAATAGGTTCCCTAATTGGTTCCCTAATTGGTTCCCTAATTGGTTCCCTAATAGGTTCTCTAATAGGTTCCCTAATAGGATCCCTAATTGGTTCTCTAATAGGTTCCCTAATTGGTTCCCTAATTGGTTCCCTAATAGGTTCCCTAATAGGTTCCCTAATAGGTTCCCTAAGAGGTTCCCTAATAGGTTCCCTAATTGGTTCCCTAATTGGTTCCCTAATTGTTTCCCTAATAGGTTCCCTAATTGGTTTCCTAATTGCTTCCCTAATTGGTTCCCTAATTGGTTCCCTAATTGGTTCCCTAATAGGTTCCCTAATAGGTTCCCTAGTAGGTTCTCTAATAGGTTCCCTAATTGGTTCCCTAATAGGTTCCCTAATAGGTTCCCTAATAGCTTCCCTAATTGGTTCCCTAATTGGTTCCCTAATAGGTTCCCTAATTGGTTCCCTAATAGGTTCCCTAATAGGTTCCCTAATTGGTTCCCTAATTGGTTCCCTAATTGGTTCTCTAATAGGTTGCCTAATTGGTTCCGTAATAGGTTCCCAAATAGGTTCCCTAATTGGTTCCCTAATAGGTTCCCTAATAGGTTCCCTGATTGGTTCCCTAATAGGTTCCCTAATTGGTTCCCTAATAGGTTCCCTAATTGGTTCCCTCATAGGTTCCCTAATAGGTTCCCTAATTGGTTCCCTAATAGGTTCCCCAATAGGTTCCCTAATTGGTTCTCTAATAGGTTCCCTAATAGGTTCCCTAATAGGTTCCCTAATTGGTTCCCTAATTCGTTCCCTAATTGGTTCCCTAATAGGTTCCCTAATAGGTTCCCTAATTGGTTCCCTAATAGGTTCCCTAATAGGTTCCCTAATAGGTTCCCTAATAGGTTCCCTAATTGGTTCTCGAATAGGTTCCCTAATAGGTTCCCTAATAGGTTCCCTGATTGGTTCCCTAATAGGTTCCCTAATAGGTTCCCTAATTGGTTCCCTAATTGGTTCCCTAATTGGTTCCCTAATAGGTTCCCTAATAGGTTCCCTAATTGGTTCCCTAATAGGTTCCCTAATAGGTTCTCTAATAGGTTCCCCAATAGGCTCCCTAATAGGCTCCCTAATAGGTTCCCTAATAGGTTCCCTAATTGGTTCCCTAATAGGTTCCCTAATCGGTTCCCTAATAGGTTCCCTAATAGGTTCCCTAATTGGTTCCCTAACTGGTTCCCTAATTGGTTCCCTAATAGGTTCCCTAATAGGTTCCCTAATTTGTTCCCTAATAGGTTCCCTAATTGGTTCCCTAATAGGTCCCCTAATAGGTTCCCTAATAGGTTCCCTAATAGGTTCCCTAATAGGTTCCCTAATTGGTTCCCTAATTGGTTCCCTAATAGGTTCCCTAATAGGTTCCCTAATAGGTTCCCTAATAGGTTCCCTAATAGGTTCCCTAATTGGTTCTCTAATAGGTTCCCTAATAGGTTCCCTAATAGGTTCCCTAATTGGTTCCCTAATAGGTTCCCTAATAGGTTCCCTAATTGGTTCCCTAATAGGTTCCCTAATAGGTTCTCTAATAGGTTCCCTAATAGGTTCCCTAATAGGTTCCCTAATAGGTTCCCTAATTGGTTCCCTAATTCGTTCCCTAATAGTTTCCCAATAGGTTCCCTAATAGGTTCCCTAATAGGTTCCCTAATTGGTTCTCTAATAGGTTCCCTAATAGGTTCCCTAATAGGTTCCCTAATAGTTTCCCTAATAGGTTCCCTAATTGGTTCCCTAAAAGGTTCCCTAATAGGTTCCCTAATTGGGTCTCTAATAGGTTCCCTAATAGGTTGCCTAATAGGTTGCCTAACAGGTTCTCTAATAGGTTCCCTAATAGGTTCCCTAATAGGTTCCCTAATAGGCTCCCTAATAGGTTCCCTAATAGGTTCCTTAATTGGTTCCCTAATAGGTTCCCTAATAGGTTCCCTAATTGGTTCCCTAATAGGTTCCCTAATAGGTTCCCTAATAGGTTCCCTAATAGGTTCCCTAATAGGTTCCCTAATAGGTTCCCTAATAGTTTCCCTAATAGGTTCCCTAATTGGTTCCCTAAAAGGTTCCCTAATGGGTTCCCTAATTGGTTCCCTAATAGGTTCCCTAGTAGGTTCCCTAATTGGCTCCCTAATAGGTTCTCTAATAGGTTCCCTAATTGGTTCCCTAATAGGTTCCCAAATTAGTTCCCTAATTGGTTCCCTAATAGGTTCCCTAATTGGTTCCCTAATTGGTTCCCTAATTGGTTCCCTAATTGGTTCCCTAATTGGTTCCCTAATTGGTTCCCTAATAGGTTCCCTAGTAGGTTCCCTAATAGGTTCCCTAATAGGTTCCCTAATAGGCTCCCTAATAGTTTCCCTAACAGGTTCCCTAACAGGTTCCCTAATAGGTTCCCTAATAGGTTCCCTAATAGGTTCCCTAATTGGTTCCCTAATAGGTTCCCTAATAGGTTCTCTAATAGGTTCCCTAATTGGTTCCCTAATTGGTTCCCTAATTGGTTCCCTAATTGGGTCTCTAATAGGTTCCCTAATAGGTTCCCTAATAGGTTGCCTAATAGGTTCCCTAATAGGTTCCCTAATTGGTTCCCTAATTGGCTCCCTAATAGGTTCCCTAATAGGTTCTCTAATAGGTTCCCTAATTGATTCCCTAATAGGTTCCCTAATTGGTTCCCTAATAGGTTCCCTAATAGGTTCCCTAATAGGTTCCCTAATAGGTTCCCTAATAGGTTCCCTAATAGGTTCCCTAATAGGTTCCCTAATAGGTTCCCTAATAGGTTCCCTAATAGTTTCCCTAATAGGTTCCCTAAAAGGTTCCCTAATAGGTTCCCTAATTGGTTCCCTAATAGGTTCCCTAATAGGTTCCCTAATAGTTTCCCTAATAGGTTCCCTAATTGGTTCCCTAAAAGGTTCCCTAATAGGTTCCCTAATTGGTTCCCTAATAGGTTCCCTAGTAGGTTCCCTAATTGGTTCCCTAATAGGTTCTCTAATAGGTTCCCTAATTGGTTCCCTAATAGGCTCCCAAATTAGTTCCCTAATTGGTTCCCTAATAGGTTCCCTAATTGGTTCCCTAATTGGTTCCCTAATTGGTTCCCTAATTGGTTCCCTAAGTGGTTTCCTAATTGGTTCCCTAACTGGTTCCCTAATTGGTTCCCTAATAGGTTCCCTAATAGGTTCTCTAGTAGGTTCCCTAATGGGTTCCCTAATAGGTTCCCTAATAGGTTCCCTAATACGTTCCCTAATAGGTTCCGTAATAGGTTCCCTAATAGGTTCCCTAATTGGTTCCCTAATTGGTTCCCTAATTGGTTCCCTAATTGGGTCTCTAAAAGGTTCCCTAATAGGTTCCCTAATAGGTTGCCTAATAGGTTCCCTAATAGGTTCCCTAATTGGTTCCCTAATTGGTTCCCTCATTGGTTCCCTAATTGGTTCCCTAATTGGTTCCCTAATAGGTTCCCTAATAGGTTCCCTAATCGGTTCCCTAATTGGTTCCCTAATAGGTTCCCTAATAGGTTCCCTAATAGGTTCCCTAATAGGTTCCCTAATTGGTTCCCTAATTGGTTCCCTAATTGGTTCCCCAATAGGTTTCCTAATCGGTTCCCTAATTGGTTCCCTAATAGGTTCCCTAATTGGTTCCCTAATTGGTTCCCTAATAGGTTCCCTAATTGGTTCCCTAATTGGTTCCCTAATTGGTTCCCTAATAGGTTCCCTAATTGGTTCCCTAATAGGTTCCCTAATAGGGTCCCTAATAGGGTCCCTAATAGGTTCCCTAATAGGTTCCCTAATAGGTTCCCTAATAGGTTCCCTAATAGGTTCCCTAATAGGCTCCCTAATTGGGTCCCTCATTGGTTCCCTAATAGGTTCCCTAATAGGTTCCCTAATTGGTTCACTAATAGGTTCCCTAATAGGTTCCCTAATAGGGTCCCTAATAGGTTCCCTAATAGGTTCCCTAATTGGTTCCCTAATAGGTTCTCTAATAGGCTCCCTAAGTGGTTCCCTAATTGGTTCCCTAATTGGGTCTCTAATAGGTTCCCTAATAGGTTCCCTAATAGGTTGCCTAATAGGTTCCCTAATAGGTTCCCTAATTGGGTCCCTCATTGGTTCCCTAATAGGTTCCCTAATAGGTTCCCTAATTGGTTCACTAATAGGTTCCCTAATAGGTTCCCTAATTAGCTCCCTAATAGGTTCCCTAATAGGTTCCCTAATTGGTTCCCTAATAGGTTCTCTAATAGGCTCCCTAAGTGGTTCCCTAATTGGTTCCCTAATTGGGTCTCTAATAGGTTCCCTAATAGGTTCCCTAATAGGTTGCCTAATAGGTTCCCTAATAGGTTCCCTAATTGGTTCCCTCATTGGTTCCCTAATAGGTTCCCTAAAAGGTTCCCTAATAGGTTCCCTAATCGGTTCCCTAATAGGTTCCCTAATAGGTTCCCTAATAGGTTCCCTAATAGGTTCCCTAATAGGTTCCCTAATTGGTTCCCCAATAGGTTCCCTAATAGGTTCCCTAATTGGTTCCCTAATAGGGTCCCTAATTGGTTCCCTAATTGGTTCCCTAATAGGTTCCCTAATTGGCTCCCTAATTGGTTCCCTAATTGGTTCCCTAATAGGTTCCCTAATAGGGTCCCTAATTGGGTCCCTAATTGGTTCCCTAATAGGTTCCCTAATAGGTTCCCTAATTGGTTCCCTAATTGGTTCCCTAATAGGTTCCTTAATAGGTTCCCTAATAGGTTCCCTAATAGGTTCCCTAATTGGTTCCCTAATTGGTTCCCTAATTGGTTCCCTAATTGGGTCTCTAATAGGTTCCCTAATAGGCTCCCTAATAGGTTGCCTAATAGGTTCCCTAATAGGTTCCCTAATTGGTTCCCTAATTGGTTCCCTCATTGGTTCCCTAATTGGTTCCCTAATTGGTTCCCTAATAGGTTCCCTAATAGGTTCCCTAATCGGTTCCCTAATAGGTTCCCCAATAGGTTCCCTAGTAGGTTCCCTAATAGGTTCCCTAATAGGTTCCCTAATTGGTCCCCTAATTGGTTCCCCAGTAGGTTCCCTAATCGGTTCCCTAATTGGTTCCCTAATAGGTTCCCTAATTGGTTCCCTAATTGGTTCCCTAATAGGTTCCCTAATTGGTTCCCTAATTGGTTCCCTAATTGGTTCCCTAATAGGCTCCCTAATTGGTTCCCTAATAGGTTCCCTAATAGGGTCCCTAATAGGTTCCCTAATAGGTTCCCTAATAGGTTCCCTAATAGGTTCCCTAATAGGTTCCCTAATAGGTTCCCTAATTGGTTCCCTCATTGGTTCCCTAATAGGTTCCCTAATAGGTTCCCTAATTGGTTCACTAATAGGTTCCCTAATAGGTTCCCTAATTAGCTCCCTAATAGGTTCCCTAATAGGTTTCCTAATTGGTTCCCTAATTGGTTTCATAACTGGCAACCTAATAGGTTCCCTAATTGGTTCCCTAATAGGTTCTCTAATAGGTTCCCTAAGTGGTTCCCTAATTGGTTCCCTAATTGGGTCTCTAATAGGTTCCCTAATAGGTTCCCTAATAGGTTGCCTAATAGGTTCCCTAATAGGTTCCATAATTGGTTCCCTAATTGGTTCCCTCATTGGTTCCCTAATTGGTTCCCTAATAGGTTCCCTAATTGGTTCCCTAATTGGTTCCCTAATAGGTTCCCTAATCGGTTCCCTAATAGGTTCCCTAATAGGTTCCCTAATAGGTTCCCTAATAGGTTCCCTAATAGGTTCCCTAATTGGTTCCCTAATTGGTTCCCCAATAGGTTCCCTAATAGGTTCCCTAATTGGTTCCCTAATAGGGTCCCTAATTGGTTCCCTAATTGGTTCCCTAATAGGTTCCCTAATTGGCTCCCTAATTGGTTCCCTAATTGGTTCCCTAATAGGTTCCCTAATAGGGTCCCTATTTGGCTCCCTAATTGGTTCCCTAATAGGTTCCCTAATAGGTTCCCTAATAGGTTCCCTAATAGGTTCCCTAATAGGTTCCCTAATAGGTTCCCTAATAGGTTCCCTAATTGGTTCCCTCATTGGTTCCCTAATAGGTTCGCTAATAGGTTCCCTAATTGGTTCACTAATAGGTTCCCTAATAGGTTCCCTAATTAGCTCCCTAATAGGTTCCCTAATAGGTTCCCTAATAGGTTCCCTAATTGGTTCCCTAATTGGTTTCATAATTGGCAACCTAATAGGTTCCCTAATTGGTTCCCTAATAGGTTCCCTAATTGGTTCCCTAATTCGTTCCCTAATAGGTTCCCTAATAGGTTCCCTAAAAGGTTCCCCAATAGGTTCCCTAATTGGTTCCCTAATAGGTTCCCTAATAGGTTCCCCAATTGGTTCCCTAATAGGTTCCCTAATAGGTTCTCTAATAGGTTCCCTAATAGGTTCCCTAATAGGCTCCCTAATAGGCTCCCTAATAGGTTCCCTAATTGGTTCCCTAATTGGTTCCCTAATAGGTTCCCTAATAGGTTCCCTAATAGGTTCCCTAATAGGTTCCCTAATAGGTTCCCTAATAGGTTCCCTAATAGGTTCCCTAATAGGTTCCCTAATAGGTTCCCTAATTGGTTCCCTAATAGGTTCCCTAGTAGGTTCCCTAATTGGTTCCCTAATAGGTTCTCTAATATGTTCCCTAATTGGTTCCCTAATAGGTTCCCTAATTGGTTCCCTAATAGGTTCCCTAACTGGTTCCCTAATTGGTTCCCTAATTGGTTCCCTAATTGGTTCCTTAATAGGTTCCCTAGTAGGTTCCCTAATTGGTTCCCTAATTGGTTCCCTAATTGGTTCCCTAATAGGTTCCCTAATAGGTTCCCTAATAGGTTCCCTAATAGGTTCCCTAATAGGTTCCCTAATTGGTTCCCTAATAGGTTCCCTAATAGGTTCCTTAATTGGTTCCCTAATAGGTTCCCTAATAGGTTCCCTAATTGGTTCCCTAATAGGTTCTCTAATAGGTTGCCTAATTGGTTCCCTAATTGGTTCCCTAATTGGTTCCCTAATTGGGTCTCTAATAGGTTCCCTAATAGGTTCCCTAATAGGTTGCCTAATAGGTTCCCTAATAGGTTCCCTAATTGGTTCCCTAATTGGTTCCCTCATTGGTTCCCTAATTGGTTCCCTAATAGGTTCCCTAAAAGGTTCCCTAATAGGTTCCCTAATAGGTTCCCTAATAGGTTCCCCAATAGGTTCCCTAATTGGTTCCCTAATTGGTTCCCCAATAGGTTCCCTAATAGGTTCCCTAATTGGTTCCCTGATTGGTTCCCTAATTGGTTCCCTAATACGTTCCCTAATTGGTTCCCTAATAGGTTCCCGAATAGGTTCCCTAATAGGTTCCCTAATAGGTTCCCTAATTGGTTCCCTAATTGGTTCCCTGATTGGTTCCCTTATAGGTTCCCTAATTGGTTCCCTAATAGGTTCCCTAATAGGGTCCCTAATTGGGTCCCTAATTGGTTCCCTAATGGGTTCCCTAATAGGTTCCCTAATAGGTTCCCTAATAGGTTCCCTAATAGGTTCCCTAATTGGTTCCCTCATTGGTTCCCTAATAGGTTCCCTAATAGGTTCCCTAATTGGTTCACTAATAGGTTCCCTAATAGGTTCCCAAATTAGCTCCCTAATAGGCTCCCTAATAGGTTCCCCAATAGGTTCCCTAATTGGTTCCCTAATAGGTTCCCTAATAGGTTCCCTAATAGGTTCCCTAATAGGTTCCCTAATTGGTTCCCTAATTGGTTCCCTAATACGTTCCCTAATTGGTTCCCTAATAGGCTCCCTAATAGGTTCCCTAATTGGTGCCCTAATAGGTTCCCTAATTGGTTCCCTAATAGGTTCCCTAATTGGTTCCCTAATAGGTTCCCTAAAAGCTTCCCTAACTGGTTCCCTAATAGGTTCCCTAATAGGTTCCCTAATAGGTTCCCTAATTCGTTCCCTAATAGGTTCCCTAATAGGTTCCCTAATAGGTTCCCTAATAGGTTCCCTAATAGGTTCCCTAATTGGTTCCCTCATTGGTTCCCTAATAGGTTCCCTAATAGGTTCCCTAATTGGTTCACTAATAGGTTCCCTAATAGGTTCCCAAATTAGCTCCCTAATAGGTTCCCTAATAGGTTCCCCAATAGGTTCCCTAATTGGTTCCCTAATAGGTTCCCTAATAGGTTCCCTAATTGGTGCCCTAATAGGTTCCCTAATTGGTTCCCTAATAGGTTCCCTAATCGGTTCCCTAATAGGTTCCCTAAAAGCTTCCCTAACTGGTTCCCTAATAGGTTCCCTAATAGGTTCCCTAATAGGTTCCCTAATTGGTTCCCTAATAGGTTCCCTAATAGGGTCCCTAATAGGTTCCCTAATAGGCTCCCTAATAGGTTCCCTAATAGGTTCCCTAATAGGTTCCCTAATAGGCTCCCTAATTGGGTCCCTCATTGGTTCCCTAATAGGTTCCCTAATAGGTTCCCTAATTGGTTCACTAATAGGTTCCCTAATAGGTTCCCTAATTAGCTCCCTAATAGGTTCCCTAATAGGTTCCCTAATTGGTTCCCTAATAGGTTCTCTAATAGGCTCCCTAAGTGGATCCCTAATTGGTTCCCTAATTGGGTCTCTAATAGGTTCCCTAATAGGTTCCCTAATAGGTTGCCTAATAGGTTCCCTAATAGGTTCCCTAATTGGTTCCCTCATTGGTTCCCTAATAGGTTCCCTAAAAGGTTCCCTAATAGGTTCCCTAATCGGTTCCCTAATAGGTTCCCTAATAGGTTCCCTAATAGGTTCCCTAATAGGTTCCCTAATAAGTTCCCTAATTGGTTCCCCAATTGGTTCCCTAATAGGTTCCCTAATTGGTTCCCTAATAGGGTCCCTAATTGGTTCCCTAATTGGTTCCCTAATAGGTTCCCTAATTGGCTCCCTAATTGGTTCCCTAATTGGTTCCCTAATAGGTTCCCTAATAGGGTCCCTAATTGGGTCCCTAATTGGTTCCCTAATAGGTTCCCTAATAGGTTCCCTAATTGGTTCCCTAATTGGTTCCCTAATAGGTTCCTTAATAGGTTCCCTAATAGGTTCCCTAATAGGTTCCCTAATTGGTTCCCTAATTGGTTCCCTAATTGGTTCCCTAATTGGGTCTCTAATAGGTTCCCTAATAGGCTCCCTAATAGGTTGCCTAATAGGTTCCCTAATAGGTTCCCTAATTGGTTCCCTAATTGGTTCCCTCATTGGTTCCCTAATTGGTTCCCTAATTGGTTCCCTAATAGGTTCCCTAATAGGTTCCCCAATCGGTTCCCTAATAGGTTCCCTAATAGGTTCCCTAGTAGGTTCCCTAATAGGTTCCCTAATAGGTTCCCTAATTGGTCCCCTAATTGGTTCCCTAATTGGTTCCCTAATCGGTTCCCTAATTGGTTCCCTAATAGGTTCCCTAATTGGTTCCCTAATTGGTTCCCTAATAGGTTCCCTAATTGGTTCCCTAATTGGTTCCCTAATTGGTTCCCTAATAGGCTCCCTAATTGGTTCCCTAATAGGTTCCCTAATAGGGTCCCTAATAGGTTCCCTAATAGGTTCCCTAATAGGTTCCCTAATAGGTTCCCTAATAGGTTCCCTAATAGGTTCCCTAATAGGTTCCCTAATTGGTTCCCTCATTGGTTCCCTAATAGGTTCCCTAATAGGTTCCCTAATTGGTTCACTAATAGGTTCCCTAATAGGTTCCCTAATTAGCTCCCTAATAGGTTCCCTAATAGGTTCCCTAATTGGTTCCCTAATTGGTTTCATAACTGGCAACCTAATAGGTTCCCTAATTGGTTCCCTAATAGGTTCTCTAATAGGTTCCCTAAGTGGTTCCCTAATTGGTTCCCTAATTGGGTCTCTAATAGGTTCCCTAATAGGTTCCCTAATAGGTTGCCTAATAGGTTCCCTAATAGGTTCCATAATTGGTTCCCTAATTGGTTCCCTCATTGGTTCCCTAATTGGTTCCCTAATAGGTTCCCTAATAGGTTCCCTAATAGGTTCCCTAATCGGTTCCCTAATAGGTTCCCTAATAGGTTCCCTAATAGGTTCCCTAATAGGTTCCCTAATAGGTTCCCTAATTGGTTCCCTAATTGGTTCCCCAATAGGTTCCCTAATAGGTTCCCTAATTGGTTCCCTAATAGGGTCCCTAATTGGTTCCCTAATTGGTTCCCTAATAGGTTCCCTAATTGGCTCCCTAATTGGTTCCCTAATTGGTTCCCTAATAGGTTCCCTAATAGGGTCCCTAATTGGGTCCCTAATTGGTTCCCTAATAGGTTCCCTAATAGGTTCCCTAATAGGTTCCCTAATAGGTTCCCTAATAGGTTCCCTAATAGGTTCCCTAATAGGTTCCCTAATTGGTTCCCTCATTGGTTCCCTAATAGGTTCGCTAATAGGTTCCCTAATTGGTTCACTAATAGGTTCCCTAATAGGTTCCCTAATTAGCTCCCTAATAGGTTCCCTAATAGGTTCCCTAATAGGTTCCCTAATTGGTTCCCTAATTGGTTTCATAATTGGCAACCTAATAGGTTCCCTAATTGGTTCCCTAATAGGTTCCCTAATTGGTTCCCTAATTCGTTCCCTAATAGGTTCCCTAATAGGTTCCCTAAAAGGTTCCCCAATAGGTTCCCTAATTGGTTCCCTAATAGGTTCCCTAATAGGTTCCCCAATTGGTTCCCTAATAGGTTCCCTAATAGGTTCTCTAATAGGTTCCCTAATAGGTTCCCTAATAGGCTCCCTAATTGGTTCCCTAATAGGTTCCCTAATTGGTTCCCTAATAGGTTCCCTAATAGGTTCCCTAATTGGTTCCCTAATTGGTTCCCTAATAGGTTCCCTAATAGGTTCCCTAATAGGTTCCCTAATAGGTTCCCTAATAGGTTCCCTAATAGGTTCCCTAATAGGTTCCCTAATAGGTTCCCTAATAGGTTCCCTAATAGGTTCCCTAATTGGTTCCCTAATAGGTTCCCTAGTAGGTTCCCTAATTGGTTCCCTAATAGGTTCTCTAATATGTTCCCTAATTGGTTCCCTAATAGGTTCCCTAATTGGTTCCCTAATAGGTTCCCTAATTGGTTCCCTAATTGGTTCCCTAATTGGTTCCCTAATAGGCTCCCTAATTGGTTCCCTAATAGGTTCCCTAATAGGGTCCCTAATAGGTTCCCTAATAGGTTCCCTAATAGGTTCCCTAATAGGTTCCCTAATAGGTTCCCTAATAGGTTCCCTAATAGGTTCCCTAATTGGTTCCCTCATTGGTTCCCTAATAGGTTCCCTAATAGGTTCCCTAATTGGTTCACTAATAGGTTCCCTAATAGGTTCCCTAATTAGCTCCCTAATAGGTTCCCTAATAGGTTCCCTAATTGGTTCCCTAATTGGTTTCATAACTGGCAACCTAATAGGTTCCCTAATTGGTTCCCTAATAGGTTCTCTAATAGGTTCCCTAAGTGGTTCCCTAATTGGTTCCCTAATTGGGTCTCTAATAGGTTCCCTAATAGGTTCCCTAATAGGTTGCCTAATAGGTTCCCTAATAGGTTCCATAATTGGTTCCCTAATTGGTTCCCTCATTGGTTCCCTAATTGGTTCCCTAATAGGTTCCCTAATAGGTTCCCTAATAGGTTCCCTAATCGGTTCCCTAATAGGTACCCTAATAGGTTCCCTAATAGGTTCCCTAATAGGTTCCCTAATAGGTTCCCTAATTGGTTCCCTAATTGGTTCCCCAATAGGTTCCCTAATAGGTTCCCTAATTGGTTCCCTAATAGGGTCCCTAATTGGTTCCCTAATTGGTTCCCTAATAGGTTCCCTAATTGGCTCCCTAATTGGTTCCCTAATTGGTTTCATAACTGGCAACCTAATAGGTTCCCTAATTGGTTCCCTAATAGGTTCCCTAATAGGGTCCCTAATTGGGTCCCTAATTGGTTCCCTAATAGGTTCCCTAATAGGTTCCCTAATAGGTTCCCTAATAGGTTCCCTAATAGGTTCCCTAATAGGTTCCCTAATTGGTTCCCTCATTGGCAACCTAATAGGTTCCCTAATTGGTTCCCTAATAGGTTCCCTAATTGGTTCCCTAATTCGTTCCCTAATAGGTTCCCTAATAGGTTCCCTAAAAGGTTCCCCAATAGGTTCCCTAATTGGTTCCCTAATAGGTTCCCTAATAGGTTCCCCAATTGGTTCCCTAATAGGTTCCCTAATAGGTTCTCTAATAGGTTCCCTAATAGGTTCCCTAATAGGCTCCCTAATAGGCTCCCTAATAGGTTCCCTAATTGGTTCCCTAATAGGTTCCCTAATAGGTTCCCTAATTGGTTCCCTAATTGGTTCCCTAATAGGTTCCCTAATAGGTTCCCTAATAGGTTCCCTAATAGGTTCCCTAATAGGTTCCCTAATTGGTTCCCTAATAGGTTCCCTAGTAGGTTCCCTAATTGGTTCCCTAATAGGTTCTCTAATATGTTCCCTAATTGGTTCCCTAATAGGTTCCCTAATTGGTTCCCTAATAGGTTCCCTAACTGGTTCCCTAATTGGTTCCCTAATTGGTTCCCTAATTGGTTTCTTAATAGGTTCCCTAGTAGGTTCCCTAATTGGTTCCCTAATTGGTTCCCTAATTGGTTCCCTAATAGGTTCCCTAATAGGTTCCCTAATAGGTTCCCTAATAGGTTCCCTAATTGGTTCCCTAATAGGTTCCCTAATAGGTTCCTTAATTGGTTCCCTAATAGGTTCCCTAATAGGTTCCCTAATTGGTTCCCTAATAGGTTCTCTAATAGGTTGCCTAATTGGTTCCCTAATTGGTTCCCTAATTGGTTCCCTAATTGGGTCTCTAATAGGTTCCCTAATAGGTTCCCTAATAGGTTGCCTAATAGGTTCCCTAATAGGTTCCCTAATTGGTTCCCTAATTGGTTCCCTCATTGGTTCCCTAATTGGTTCCCTAATAGGTTCCCTAAAAGGTTCCCTAATAGGTTCCCTAATAGGTTCCCTAATAGGTTCCCTAATAGGTTCCCTAATTGGTTCCCTAATTGGTTCCCCAATAGGTTCCCTAATAGGTTCCCTAATTGGTTCCCTGATTGGTTCCCTAATTGGTTCCCTAATACGTTCCCTAATTGGTTCCCTAATAGGTTCCCGAATAGGTTCCCTAATAGGTTCCCTAATAGGTTCCCTAATTGGTTCCCTAATTGGTTCCCTAATTGGTTCCCTTATAGGTTCCCTAATTGGTTCCCTAATAGGTTCCCTAATAGGGTCCCTAATTGGGTCCCTAATTGGTTCCCTAATGGGTTCCCTAATAGGTTCCCTAATAGGTTCCCTAATAGGTTCCCTAATAGGTTCCCTAATTGGTTCCCTCATTGGTTCCCTAATAGGTTCCCTAATAGGTTCCCTAATTGGTTCACTAATAGGTTCCCTAATAGGTTCCCAAATTAGCTCCCTAATAGGCTCCCTAATAGGTTCCCCAATAGGTTCCCTAATTGGTTCCCTAATAGGTTCCCTAATAGGTTCCCTAATAGGTTCCCTAATAGGTTCCCTAATTGGTTCCCTAATTGGTTCCCTAATACGTTCCCTAATTGGTTCCCTAATAGGCTCCCTAATAGGTTCCCTAATTGGTGCCCTAATAGGTTCCCTAATTGGTTCCCTAATAGGTTCCCTAATTGGTTCCCTAATAGGTTCCCTAAAAGCTTCCCTAACTGGTTCCCTAATAGGTTCCCTAATAGGTTCCCTAATTCGTTCCCTAATGGGTTCCCTAATAGGTTCCCTAATAGGTTCCCTAATAGGTTCCCTAATAGGTTCCCTAATTGGTTCCCTCATTGGTTCCCTAATAGGTTCCCTAATAGGTTCCCTAATTGGTTCACTAATAGGTTCCCTAATAGGTTCCCAAATTAGCTCCCTAATAGGTTCCCTAATAGGTTCCCCAATAGGTTCCCTAATTGGTTCCCTAATAGGTTCCCTAATAGGTTCCCTAATTGGTGCCCTAATAGGTTCCCTAATTGGTTCCCTAATAGGTTCCCTAATTGGTTCCCTAATAGGTTCCCTAAAAGCTTCCCTAACTGGTTCCCTAATAGGTTCCCTAATAGGTTCCCTAATAGGTTCCCTAATTCGTTCCCTAATAGGTTCCCTAATAGGTTCCCTAATAGGTTCCCTAATAGGTTCCCTAATAGGTTCCCTAATTGGTTCCCTCATTGGTTCCCTAATAGGTTCCCTAATAGGTTCCCTAATTGGTTCCCTAATAGGTTCCCTAATAGGTTCCCAAATTAGCTCCCTAATAGGTTCCCTAATAGGTTCCCCAATAGGTTCCCTAATTGGTTCCCTAATTGGTTCCCTAATACGTTCCCTAATTGGTTCCCTAATTGGTTCCCTAATAGGTTCCCTAATAGGTTCCCTAATAGGTTCCCTAATAGGTTCCCTAATTGGTTCCCTCATTGGTTCCCTAATAGGTTCCCTAATTGGTTCCATAATAGGTTCCCTAATAGGTTCCCTAATAGGTTCCCTAAATGGTGCCCTAAAAGGTTCCCTAATTGGTTCCCTAATAGGTTCCCTAATTGGTTCCCTAATAGGTTCCGTAAAAGCTTCCCTAACTGGTTCCCTAATAGGTTCCCTAATAGGTTCCCTAATAGGTTCCCTAATTGGTTCCCTAATAGGTTCCCTAATAGGTTCCCTAATAGGTTCCCTAATAGGTTCCCTAATAGGTTCCCTAATTGGTTCCCTCATTGGTTCCTTAATAGGTTCCCTAATAGGTTCCCTAATAGGTTCCCTAATAGGTTCCCTAATTGGTTCCCTAATAGGTTCCCTAATTGGTTCACTAATTGGTTCCCTAATAGGTTCTCTAATAGGTTCCCGAATAGGTTCCCTAATTGGTTCCCTAATAGGTTCCCTAATAGGTTCCCTAATTGGTTCCCTAATTGGTTCCCTAATAGGTTCCCTAATAGGTTCCCTAATAGGTTCCCTACTAGGTTCCCTAATAGGTTCCCTAATAGGTTCCCTAATAGGTTCCCTAATAGGTTCCCTAATAGGTTCCCTAATAGGTTCCCTAATAGTTCCTCTAATAGGTTCCCTAATTGGTTCCCTAATTGGTTCCCTAATTGGTTCCCTGATAGGTTCCCTAATAGGTTCCCTAATTGGTTCCCTAAATGGTTCCCTAATAGGTTCCCTAATAGGTTCTCTAATAGGTTCCCTAATAGGTTCCCTACTAGGTTCCCTAATAGGTTCCCTAATAGGTTCCCTAATAGGTTTCCTAATAGGTTCCCTAATAGGTTCCCTAATAGGTTCCCTAATAGGTTCCCTAATAGGTTCCCTAATAGGTTCCCTAATAGGTTCCCTAATTGGTTCCCTAATAGGTTCCCTAATAGGTTCCCTAATTGGTTCCCTAATAGTTTCTCTAATAGGTTCCCTAATTGGTTCCCTAATTGGTTCCCTAATTGGTTCCCTAATTGGCTCTCTAATAGGTTCCCTAATAGGTTCCCTAATAGGTTCCCTAATAGGTTCCCTAATAGGTTCCCTAATAGGTTCCCTAATAGGTTCCCTAATAGGTTCCCTAATTGGCTCCCTAATACGTTCCCTAATTGGTTCCCTAATAGGTTCCCTAATTGGTTCCCTAATAGGTTCCCTAATTGGTTCCCTAATAGCTTCCCTAATTGGTTCCCTAATAGGTTCCCCAATAGGTTCCCTAATTGGTTCACCGGAACATGTTCCGGAAGCACCGGAACATGTTCGGGAAGCGCCGGAACATGTTCCGGAAGCGCCGGAACATGTTCCGGAAGCACCGGAACATATTCCGGAAGCGCGGGAACGTATTCCGGAAGCGCGGGAACATGTTCTCGAAGCGCCGGAACATGTTCCGGAAGCGCCGGAACATGTGCCGGAAGGACCGGAACGTGTTCCAGAAGGACCGGAACATGTTCCGGAAGCACCGGAACATGTTCCGGAAGCACCGGAACATGTTCCGGAAGCGCCGGAACATGTTTCGGAAGCGCCGGAACATGTTCCGGAAGCGCCGGAACATGTTCCGGAAGCACCGGAACATGTTCTGGAAGCGCGGGAACATGTTCCGGAAGCGCCGGAACATGCTCCGGAAGCGCCGGAACATGTTCCAGAAGCACCGGAACATGTTCCGGAAGCGGCAGAACACGTTTGGAAGCGCCGGAACATGTTCCGGAAGCACCGGAACATGTTCCGGAAGGACCGGAACATGTTCCGGAAGGACCGGAACATGTTCCGGAAGCGCCGGAACATGTTCCGGAAGCGCCGGAACATGTTCCGGAAGGACCGGAAAATGTTCCGGAAGGACCCTAACATGTTCCGGAAGGACCCGAACATGTTCAGGAAACACCGGAACATGTTCCGGAAGCACCAGAACATGTTCCGGAAGCGCCGGAACATGTTCCGGAAGCACTGGAACATGTTCCGGAAGCACCGGAACATGTTCCGGAAGGACAGGAACATGTTCCGGAAGCGCCGGAACATGTTCCGGAAGAACCGGAACATGTTCCGGAAGGACCGGAACATGTTCCGGAAGCGCCAGAACATGTTCCGGACGGACCGGAACATGTTCCGAAAGGACCAGAACATGTTCCGGAAGCGCCGGAACATGTTCCAGAAGGACCCGAACATGTTCCGGAAGGACCGGAACATGTTCCGGAAGCACCGGAACATGTTCCGGAAAGACCTGAACATGTTCCGGAAGCACCGGAACATGTTCCGGAAGCGCCGAAACATGTTCCGGAAGCACCAGAACATGGTCCGGAAGCACCGGAACATGTTGCGGAAGCGCCGGAACATGTTCCGGAAGCGCCGGAACATGTTCCGGTGCTTCCGGAACATGTTCCGGAAGCGCCGGAACATATTCCGGAAGCGCCGGAACATGTTCCGGAAGGACCGGAACATGTTCCGGAAGGACCGGAACATGTTCCGGAAGCGCCGGAACATGTTCCGGAAGCGCCGGTTCATGTTCCGGAAGCGCCGGAACATGTTCCGGAAGCGCCGGAACAGGTTCCGGAAGCGTCGGAACATGTTCCGGAAGCGCCGGAACATGTTCCGGAAGCGCCGGAACATGTTCTGGAAGCGCCGGAACATGTTCCGGAAGGACCGGAACATGTTCCGGAAGGACCGGAACATGTTCCGGAAGCGCCGGAACATGTTCCGGAAGCGCCGGTTCATGTTCCGGAAGCGGGGGAACATGTTCCGGAAGCGCCGGAACAGGTTCCGGAAGCGTCAGAACATGTTCGGGAAGCGCCGGAACATGTTCCGGAAGCGCGGGAACATGTTCCGGAAGCACCGGAACATGTTCCGGAAGCGCCGGACCATGTTCCGGAAGCACCGGACCATGTTCCGGAAGCGCCGGACCATGTTCCGGAAGCACCGGAACATGTTCCGGAAGGACCGGAACATGTTCTGGAAGCATCGGAACATGTTACGATGCTTCCGGAACATGTTCGGAAAGCACCGGAACATGTTCCAGAAGCACCGAAACATGTTCCCGCAGCGCCAGAACATGTTCCGGAAGCGCCAGAACATGTTTCGGAAGCGCCGGAACATGTTCCGGAAGCGCCGGAACATGTTCCGGAAGCACCGGAACATGTTCCGGAAGCGCGGGAACATGTTCCGGAAGCGCCGGAACATGTTCCGGAAGCGCCGGAACATGTTCCGGAAGCGCCAGAACACGTGCCGGAAGGACCGGAACATGTTCCGGAAGCACCGGAACAAGTTCTGGAAGCGCCAGAACATGTTTCGGAAGCGCCGGAACATGTTCCGGAAGGACCGGAACATGTTCCGGAAGGACCGGAACATGTTCCGGAAGCACCGGAACATGTTCCGGAAGCGCCGGAACATGTTCTGGAAGGACCGGAACATGTTCTGGAAGCGCCGGAACATGTTCCGGAAGCACCGGAACATGTTCCAGAAGCACCGGAACATGATCCGGAAGGACCGGAACATGTTCCGGAAGGACCGGAACATGTCCGTAGGCACCGGAACATGATCCGGAAGCACCGGAACATGTTCCGGAAGGACCGGAAAATGTTCCGGAAGGACCCGAACATGTTCCGGGAGCACCGGAACATGTTCCGGAAGCACCGGAACATGTTCCGGAAGGACCGGAACATGTTCCGGAAGCGCCGGAACATGTTCCGGAAGCGCCGGAACATGTTCCGGAAGCGCCGGAACATGTTCCGGAAGCGCCGGAACATGTTCCTGAAGGACCGGAACATGTTCCGGAAGCGCCGGAACATGTTCCGGAAGCACCGGAACATGTTCCGGAAGGACCGGAACATGTTCCGGAAGGACCGGAACATGCTCCGGAAGCGCCGGAACATGTTCCGGAAGGACCGGAACATGTTCCGGAAGGACCGGAACATGTTCCGGAAGCGCCGGAACATGTTCCATAAGCGCCGGAACATGTTCCGGAAGCACCGGAACATGTTCCGGAAGCACCGGAACATGTTCCGGAAGCACCGGAACATGTTCCGGAAGCGCCGGAATATGTTCCGGAAGCACCGGAACATGTTCCGGAAGCGCCGGAATATGTTCCGGAAGCACCGGAACATGCTCCGGAAGCGCCGGAACATGTTCCGGAAGGACCGGAACATGTTCCGGAAGGACCGGAATATGTTCCGGAAGCGCCGGAACATGTTCCGGAAGCGCCGGAATATGTTCCGGAAGCACCGGAACATGTTCCGGAAGCGCCGGAACATGTTCCGGAAGCACCGGAACATGTTGCAGAAGCGCCGGAACATGTTCCGGAAGCACCGGAACATGTTCCGGAAGCACCGGAACATGTTCCGGAAGCGCCGGAACATGTTCCGGAAGCACCGGAACATGTTCCGGAAGGACCGGAACATGTTCCGGAAGCGCCGGAATATGTTCCGGAAGCACCGGAACATGTTCCGGAAGCGCCGGAACATGTTCCGGAAGCACCGGAACATGTTGCGCAAGCGCCGGAACATGTTCCGCAAGCACCGGAACATGTTCCGGTCGCGCCGGAACATGTTCCGGAAGCGCCGGAACATGTTCCGGAAGCACCGGAACATGTTCCGGAAGCACCGGAACATGTTCCGGAAGGACCGGAACATGTTCCGGAAGCGCCGGAACATGTTCCGGAAGCGCCGGTTCATGTTCCGGAAGCGCCGGAACATGTTCCGGAAGCGCCGGAACAGTTTCCGGAAGCGTCGGAGCATGTTCTGGAAGCGCCGGAACATGTTCTGGAAGCGCCGGAACATGTTCCGGAAGCACCGGAACATGTTCCAGAAGCGCCGGAACATGTTCCGGAAGCGCCGGAACATGTTCCGGAAGCGCCGGACCATGTTCCGGAAGCGCCGGACCATGTTCCGGAAGCGCCGGAACATGTTCTGGAAGCACCGGAACATGTTCCGGAAGCACCAGAACATGTTCCGGAAGCGCCGGAACATGTTCCTGAAGCACCGGATTATGTTCCGGAAGGACCGGAACATGTTCCGGAAGCGCTGGAACATGTTCCGGAAGGACCGGAGCATGTTCCGGAAGCGCCGGAACATGTTCCGGAAGCACCGGAACATGTTTCGGAAGCACCGGAACATGTTCCGGAAGGGCCGGAACATGTTCCGGAAGCGCCGGAACATGTTCCGGAAGCGTCGGAACATGTTCCGGAAGCGCCGGAACATGTTCCGGAAGGACCGGAACATCTCCGGAAGCACCGGAACATGTTCCGGAAGCACCGGAACATGTTCCGGAAGGACCGGAACATGCTCCGGAAGCGCCAGAACATGTTCCGGAAGGACCGGAACATGTTCCGATGCTTCCGGAACATGTTCCGAAAGCACCGGAACATGTTCCGGAAGCGCCCGAATATGTTCCGGAAGCACCGGAACATGTTCCGGAAGCGCCGGAACATGTTCCGGAAGCACCGGAACATGTTCCGGAAGCACCAGAACATGTTCCGGAAGGACCGGAACATGTTGCGGAAGGACCGGAACATGTTCCGGAAGCGCCGGAACATGTTCCGGAAGCGCCGGTTCATGTTCCGGAAGCGCCGGAACATGTTCCGAAAGCGCCGGAACAGGTTCCCGAAGCGTCGGAACATGTTCCGGAAGCGCCGGAACATGTTCCGGAAGCGCCGGAACATGTTCCAGAAGCACCGGAACATGTTCCGGAAGCGCCGGAACATGTTCCGGAAGCGCCGGAACATGTTCCGGAAGCGCCGGACCATGTTCCGGAAGCGCCGGACCATGTTCCGGAAGCGCCGGAACATGGTCCGATGGTTCCGGAACATGTTCCGGAAGCACCGGAACATGTTCCGGAAGCGCGGGAACATGTCCCGGAAGCGCAGGAACATGTTCCGGAAGCGCCAAAACCTGTACCGGAAGCGCCGGAACATGTTCGGGAAGGACAGGAACATGTTCCGAAAGCGCCGGAACAGGTTCCGGAAGCGTCGGAACATGTTCCGGAAGCGCCGGAACATGGTCCGGAAGCGCCGGAACATGTTCCAGAAGCACCGGAACATGTTCCGGAAGCGCGGGAACATGTTCCGGAAGCGCCGGACCATGTTCCGGAAGCGCCGGACCATGTTCCGGAAGCATCGTAACATGTTACGGTGCTTCCGGAACATGTTCCGGAAGCACCGGAACATGATCCGGAAGCACCGGAACATGTTCCGGAAGCACCGGAACATGTTCCGGGGCTTCCGGAACATGTTCCGGAAGCGCCGGAACATGTTCCGGAAGCACCAGAACATGTTCCGGAAGCGCCGGAACATGTTCCGGAAGCACCGGAACATGTTCCGGAAGGACCGGAACATGTTCCGGAAGCGCCGGAACATGTTCCGGAAGGACCGGAACATGTTCTGGAAGCGCCGGAACATGTTCCGAAAGCGCCGGAACATGTTCCGGAAGCACCGGAACATGTTCCGGAAGCGCCGGAACATGTTCCGGAAGCGCCGGAACATGTTCCGGAAGCATCGGAGGATGTTCCGATGCTTCCGGAACATGTTCCGGAAGCACCGGAACATGTTCCGGAAGCACCGGAACATGTTCCGGAAGCACGGGAACATGTTCCGGAAGCGCAGAAACATGTTCCGGAAGCGCCGGAACGTGTTCCGGAAGCGTCGGAACATGTTCCGGAAGCGCGGGAACATGTTCCGGAAGCGCAGAAACATGTTCCGGAAGCGCCGGAACGTGTTCCGGAAGCGTCGGAACATGTTCCGGAAGCGCCGGAACATGGTCCGGAAGCGCCGGAACATGTTCCAGAAGCACCGGAACATGTTCCGGAAGCGCGGGAACATGTTCCGGAAGCGCCGGACCATGTTCCGGAAGCGCCGGACCATGTTCCGGAAGCACCGGAACATGTTCCGGAAGGACCGGAACATGTTCCGGAAGCGCCGGAACATGTTCCGGAAGGACCGGAACATGTTCTGGAAGCGCCGGAACATGTTCCGGAAGCACCGGAACATGTTCCGGAAGCGCGGGAACATGTTCCGGAAGCGCAGAAACATGTTCCGGAAGCGCCGGAACGTGTTCCGGAAGCGCCGGAACATGTTCCGGAAGGACCAGAACATGTTCCGCAAGGACCGGAACATGTTCCGGAAGCACCGGAACATGTTCCGGAAGCACCGGAACATGTTCCGAAAGGACCGGAACATGTTCCGGAAGCGCCGGAACATGTTCCGGAAGCGCCGGAACATGCTCTGGAAGGACCGGAACATGTTCCGGAAGGACCGGAACATGTTCCGGAAGCACCGGAACATGTTCCGGAAGGACCGGAACATGTTCCGGAAGGACCCGAACATGTTCCGGAAGCACCGGAACATGTTCCGGAAGCCCAGGAACATGTTCCGGAAGCGCCGGAACATGTTCCGGAAGCACCGGAACATGTTCCGGAAGCCCCGGAACATGTTCCCGAAGCGCCGGAACATGTTCCGGAAGCGCCAGAACATGTTCCGGAAGCGCCGGAACATGTTCCGGAAGGACCCGAACATGTTCTGGAAGGACCGGAACATGTTTCGGAAGGACCGGAACATGTTCCGGAAGCACCGGAACATGTTCCGGAAGCACCGAAACATGTTCCGGATGCTGGAACATGTTCCGGAAGCATGTTCCGGATGCTGGAACATGTTCCGGAAGCACAAGAACATGTTCCGGAAGCACCGGAACATGTTCCGGAAGCACCGGAACATGTTCCGATGCTTCCGGAACATGTTCCGGAAGCACCGGAACATGTTCCGGAAGCGCGGGAACATGTTCCATAAGCGCAGCAACATGTTCCGGAAGCGCCAAAACGTGTTCCGGAAGCGCCGGAACATGTTCCGGAAGGACAGGAACATGTTCCGAAAGCGCCGGAACAGGTTCCGGAAGCGTCGGAACATGTTCCGGAAGCGCTGGAACATGTTCCGGAAGCGCCGGAACATGTTCCGGAAACACCGGAACATGTTCCGGAAGCGCCGGAACATGTTCCGGTAGCGCCGGACCATGTTCCGGAAGCGCCGGACCATGTTCCCGAAGCGCCTGACCATGTTCCTGAAGCACCGGAACATGTTCCGGAAGCGCCGGAACATGTTCCGGAAGGACCGGAACATGTTCCGGAAGCGCCGGAACATGTTCCGGAAGCACCGGAACATGTTCCCTAAGCACCGGAACATGTTCCGGAAGCATGGGAACATGTTCCAGAAGCGCCGGAACATGTTCTGGAAGCGCGGGAACATGTTCCGGAAGCGCAGGAACATGTTCCAGAAGCGCCGGAACATGTTCCGGAAGCACGGGAACATGTTCCGGAAGCACCGGAACATGTTCCGAAAGGACCGGAACATGAGCCGGAAGCAACGGAACATGTTCCGGAAGCACCGGAACATGTTCCGGAAGGACCGGAACATGTTCCGGAAGGACCCGAACATGTTCTGGAAGAGCCGGAACATGTTCCGGAAGCACCGGAACATGTTCCGGAAGCACCGGAACATGTTCCGAAAGGACCGGAACATGTTCCGGAAGCATCGGAACATGTTCCGATGCTTCCGGAACATGTTCCGGAAGCACCGGAACATGTTCCGGAAGCGCCGGAACATGTTCTGGAAGCACCGGAACATGTTCCGGAAGCGCCGGAACATGTTCCGGAAGCGCCGGAACATGTTCTGGAAGGACCGGAACATGTTCCGGAAGGACCGGAACATGTTCCGGAAGCACCGGAACATGTTCCGGAAGGACCGGAACATGTTCCGGAAGGACCCGAACATGTTCCGGAAGAGCCGGAACATGTTCCGGAAGCACCGGAACATGTTCCGGAAGGACCGGAACATGTTCCGGAAGCATCGGAACATGTTCCGGAGGCGCCGGAACATGTTCCGGAAGCACCGGAACATGTTCCGGAAGCACCGGAACATGTTCCGGAAGCCCCGGAACATGTTCCCGAAGCGCCGGAACATGTTCCGGAAGCGCCAGAACGAGTTCCGGAAGCGTCGGAACATGTTCCGGAAGGACCCGAACATGTTCCGGAAGGACCGGAACATGTTCCGGAAGGACCGGAACATGTTCCGGAAGCACCGGAACATGTTCCGGAAGCACCGGAACATGTTCCGGAAGCGCCGAAACATGTTCCGGAAGCGCCGGAACATGTTCCGGAAGGACAGGAACATGTTCCGGAAGGACCCGAACATGTTCCGGAAGCACCGGAACATTTTCCGAAAGCACCGGAACATGTTCCGGAAGCACCGGAACATGTTCCGTAAGCATCGGAACATGTTCCGATGCTTCCGGAACATGTTCCGGAAGCACCGGAACATGTTCCAGAAGCGCGGGAACGTGTTCCTGAAGCGCAGGAACATGCTCCGGAAGCGCCAAAACGTGTTCCGGAAGCGCCGGAACATGTTCCGGAAGGACAGTAACATGTTCCGAAAGCGCCGGAACAGGTTCCGGAAGCGTCGGAACATGTTCTGGAAGCGCCGGAACATGTTCCGGAAGCGCCGGAACATGTTCCAGAAGCACCGGAACATGTTCCGGAAGCGCCGGAACATGTTCCGGAAGCGCCGGACCATGTTCCGGAAGCGCCGGAACATGTTCCGGAAGCACCGGAACATGTTCCGGAAGCACCGGAACATGTTCCGGAAGGACCGGAACATGTTCCGGAAGCGCCGGAACATGTTCCGGAAGCACCGGAACATGTTCCGGAAGCACCGGAACATGTTCCAGAAGCACCAGAACATGTTCCAGAAGCGCCGGAACATGTTCCGGAAGCACCGGAACATGTTCCGGAAGCTTCCGGAACATGTTCCGGAAGGGCCGGAACATGTTCCGGAAGGACCGGAACATGTTCCGGAAGGACCGGAACATGTTCCGGAAGGACCGGAACATGTTCCGGAAGCGCCGGAACATGTTCCGGAAGCGCCGGAACATGTTCCGGAAGCGCCGGACCATGTTCCGGAAGCGCTGGACCATGTTCGGGAAGCGCCGGAACATGTTCCGGAAGCACCGGAACATGTTCCAGAAGCACCAGAACATGTTCCGGAAGCACCGAAACATGTTCCAGTGCTTCCGGAACATGTTCCGGAAGCGCCGGAACATGTTCCGGAAGCGCCGGAACATGTTCCGGAAGGACCGGAACATGTTCCGGAAGCGCCGGAACATGTTCCGGAAGCAGCGGATCATGTTCCGGAAGAACCGGAACATGTTCCGGAAGGACCGAAACATGTTCCAGTGCTTCCGGAACATGTTCCGGAAGCGCCGGAACACGTTCCGGAAGGACCGGAACATGTTCCGGAAGCACCGGAACATGTTCCGGAAGCACCGGAACATGTTCCGGAAGGGCCGGAACATGTTCCGGAAGCGCCGAAACATGTTCCGGAAGCACCGGAACATGTTCCGGAAGCAGTGGATCATGTTCCGGAAGCACCGGAACATGTTCCGGAAGCGCCGAAACATGTTCCGGAAGCACCGGAACATGTTCCGGAAGCACCGGAACATGTTCCGGAAGCACCGGATCATGTTCCGGAAGCACCGGAACATGTTCCGGAAGCCCCGGAACATGTTCCGGAAGGACCGGAACATGCTCCGGAAGCGCCGGAACATGTTCCGGAAGGACCGGAAGATGTTCCGGAAGGACCGGAACATGTTCCGGAAGCGCCGGAACATGTTCCGGAAGCGCCGGAACATGTTCTGGAAGCGCCGGAACATGTTCCGGAAGGACCGGAGCATGTTCCGGAAGCGCCGGAACATGTTCCGGAAGCGCCGGAACATGTTCCGGAAGCACCGGAACATGTTCCGGAAGGACCAGAACGTGTTCCGGAAGCGCCGGAACATGTTCCGGAAGCACCGGAACATGTTCCGGAAGCGCCGGAACATGTTCCGGAAGCGCCGGAACATGTTCCGGAAGCGCCGGAACATGTTCCCGAAGGACCGGAACATGTTCCGGAAGCACCGGAACACGTTCCGGAAGGGCCGGAACATGTTCCGGAAGCGCCGAAACATGTTTCGGAAGCACCGGAACATGTTCCGGAAGCACCGGAACATGTTGCGGAAGCACCGGAACATGTTGCGGAAGCACCGGATCATGTTCCGGAAGGACCGGAACATGTTCCGGAAGCACCGGAACATGTTCCGGAAGCGCCGGAACATGTTCCGGAAGGACCGGAACATGTTCCAGAAGCACAGGAACATGTTCCGGAAGGACCGGAACATGTTCCGGAAGCACCGGAACATGTTCCGGAAGGACCGGAACATGTTCCGGAAGCGCCGGAACATGTTCCGGAAGGACCGGAACATGTTCCGGAAGGACCGGAACATGTTCCGGAAGCACCGGAACATGTTCCATAAGCGCCGGAACATGTTCCGGAAGCGCAGCACCGGAACATGTTCCATAAGCGCCGGAACATGCTCCGGAAGCGCCGGAACATGTTCCGGAAGCACCGGAACATGTTCTGGAAGCACCGGAACATGTTCCGGAAGCGCCGGAACATGTTCCGGAAGCACCGGAACATGTTCTGGAAGGACCGGAACATGCTCCGGAAGCACCGGAACATGTTCCGGAAGGACCGGAACATGTTCCGGAAGCGCCGGAACATGTTCCGGAAGGACCGGAACATGTTCCGGAAGCGCCGGAACATGTTCCGGAAGCTCCGGAACATGTTCCGGAAGCTCCGAAACATGTTCCGGAAGCGCCGGAAGATGTTCCGGAAGGACCGGAACATGTTCCGGAAGCGCCGGAACATGTTCCGGAAGGACCGGAACATGTTCCGGAAGCGCCGGAACATGTTCTGGAAGCGCCGGAACATGTTCCAGAAGCGCCGGAAAATGTTCCGGAAGCGCCGGAACATGTTCCGGAAGCTCCGGAACATGTTCCGGAAGCTCCGAAACATGTTCCGGAAGCGCCGGAAGATGTTCCGGAAGGACCGGAACATGATCCGGAAGGACCGGAACATGTTCCGATGCTTCCGGAACATGATCCGAAAGCACCTGAACATGTTCCGGAAGCACCGGAACATGTTCCGGAAGCGCCGGAACATGTTCCGGAAGCGCCGGATCATGTTCCGGAAGCACCGGAACATGTTCTGGGAGCGCCGGAACATGTTCCGGAAGCGCCGGAACATGTTCCGGAAGGACCGGAACATGTTCCGGAAGGACCGGAACATGTTCCGGAAGCACCGGAACATGTTCCGGAAGCACCGGAACATGTTCCGGAAGCGCCGGAACATGTTCCGGAAGCTGTTCCGGAAGCGCCGGAACATGTTCCGGAAGCGCCGGAACATGTTCCGGAAGCACCGGAAGATGTTCCGGAAGCGCCGGAACATGTTCCGGAAGGACCGGAACATGTTCCGGAAGCGCCGGAACATGTTCCGGAAGCGCCGGAACATGTTCCGGAAGCGCCGGAACATGTTCTGGAAGCGCCGGAACATGTTCCGGAAGCACCGGAACATGTTCCGGAAGCACCAGAACATGTTCCGGAAGCATCGGAACATGTTCCGGAAGCGCCGGAACATGTTCCGGAAGCGTGGGAAGATGTTCCGGAAGCGCCGGAACCTGTTCCGGAAGCGCCGGAACATGTTCCGGAAGGACCGGAACATGTTCCGGAAGCGCCGGAACATGTTCCGGAAGCGCCGGAACATGTTCCGGAAGCACCAGAACATGTTCCGGAAGCGCCGGATCATGTTCCGGAAGGACCGGAACATGTTCCGGAAGCACCGGAACATGTTCCGGAAGCGCCGGAACATGTTCCGGAAGCACCGGAACATGTTCTGGATGCGCCGGAACATGTTCCAGAAGGACCGGAACATGTTCCGGAAGCACCGGAACATGTTCCGGAAGCGCCGGATCATGTTTCCGAAGCGCCGGAACATGTTCCGGAAGCACCGGAACATGTTCCGGAATCGCCGGAACATGTTCCGGAGGCACCGGAACATGTTCCGGAGGCGCCGGAACATGTTCCGGAAGGACCGGAACATGTTTGGGAAAGACCGGAACATGTTCCAGAAGCGCCGGAACATGTTCCGGAAGCACCGGAACATCTTCCGGAAGCGCCGGAACATGTTCCGGAAGCACCGGAACATCTTCCGGAAGCGCCGGAACATGTTACGGAAGCGCCGGAACATGTTCCGGAAGCGCCGGAACATGTTCCCGAAGGACCGGAACATGTTCCGGAAGCACCGGAACATGTTCCGGTGCTTCCGAAACATGTTTCGGCGCTTCCGGAACATGTTCCGGCCCTTCCGGAACATGTTCCGGAAGCACCGGAACATGTTGCGGAAGCACCGGAACATGTTGCGGAAGCACCGGATCATGTTCCGGAAGGACCGGAACATGTTCCGGAAGCACCGGAACATGTTCCGGAAGCGCCGGAACATGTTCCGGAAGGACCGGAACATGTTCCAGAAGCACAGGAACATGTTCCGGAAGGACCGGAACATGTTCCGGAAGCACCGGAACATGTTCCGGAAGGACCGGAACATGTTCCGGAAGCGCCGGAACATGTTCCGGAAGCACCGGAACATGTTCCGGAAGGACCGGAACATGTTCCGGAAGCACCGGAACATGTTCTGGATGCGCCGGAACATGTTCCAGAAGGACCGGAACATGTTCCGGAAGCACCGGAACATGTTCCGGAAGCGCCGGATCATGTTTCCGAAGCGCCGGAACATGTTCCGGAAGCACCGGAACATGTTCCGGAAGCACCGGAACATGTTGCGGAAGCACCGGAACATGTTGCGGAAGCACCGGATCATGTTCCGGAAGGACCGGAACATGTTCCGGAAGCACCGGAACATGTTCCGGAAGCGCCGGAACATGTTCCGGAAGGACCGGAACATGTTCCAGAAGCACAGGAACATGTTCCGGAAGGACCGGAACATGTTCCGGAAGCACCGGAACATGTTCCGGAAGGACCGGAACATGTTCCGGAAGCGCCGGAACATGTTCCGGAAGGACCGGAACATGTTCCGGAAGGACCGGAATATGTTCCGGAAGCACCGGAACATGTTCTGGATGCGCCGGAACATGTTCCAGAAGGACCGGAACATGTTCCGAAAGCACCGGAACATGTTCCGGAAGCGCCGGATCATGTTTCCGAAGCGCCGGAACATGTTCCGGAAGGACCGGAACATGTTCCAGAAGCACAGGAACATGTTCCGGAAGGACCGGAACATGTTCCGGAAGGACCGGAACATGTTCCGGAAGCGCCGGAACATGTTCCGGAAGCACCGGAACATGTTCCGGAAGCGCCGGAACATGTTCCGGAAGCGCCGGAACATGTTCCGGAAGCACCGGAACATCTTCCGGAAGCGCCGGAACATGTTACGGAAGCGCCGGAACATGTTCCGGAAGCGCCGGAACATGTTCCCGAAGGACCGGAACATGTTCCGGAAGCACCGGAACATGTTGCGGAAGCACCGGAACATGTTGCGGAAGCACCGGATCATGTTCCGGAAGGACCGGAACATGTTCCGGAAGCACCGGAACATGTTCCGGAAGCGCCGGAACATGTTCCGGAAGGACCGGAACATGTTCCAGAAGCACAGGAACATGTTCCGGAAGGACCGGAACATGTTCCGGAAGCACCGGAACATGTTCCGGAAGGACCGGAACATGTTCCGGAAGCGCCGGAACATGTTCCGGAAGCACCGGAACATGTTCCGGAAGGACCGGAACATGTTCCGGAAGCACCGGAACATGTTCTGGATGCGCCGGAACATGTTCCAGAAGGACCGGAACATGTTCCGGAAGCACCGGAACATGTTCCGGAAGCGCCGGATCATGTTTCCGAAGCGCCGGAACATGTTCCGGAAGCACCGGAACATGTTCCGGAAGCACCGGAACATGTTGCGGAAGCACCGGAACATGTTGCGGAAGCACCGGATCATGTTCCGGAAGGACCGGAACATGTTCCGGAAGCACCGGAACATGTTCCGGAAGCGCCGGAACATGTTCCGGAAGGACCGGAACATGTTCCAGAAGCACAGGAACATGTTCCGGAAGGACCGGAACATGTTCCGGAAGCACCGGAACATGTTCCGGAAGGACCGGAACATGTTCCGGAAGCGCCGGAACATGTTCCGGAAGGACCGGAACATGTTCCGGAAGGACCGGAACATGTTCCGGAAGCACCGGAACATGTTCTAGATGCGCCGGAACATGTTCCAGAAGGACCGGAACATGTTCCGAAAGCACCGGAACATGTTCCGGAAGCGCCGGATCATGTTTCCGAAGCGCCGGAACATGTTCCGGAAGGACCGGAACATGTTCCAGAAGCACAGGAACATGTTCCGGAAGGACCGGAACATGTTCCGGAAGCACCGGAACATGTTCCGGAAGGACCGGAACATGTTCCGGAAGCGCCGGAACATGTTCCGGAAGCACCGGAACATGTTCCGGAAGCGCCCGAACATGTTCCGGAAGCACCGGAACATGTTCTGGATGCGCCGGAACATGTTCCAGAAGGACCGGAACATGTTCCGGAAGCACCGGAACATGTTCCGGAAGCGCCGGATCATGTTTCCGAAGCGCCGGAACATGTTCCGGAAGCACCGGAACATGTTCCGGAATCGCCGGAACATGTTCCGGAGGCACCGGAACATGTTCCGGAGGCGCCGGAACATGTTCCGGAAGGACCGGAACATGTTTGGGAAAGACCGGAACATGTTCCAGAAGCGCCGGAACATGTTCCGGAAGGACCGGAACATGTTCCGGAAGCGCCGGAACATGTTCCGGAAGCACCGGAACATGTTCCGGAAGCGCCGGATCATGTTACGGAAGCGCCGGAACATGTTCCGGAAGCGCCGGAACATGTTCCGGAAGCACCGGAACATGTTCCGGAAGGGCCGGAACATGTTCCGGAAGCGCCGAAACATGTTTCGGAAGCACCGGAACATGTTCCGGAAGCACCGGAACATGTTGCGGAAGCACCGGAACATGTTGCGGAAGCACCGGATCATGTTCCGGAAGGACCGGAACATGTTCCGGAAGCACCGGAACATGTTCCGGAAGGACCGGAACATGTTCCAGAAGCACAGGAACATGTTCCGGAAGGACCGGAACATGTTCCGGAAGCACCGGAACATGTTCCGGAAGGACCGGAACATGTTCCGGAAGCGCCGGAACATGTTCCGGAAGCACCGGAACATGTTCCGGAAGGACCGGAACATGTTCCGGAAGCACCGGAACATGTTCCGGAAGCGCAGCACCGGAACATGTTCCATAAGCGCCGGAACATGCTCCGGAAGCGCCGGAACATGTTCCGGAAGCACCGGAACATGTTCTGGAAGCACCGGAACATGTTCCGGAAGCGCCGGAACATGTTCCGGAAGCACCGGAACATGTTCCGGAAGGACCGGAACATGCTCCGGAAGCACCGGAACATGTTCCGGAAGGACCGGAACATGTTCCGGAAGCGCCGGAACATGTTCTGGAAGCGCCGGAACATGTTCCGGAAGGACCGGAACATGTTCCGGAAGCGCTGGAACATGTTCCGGAAGCGCCGGATCATGTTCCGGAAGCACCGGAACATGTTCTGGAAGCGCCGGAACATGTTCCGGAAGCGCCGGAACATGTTCCGGAAGGACCGGAACATGTTCCGGAAGCACCGGAACATGTTCCGGAAGCACCGGAACATGTTCCGGAAGCACCGGAACATGTTCCGGAAGCGCCGGAACATGTTCCGGAAGCTGTTCCGGAAGCGCCGGAACATGTTCCGGAAGCGCCGGAACATGTTCCGGAAGCACCGGAAGATGTTCCGGAAGCGCCGGAACATGTTCCGGAAGGACCGGAACATGTTCCGGAAGCGCCGGAACATGTTCCGGAAGCGCCGGAACATGTTCCGGAAGCGCCGGAACATGTTCTGGAAGCGCCGGAACATGTTCCGGAAGCACCGGAACATGTTCCGGAAGCACCAGAACATGTTCCGGAAGCATCGGAACATGTTCCGGAAGCGCCGGAACATGTTCCGGAAGCGTGGGAAGATGTTCCGGAAGCGCCGGAACCTGTTCCGGAAGCGCCGGAACATGTTCCGGAAGGACCGGAACATGTTCCGGAAGCGCCGGAACATGTTCCGGAAGCGCCGGAACATGTTCCGGAAGCAAAGCGCCGGAACATGTTCCGGAAGCGCCGGAACATGTTCCGGAAGCACCAGAACATGTTCCGGAAGCGCCGGATCATGTTCCGGAAGCACCGGAACATGTTCCAGAAGGACCGGAACATGTTCCGGAAGCGCCGGATCATGTTTCCGAAGCGCCGGAACATGTTCCGGAAGCACCGGAACATGTTCCGGAATCGCCGGAACATGTTCCGGAGGCACCGGAACATGTTCCGGAGGCGCCGGAACATGTTCCGGAAGGACCGGAACATGTTTGGGAAAGACCGGAACATGTTCCAGAAGCGCCGGAACATGTTCCGGAAGGACCGGAACATGTTCCGGAAGCACCGGAACATGTTCCGGAAGCACCGGAACATGTTCCGGAAGCGCCGGAACATGTTCCGGAAGCACCGGAACATGTTCCGGAAGCGGCGGAACATGTTCCGGAAGCGCCGGAACATGTTCCGGAAGCACCGGAACATGTTCCGGAAGCGCCGGAACATGTTCCGGAAGCGCCGGAACATGTTCCGGAAGCACCGGAACATGTTCCGGAAGCACCAGAACATGTTCCGGAAGCATCGGAACATGTTCCGGAAGCGCCGGAACATGTTCCGGAAGCGTGGGAAGATGTTCCAGAAGCGCCGGAACCTGTTCCGGAAGCGCCGGAACATGTTCCGGAAGCGCCGGAACATGTTCCGGAAGCACCGGAACATGTTCCGGAAGCACCGGAACATGTTCCGGAAGCACCGGAACATGTTCCGGAAGCACCAGAACATGTTCCGGAAGCAGCGGAACATGTTCCGGAAGCGCCGGAACATGTTCCGGAAGCGTGGGAAGATGTTCCAGAAGCGCCGGAACCTGTTCCGGAAGCGCCGGAACATGTTCCGGAAGGACCGGAACATGTTCCGGAAGCGCCGGAACATGTTCCGGAAGGACCGGAACATGTTTCCGAAGCGCCAGAACATGTTCCGGAAGCACCGGAACATGTTCCGGAATCGCCGGAACATGTTCCGGAGGCACCGGAACATGTTCCGGAGGCGCCGGAACATGTTCCGGAAGGACCGGAACATGTTTGGGAAAGACCGGAACATGTTCCAGAAGCGCCGGAACATGTTCCGGAAGGACCGGAACATGTTCCGGAAGCACCGGAACATGTTCCGGAAGCACCGGAACATGTTCCGGAAGCGCCGGAACATGTTCCGGAAGCACCGGAACATGTTCCGGAAGCGGCGGAACATGTTCCGGAAGCGCCGGAACATGTTCCGGAAGGACCGGAACATGTTCCGGAAGCGCCGGAACATGTTCCGGAAGCGCCGGAACATGTTCCGGAAGCGCCGGAACATGTTCCGGAAGCACCGGAACATGTTCCGGAAGCACCAGAACATGTTCCGGAAGCATCGGAACATGTTCCGGAAGCGCCGGAACATGTTCCGGAAGCGTGGGAAGATGTTCCAGAAGCGCCGGAACCTGTTCCGGAAGCGCCGGAACATGTTCCGGAAGGACCGGAACATGTTCCGGAAGCGCCGGAACATGTTCCGGAAGCGCCGGAACATGTTCCGGAAGCACCAGAACATGTTCCGGAAGCGCCGGATCATGTTCCGGAAGCACCGGAACATGTTCCGGAAGGACCGGAACATGTTCCGGAAGCACCGGAACATGTTCCGGAAGCGCCGGAACATGTTCCGGAAGCACCGGAACATGTTCTGGATGCGCCGGAACATGTTCCAGAAGGACCGGAACATGTTCCGGAAGCACCGGAACATGTTCCGGAAGCGCCGGATCATGTTTCCGAAGCGCCGGAACATGTTCCGGAAGCACCGGAACATGTTCCGGAATCGCCGGAACATGTTCCGGAGGCACCGGAACATGTTCCGGAAGCACCGGAACATGTTCCGGAAGGGCCGGAACATGTTCCGGAAGCGCCGGAACATGTTCCGGAAGCACCGGAACATGTTCCGGAAGCGGCGGAACATGTTCCGGAAGCGTGGGAACATGTTCCGGAAGCGCCGGAACATGTTCCGGAAGGACCGGAACATGTTCCGGAAGCGCCGGAACATGTTCCGGAAGGACCGGAACATGTTCCGGAATCGCCGGAACATGTTCCAGAAGGACCGGAACATGTTTGGGAAAGACCGGAACATGTTCCAGAAGCGCCGGAACATGTTCCGAAAGGACCGGAACATGTTCCGGAAGCACCGGAACATGTTCCGGAAGCACCGGAACATGTTCCGGAAGCGGCGGAACATGTTCCGGAAGCATGGGAACATGTTCCGGAAGCGCCGGAACATGTTCCGGAAGGACCGGAACATGTTCCGGAAGCGCCGGGACATGTTCCGGAAGGACCGGAACATGTTCCGGAATCGCCGGAACATGTTACGGAAGGACCGGAACATGTTCCGGAAGCACCGGAACATGTTCCGGAAGCGCCGGAACATGTTCCGGAAGCGCCGGAACATGTTCCGGAAGGACCGGAACATGTTCCGGAAGCGCCGGAACATGATCCGGAAGCGCCGGAACATGTTCCGATGCTTCCGGAACATGATCCGAAAGCACCTGAACATGTTCCGGAAGCACCGGAACATGTTCCGGAAGCGCCGGAACATGTTCCGGAAGCGCCGGATCATGTTCCGGAAGCACCGGAACATGTTCTGGAAGCGCCGGAACATGTTCCGGAAGCGCCGGAACATGTTCCGGAAGGACCGGAACATGTTCCGGAAGCACCGGAACATGTTCCGGAAGCACCGGAACATGTTCCGGAAGCATGTTCCGGAAGCACCGGAACATGTTCCGGAAGCACCGGAACATGTTCCGGAAGCACCGGAACATGTTCCGGAAGCGCCGGAACATGTTCCGGAAGCTGTTCCGGAAGCGCCGGAACATGTTCCGGAAGCGCCGGAACATGTTCCGGAAGCACCGGAAGATGTTCCGGAAGCGCCGGAACATGTTCCGGAAGGACCGGAACATGTTCCGGAATCGCCAGAACATGTTCCGGAAGGACCGGAACATGTTTGGGAAAGACCGGAACATGTTCCAGAAGCGCCGGAACATGTTCCGGAAGGACCGGAACATGTTCCGGAAGCACCGGAACATGTTCCGGAAGCGCCGGAACATGTTCCGGAAGCACCGGAACATGTTCCGGAAGCGGCGGAACATGTTCCGGAAGCGTGGGAACATGTTCCGGAAGCGCCGGAACATGTTCCGGAAGGACCGGAACATGTTCCGGAAGCGCCGGAACATGTTCCGGAAGGACCGGAACATGTTCCGGAAGCACCGGAACATGTTCCGGAAGCGCCGGAACATGTTCCGGAAGCGCCGGAACATGTTCCGGAAGGACCGGAACATGTTCCGGAAGCGCCGGAACATGATCCGGAAGCGCCGGAACATGTTCCGATGCTTCCGGAACATGATCCGAAAGCACCTGAACATGTTCCAGAAGCACCGGAACATGTTCCGGAAGCGCCGGAACATGTTCCGGAAGCGCCGGATCATGTTCCGGAAGCACCGGAACATGTTCTGGAAGCGCCGGAACATGTTCCGGAAGCGCCGGAACATGTTCCGGAAGGACCGGAACATGTTCCGGAAGCACCGGAACATGTTCCGGAAGCACCGGAACATGTTCCGGAAGCACCGGAACATGTTCCGGAAGCGCCGGAACATGTTCCGGAAGCTGTTCCGGAAGCGCCGGAACATGTTCCGGAAGCGCCGGAACATGTTCCGGAAGCACCGGAAGATGTTCCGGAAGCGCCGGAACATGTTCCGGAAGGACCGGAACATGTTCCGGAAGCGCCGGAACATGTTCCGGAAGCGCCGGAACATGTTCTGGAAGCGCCGGAACATGTTCCGGAAGCACCGGAACATGTTCCGGAAGCACCAGAACATGTTCCGGAAGCATCAGAACATGTTCCGGAAGCGCCGGAACCTGTTCCGGAAGCGCCGGAACATGTTCCGGAAGGACCGGAACATGTTCCGGAAGCGCCGGAACATGTTCCGGAAGCGCCGGAACATGTTCCGGAAGCACCAGAACATGTTCCGGAAGCGCCAGATCATGTTCCGGAAGCACCGGAACATGTTCCGGAAGGACCGGAACATGTTCCGGAAGCACCGGAACATGTTCCGGAAGCGCCGGAACATGTTCCGGAAGCACCGGAACATGTTCTGGATGCGCCGGAACATGTTCCAGAAGGACCGGAACATGTTCCGGAAGCACCGGAACATGTTCCGGAAGCGCCGGATCATGTTTCCGAAGCGCCGGAACATGTTCCGGAAGCACCGGAACATGTTCCGGAATCGCCGGAACATGTTCCGGAGGCACCGGAACATGTTCCGGAGGCGCCAGAACATGTTCCGGAAGGACCGGAACATGTTTGGGAAAGACCGGAACATGTTCCAGAAGCGCCGGAACATGTTCCGGAAGGACCGGAACATGTTCCGGAAGCACCGGAACATGTTCCGGAAGCACCGGAACATGTTCCGGAAGCGGCGGAACATGTTCCGGAAGCGTGGGAACATGTTCCGGAAGCGCCGGAACATGTTCCGGAAGGACCGGAACATGTTCCGGAAGCGCCGGAACATGTTCCGGAAGGACCGGAACATGTTCCGGAATCGCCGGAACATGTTACGGAAGGACCGGAACATGTTCCGGAAGCACCGGAACATGTTCCGGAAGCGCCGGAACATGTTCCGGAAGCGCCGGAACATGTTCCGGAAGGACCGGAACATGTTCCGGAAGCGCCGGAACATGATCCGGAAGCGCCGGAACATGTTCCGGAAGCGCCGGAACATGATCCGGAAGGACCGGAACATGTTCCGGAAGGACCGGAACATGTTCCGGAAGCACCGGAACATGTTCCGGAAGCGCCGGAACATGTTCCGGAAGCGCCGGAACATGTTCCGGAAGGACCGGAACATGTTCCGGAAGCACCGGAACATGTTCCGGAAGCACCGGAACATGTTCCGGAAGCGCCAGAACATGTTCCGGAAGCGCCGGAACATGTTCCGGAAGCGCCGGAACATGTTCCGGAAGCGCCGGAACATGTTCCGGAAGCACCGGAACATGTTCCGGAAGCGCCAGATCATGTTCCGGAAGCGCCAGAACATGTTCCGGAAGCGTCGGAACATGTTCCGGAAGCGCCGGAACATGTTCCGGAAGGACCAGAACATGTTCCAGCGCTTCCGGAACATGTTCCGGAAGCGCCGGAACATGTTCCGGAAGCTCCGGAACATGTTCCGGAAGCTCCGAAACATGTTCCGGAAGCGCCGGAACATGTTCCGGAAGGACCGGAACATGATCCGGAAGGACCGGAACATGTTCCGATGCTTCCGGAACATGTTCCGAAAGCACCTGAACATGTTCTGGAAGCGCCGGAACATGTTCCGGAAGCGCCGGAACATGTTCCGGAAGGACCGAAACATGTTCCGGAAGGACCGGAACATGTTCCGGAAGCACCGGAACATGTTCCGGAAGCACCGGAACATGTTCCGGAAGGACCGGAACATGTTCCGGAAGCGCCGGAACATGTTCCGGAAGCTGTTCCGGAAGCGCCGGAACATGTTCCGGAAGCGCCGGAACATGTTCCGGAAGCACCGGAAGATGTTCCGGAAGCGCCGGAACATGTTCCGGAAGGACCGGAACATGTTCCGGAAGGACCGGAACATGTTCCGGAAGGACCGGAACATGTTCCGGAAGCGCCGGAACATGTTCCGGAAGCGCCGGAACATGTTCCGGAAGCACCAGAACATGTTCCGGAAGCGCCGGATCATGTTCCGGAAGCACCGGAACATGTTCCAGAAGGACCGGAACATGTTCCGGAAGCACCGGAACATGTTCCGGAAGCGCCGGAACATGTTCCGGAAGCACCGGAACATGTTCTGGATGCGCCGGAACATGTTCCAGAAGGACCGGAACATGTTCCGGAAGCACCGGAACATGTTCCGGAAGCGCCGGATCATGTTTCCGAAGCGCCGGAACATGTTCCGGAAGCACCGGAACATGTTCCGGAATCGCCGGAACATGTTCCGGAGGCACCGGAACATGTTCCGGAGGCGCCGGAACATGTTCCGGAAGGACCGGAACATGTTTGGGAAAGACCGGAACATGTTCCAGAAGCGCCGGAACATGTTCCGGAAGGACCGGAACATGTTCCGGAAGCACCGGAACATGTTCCGGAAGCACCGGAACATGTTCCGGAAGCGCCGGAACATGTTCCGGAAGCACCGGAACATGTTCCGGAAGCGGCGGAACATGCTCCGGAAGCGTGGGAACATGTTCCGGAAGCGCCGGAACATGTTCCGGAAGGACCGGAACATGTTCCGGAAGCGCCGGAACATGTTCCGGAAGGACCGGAACATGTTCCGGAATCGCCGGAACATGTTACGGAAGGACCGGAACATGTTCCGGAAGCACCGGAACATGTTCCGGAAGCGCCGGAACATGTTCCGGAAGGACCGGAACATGTTCCGGAAGCGCCGGAACATGATTCGGAAGCGCCGGAACATGTTCCGGAAGCGCCGGAACATGATCCGGAAACTGCCGAACATGTTCCGGAAGCGCCGGAACATGTTCCGGAAGGACCGGAACATGTTCCGGAAGGACCGGAACATGTTCCGGAAGCACCGGAACATGTTCCGGAAGCGCCGGAACATGTTCCGGAAGGACCGGAACATGTTCCGGAAGCGTCGGAACATGTTCCGGAAGCACCGGAACATGTTCCGGAAGCGCCAGAACATGTTCCGGAAGCGCCGGAACATGTTCCGGAAGCGCCGGAGCATGTTCCGGAAGCGCCGGAACATGTTCCGGAAGGACCGGAACATGTTCCGGAAGCGCCAGATCATGTTCCGGAAGCGCCAGAACATGTTCCGGAAGCGTCGGAACATGTTCCGGAAGCGCCGGAACATGTTCCGGAAGGACCAGAACATGTTCCAGCGCTTCCGGAACATGTTCCGGAAGCGCCGGAACATGTTCCGGAAGCTCCGGAACATGTTCCGGAAGCTCCGAAACATGTTCCGGAAGCGCCGGAACATGTTCCGGAAGGACCGGAACATGATCCGGAAGGACCGGAACATGTTCCGATGCTTCCGGAACATGTTCCGAAAGCACCTGAACATGTTCCGGAAGCACCGGAACATGTTCCGGAAGCGCCGGAACATGTACCAGAAGCACCTGATCATGTTCCGGAAGCACCGGAACATGTTCTGGAAGCGCCGGAACATGTTCCGGAAGCGCCGGAACATGTTCCGGAAGGACCGAAACATGTTCCGGAAGGACCGGAACATGTTCCGGAAGCACCGGAACATGTTCCGGAAGCACCGGAACATGTTCCGGAAGGACCGGAACATGTTCCGGAAGCGCCGGAACATGTTCCGGAAGCTGTTCCGGAAGCGCCGGAACATGTTCCGGAAGCACCGGAAGATGTTCCGGAAGCGCCGGAACATGTTCCGGAAGGACCGGAACATGTTCCGGAAGGACCGGAACATGTTCCGGAAGGACCGGAACATGTTCCGGAAGCGCCGGAACATGTTTCGGAAGCGCCGGAACATGTTCCGGAAGCGCCGGAACATGTTCCGGAAGCACCAGAACATGTTCCGGAAGCACCGGAACATGTTCCGGAAGCGCCGGAACATGTTCCGGAAGCGCCGGATCATGTTCCGGAAGCGCCGGAACATGTTCCGGAAGCGTGGGAAGATGTTCCGGAAGCGCCGGAACATGTTCTGGAAGCGCCGGAACATATTCCAGAAGGACCGGAACATGTTCCGGAATCGCCCGAACATGTTCCGGAAGCACCGGAACATGTTCCGATAGCGCCGGAACATGTTCCGGAAGCGCCGGAACATGTTCCGGAAGCACCGGAACATGTTCCGGAAGCACCGGAACATGTTCCGGAAGCACCGGAACATGTTCCAGAAGCACCGGAACATGTTCCGTAAGCGCCGGAACATGTTCCGGAAGCGCCGGATCATGTTTCGGAAGCGCCGGAACATGTTCCGGAAGCACCGGAACATGTTCCGGAATCGCCGGAACATGTTCCGGAGGCGCCGGAACATGTTCCGGAAGGACCGGAACATGTTTGGGAAAGACCGGAACATGTTCCGGAAGCGCCGGAACATGTTCCGGAAGCGCCGGATCATGTTTCGGAAGCGCGGGAACATGTTCCGGAGGCACCGGAACATGTTCCGGAGGCGCCGGAACATGTTCCGGAAGGACCGGAACATGTTCGGGAAAGACCGGAACATGTTCCAGAAGGACCGGAACATGTTCCGGAAGCACCGGAACATGTTCCGGAAGCACCGGAACATGTTTCGGAAGCACCGGAACATGTTCCGGAAGGACCGGAACATGTTCCGGAAGCGCCGGAACATGTTCCGGAAGCGTGGGAACATGTTCCGGAAGGACCGGAACATGTTCCGGAAGCACCGGAACATGTTCCGGAAGCACCAGAACATGTTACGGAATCGCCGGAACATGTTCCGGAAGGACCGGAACATGTTCCGGAAGCACCGGAACATGTTCCGGAAGGACCGGAACATGTTCCGGAAGCGCCGGAACATGTTCCGGAAGCGTGGGAACATGTTCCGGAAGGACCGGAACATGTTCCGGAAGCACCGGAACATGTTCCGGAAGCACCGGAACATGTTCCGGAAGCACCAGAGCATGTTACGGAATCGCCGGAACATGTTCCGGAAGGACCGGAACATGTTCCGGAAGCACCGGAACATGTTCCGGAAGGACCGGAACATGTTCCGGAAGCGCCGGAAGAAGCAGAAAGTGTCCAATCGGAATTCGCTACCTACCAAAGATCACAATTCCACCCGAGATGGTCACCGCTCAAAGACTGGGCCCGATGGGACATTGAGGTCCCGCCCGACGAAGCAACAGCCCTCGCCGAAAAAATATGGTATGAGCAAGCTCAACAAGTAAGCCGCACAATCCTTGCTTTCCCTTCAATCCTATAGGAGGACGCCAACACGTTCATGGCATTCCCATCAAAGCTGGTAAAGAATGCCTACACAAAAGGCATACCTTTCGGTGAACTAATTAACATGCTTGATTTGGAATCAAGCACTGGAACAATCTTACATGTGGCCCCAAGATCAGCAAACTCTCTATTTGTGCATGTATCTTATGAAAACGCAATTGATCCGGAGAGCTTAACCCTCGAAGAAAATTTCGCGACAACCCAAAAGCGAGGATTGATTTTTGTCCGTACAGTTGACGGCAAATACTGCCTACAGGTGGCTCCCACATTGGATGCATCCTTTGATGAATTGGCAATGTTCACCCCCCTGAAGTACCCAACACCGTACTAATGATCGCTCCTCCCCACACGTCCTTCAGAGAAGCTAACTATGCTGCGGCCCTTTTCGGCTCCTTTTCGGAGGTCAAACACTACCAATCAGGGCCCCGCATTCACTACGAATTTGTGTATGACAATCGTGAAAGTGCCATCATCGCAAACAACTCTATCGTTGATTCTTTCTCTTTCAAATACTACGACGCCGACCCTGACATCCGTGCAAACATCATTGCCACACACTCCAAAGGAAAACAAAAATCTGACCAAATTCTTTTCACCATTGGTACCGTTTTTGGAGCCTCCAAACAATTGGAAAAGTTTCAGAAAGACCCCCTTCTAAAAATGCGATATGACTGAACCACATTTCATGCATCAACCCCCCACCCAAAAATTTCCTCCTCTATTCAGCCGCACATGCGTTTCCAATCCGTTGCGCACCTCGCCGCACCACGCGTGGCATCCAGTCTCTCTACCACTTCAAGACAAGCCAATTGCTTTGTGGGCTCCCAACGCCTTGGAACCCCCCGTCCCAGATGACTTCTCTGAGCACATTTTGTGGACATGCCTGACTACGTGGGATATCCAGAAACTTGCGAAAGTATCAATTCATTCGCTACCGAAGACAACCCGTTGGAACAATTTGGGTGAATACAAACACCAATACCAAGTGCCAATTATCCGCTGCTGCCCATGTTCAAATATGCTGGTGAATCTATTTCCAGCCGTTCAACTACTACCACATCGCCTCCTGGGACTACCACATCGAAATCAACTTCTCCTTTTACAACAAGAAAAGCTAACGGTTTCACAGTATTTTGCCTTACACATCGATGGAATCGGGCACTATTTATGCAAACTGGTCCCAGCTTTCGCCTCAGTGAAGAGTCCCAAAGGAGTCCCAGAACAAGCAACAGAACCCTGGTGGAAACCCCAGCCCGGACCTCATTCAAATGCCGCCTACACCATGGTACATGCTCCTCTCCTTTTCCGCTGCTGCTCAAGTTCAAGTATGCTGGTGAATCGATTTCCAGCTGTTCAACTACTACCACATCGCCTCCTGGGTCTATCGCATCGAAATCAACCTCTCCTTTTACAACAAGTAAAGCCAACGGATTCACAGATTTCTGCCTTACACATCGATGGAATCGGGCACTATTTATGCAAACTGATCCCAGCTTTCGCCTCAGTGAAGAATCCCAAAGGAATCCCAGAACAAGCAACAGAACCCTGGTGGAAACCCCAGCCTGGACCTCATTCAAATGCCGCCTACACCATGGTACATGCTCCTCTCCTTTGTTATGGTACCAATGCAAGCAAGTCGCAGGTCTCGCCTAAACGAAGATGCTACACTGGTTCCAACCAGAACCTGAAAGCCTCCTGCTCTCGTAGTATTCCCAAGCCAAAGGCCTCTACGCCAGTCTGGACCAGATTCCATGGCAGTCCGATCCATGAAATCAGCTCACGCCCGTTGTCCTCAAATTCCGGAACATGTTTTGGTATCAGCCGCCGCCTGAAAAATTGGTCTCCTGCCAGCGCCAACACACAGCTATCCAGTCTGTCACAGGGCAATCGAAATACTCTCAGCTCACAACACCATCTCACAACCACCCTCCCCACACACCCACGGCAACCCCCCCCCCCCCCCAACTCAGACACGAAAAATGTGTAACCCACCCTCCACACGTCCCTCCCTCTCCAATATTCCAACTTTAAAAACGAAACAACACCTCGCTCAGCCACCGCCTCCTCAAAACACTGTCATCACCAAAACACATCTCAAACTTACAACTCACAACATACAAAAACGAAAGGACACAACAAACGCCATCATTGCGCAACACTTTCAGACACACACTGACATACTCTGCCTTCAAGAAGTCCTGGAAAAGCCCACCCCTCCACCCAACCTGGGACTCACGACTTTTTACTGTGGCGCCACCACCAACTCCAACGGAACAGCAATCCTTGTCCCATCTTACATCAGCCCTTTCACAAAACTCATTTCCCACACACACTCAGAAGGTACCATCACTGCCATCCAAATCTCTCTCCCTGGATACCCTACGTTTGCACTCATCTGCCTTTACAAGACATACCACGCCGCTCTCACACGAAAAATGGAACGCATCCTCGACTCACTGTTAAACAAATTCCCTCTTCACATCATACTAGGTGACTTTAACTCCCACACCCAACCTCACCTAGACACCCAAAACATCAAACACATTAAACAATGGCCTTGGCTCCAAAACCAACTTCTTCCCGAAAACATCTGTGATACCTCCCTCATCGATCTTTTTCGAAAAGAGAACCCAGACTCAACCCAATTCACACGGTACGCCTCAAACCGTTTGCCCAATCAATCACGCATTGACCTCATCCTCACCTCACACTCTTTCCACACCTCATTCCAACCTCTGAAAACCCACATCCACACCAACAATTTCTCCTCCGATCATCATCCTGTCTCCACCTATATCACTCTCGCCACCAACCCAATAAACATACACCACACCCCAAAACCCTCCATTCGGTTCAAACCACTTAACCAAGAACAACGAAAACAGTTTTCTGACCTCCTCTCCCCGATTGACGCCTGGTGCAAACAACACAGCAACATTCCCCGCGACACTGACCCAGACACTCTCTCCACTACGTTAAACTCCCTTCTCTCCTCCATCACCGAAGCCTACAGATCTGTCACGCACACACAACACTCCCACAAACCCACATCCTTGGAAAAATCCTTTACCACAGACATCAACTCCATCGACTTAAGCAAACCCATCACGACTCACACAACACAAAAACTCCAGAAAAAACTAAACACCTGGCGTGACAAGCTAAACCAGAAAAGAACCAAATACATGCACCACTGTCTTATAAAGGGGTACAACTTAAAACGTGCCATCAGCAACCTCACCACTCCCCAGAGCCACACTCCCATCACTTTGAAAGACGACAAAGGCAACATCATCACAGACCCCACCCTCCTGTGCCAGACAATGGGAGAAACCTTTGCCACCCTTGGGGGACCGATGGACTTCAACATCGACCCAAACCTTATCGACGAACTAATGGCAAACTCCCCATCCATTCCCGCAGACCACCAAAGCCCTTCTTTCACCAAGGACTTCTTCGACAACATCCTTGCTTCGGCAAACCCCACCACAGCACCAGGCCTAGACGAGACCAACTTCTTCCTCTTCCACATCTCCCCACCTCACATCAAACACTTCCTTTTCTCAGCTTGCTCCTACTTCCTTCACAATCCCATACCAAATCAATGGCTTCGCGCCAAAGTTATCCCACTCTTTAAGAAAGGTGACCCTCAAATTCCCTCCAACTACAGACCCATCTCACTACTTACCTCAATTTACAAGGTTCTAGCTTCCTACGCCACTCACGTTATCACTTTTCTCACCCTTGAACACTCCCTTTTATCCTCTTCACAATTTGGGGGGCTACCAAACCACCGATGCACCGACCACATTTTCTCCATGATCTCCAACCTTTCTACCGACCCCGACCTATACCACCTTTATCTCGACCTCAACAAAGCCTTCAACTCCGTCCCTCATCAGGCCCTCTTCCAAATTTTACGCAACTACAACTTTCCTCCCTTCATCATTACTCTCATACAACAACTCTACAGCTACCCTGCTGATCTCGCCTCCGTCAACAATCACACCCTCCACGAGGCAATGAGCACCCGCGGACTCAGACAAGGATGTCCCCTCTCTCCAATCCTGTTTTGCCTCTTCATCGACCCCATCATTCGCCATTTACTCACTCTCCTCCCCCCAAAGCAACAACACCTATACGCTTTCATAGATGATCTCGCTCTTCAATCCTCCGACCCCAAAATCCTCCACACAATCCTTAACTTCCTCTTCCACACCGGACCCAAATACGGACTACTTTTTAACCACGAAAAATCTGAACTTCACGCACTTAACAACACCCCACACGTTACCGTCCGCATCTCCCCACACATACATTTCTCCACATATGACAAATCAGGTAACCCCCGCACACACTACAAATACCTAGGCACATACTTCTTTAACAAAACCCAAAACAAACACATGCATTCTCTCCTCACTAACACTATTTCTTCTTTCTTCCACGACCTAGCCCCTCTTCCTCTCTCCTACACCGAGCTTATTAAACTCAGCAATTCACAACTCATTCCCTCTCTCACCTACCGCCTAATTTACAACTCACTCCCAGAAAATCTACTCAACTCCCTCGACAGCGCTATATGGTCTTACATTTCAAAACAAGGCCATCTATCCAAACTCACCCCAACAAAAACCAAATATGGGAACCGCGCTCACTTGCAGCTGGGCATAACCTCCCTCAAATTAAAAGTTCATCAGCAAACCGTCAACCATATAACTCGGTACCTCCTCAAAGAAGGACCGAAACCAACCAATGAAGCTGTCCTTTTCGCTCTCTCTCAGCCAACCCCAGCCCCAAACCTTCTCCAATCATTCTCTGTCGACTCAGCAAACTTCATCAACATATCTCTGCACAACGTCCCAAACTCAAACCCAGCCCCACTCACCACCATCCCGCTCTACACCACCATCCAAGTTCAGTTTGAATGCTTCCTCTCAACCACAGCTCCAACTTCCTACTCCTATACCCGCACAAAGACTCACCCCACACCCAGCCAACGATGGGCAACAGGTACCATCATCAAACAAAACCCCACATCCACAGACGTAGACTTTGGAGACGCCATCATGACCCTGAAACTACACCACCGGTTTAAAGTCCCCTCACATAAAACCCTCGACCCATCTCCTTTCTCCACCATCCCACTCTCCAGCACACATTCTACCCCCTTCCCCTACCCCTTCAGTTCGACGCGCTCCACCAGAACATACATCCAGTTTGATCTCAAAGATGTTATCCCTCTACCCCACAGTGGCACTCTCGACTATTGGGGCTGTCACGACTTCATCGAAGCTATTCAACATCACCCCACCGCCACCATCATTTACACTGATGGTTCCAACAACCCTACCAAACCTCTATTACCATCCGGCTCCGCCGCCGTTATCACCACCCCCTCCTCAACGCTAGCCATAACTTCCACATGCCCCATTAAAGGCTCCTACCCCGCAGAAATCTACAGCGTACTCATGCTCACAACCTTTCCTCTACACTCACTACCTCAACCCATCATCATCCCAATCGACAACCTCTCAACCTGCAGTACCTTAAACTACATCATGTCACACTCCCACTTCCCTTTGTCCTCCTCCACCGACCCTTTCTCTTTTTGGTACTACTTGATATGGGCCTCACTCAACCAATCAAAACTTGCTCCACTCTTCGTTTGGTGCAAAGGACACGTCGACATCCTGGGGAACGAAATCGCTGACTCTATTGCAAACTGGATTCCTCACAATCAATACCAACACCCCAACAACTACCTCCCGTCAGTCACTTCCCCCATCCTTACCACCGGTTTCAGCATACTTCCCGGAAAAATTTCCTACAAAAACTTGACCACTCAACTCCCTCAACATCATCACAACAACATCCATCTCTCACTCAGCAATGACTACTTTCTACACTCTTCATGGTTCTCCGTGTCTTCATTTAAATGGGTGAACGGCCTTTTCTCTTGTAAAGGCTACAAACCCCACTTCATTCTCAATGATTTTAAATGCCCGATGTGCTCCCACATTCACCCTTTGGACCCCCTGTCAACTCTCTCATACTGCACCTCCACAATTCACCTTCGCGAACTCTTCAACAACACATGGCCATTACCCTTCCGCCACACTGTAACAAACTGGATCCCCACCGCTCCAAGGGGAGAAGTCCGAAATTATTTCAAAACCCTTGTCCCCAACTCTCTCAGCAACCTTCTCCGAACCCCACACAGAAACACTACTTATGCTCACCATATAAACTCACTCACCAAAGCCCTCCAACATCGTCGCAAACCCCTCTCCAAAGCCTTGGAGTCCATCAAAGACTGGTTCATTAACAACCCTCTGAACCTTGATCACCTCGAGCCTCACGCCCCTGACAACCCCTGGTTTACACCAATGTCTGATTTCAGCACCTCCTCCAGCGCTCCAACAAAACTCACTTATCCAAAGAAACAAACACACAGCAAACCCACCAACAAACACCCCTACCAAATTCGCTCCTCTCACAAAACAAAACCTTCATCAAAATTCCACCGCTTGAACCTCACACCCCACAACTTCCCCAACACAACATCTTCTCCCTCAACTTCATCTCCACATTCCAATTGCACCACTTCTCGCCACCACCTTCCAAAACTTCTCGACTCTGCTCTAAAAAGACGCAGGCTGAACCACCCCCCCCCCAGCAAGATGCATGAAAGCCCCCCCCCCCATAAACCATAGACCCCACCTGCCCCCCATTTTCCCATAACCACAGCCCCCCCCCCCTCATATCACGCTCGCCAATTCATCCCTGTTTCTTTTCGTGGTGCCGGCATACCCTGGTTTATATATCTGCTTATCTGTGTACTCTGTCTTCCTGTGATGATCCATCTGTCACTGAGCTCAGGTTCTTTTTCAGTCCCACAGACCACTGGATCTTTCAGACAATCCAGACAAGCAGGCTCCCCATTTTCACTGGAACCTGCAAGCCCAGGCCCTCATTTATTTTCTAATTTTCTTCTGTATTTCTGCAGATGTCCCTGTTTCCCAGATTCATGCCCTTGTATCTTGTTTATATGTCTGCTCACCTGTGGTCTCTGTCTCCCTGGGATGAGCCATCCGTCACTGAGCTCAGGTTCTTTTTCAGTCTTACAGACCACTGCATTTTGCCCTATCTCTTTTAATTTCATCACGCCTTTCAAACTGCTTCCTCTCCGGTTGGTAGCCCAGCAATATTTGATTGCCATTTGTCACTCTCTCTAGGCTATTGGTGCCTCTCTTGGCAGTGCTTTGCACCCAGGGAAATTTACAGTGGCATGATCTTTTTGTACGGGTTCCATTCCCGCGGCTGTCCTTCGAGGAACCTCGCATTGTGAGCAGTTTGTGATGATGTTTTGGACGGGAAACCGCCATGTCTCAAAAAACATGTTCCGGAAGCGCCGGAACATGTTCCAGAAGGACCGGAACATGTTCCGGAAGCACCGGAACATGTTCCGGAAGCGCCGGAACATGTTCCCGAAGCACCGGAACATGTTCCAGAAGCACCGGAACATGTTCCGGAAGCGCCGGAACATGTTCCGGACGCGCCGGATCATGTTTCGGAAGCGCCGGAACATGTTCCGGAAGCACCGGAACATGTTCCGGAATCGCCGGAACATGTTCCGGAGGCACCGGAACATGTTCCGGAGGCGCCGGAACATGTTCCGGAAGGACCGGAACATGTTTGGGAAAGACCAGAACATGTTCCAGAAGGACCGGAACATGTTCCGGTCCTTCCGGAACATGTTCCGGAAGCGCCGGAACATGTTCCCGAAGCACCGGAACATGTTCCAGAAGCACCGGAACATGTTCCGGAAGCGCCGGAACATGTTCCGGAAGCGCCGGATCATGTTTCGGAAGCGCCGGAATATGTTCCCGAAGCGACGGAACATGTTCCAGAAGCACCGGAACATGTTCCGGAAGCGCCGGAACATGTCCCGGAAGCGCCGGATCATGTTTCGGAAGCGCCGCAACATGTTCCGGAAGCACCGGAACATGTTCCGGAAGCACCGGAACATGTTCCGGAAGCACCGGAACATGTTCCGGAAGCGCCGCAACATGTTCTGGAAGCACCGGAGCATGTTCCGGAAGCGTCGGAACATGTTCCGGAAGCGCCGGAACATGTTCCGGAAGCACCGGAACATGTTCCGGAAGCGCCGCAACATGTTCCGGAAGGACCGGAACATGTTCCGGAAGGACCGGAACATGTTCCGGAAGGACCGGAACATGTTCCGGAAGCGCCGGATCATGTTCCGGAAGCGCCGGGACATGTGCCGAAAGCACCGGAACATGTTCCGGAAGCACCGGAAAATGTTCCGAAAGCACCGGAACATGTTCCGGAAGCGCCGGAACATGGTCCGGAAGGACCGGAACATGTTCCGGAATCGCCGGAACATGTTCCGGAAGCACCGGAACATGTTCCGGAAGCGCCGGAACATGTTCCGGAAGCGCCGGAACATGTTCCGGAAGCACCGGAACATGTTCCGGAAGCGCCGGAACATGTTCCGGAAGGACCGGAACATGTTCCGGAATCGCCGGAACATCTTCCGGAAGCGCCGGAACATGTTCCGGAAGGACCGGAACATGTTCCAGAAGCGTCGGAACATGTTCCGGAAGCGCCAGAACATGTTCCGGAAGCACCGGAACATGTTCCGGAAGCGCCGCAACATGTTCTGGAAGCACCGGAGCATGTTCCGGAAGCGTCGGAACATGTTCCGGAAGCGCCGGAACATGTTCCGGAAGCACCGGAACATGTTCCGGAAGCGCCGCAACATGTTCCGCAAGGACCGGAACATGTTCCGGAAGGACCGGAACATGTTCCGGAAGCGCCGGATCATGTTCCGGAAGCGCCGGGACATGTGCCGAAAGCACCGGAACATGTTCCGGAAGCACCGGAACATCTTCCGGAAGCGGCGGAACATGTTCCAGAAGCGCCGGAACATGTTCCGGAAGGACCGGAACATGTTCCGGAAGCGCCGGAACATGTTCCGGAAGGGAAGGACCGGAACATGTTCCGGAGGGACCGGAACATGTTCCGATGCTTCCGGAACATGTTCCGAAAGCACCGGAATATGTTCCGGAAGGACCGGAACATGTTCCGGAAGCGCCGGAACATGTTCCGGAGGGACCGGAACATGTTCCGGAAGCGCCGGAACATGTTCTGGAGGGACCGGAACATGTTCCGGAAGGACCGGAACATGTTCCGGAATCACCGGAACATGTTCCGGAAGCTCCGGAACATGTTCCGGAAGCACCGGAACATGTTCCGGAAGCGCCGGAACATGTTCCGGAAGCGCCGGAACATGTGCCGGAAGGACCGGAACATGTGCCGGAAGGACCGGAACATGTTCCGGAGGCGCCGGAACATGTTCCGGAGGGACCGGAACATGTTCCGGAAGCACCGGAACATGTTCCGGAAGCACCGGAACATGTTCCGGAAGCGCCGGAACATGTTCCAGAAGGGAAGGACCGGAACATGTTCCGGAACGACCGGAACATGTTCCGGAAGCACCGGAACATGTTCCGGAAGCACCGGAACATGTTCCGGAAGCGCCGGAACATGTTCCAGAAGGGAAGCACCGGAACATGTTCCGGAGGCGCCGGATCATGTTCCAGAAGCGCCGGAACATGTTCCGGAAGCGCCGGAACATGTTCCGGAAGGACCGGAACATGTTCCGGAAGGACCGGAACATGTTCCGGAAGCGCCGGAACATGTTCCGGAAGCGCCGGAACATGATCCGGAAGGACCGGAACATGTTCCGGAAGCACCGGAACATGTGCCGGAAGCGCCGGAACATGTTCCGGAAGCACCGGAACATGTTCCGGAAGCGCCGGAGCATGTTCCGGAAGCGCCGGAACATGTTCCGGAAGCGCCAGAACATGTTCCGGAAGCGCCGGAACATGTTCTGGAAGCGCCGGAACATGTTCCGGAAGCGCCGGAACATGTTCCGGAAGCACCGGAACATGTGCCGGAAGGACCGGAACATGTTCCGGAGGCACCGGAACATTTTCCGGAATCGCCGGAACATGTTCCGGAAGCACCGGAACATGTTCCGGAAGGGAAGGACCGGAACATGTTCCGGAAGGACCGGAACATGTTCCGGAAGCGCCGGAACATGTTCCGGTCCTTCCGGAACATGTTCCGGAAGCGCCAGAACATGTTCCGGAAGTGTTCCGGAAGCACCGGAACATGTTCCGGAAGCACTGGAACATGTTCCGGAAGCACCGGAACATGTTCCGGAAGGACCGGAACATGTTCCTGAAGTGTTCCGGAAGCACCAGAACATGTTCCGGAGGCACCGGAACATTTTCCGGAATCGCCGGAACATGTTCCGGAAGCACCGGAACATGTTCCGGAAGGGAAGGACCGGAACATGTTCCGGAAGGACCGGAACATGTTCCGGAAGCACCGGAGCATGTTCCGGAAGCGCCGGAACATGTTCCGGAAGCGCCGGAACATGTTCTGGAAGCGCCGGAACATGTGCCGGAAGGACCGGAACATGTGCCGGAAGGACCGGAACATGTTCCGGAGGCGCCGGAACATGTTCCGGAGGGACCGGAACATGTTCCGGAAGGACCGGAACATGTTCCGGAACGACCGGAACATGTTCCGGAAGCACCGGAACATGTTCCGGAAGCACCGGAACATGTTCCGGAAGCGCCGGAACATGTTCCGGAAGGGAAGGACCGGAACATGTTCCGGAAGCACCGGAACATGTTCCGGAGGCGCCGGATCATGTTCCGGAAGCGCCGGAACATGTTCCGGAGGCGCCGGATCATGTTCCGGAAGCGCCGGAATATGTTCCGGAAGCGCCGGAACATGTTCCGGAAGGACCGGAACATGTTCCGGAAGGACCGGAACATGTTCCGGAAGCGCCGGAACATGTTCCGGAAGCGCCGGAACATGTTCCGTAAGGACCGGAACATGTTCCGGAAGCACCGGAACATGTGCCGGAAGCGCCGGAACATGTTCCGGAAGCACTGGAACATGTTCCGGAAGCGCCGGAACATGTTCCGGAAGCGCCGGAACATGTTCCGGAAGCGCCAGAACATGTTCCGGAAGCGCCGGAACATGTTCTGGAAGCGCCGGAACATGTTCCGGAAGCGCCGGAACATGTTCCGGAAGCACCGGAACATGTGCCGGAAGGACCGGAACATGTTCCGGAGGCACCGGAACATTTTCCGGAATCGCCGGAACGTGTTCCGGAAGCACCGGAACATGTTCCGGAAGGGAAGGACCGGAACATGTTCCGGAAGCGCCGGAACATGTTCCGGAAGCGCCGGAACATGTTCCGGTCCTTCCGGAACATGTTCCGGAAGCGCCAGAACATGTTCCGGAAGTGTTCCGGAAGCACCGGAACATGTTCCGGAAGCACTAGAACATGTTCCGGAAGCGCCGAAACATGTTCCGGAAGCACTGGAACATGTTCCGGAAGGACCGGAACATGTTCCTGAAGTGTTCCGGAAGCACCAGAACATGTTCCGGAAGCACCGAAACATGTTCCGGAAGCGCCGAAACATGCTCCGGAAGCGCCGGAACATGTTCCGAAAGCACCGGAAGATGTTCCGGAAGCGCCGGAACATGTTCCGGAAGCACCGGAACATGTTCCGGAAGCACCGGAACATGTTCCGCAAGCGCCAGAACATGTTCCGGAAGCACCGGAATATGTTCCGGAAGCACCGGAACATGTTCCGGAAGCGCCGGAACATGTTCCGGAAGCGCCAGAACATGTTCTGGAAGGACCGGAACATGTTCCGGAAGCGCCGGAACATGTTGCGGAAGCGCCGGAACATGTTCCGGAAGCACCGGAACACGTTCTGGAAGGACCGGAACATGTTCTGGAAGCACCGGAACATGTTCCGATGCTTCCGGAACATGTTCCGGAAGCGCCAGAACATGTTCCGGAAGGACCGGAACATGTTCCGGAAGGACCGGAACATGTTCCGGAAGCGCCGGAACATGTTCCCCCGCTTCCGGAACATGTTCCGGAAGCGCCGGAACATGTTCCGGAAGCACCGGAACATGTTTGGGAAGCACCGGAACATGTTCGCAAGCGCCGGAACATGTTCCGGAAGCGCCGGAACATGTTCCGGCGCTTCCGGAACATGTTCCGGAGGTGTTCCGGAAGCACCGGAACATGTTCCGGAAGCACCGGAACATGTTCCGGAAGCGCCGAAACATGATCCGGAAGCACCGGAACATGTTCCGGAAGGGCCGGAACATGTTCCGGAAGCACCGGAACATGTTCCGGAAGCGCCGGAGCATGTTCCGGAAGGACCGGAACATGTTCCGGAAGCGCCGGAACATGTTCCGGAAGCACCGGACCATGTTCCGGAAGCACCGGAACATGTTCCGGAGGCACCGGAACGTGTTTCGGAAGCGCCGGAACATGTTCCGGAAGCACCGGAACATGTTCCGGAGGCACCGGAACGTGTTTCGGAAGCGCCGGAACATGTTCCGGAAGCACCGGAACATGTTCCGGAGGCACCGGAACGTGTTTCGGAAGCGCCGGAACATGTTCTGGAAGCACCGGAACATGTTCGGGAAGCAGCGGAACATGTTCCGGAAGCGCCGGAACATGTTCCGGGAGCACCGGAACATGTTCCGGAAGCACCGGAACATGTTCCGGAACCACCGGAACATGTTCCGGAAGCACCAGAACATGTTCGGAAGCGCCGGAACATGTTCCGGAAGCACCGGACCATGTTCCGGAAGCACCGGAACATGTTCCGGAGGCACCGGAACGTGTTTCGGAAGCGCCGGAACATGTTCCGGAAGCACCGGAACATGTTCCGGAGGCACCGGAACGTGTTTCGGAAGCGCCGGAACATGTTCCGGAAGCACCGGAACATGTTCGGGAAGCAGCGGAACATGTTCCGGAAGCGCCGGAACATGTTCCGGGAGCACCGGAACATGTTCCGGAAGCACCGGAACATGTTCAGGAAGCAGCGGAACATGTTCCGGAAGCACCGGAACATGTTCCGGAAGCACCGGAACATAATAGGTTCCCTAATTGGTTCCCTAATAGGTTCCCTAATAGGTTCCCTAATAGGTTCCCTAATTGCTTCCCTAATAGGTTCCCTAATTGGTTCCCTAATTGGCTCCCTAATAGGTTCCCTAATAGGTTCCCCAATAGGTTCCCTAATAGGCTCCCTGATAGGTTCCCTAATAGGTTCCCTAATAGGTTCCCTAATAGGTTCCCTAATAGGTTCCCTAATAGGTGCCCTAATGGGTTCCCTAATAGGTTCCCTAAAAGGTTCCCTAATAGGTTCCCTAAAAGGTTCCCTAATAGGTTCCCTAATAGGTTCCCTAATAGGTTCCCTAATAGGTTCCCTAATAGGTTCCCTAATTGGTTCCCTAATTGGTTCCCTAATAGGTTCCCTAATAGGTTCCCTAATTGGTTCCCTAATTGGTTCCCTAATTGGTTCCCTAATTGGTTCCCTAATTGGTTCCCTAATAGGTTCTCTAATAGGTTCCCTAATTGGTTCCCTAATTGGTTCCCTAATTGGTTCCCTAATTGGCTCTGTAATAGGTTCCCTAATAGGTTCCCCAATAGGTTGCCTAATAGGTTCCCTAATAGGTTCCCTAATAGGTCCCCTAATAGGTTTCCTAATAGGTTCCCGAATAGGTTCCCTAATTGGTTCCCTAATTGGTTCCCTAATTGGTTCCCTAATTGGTTCCCTAATAGGTTCCCTAATAGGTTCCCTAATTGGTTCCCTAATAGGTTCCCAAATAGGTTCCCTAATAGGTTCCCTAATTGGTTCCCTAATAGGTTCCCTAATAGGTTCCCTAATTGGTTCCCTAATAGGTTCCCTAATTGGTTCCCTAATAGGTTCCCTAATAGGTTCCCTAATTGGTTCCCTAATAGGTTCCCTAATAGGTTCCCTAAGAGGTACCCTAATAGGTTCCCTAATAGGTTCCCTAATTGGTTCCCTAATAGGTTCCCTAATTGGTTCCCTAATAGGTTCCCTAATAGGTTCCCTAATAGGTTCCCTAATTGGTTCCCTAATAGGTACCCTAATTGGTTCCCTAATAGGTACCCTAATTGGTTCCCTAATAGGTTCCGTAATTGGTTCCCTAATAGGTTCCCTAATAGGTTCCCTAATTGGTTCCCTAATGGGTTCCCTAATTGGTTCCCTAATAGGTTCCCTAATTGGTTCCCTAATAGGTTCCCTAATAGGTTCCCTAATTGGTTCCCTAATAGGTTCCCTAATTGGTTCCCTAATTGGTTCCCCAATAGGTTCCCTAATAGGTTCCCTAATTGGTTCCCTAATTGGTTCCCTAATTGGTTCCCTAATAGGTTCCCTAATAGGTTCCCTGATAGGGTCCCTAAATGGTTCCCTAATAGGTTCCCTAATAGGTTCCCTAATAGGTTCCCTAATTGGTTCCCTAATAGGTTCCCTAATTAATTCCCTAATAGGTTCCCTTATAGGTTCCCTAATAGGTTCCCTAATAGGTTCTCGAATAGGTTCCCTAATTGGTTCCCTAATTGGTTCCCTAATTGGTTCCCTAATTGGCTCTGTAATAGGTTCCCTAATAGGTTCCCTAATAGGTTGCCTAATAGGTTCCCTAATAGGTTCCCTAAGTGGTTCCCTAATTGGTTCCCTCATTGGTTCCCTAATTGGTTCCCTAATAGGTTCCCTAATAGGTTCCCTAATAGGTTCCCTAATAGGTTCCCTAATAGGTTCCCTAATAGGTTCCCTAAGAGGTTCCCTAATTGGTTCCCCAATAGGTTCCCTAATAGGTTCCCTAATAGGTTCCCTAATTGGTTCCCTAATAGGTTCCCTAATAGGTTCCCTAATAGGTTCCCGAATAGGGTCCCTAATTGGTTCCCTAATAGGTTCCCTAATAGGTTTCCTAATAGGTTCCCTAATAGGTTCCCTAATTGGTTCCCTAATAGGTTCCCTAATAGGTTCCCTAATAGGTTCCCTAATAGGTTCCCTAATAGGTTCCCTAATTGGTTCCCTAATAGGTTCCCTAATAGGTTCCCTAATAGGTTCCCTAATAGGTTCCCTAATTGGTTCCCTAATAGGTTCCCTAATTGGTTCCCTAATTGGTTCCCTAATAGGTTCCCTAATAGGTTCCCTAATTGGTTCCCTAATAGGTTCCCTAATAGGTTCCCTAATTGGTTCCCTAATAGGTTCCCTAATAGGTTCCCTAATAGGTCCCCTAATTGCTTCCCTAATAGGTTCCCTAATTGGTTCCCTAATAGGTTCCCTAATAGGTTCCCTAATAGGTTCCCTAATTGGTTCCCTAATAGGTACCCTAATTGGTTCCCTAATAGGTTCCGTAATTGGTTCCCTAATAGGTTCCCTAAGAGGTTCCCTAATAGGTTCCCTAATGGGTTCCCTAATTGGTTCCCTAATAGGTTCCCTAATAGGTTCCCTAATTGGTTCCCTAATTGGTTCCCTAATAGGTTCCCTAATAGGTTCCCTAATTGGTTCCCTAATAGGTTCCCTAATTGGTTCCCTAATTGGTTCCCCAATAGGTTCCCTAATAGGTTCCCTAATTGGTTCCCTAATTGGTTCCCTAATTGGTTCCCTAATAGGTTCCCTAATAGGTTCCCTAATAGGTTCCCTGATAGGGTCCCTAATTGGTTCCCTAATAGGTTCCCTAATAGGTTCCCTAATAGGTTCCCTAATTGGTTCCCTAATAGGTTCCCTAATTAATTCCCTAATTGGTTCCCTAATAGGTTCCCTAATTGGTTCCCTAATAGGTTCTCTAATAGGTTCCCTAATTGGTTCCCTAATTGGTTCCCTAATTGGTTCCCTAATTGGCTCTGTAATAGGTTCCCTAATAGGTTCCCCAATAGGTTGCCTAATAGGTTCCCTAATAGGTTCCCTAATAGGTTCCCTAATTGGTTCCCTAATTGGTTCCCTAATTGGCTCTGTAATAGGTTCCCTAATAGGTTCCCCAATAGGTTCCCTAATAGGTTCCCTAATAGGTTCCGTAATTGGTTCCCTAATTGGTTCCCTCATTGGTTCCCTAATTGGTTCCCTAATAGGTTCCCTAATAGGTTCCCTAATAGGTTCCCTAATAGGTTCCCTAATAGGTTCCCTAATAGGTTCCCTAAGAGGTTCCCTAATTGGTTCCCTAATAGGTTCCCTAATTGGTTCCCTAAGAGGGTCCCTAATTGGTTCCCTAATAGGTTCCCTAATAGGTTCCCTAATTGGTTCCCTAATTGGTTCCCTAATAGGTTCCCTAATAGGTTCCCTAATAGGTTCCCTAATAGGGTCCCTAATTGGTTCCCTAATAGGTTCCCTAATAGGTTCCCTAATAGGTTCCCTAATAGGTTCCCTAATAGGTTCCCTAATTGGTTCCCTAATAGGTTCCCTAATAGGTACCCTAATAGGTTCCCTAATAGGTTCCCTAATTGGTTCCCTAATAGGTTCCCTAATAGGTTCCCTAATAGGTTCCCTAATTGGTTCCCTAATAGGTTCCCTAATAGGTTCCCTAATTGGTTCCCTAATAGGTTCCCTAATAGGTTCCCTAATTGGTTCCCTAATAGGTTCCCTAATAGGTTTCCTAATTGGTTCCCTAATAGGTTCCCTAATAGGTTCCCTAATTGGTTCCCTAATAGGTTCCCTAATTAATTCCCTAATTGGTTCCCTAATTGGTTCCCTAATTGGTTCCCTAAAAGGTTCTCTAATAGGTTCCCTAATTGGTTCCCTAATAGGTTCCCTAATAGGTTCCCTAATAGGTTCCCTAATAGGTTCCCTAATAGGTTCCCTAATAGGTTCCCTAAGAGGTTCCCTAATTGGTTCCCCAATAGGTTCCCTAATTGGTTCCCTAAGAGGGTCCCTAATTGGTTCCCTAATGGGTTCCCTAATAGGTTCCCTAATTGGTTCCCTAATTGGTTCCCTAATAGGTTCCCTAATAGGTTCCCTAATAGGTTCCCTAATAGGGTCCCTAATTGGTTCCCTAATAGGTTCCCTAATACGTTCCCTAATAGGTTCCCTAATAGGTTCCCTAATAGGTTCCCTAATAGGTTCCCTAATTGGTTCCCTAATAGGTTCCCTAATAGGTTCCCTAATAGGTTCCCTAATAGGTTCCCTAATTGGTTCCCTAATAGGTTCCCTAATAGGTTCCCTAATAGGCTCCCTAATTGGTTCCCTAATAGGTTCCCTAATAGGTTCCCTAATTGGTTCCCTAATAGGTTCCCTAATAGGTTCCCTAATTGGTTCCCTAATAGGTTCCCTAATAGGTTTCCTAATTGGTTCCCTAATAGGTTCCCTAATAGGTTCCCTAATTGGTTCCCTAATAGGTTCCCTAATTGATTCCCTAATTGGTTCCCTAATTGGTTCCCTAATTGGTTCCCTAATAGGTTCTCTAATAGGTTCCCTAATAGGTTCCCTAATAGGTTCCCTAATTGGTTCCCTAATAGGTTCCCTAAATAATTCCCTAATTGGTTCCCTAATTGGTTCCCTAATTGGTTCCCTAATAGGTTCTCTAATAGGTTCCCTAATTGGTTCCCTAATTGGTTCCCTAATTGGTTCCCTAATTGGCTCTGTAATAGGTTCCCTAATAGGTTCCCTAATAGGTTCCCTGATAGGGTCCCTAATTGGTTCCCTAATAGGTTCCCTAATAGGTTCCCTAATAGGTTCCCTAATTGGTTCCCTAATAGGTTCCCTAATTAATTCCCTAATTGGTTCCCTAATTGGTTCCCTAATTGGTTCCCTAATAGGTTCTCTAATAGGTTCCCTAATTGGTTCCCTAATTGGTTCCCTAATAGGTTCCCTAATTGGTTCCCTAATAGGTTCCCTAATTGGTTCCCTAATTGGTTCCCCAATAGGTTCCCTAATAGGTTCCCTAATTGGTTCCCTAATTGGTTCCCTAATTGGTTCCCTAATAGGTTCCCTAATAGGTTCCCTAATTGGTTCCCTAATAGGTTCCCTAATTAATTCCCTAATTGGTTCCCTAATTGGTTCCCTAATTGGTTCCCCAATAGGTTCTCTAATAGGTTCCCTAATTGGTTCCCTAATTGGTTCCCTAATTGGTTCCCTAATTGGCTCTGTAATAGGTTCCCTAATAGGTTCCCCAATAGGTTGCCTAATAGGTTCCCTAATAGGTTCCCTAATAGGTTCCCTAATTGGTTCCCTAATTGGTTCCCTAATTGGCTCTGTAATAGGTTCCCTAATAGGTTCCCCAATAGGTTCCCTAATAGGTTCCCTAATAGGTTCCCTAATTGGTTCCCTAATTGGTTCCCTCATTGGTTCCCTAATAGGTTCCCTAATAGGTTCCCTAATAGGTTCCCTAATAGGTTCCCTAATAGGTTCCCTAATAGGTTCCCTAAGAGGTTCCCTAATTGGTTCCCCAATAGGTTCCCTAATTGGTTCCCTAAGAGGGTCCCTAATTGGTTCCCTAATAGGTTCCCTAATAGGTTCCCTAATTGGTTCCCTAATTGGTTCCCTAATAGGTTCCCTAATAGGTTCCCTAATAGGTTCCCTAATAGGGTCCCTAATTGGTTCCCTAATAGGTTCCCTAATAGGTTTCCTAATAGGTTCCCTAATGGGTTCCCTAATAGGTTCCCTAATAGGTTCCCTAATTGGTTCCCTAATAGGTACCCTAATAGGTTCCCTGATAGGGTCCCTAATTGGTTCCCTAATAGGTTCCCTAATAGGTTCCCTAATAGGTTCCCTAATTGGTTCCCTAATAGGTTCCCTAATTAATTCCCTAATAGGTTCCCTAATAGGTTCCCTAATTAATTCCCTAATTGGTTCCCTAATTGGTTCCCTAATAGGTTCTCTAATAGGTTCCCTAATTGGTTCCCTAATTGGTTCCCTAATTGGTTCCCTAATTGGCTCTGTAATAGGTTCCCTAATAGGTTCCCTAATAGGTTGCCTAATAGGTTCCCTAATAGGTTCCCTAATTGGTTCCCTAATTGGTTCCCTCATTGGTTCCCTAATTGGTTCCCTAATAGGTTCCCTAATAGGTTCCCTAATTGGTTCCCTAATAGGTTCCCTAATAGGTTCCCTAATAGGTTCCCTAAGAGGTTCCCTAATTGGTTCCCCAATAGGTTCCCTAATACGTTCCCTAATTGGTTCCCTAATTGGTTCCCTAATAGGTTCCCTAATAGGTTCCCTAATTGGTTCCCTAATTGGTTCCCTAATAGGTTCCCTAATAGGTTCCCTAATAGGTTCCCTAATAGGGTCCCTAATTGGTTCCCTAATAGGTTCCCTAATAGGTTTCCTAATAGGTTCCCTAATAGGTTCCCTAATAGGTTCCCTAATAGGTTCCCTAATTGGTTCCCTAATAGGTTCCCTAATAGGTTCCCTAATAGGTTCCCTAATAGGTTCCCTAATAGGCTCCCTAATTGGTTCCCTAATAGGTTCCCTAATAGGTTCCCTAATTGGTTCCCTAATAGGTTCCCTAATAGGTTCCCTAATTGGTTCCCTAATAGGTTCCCTAATAGGTTCCCTAATTGGTTCCCTAATAAGTTCCCTAATAGGTTCCCTAATAGGTACCCTAATAGGTTCCCTAATAGGTTCCCTAATAGGTTCCCTAATTGCTTCCCTAATAGGTTCCCTAATTGGTTCCCTAATGGGTTCCCTAATAGGTTCCCTAATAGGTTCCCTAATTGGTTCCCTAATAGGTACCCTAATAGGTTCCCTGATAGGGTCCCTAATTGGTTCCCTAATAGGTTCCCTAACAGGTTCCCTAATAGGTTCCCTAATTAATTCCCTAATAGGTTCCCTAATAGGTTCCCTAATAGGTTCCCTAATTGGTTCCCTAATTGGTTCCCTAATTGGTTCCCTAATTGGCTCTGTAATAGGTTGCCTAATAGGTTCCCTAATAGGTTGCCTAATAGGTTCCCTAATAGGTTCCCTAATTGGTTCCCTAATTGGTTCCCTCATTGGTACCCTAATTGGTACCCTAATGGGTTCCCTGATAGGGTCCCTAATAGGTTCCCTAATAGGTTCCCTAAGAGGTTCCCTAATTGGTTCCCCAATAGGTTCCCTAATTGGTTCCCTAATAGGTTCCCTAATTGGTTCCCTAATAGGTTCCCTAATAGGTTCCCTAATAGGTTCCCTAATTGGTTCCCTAATTGGTTCCCTAATAGGTTCCCTAATAGGTTCCCTAATAGGTTCCCTAATAGGGTCCCTAATTGGTTCCCTAATAGGTTCCCTAATAGGTTCCCTAATAGGTTCCCTAATAGGTTCCCTAATAGGTTCCCTAATAGGTTCCCTAATTGGTTCCCTAATAGGTTCCCTAATAGGTTCCCTAATAGGTTCCCTAATAGGTTCCCTAATAGGTTCCCTAATTGGTTCCCTAATAGGTTCCCTAATAGGTTCCCTAATAGGTTCCCTAATTGGTTCCCTAATAGGTTCCCTAATTGGTTCCCTAATAGGTTCCCTAATAGGTTCCCTAATTGGTTCCCTAATAGGTTCTCTAATAGGTTCCCTAATTGGTTCCCTAATTGGTTCCCTAATTGGCTCTGTAATAGGTTCCCTAATAGGTTCCCTAATAGGTTGCCTAATAGGTTCCCTAATAGGTTCCCTAATTGGTTCCCTAATTGGTTCCCTAATTGGTTCCCTAATAGGTTACCTAATTGGTTCCCTAATAGGTTCCCTAATAGGTTTCCTAATAGGTTCCCTAATAGGTTCCCTAAGAGGTTCCCTAATTGGTTCCCCAATAGGTTCCCTAATTGGTTCCCTAATAGGTTCCCTAATAGGTTCCCTAATTGGTTCCCTAATAGGTTCCCTAACAGGTTCCCTAATTGGTTCCCTAATTGGTTCCCTAATAGGTTCCCTAATAGGTTCCCTAATTGGTTCCCTAAGAGGGTCCCTAATTGGTTCCCTAATAGGTTCCCTAATAGGTTCCCTAATAGGTCCCCTAATAGGTTCCCTAATAGGTTCCCTAATAGGTTCCCTAATTGGTTCCCTAATAGATTCCCTAATTGGTTCCCTAATAGGTTCCCTAATTGGTTCCCTAATAGGTTCCCTAATTGGCTCCCTAATAGGTTCCCTAATGGGTTCCCTAATAGGTTCCCTAATAGGTTCCCTAATAGGTTCCCTAATAGGTTCCCTAATTGGTTCCCTAATAGGTTCCCTAATTGGTTCCCTAATTGGTTCCCTAATAGGTTCCCTAATTGGTTCCCTAATAGGTTCCCTAATTGGTTCCCTAATAGGTTCCCTAATTGATTCCCTAATAGGTTCCCTAATAGGACCCCTAACTGGTTGCCTAATAAGTTCCCTAAAAGGTTCCCTAATAGGTTCCCTAATAGGTTCCCTAATAGGTTCCCTAATAGGTTCCCTAATTGGTTCCCTCATTGGTTCCTTAATAGGTTCCCTAATTGGTTCCCTAATTGGTTCCCTAAGAGGTTCCCTAATTGGTTCCCTAGTTGGTTCCCTAATTGGTTCCCTAATTGGTTCCCCAATTGTTCCCTAATTGGCTCCCTAATTGGTTCCCTAATTGGTTCCCTAATTGGTTCCCTAATTGGTTCCCTAATAGGTTCCCTAATAGACTCCCTAATTGGTTCCCTAATTGGTTCCCTAATAGGTTCCCTCATAGGTTCCCTAATCGGTTCCCTAATAGGTTCTCTAATAGGTTCCCTAATTGGTTCCCGAATTGGTTCCCTAATTGGTTCCCTAATTGGCTCTCTAATAGGTTCCCTAATTGGCTCCCTAATAGGTTGCCTAATAGGTCCCCTAATAGGTTCCCTAATTGGTTCCCTAATTGGTTCCCTCATTGGTTCCCTCATTGGTTGCCTAATTGGTTCCCTAATAGGTTCCCTAATAGGTTCCCTAAGAGGTTCCCTAATTGGTTCCCTAATTGGTTCCCTAATTGGTTCCCTAATTGGTTCCCCAATTGTTCCCTAATTGGTTCCCTAATTGGTTCCCTAATTGGTTCCCTAATAGGTTCCCTAATAGGTTCCCTAATTGGTTCCCTAATTGGTTCCCTAATAGGTTCCCTAATAGGTTCCCTAATCGGTTCCCTAATAGGTTCTCTAATAGGTTCCCTAATTGGTTCCCGAATTGGTTCCCTAATTGGTTCCCTAATTGGTTCCCTAACAGGTTCCCTAATAGGTTCCCTAATAGGTCCCCTAATAGGTTCCCTAATAGGGTCCCTAATTGGTTCCCTAATAGGTTCCCTAATAGGTTCCCTAATAGGTTCCCTAATAGGTTCCCTAATAGGTTCCCTAATAGGTTCCCTAATAGGTTCCCTAATAGGTTCCCTAATTGGTTCCCTAATTGGTTCCCTAATTGGTTCCCTAATAGGTTCCCTAATAGGTTCCCTAAAAGGTTCCCTAATTGGTTCCCTAATTGGTTCCCTAATTGGTTCCCTAATAGGTTCCCTAATTGGTTCCCTAATTGGTTCCCTAATAGGTTCCCTAATTGGTTCCCTAATTGGTTCCCTAATTGGTTCCCTAATAGGTTCCCTAATTGGCTCCCTAATAGGTTCCCTAATAGGTTCCCTAATTGGTTCCCTAATAGGTTCCCTAATAGGTTCCCTAATAGGTTCCCTAATAGGTTCCCTAATAGGTTCCCTAATAGGTTCCCTAATTGGTTCCCTAATTGGTTCCCTAATAGGTTCCCTAATTGGTTCCCTAATTGGTTCCCTAATAGGTTCCCTAATTGGTTCCCTAATAGGTTCCGTAGTTGGTTCCCTAATAGGTTCCCTAATTGGTTCCTTAATAGGTTCCCTAATAGGACCCCTAACTGGTTGCCTAATAGGTTCCCTAATAGGTTCCCTAATAGGTTCCCTAATAGGTACCCTAATAGGTTCCCTAATAGGTTCCCTAATTGGATCCCTAATAGGCTCCCTAATAGGTTCCCTAATAGGTTCCCTAATAGGTTCCCTAATTGGTTCCCTAATTGGTTCCCTAATTGGTTCCCTAATTGGTTCCCTAATAGGTTCCCTAATAGGTTCCCTAATAGGTTCCCTAATTGGTTCCTTAATTGGTTCCCTAATAGGTTCCCTAATTGGTTCCCTAATTGGTTCCCTAATTGGTTCCCTAATTGGTTCCCTAATTGGTTCCCTAATTGGTTCCCTAAGAGGTTCCCTAATTGGTTCCCTAATTGGTTCCCTAATTGGTTCCCTAATTGGGTCCCTAATTGGTTCCCTAATTGGTTCCCTAATTGGTTCCCTAATTGGTTCCCTAATTGGTTCCCTAATTGGTTCCCTAATAGGTTCCCTAATAGGTTCCCTAATTGGTTCCCTAATTGGTTCCCTAATAGGTTCCCTAATAGGTTCCCTAATAGGTTCCCTAATTGGTTCCCTAATAGGTTCCCTAATTGAGTCCCTAATAGGTTCCCTAATAGGAGCCCTAATTGGTTCCCTAAATGGTTCCCTAATAGGTTCCCTAATTGGTGCCCTAATTGGCTCCCTAAGAGGTTCCCTAATAGGTTCCCTAATAGGTTCCCTAATAGGCTCCCTAATAGGTTCCCTAATTGGTTCCCTAATTGGTTCCCTAATAGGTTCCCTAATTGGTTCCCTAATTGGTTCCCTAATAGGTTCCCTAATTGGTTCCCTAATTGGTTCCCTAATTGGTTCCCTAATTGGTTCCCTAATTGGTTCCCTAATTGGTTCCCTAATAGGTTCCCTAATAGGTTACCTAATAGGTTCCCTAATTGGTTCCCTAATTGGTTCCCTAATAGGTTCCCTAATAGGTTCCCTAATTGGTTCCCTAATTGGTTCCCTAATAGGTTCCCTAATAGGTTCCCTAATAGGTTCCCTAATAGGTTCCCTAATTGGTTCCCTAATAGGTTCCCTAATAGGTTCCCTAATAGGTTCCCTAATAGGTTCCCTAATAGGTTCCCTAATTGGTTCCCTAATTGGTTCCCTAATTGGTTCCCTAAATGGTTCCCTAATAGGTTCCCTAATAGGTTCCCTAATTGGTTCCCTAATAGGTTCCCTAATAGGTTCCCTAATAGGTTCCCTAATTGGTTCCCTAATAGGTTCCCTAATGGGTGCCCTAATTGGTTCCATAATAGGTTCGCTAATTGGTTCCCTAATTGGTTCCCTAATTGGTTCCCTAATTGGTTCCCTAATAGGTTCCCTAATAGGTTCCCTAATAGGTTCCCTAATAGGTTGCCTAATTGGTTCCCCAATTGGTTCCCTAATTGGTTCCCTAATAGGTTCCCTAATTGGTTCCCTAATAGGTTCGCTAATTGGTTCCCTAATTGGTTCCCTAATTGGTTCCCTAAGAGGTTCCCTAATTGGTTCCCTAATTGGTTTCCTAATTGGTTCCCTAATTGGTTCCCTAATTGGTTCCCTAATTGGTTCCCTAATAGGTTCCCTAATAGGTTCCCTAATTGGTTCCCTGATTGGTTGCCTAATTGGGTCCCTAATTGGTTCCCTAATTGGTTCCCTAAGAGGTTCCCTAATTGGTTCCCTAATAGGTTCCCTAATTGGTTCCCTAATTGGTTCCCTAATTGGTTCCCTAATAGGTTCCCTAATTGGTTCCCTAATTGGTTCCCTAATTGGTTCCCTAACCGGTTCCCTAATTGGTTCCCTAATAGGTTCCCTAAAAGGTTCCCTAATTGGTTCCCTAATTGGTTCCCTAATAGGTTCCCTAATAGGTTCCCTAATTGGTTCCCTAATTGGTTCCCTAATTGGTTCCCTAATTGGTTCCCTAATTGGTTCCCTAATTGGTTCCCTGAGAGGTTCCCTAATTGGTTCCCTAATTGGTTCCCTAATTGATTCCCTAATTGGTTCCCTAATTGGTTCCCTAATTGGTTCCCTAATTGGTTCCCTAATTGGTTCCCTAATAGGTTCCCTAATAGTTTCCCTAATAGGTTCCCTAATTGGTTCCCTAATAGGTTCCCTAATTGGTTCCCTAATTGGTTCCCTAATTGGTTCCCTAATTGGTTCCCTAATTGGTTCCCTAAGAGGTTCCCTAATTGGTTCCCTAATTGGTTCCCTAATTGGTTCCCTAATTGGTTCCCTAATTGGTTCCCTAATTGGTTCCCTAATAGGTTCCCTAATAGGTTCCCTAATTGGTTCCCTAATTGGTTCCCTAATAGGTTCCCTAATTGGTTTCCTAATAGGTTCCCTAATAGGTTCCCTAATTGGTTCCCTAATTGGTTTCCTAATAGGTTCCCTAATTGGTTCCCTAATAGGTTCCCTAATTGGTTCCCTAATTGAGTCCCTAATAGGTTCCCTAATAGGTGCCCTAATTGGTTCCCTAAATGGTTCCCTAATAGGTTCCCTAATTGGTGCCCTAATTGGTTCCCTAATAGGTTCCCTAATAGGTTCCCTAATTGGTTCCCTAATTGGTTCCCTAATAGGTTCCCTAATAGGTTCCCTAATAGGTTCCCTAATTGGTTTCCTAATAGGTTCCCTAATTGGTTCCCTAATAGGTTCCCTAATTGGTTCCCTAATTGAGTCCCTAATAGGTTCCCTGAATAGGTGCCCTAATTGGTTCCCTAAATGGCTCCCTAATAGGTTCCCTAATTGGTGCCCTAATTGGTTCCCTAATAGGTTCCCTAATAGGTTCCCTAATTGGTTCCCTAATTGGTTCCCTAATTGGTTCCCTAATAGGTTCCCTAATTGGTTCCCTAATTGGTTCCCTAATAGGTTCCATAATTGGTTCCCTAATAGGTTCCCTAATTGGTTCCCTAATTGGTTCCCTAATTGGTTCCCTAATTGGTTCCCTAATAGGTTCCCTAATAGGTTACCTAATAGGTTCCCTAATTGGTTCCCTAATTGGTTCCCTAATAGGTTCCCTAATAGGTTCCCTAATTGGTTCCCTAATTGGTTCCCTAATTGGTGCCCTAGTTGGTTCCCTAATTGGTTCCCTAATTGGTTCCCTAATAGGTTCCATAATAGGTTCCCTAATAGGTTGCCTAATTGGTTCCCTAATTGGTTCCCTAATTGGTTCCCTAATAGGTTCCCTAATTGGTTCCCTAATTGGTTCCCTAATAGGTTCCCTAATTGGTTCCCTAAGAGGTTCCCTAATTGGTTCCCTAATTGGTTTCCTAATTGGTTCCCTAATTGGTTCCCTAATGGGTTCCCTAATTGGTTCCCTAATAGGTTCCCTAATTGGTTCCCTAATTGGTTCCTTAATTGGTTGCCTAATTGGGTCCCTAATTGGTTCCCTAATTGGTTCCCTAAGAGGTTCCCTAATTGGTTCCCTAATGGGTTCCCTAATTGGTTCCCTAATTGGTTCCCTAATTGGTTCCCTAACCGGTTCCCTAATTGGTTCCCTAATAGGTTCCCTAAAAGGTTCCCTAATAGGTTCCCTAATTGGTTCCCTAATTGGTTCCCTAATAGGTTCCCTAATTGGTTCCCTAATTGGTTCCCTAACTGGTTCCCTAATTGGTTCCCTAATTGGTTCCCTAATTGGTTCCCTAATTGGTTCCCTAAGAGGTTCCCTAATTGGTTCCCTAATTGGTTCCCTAATTGGTTCCCTAAGAGGTTCCCTAATTGGTTCCCTAATTGGTTCCCTAATTGGTTCCCTAATTGGTTCCCTAATAGGTTCCCTAATAGTTTCCCTATTAGGTTCCCTAATTGGTTCCCGAATAGGTTCCCTAATGGGTTCCCTAATTGGTTCCCTAATTGGTTCCCTAATAGGTTCCCTAATTGGTTCCCTAATTGGTTCCCTAATAGGTTCCCTAATTGGTTCGCTAATTGGTTCCCTAATTGGTTCCCTAATTGGTTCCCTAATTGGTTCCCTAATTGGTTCCCTAATTGGTTCCCTAATTGGTTCCCTAATAGGTTCCCTAATTGGTTCCCTAATAGGTTCCCTAATAGGTTCCCTAATAGGTTCCCTAATTGGTTCCCTAATAGGTTCCCTAATAGGTTCCCTAACGGGTTCCCTAATTGGTTCCCTAATAGGTTCCCTAATTGGTTCCCTAATTGGTTCGCTAATTGGTTCCCTAAATGGTTCCCTAATAGGTTCCCTAATTGGTGCCCTAATTGGTTCCCTAATAGGTTCCCTAATAGGTTCCCTAATAGGTTCCCTAATAGGCTCCCTAATAGGTTCCCTAATTGGTTCCCTAATTGGTTCCCTAATTGGTTCCCTAATAGGTTCCCTAATTGGTTCCCTAATAGGTTCCCTAATTGGTTCCCTAATTGGTTCCCTAATTGGTTCTCTAATAGGGTCCCTAATAGGTTCCCTAATAGGTTCCCTAATAGGTCCCCTAATAGGTTCCCTAATAGGTTCCCTAATTGGTTCCCTAATAGGTGCCCTAATTGGTTCCATAATAGGTTCCCTAATTGGTTCCCTAATAGGTTCCCTAATTGGTTCCCTAATTGAGTCCCTAATAGGTTCCCTAATAGGTGCCCTAATTGGTTCCCTAAATGGTTCCCTAATAGGTTCCCTAATTGGTGCCCTAATTGGTTCCCTAATAGGTTCCCTAATAGGTTCCCTAATTGGTTCCCTAATTGGTTCCCTAATAGGTTCCCTAATAGGTTCCCTAATAGGTTCCCTAATTGGTTTCCTAATAGGTTCCCTAATTGGTTCCCTAATAGGTTCCCTAATTGGTTCCCTAATTGAGTCCCTAATAGGTTCCCTGAATAGGTGCCCTAATTGGTTCCCTAAATGGCTCCCTAATAGGTTCCCTAATTGGTGCCCTAATTGGTTCCCTAATAGGTTCCCTAATAGGTTCCCTAATTGGTTCCCTAATTGGTTCCCTAATTGGTTCCCTAATAGGTTCCCTAATTGGTTCCCTAATTGGTTCCCTAATAGGTTCCATAATTGGTTCCCTAATAGGTTCCCTAATTGGTTCCCTAATTGGTTCCCTAATTGGTTCCCTAATTGGTTCCCTAATAGGTTCCCTAATAGGTTACCTAATAGGTTCCCTAATTGGTTCCCTAATTGGTTCCCTAATAGGTTCCCTAATAGGTTCCCTAATTGGTTCCCTAATTGGTTCCCTAATTGGTGCCCTAGTTGGTTCCCTAATTGGTTCCCTAATTGGTTCCCTAATAGGTTCCATAATAGGTTCCCTAATAGGTTGCCTAATTGGTTCCCTAATTGGTTCCCTAATTGGTTCCCTAATAGGTTCCCTAATTGGTTCCCTAATTGGTTCCCTAATAGGTTCCCTAATTGGTTCCCTAAGAGGTTCCCTAATTGGTTCCCTAATTGGTTTCCTAATTGGTTCCCTAATTGGTTCCCTAATGGGTTCCCTAATTGGTTCCCTAATAGGTTCCCTAATTGGTTCCCTAATTGGTTCCTTAATTGGTTGCCTAATTGGGTCCCTAATTGGTTCCCTAATTGGTTCCCTAAGAGGTTCCCTAATTGGTTCCCTAATGGGTTCCCTAATTGGTTCCCTAATTGGTTCCCTAATTGGTTCCCTAACCGGTTCCCTAATTGGTTCCCTAATAGGTTCCCTAAAAGGTTCCCTAATAGGTTCCCTAATTGGTTCCCTAATTGGTTCCCTAATAGGTTCCCTAATTGGTTCCCTAATTGGTTCCCTAACTGGTTCCCTAATTGGTTCCCTAATTGGTTCCCTAATTGGTTCCCTAATTGGTTCCCTAAGAGGTTCCCTAATTGGTTCCCTAATTGGTTCCCTAATTGGTTCCCTAAGAGGTTCCCTAATTGGTTCCCTAATTGGTTCCCTAATTGGTTCCCTAATTGGTTCCCTAATAGGTTCCCTAATAGTTTCCCTATTAGGTTCCCTAATTGGTTCCCGAATAGGTTCCCTAATGGGTTCCCTAATTGGTTCCCTAATTGGTTCCCTAATAGGTTCCCTAATTGGTTCCCTAATTGGTTCCCTAATAGGTTCCCTAATTGGTTCGCTAATTGGTTCCCTAATTGGTTCCCTAATTGGTTCCCTAATTGGTTCCCTAATTGGTTCCCTAATTGGTTCCCTAATTGGTTCCCTAATAGGTTCCCTAATTGGTTCCCTAATAGGTTCCCTAATAGGTTCCCTAATAGGTTCCCTAATTGGTTCCCTAATAGGTTCCCTAATAGGTTCCCTAACGGGTTCCCTAATTGGTTCCCTAATAGGTTCCCTAATTGGTTCCCTAATTGGTTCGCTAATTGGTTCCCTAAATGGTTCCCTAATAGGTTCCCTAATTGGTGCCCTAATTGGTTCCCTAATAGGTTCCCTAATAGGTTCCCTAATAGGTTCCCTAATAGGCTCCCTAATAGGTTCCCTAATTGGTTCCCTAATTGGTTCCCTAATTGGTTCCCTAATAGGTTCCCTAATTGGTTCCCTAATAGGTTCCCTAATTGGTTCCCTAATTGGTTCCCTAATTGGTTCTCTAATAGGGTCCCTAATAGGTTCCCTAATAGGTTCCCTAATAGGTCCCCTAATAGGTTCCCTAATAGGTTCCCTAATTGGTTCCCTAATAGGTGCCCTAATTGGTTCCATAATAGGTTCCCTAATAGGTTCCCTAATAGGTTCCCTAATAGGTTCCCTAATAGGTTCCCTAATTGGTTCCCCAATAGGTTCACTAATTGGTTCCCTAATTGGTTCCCTAATTGGTTCCCTAATAGGTTCCCTAATAGGTTCCCTAATTGGTTCCCTAATTGGTTCCCTAATAGGTTCCCTAATTGGTTCCCTAATTGGTTCCCTAATAGGTTCCCTAATAGTTCCCCTATTAGGTTCCCTAATTGGTTCCCTAATAGGTTCCCTAATTGGTTCCCTAATTGGTTCCCTAATTGGTTCCCTAATTGGTTCCCTAATTGGTTCCCTAATAGGTTCCCTAATTGGTTCCCTAATAGGTTCCCTAATAGGTTCCCTAATGGGTTCCCTAATTGGTTCCCTAATAGGTTCCCTAATTGGTTCCCTAATTGGTTCGCTAATTGGTTCCCTAAATGGTTCCCTAATAGGTTCCCTAATTGGTGCCCTAATTGGTTCCCTAATAGGTTCCCTAATAGGTTCCCTAATAGGTTCCCTAATAGGCTCCCTAATAGGTTCCCTAATTGGTTCCCTAATTGGTTCCCTAATTGGTTCCCTAATAGGTTCCCTAATAGGTTCCCTAATAGGTTCCCTAATTGGTTCCCTCATTGGTTCCCTAATTGGTTCCCTAATAGGTTCCCTAATAGGTTCCCTAATAGGTTCCCTAATAGGTTCCCTAATAGGTTCCCTAATTGGTTCCCTAATAGGTGCCCTAATTGGTTCCATAATAGGTTCCCTAATAGGTTCCCTAATAGGTTCCCTAATAGGTTCCCTAATAGGTTCCCTAATTGGTTCCCTAATTGGTTCACTAATTGGTTCCCTAATTGGTTCCCTAATTGGTTCCCTAATAGGTTCCCTAATAGGTTCCCTAATAGGTTCCCTAATTGGTTCCCTAATTGGTTCCCTAATAGGTTCCCTAATTGGTTCCCTAATTGGTTCCCTAATTGGTTCCCTAATAGGTTCCCTAACTGGTTCCCTAATTGGTTCCCTAATAGGTTCCCTAATTGGTTCCCTAATTGGTTCCCTAATTGGTTCCCTAATAGGTTCCCTAATAGGTTCCCTAATAGGTTCCCTAATTGGTTCCCTAATAGGTTCCCTAATAGGTTCCCTAATTGGTTCCCTAATAGGTTCCCTAACTGGTTCCCTAATAGGTTCCCTAATTGGTTCCCTAATAGGTTCCCTAATAGGTTCCCTAATTGGTTCCCTAATAGGTTCCCTAATTGGTTCCCTAATAGGTTCCCTAATAGGTTCCCTAATGGGTTCCCTAATTGGTTCCCTAATAGGTTCCCTAATAGGTTCCCTAATTGGTTCGCTAATTGGTTCCCTAAATGGTTCCCTAATAGGTTCCCTAATTGGTGCCCTAATTGGTTCCCTAATAGGTTCCCTAATAGGTTCCCTAATAGGTTCCCTAATAGGCTCCCTAATAGGTTCCCTAATTGGTTCCCCAATTGGTTCCCTAATTGGTTCCCTAATAGGTTCCCTAATAGGTTCCCTAATAGGTTCCCTAATTGGTTCCCTAATTGGTTCCCTAATAGGTTCCCTAATAGGTTCCCTAATAGGTTCCCTAATAGGTTCCCTAATAGGTTCCCTAATAGGTTCCCTAATTGGTTCCCTAATAGGTGCCCTAATTGGTTCCATAATAGGTTCCCTAATAGGTTCCCTAATAGGTTCCCTAATAGGTTCCCTAATAGGTTCCCTAATTGGTTCCCTAATTGGTTCACTAATTGGTTCCCTAATTGGTTCCCTAATTGGTTCCCTAATAGGTTCCCTAATAGGTTCCCTAATAGGTTCCCTAATTGGTTCCCTAATTGGTTCCCTAATAGGTTCCCTAATTGGTTCCCTAATTGGTTCCCTAATTGGTTCCCTAATAGGTTCCCTAACTGGTTCCCTAATTGGTTCCCTAATAGGTTCCCTAATTGGTTCCCTAATTGGTTCCCTAATTGGTTCCCTAATAGGTTCCCTAATAGGTTCCCTAATAGGTTCCCTAATTGGTTCCCTAATAGGTTCCCTAATAGGTTCCCTAATTGGTTCCCTAATAGGTTCCCTAACTGGTTCCCTAATTGGTTCCCTAATAGGTTCCCTAATTGGTTCCCTAATTGGTTCCCTAATTGGTTCCCTAATAGGTTCCCTAATTGGTTCCCTAATTGGTTCCCTAATTGGTTCCCTAATTGGTTCCCCAATAGGTTCCCTAATAGGTTCCCTAATTGGTTCCCTAATTGGTTCCCTAATTGGTTCCCTAATTGGTTCCCTAATTGGTTCCCTAATTGGTTCCCTAATAGGTTCCCTAATAGTTTCCCTATTAGGTTCCCTAATTGGTTCCCTAATAGGTTCCCTAATGGGTTCCCTAATTGGTTCCCTAATTGGTTCCCTAATTGGTTCCCTAATTGGTTCCCTAATTGGTTCCCTAATAGGTTCCCTAATTGGTTCCCTAATTGGTTCCCTAATTGGTTCCCTAATTGGTTCCCTAATTGGTTCCCTAATTGGTTCCCTAATGGGTTCCCTAATAGGTTCCCTAATGGGTTCCCTAATTGGTTCCCTCATAGGTTCCCTAATTGGTTCCGTAATTGGTTCGCTAATTGGTTCCCTAAATGGTTCCCTAATAGGTTCCCTAATTGGTGCCCTAATTGGTTCCCTAATAGGTTCCCTAATAGGTTCCCTAATAGGCTCCCTAATAGGTTCCCTAATTGGTTCCCTAATTGGTTCCCTAATTGGTTCCCTAATAGGTTCCCTAATTGGTTCCCTAATAGGTTCCCTAATTGGTTCCCTAATTGGTTCCCTAATTGGTTCTCTAATAGGTTCCATAATAGGTTCCCTAATAGGTTCCCTAATAGGTTCCCTAATAGGTTCCCTAATTGGTTCCCTAATAGGTGCCCTAATTGGTTCCATAATAGGTTCCCTAATAGGTTCCCTAATAGGTTCCCTAATAGGTTCCCTAATTGGTTCCCTAATTGGTTCCCTAATTGGTTCCCTAATTGGTTCCCTAATTGGTTCCCTAATAGGTTCCCTAATAGGTTCCCTAATAGGTTCCCTAATTGGTTCCCTAATTGGTTCCCTAATAGGTTCCCTAATTGGTTCCCTAATTGGTTCCCTAATTGGTTCCCTAATAGGTTCCCTAACTGGTTCCCTAATTGGTTCCCTAATAGGTTCCCTAATTGGTTCCCTAATTGGTTCCCTAATTGGTTCCCTCATTGGTTCCCTAATAGGTTCCCTAATAGGTTCCCTAATAGGTTCCCTAATTGGTTCCCTAATAGGTTCCCTAATAGGTTCCCTAATGGGTTCCCTAATTGGTTCCCTCATTGGTTCCCTAATAGGTTCCCTAATAGGTTCCCTAATAGGTTCCCTAATTGGTTCCCTAATAGGTTCCCTAATAGGTTCCCTAATGGGTTCCCTAATTGGTTCCCTAATAGGTTCCCTAATTGGTTCCCTAATTGGTTCCCTAATTGGTTCCCTAATAGGTTCCCTAACTGGTTCCCTAATTGGTTCCCTAATAGGTTCCCTAATTGGTTCCCTAATTGGTTCCCTAATTGGTTCCCTCATTGGTTCCCTAATAGGTTCCCTAATAGGTTCCCTAATAGGTTCCCTAATTGGTTCCCTAATAGGTTCCCTAATAGGTTCCCTAATGGGTTCCCTAATTGGTTCCCTCATTGGTTCCCTAATAGGTTCCCTAATAGGTTCCCTAATAGGTTCCCTAATTGGTTCCCTAATAGGTTCCCTAATAGGTTCCCTAATGGGTTCCCTAATTGGTTCCCTAATAGGTTCCCTAATTGGTTCCCTAATTGGTTCGCTAATTGGTTCCCTAAATGGTTCCCTAATAGGTTCCCTAATTGGTGCCCTAATTGGTTCCCTAATAGGTTCCCTAAAAGGTTCCCTAATAGGTTCCCTAATAGGCTCCCTAATAGGTTCCCTAATAGGTTCCCTAATAGGTTTCCTAATAGGTTCCCTAATAGGTGCCCTAATTGGTTCCCTAATAGGTTCCCTAATAGGTTCCCTAATTGGTTCCCTAATTGGTTCCCTAATTGGTTCCCTAATTGGTTCCCTAGTTGGTTCCCTAATAGGTTCCCTAATAGGTTCCCTAATAGGTTCCCTAATTGGTTCCCTAATTGGTTCCCTAATAGGTTCCCTAATTGGTTCCCTAATTGGTTCCCTAATTGGTTCCCTAATAGGTTCCCTAACTGGTTCCCTAATTGGTTCCCTAATAGGTTCCCTAATTGGTTCCCTAATTGGTTCCCTAATTGGTTCCCTAATTGGTTCCCTAATAAGTTCCCTAATAGGTTCCCTAATAGGTTCCCTAATTGGTTCCCTAATAGGTTCCCTAATAGGTTCCCTAATTGGTTCCCTAATAGGTTCCCTAACTGGTTCCCTAATTGGTTCCCTAATAGGTTCCCTAATTGGTTCCCTAATTGGTTCCCTAATTGGTTCCCTAATAGGTTCCCTAATTGGTTCCCTAATTGGTTCCCTAATTGGTTCCCTAATTGGTTCCCCAATAGGTTCCCTAATAGGTTCCCTAATAGGTTCCCTAATTGGTTCCCTAATAGGTTCCCTAATAGGTTCCCTAATTGGTTCCCTAATAGGTTCCCTAATTGGTTCCCTAATTGGTTCCCTAATTGGTTCCCTAATAGGTTCCCTAATAGGTTCCCTAATAGGTTCCATAATAGGTTCCCTAATAGGTTCCCTAATAGGTTCCCTAATTGGTTCCCTAATAGGTTCCCTAATAGGTTCCCTAATAGGTTCCCTAATTGGTTCCCTAGTAGGTTCCATAATAGGTTCCCTAATAGGTTCCCTAATAGGGTCCCTAATTGGTTCCCTAATTGGTTCCCTAATTGGTTCCCTAATTGGTTCCCTAATTGGTTCCCTAATTGGTTCCCTAAGAGGTTCCCTAATTGGTTCCCTAATTGGTTCCCTAATTGGTTCCCTAATTGGTTCCCTAGTTGGTTCCCTAATTGGTTCCCTAATCGGTTCCCTAATTGGTTCCCTAATTGGTTCCCTAATTGGTTCCCTAATTGGTTCCCTAATAGGTTCCCTAATAGGTTCCCTAATAGGTTCCCTAATTGGTTCCCTAATTGGTTTTCTAATAGGTTCCCTAATTGGTTCCCTGATTGGTTCCCTAATTGGTTCCCTAATTGGTTCCCTAATTGGTTCCCTAATTGGTTCCCTAATAGGTTCCCTAATTGGTTCCCTAATTGGTTCCCTAATTGGTTCCCTGATAGGTTCCCTAATAGGTTCCCTAAGAGGTTCCCTAATTGGTTCCCTAATAGGTTCCCTAATAGGTTCCCTAATTGGTTCCCTAATAGGTTCCCTAATTGGTTCCTTAATTGGTTCCCTAATTGGTTCCCTAATAGGTTCCCTAATAGGTTCCCTAATAGGTTCCCTAATAGGTTCCCTAATTGGTTCCCTAATAGGTTCCCTAATTGGTTCCCTAATTGGTTCCCTAATTGGTTCCCTAATTGGTTCCCTAATTGGTTCCCTAATAGGTTCCCTAATAGGTTCCCTAATTGGTTCCCTAATTGGTTCCCTAATAGGTTCCCTAATAGGTTCCCTAATTGGTTCCCTAATTGGTTCCCTAATAGGTTCCCTAATAGGCGCCCTAATTGGTTCCATAATAGGTTCCTTAATAGGTTCACTAATAGGTTCCCTAATAGGTTCCCTAATTGGTTCCCTAATTGGTTCCCTAATTGGTTCCCTAATTGGTTCCCTAAATGATTCCCTAATAGGTCCCCTAATTGGTGCCCTAATTGGTTCCCTAATTGGTTCCCTAATAGGTTCCCTAATAGGTTCCCTAATAGGTTCCCTAATAGGTTCCCTAATAGGTTCCCTAATTGGTTCCCTAATAGGTTCCCTAATTGGTTCCCTAATTGGTTCCCTAATTGGTTCCCTAATTGGTTCCCTAATTGGTTCCCTAATAGGTTCCCTAATAGGTTCCCTAATTGGTTCCCTAATTGGTTCCCTAATAGGTTCCCTAATAGGTTCCCTAATTGGTTCCCTAATTGGTTCCCTAATAGGTTCCCTAATAGGTGCCCTAATTGGTTCCATAATAGGTTCCTTAATAGGTTCACTAATAGGTTCCCTAATAGGTTCCCTAATTGGTTCCCTAATTGGTTCCCTAATTGGTTCCCTAATTGGTTCCCTAAATGATTCCCTAATAGGTCCCCTAATTGGTGCCCTAATTGGTTCCCTAATAGGTTCCCTAATAGGTTCCCTAATAGGTTCCCTAATAGGCTCCCTAATAGGTTCCCTAATTGGTTCCCTAATTGGTTCCCTAATAGGTTCTCTAATTGGTTCCCTAATTGGTTCCCTAATTGGTTCCCTAATTGGTTCCCTAATAGGTTCCCTAATAGGTTCCCTAATTGGTTCCCTAATTGGTTCCCTAATTGGTTCCCTAATTGGTTCCCTAATAGGTTCCCTAATTGGTTCCCTAATAGGTTCCCTAATTGGTTCCCTAATTGGTTCCCTAATTGGTTCCCTAATAGGTTCCCTAATTGGTTCCCTAATTGGTTCCCTAATTGGTTCCCTAATTGGTTCCCTAATTGGTTCCCTAATTGGTTCCCTAATAGGTTCCCTAATAGGTTCCCTAATAGGTTCCCTAATAGGTTCCCTAATAGGTTCCCTAATAGGTTCCCTAATAGGTTCCCTAATAGGTTCCCTAATTGGTTCCCTAATAGGTGCCCTAATTGGTTCCATAATAGGTTCCCTAATAGGTTCCCTAATAGGTTCCCTAATAGGTTCCCTAATTGGTTCCCTAATTGGTTCCCTAAATGGTTCCCTAATTGGTGCCCTAATTGGTGCCCTAATTGGTTCCCTAATAGGTTCCCTAATAGGTTCCCTAATAGGTTCCCTAATTGGTTACCTAATTGGTTCCCTAATAGGTTCCCTAATTGGTTCCCTAATAGGTTCCCTAATTGGTTCCCCAATTGGTTCACTAAGAGGTTCCCTGATTGGTTCCCTAATTGGTTCCCTAATTGGTTCCCTAATTGGTTCCCTAATAGGTTCCCTAATTGGTTCCCTAATTGGTTCCCTAATTGGTTCCGTAATTGGTTCCCTAATTGGTTCCCTAATAGGTTCCCTAATAGGTTCCCTAATAGGTTCCCTAATAGGTTCCCTAATAGGTTCCCTAATAGGTTCCCTAATAGGTTCCCTAATAGGTTCCCTAATTCGTTCCCTAATAGGTGCCCTAATTGGTTCCATAATAGGTTCCCTAATAGGTTCCCTAATAGGTTCCCTAATAGGTTCCCTAATTGGTTCCCTAATTGGTTCCCTAAATGGTTCCCTAATTGGTGCCCTAATTGGTGCCCTAATTGGTTCCCTAATAGGTTCCCTAATAGGTTCCCTAATAGGTTCCCTAATTGGTTACCTAATTGGTTCCCTAATAGGTTCCCTAATTGGTTCCCTAATAGGTTCCCTAATTGGTTCCCTAATTGGTTCCCCAATTGGTTCACTAAGAAGTTCTCTGATTGGTTCCCTAATTGGTTCCCTAATTGGTTCCCTAATTGGTTTCCTAATTGGTTCCCTAATTGCTTCCCTAATAGGTTCCCTAATTGGTTCCTTAATTGGTTCCCTAATTGGTTCCCTAATTGGTTCCCTAATTGGTTCCCTAATAGGTTCCCTAATTGGTTCCCTAATTGGTTCCCTAATTGGTTCCCTAATTGGCTCCCTAATAGGTTCCCTAATAGGTTCCCTAATAGGTTCCCTAATTGGTTCCCTAATTGGTTCCCTAATAGGTTCCCTAATAGGTTCCCTCATAGGTTCCCTAATTGGTTCCCTAATTGGTTCCCTAAGAGGTTCCCTAATTGGTTCCCTAATTGGTTCCCTAATTGGTTCCCTAATTGGTTCCCTAATTGGTTCCCTAATTGGTTCCCTAATTGGTTCCCTAATAGGTTCCCTAATAGGTTCCCTAATTGGTTCCCTAATTGGTTCCCTAATAGGTTCCCTAATAGGTTCCCTAATCGGTTCGCTAATTGGTTCCCTAATTGGTTCCCTAATTGGTTCCCTAATAGGTTCCCTAATAGGTTCCCTAATAGGTTCCCTAAGTGGTTCCCTAACTGGTTCCCTAATAGGTTCCCTAATTGGTTCCCTAATTGGTTCCCTAATTGGTTCCCTAATTGGTTCCCTAATAGGTTCCCTAATTGGTTCCCTAATAGGTTCCCTAATTGGTTCCCTAATTGGTTCCCTAATTGGTTCCCTAATTGGTTCCCTAATTGGTTCCCTAATTGGTTCACTAATTGGTTCCCTAATAGGTTCCCTAATAGGTTCCCTAATAGGTTCCCTAATTGGTTCCCTAATTGGTTCCCTAATTGGTTCCCTATTAGGTTCCCTAATTGGTTCCCTAATAGGTTCCCTAATAGGTTCCCTAATTGGTTCCCTAATTGGTTCCCTAATTGTTTCCCTAATTGGTTTCCTAATTGGTTCCCTAATTGCTTCCCTAATAGGTTCCCTAATTGGTTCCCTAATTGGTTCCCTAATTGGTTCCCTAATTGGTTCCCTAATTGGTTCCCTAATAGGTTCCCTAATTGGTTCCCTAATTGGTTCCCTAATTGGTTCCCTAATTGGCTCCCTAATAGGTTCCCTAATAGGTTCCCTAATAGGTTCCCTAATTGGTTCCCTAATTGGTTCCCTAATAGGTTCCCTAATAGGTTCCCTCATAGGTTCCCTAATTGGTTCCCTAATTGGTTCCCTAAGAGGTTCCCTAATTGGTTCCCTAATTGGTTCCCTAATTGGTTCCCTAATTGGTTCCCTAATTGGTTCCCTAATTGGTTCCCTAATAGGTTCCCTAATAGGTTCCCTAATCGGTTCGCTAATTGGTTCCCTAATTGGTTCCCTAATTGGTTCCCTAATTGGTTCCCTAATAGGTTCCCTAATAGGTTCCCTCATAGGTTCCCTAATTGGTTCCCTAATTGGTTCCCTAATTGGTTCCCTAATTGGTTCCCTAATAGGTTCCCTAATAGGTTCCCTCATAGGTTCCCTAATTGGTTCCCTAATTGGTTCCCTAAGAGGTTCCCTAATTGGTTCCCTAATTGGTTCCCTAATTGGTTCCCTAATAGGTTCCCTAATAGGTTCCCTAATTGGTTCCCTAATTGGTTCCCTAATTGGTTCCCTAATAGGTTCCCTAATAGGTTCCCTAATCGGTTCGCTAATTGGTTCCCTAATTGGTTCCCTAATTGGTTCCCTAATAGGTTCCCTAATAGGTTCCCTAATAGGTTCCCTAAGTGGTTCCCTAACTGGTTCCCTAATAGGTTCCCTAATTGGTTCCCTAATTGGTTCCCTAATTGGTTCCCTAATTGGTTCCCTAATAGGTTCCCTAATTGGTTCCCTAATAGGTTCCCTAATTGGTTCCCTAATTGGTTCCCTAATTGGTTCCCTAATTGGTTCCCTAATTGGTTCCCTAATTGGTTCCCTAATTGGTTCACTAATTGGTTCCCTAATAGGTTCCCTAATAGGTTCCCTAATAGGTTCCCTAATTGGTTCCCTAATTGGTTCCCTAATTGGTTCCCTATTAGGTTCCCTAATTGGTTCCCTAATAGGTTCCCTAATAGGTTCCCTAATTGGTTCCCTAATTGGTTCCCTAATTGTTTCCCTAATTGGTTTCCTAATTGGTTCCCTAATTGCTTCCCTAATAGGTTCCCTAATTGGTTCCCTAATTGGTTCCCTAATTGGTTCCCTAATTGGTTCCCTAATTGGTTCCCTAATAGGTTCCCTAATTGGTTCCCTAATTGGTTCCCTAATTGGTTCCCTAATTGGCTCCCTAATAGGTTCCCTAATAGGTTCCCTAATAGGTTCCCTAATTGGTTCCCTAATTGGTTCCCTAATAGGTTCCCTAATAGGTTCCCTCATAGGTTCCCTAATTGGTTCCCTAATTGGTTCCCTAAGAGGTTCCCTAATTGGTTCCCTAATTGGTTCCCTAATTGGTTCCCTAATTGGTTCCCTAATTGGTTCCCTAATTGGTTCCCTAATTGGTTCCCTAATTGGTTCCCTAATAGGTTCCCTAATAGGTTCCCTAATTGGTTCCCTAATTGGTTCCCTAATTGGTTCCCTAATAGGTTCCCTAATAGGTTCCCTAATCGGTTCGCTAATTGGTTCCCTAATTGGTTCCCTAATTGGTTCCCTAATAGGTTCCCTAATAGGTTCCCTAATAGGTTCCCTAAGTGGTTCCCTAACTGGTTCCCTAATAGGTTCCCTAATTGGTTCCCTAATTGGTTCCCTAATTGGTTCCCTAATTGGTTCCCTAATTGGTTCCCTAATTGGTTCCCTAATAGGTTCCCTAATTGGTTCCCTAATTGGTTCCCTAATTGGTTCCCTAATTGGTTCCCTAATTGGTTCCCTAATAGGTTCCCTAATTGGTTCACTAATTGGTTCCCTAATAGGTTCCCTAATAGGTTCCCTAATAGGTTCCCTAATTGGTTCCCTAATTGGTTCCCTAATTGGTTCCCTATTAGGTTCCCTAATTGGTTCCCTAATAGGTTCCCTAATAGGTTCCCTAATTGGTTCCCTAATTGGTTCCCTAATTGGTTCCCTAATTGGTTCCCTAATAGGTTCCCTAATTGGTTCGCTAATTGGTTCCCTAATTGGTTCCCTAATTGGTTCCCTAATTGGTTCCCTAATAGGTTCCCTAATTGGTTTCCTAACTGGTTCCCTAATAGGTTCCCTAATTGGTTCCCTAATAGGTTCCCTAATTGGTTCCCTAATTGGTTCCCTAATTGGTTCCCTAATAGGTTCCCTAATTGGTTCCCTAATTGGTTCCCTAATTGGTTCCCTAACTGGTTCCCTAATAGGTTCCCTAATTGGTTCCCTAATTGGTTCCCTAATTGGTTCCCTAATTGGTTCCCTAATTGGTTCCCTAATAGGTTCCCTAATTGGTTCCCTAATAGGTTCCCTAATTGGTTCCCTAATTGGTTCCCTAATTGGTTTCCTGACTGGTTCCCTAATAGGTTCCCTAATTGGTTCCCTAATTGGTTCCCTAATTGGTTCCCTAATAGGTTCCCTAATCGGTTCGCTAATTGGCTCCCTAATTGGTTCCCTAATTGGTTCCCTAATAGGTTCCCTAATAGGTTCCCTAAGTGGTTCCCTAACTGGTTCCCTAATAGGTTCCCTAATTGGTTCCCTAATTGGTTCCCTAATTGGTTCCCTAATTGGTTCCCTAATTGGTTCCCTAATTGGTTCCCTAATTGGTTCCCTAATAGGTTCCCTAATTGGTTCCCTAATTGGTTCCCTAATAGGTTCCCTAATAGGTTCCCTAATTGGTTCCCTAATTGGTTCCCTAATTGGTTCCCTAATTGGTTCCCTAATAGGTTCCCTAATAGGTTCCCTAATCGGTTCGCTAATTGGTTCCCTAATTGGTTCCCTAATTGGTTCCCTAATAGGTTCCCTAATAGGTTCCCTAATAGGTTCCCTAAGTGGTTCCCTAACTGGTTCCCTAATAGGTTCCCTAATCGGTTCGCTAATTGGCTCCCTAATTGGTTCCCTAATTGGTTCCCTAATTGGTTCCCTAATTGGTTCCCTAATTGGTTCCCTAATTGGTTCCCTAATAGGTTCCCTAATTGGTTCCCTAATTGGTTCCCTAATTGGTTCCCTAATAGGTTCCCTAATTGGTTCCCTAATTGGTTCCCTAATTGGTTCCCTAATAGGTTCCCTAATAGGTTCCCTAATCGGTTCGCTAATTGGCTCCCTAATTGGTTCCCTAATTGGTTCCCTAATAGGTTCCCTAATAGGTTCCCTAAGTGGTTCCCTAACTGGTTCCCTAATAGGTTCCCTAATTGGTTCCCTAATTGGTTCCCTAATTGGTTCCCTAATTGGTTCCCTAATTGGTTCCCTAATTGGTTCCCTAATTGGTTCCCTAATAGGTTCCCTAATTGGTTCCCTAATTGGTTCCCTAATTGGTTCCCTAATTGGTTCCCTAATTGGTTCCCTAATTGGTTCCCTAATTGGTTCACTAATTGGTTCCCTAATAGGTTCCCTAGTAGGTTCCCTAATAGGTTCCCTAATGGGTTCCCTAATTGGTTCCCTAATTGGTTCCCTATTAGGTTCCCTAATTGGTTCCCTAATAGGTTCCCTAATAGGTTCCCTAATTGGTTCCCTAATTGGTTCCCTAATTGGTTCCCTAATTGGTTCCCTAATAGGTTCCCTAATTGGTTCGCTAATTGGTTCCCTAATTGGTTCCCTAATAGGTTCCCTAATTGGTTCCCAAATTGGTTCCCTAATTGGTTCCCTAATTGGTTCCCTAATAGGTTCCCTAATTGGTTCCCTAATAGGTTCCCTAATTGGTTCCCTAATTGGTTCCCTAATTGGTTCCCTAATAGGTTCCCTAATTGGTTCCCTAATTGGTTCCCTAATTGGTTCCCTAACTGGTTCCCTAATAGGTTCCCTAATTGGTTCCCTAATTGGTTCCCTAATTGGTTCCCTAATAGGTTCCCTAATTGGTTCCCTAATAGGTTCCCTAATTGGTTCCCTAATAGGTTCCCTAATTGGTTCCCTAATTGGTTCCCTAATTGGTTCCCTGACTGGTTCCCTAATAGGTTCCCTAATTGGTTCCCTAATTGGTTCCCTAATTGGTTCCCTAATAGGTTCCCTAATTGGTTCCCTAATTGGTTCCCTAATTGGTTCCCTAATTGGTTCCCTAATTGGTTCCCTAATTGGTTCCCTAATTGGTTCCCTAATAGGTCCCCTAATTGGTTCCCTAATTGGTTCCCTAATTGGTTCACTAAGAGGTTCCCTAATTGGTTCCCTAATTGGTTCCCTAATTGGTTCCCTAATTGGTTTCCTAATTGGTTCCCTAATTGGTTCCCTAATAGGTTCCCTAATTGGTTCCCTAATTGGTTCCCCAAATTGGTTCCCCAAATTGGTTCCCTAATTGGTTCCCTAATTGGTTCCCTAATTGGTTCCCTAATTGGTTCCCTAATTGGTTCCCTAATTGGTTCCCTAATTGGTTCCCTAATTGGTTCCCTAATAGGTCCCCTAATAGGTTCCCTAATTGGTTCCCTAATTGGTTCCCTAATTGGTTCCCTAATTGGTTCCCTAATAGGTTCCCTAATTGGTTCCCTAATAGGTTCCCTAATTGGTTCCCAAATTGGTTCCCTAATTGGTTCCCTAATAGGTTCCCTAATTGGTTCCCTAATTGGTTCCCTAATTGGTTCCCTAATTGGTTCCCTAATAGGTTCCCTAATAGGTTCCCTAATAGGTTCCCTAATTGGTTCCCTAATTGGTTCCCTAATAGGTTCCCTAATTGGTTCCCTAATAGGTTCCCTAATTGGTTCCCTAATTGGTTCCCTAATTGGTTCCCTAATTGGTTCCCTAATAGGTTCCCCAATTGGTTCCCTAACTGGTTCCCTAATTGGTTCCCTAATTGGTTCCCTAATTGGTTCCCTAATAGGTTCCCCAATTGGTTCCCTAATTGGTTCCCTAATTGGTTCCCTAATTGGTTCCCTAATAGGTTCCCTAATTGGTTCCCTAATTGGTTCCCTAATTGGTTCCCTAATTGGTTCCCTAATTGGTTCCCTAATAGGTTCCCTAATTGGTTCCCTAATAGGTTCCCTAATTGGTTCCCTAATTGGTTCCCTAATTGGTTCCCTAACTGGTTCCCTAATAGGTTCCCTAATTGGTTCCCTATTTGGTTCCCTAATAGGTTCCCTAATTGGTTCCCTAATTGGTTCCCTAATTGGTTCCCTAATTGGTTCCCTAATAGGTTCCCTAATTGGTTCCCTAATTGGTTCCCTAATTGGTTCGCTAATTGGTTCCCCAATTGGTTCCCTAATTGGTTCCCTAATAGGTTCCCCAAAATGTTCCCCCATTGGTTCCCTAACTGGTTCCCTAATTGGTTCCCTAATTGGTTCCCTAATTGGTTCCCTAATTGGTTCCCTAATTGGTTCCCTAATTGGTTCCCTAATTGGTTCCCTAATTGGTTCCCTAATTGGTTCCCTAATAGGTTCCCTAATTGGTTCCCTAATTGGTTCCCTAATTGGTTCCCTAACTGGTTCCCTAATTGGTTCCCTAATAGGTTCCCTAATAAGTTCCCTAATTGGTTCCCTAATTGGTTCCCTAACTGGTTCCATAATTGGTTCCCTAATTGGTTCCCTAATTGGTTCCCTAATAGGTTCCCTAATTGGTTCCCTAACTGGTTCCCTAATAGATTCCCTAATAGGTTCCCTAATTGGTTCCCTAATTGGTTCCCTAACTGGTTCCCTAATTGGTTCCCTAATTGGTTCCCTAATTGGTTCCCTAATTGGTTCCCTAATTGGTTCCCTAATTGGTTCCCTAATAGGTTCCCTAATTGGTTCCCTAATTGGTTCCCTAATTGGTTCGCTAATTGGTTCCCTAATTGGTTCCCTAATTGGTTCCCTAATAGGTTCCCTAATAGGTTCCACCATTGGTTCCCTAACAGGTTCCCTAATTGGTTCCCTACTTGGTTCCCTAATTGGTTCCCCAATAGGTTCCCTAATTGGTCCCCTAATTGGTTCCCTAATTGGTTCCCTAATAGGTTCCCTAATAGGTTCCCCCATTGGTTCCCTAACTGGTTCCCTAATTGGTTCCCTAATTGGTTCCCTAATTGGTTCCCTAATAGGTTCCCTAATTGGTTCCCTAATTGGTTCCCTAATTGGTTCCCTAATAGGTTCCCTAATAGGTTCCCTAACTGGTTCCCTAATAGATTCCCTAATAGGTTCCCTCATAGGTTCCCTAATTGGTTCCCTAATTGGTTCCCTAAGAGGTTCCCTAATTGGTTCCCTAATTGGTTCCCTAATTGGTTCCCTAATTGGTTCCCTAATTGGTTCCCTAATTGGTTCCCTAATTGGTTCCCTAATAGGTTCCCTAATAGGTTCCCTAATTGGTTCCCTAATTGGTTCCCTAATTGGTTCCCTAATAGGTTCCCTAATAGGTTCCCTAATCGGTTCGCTAATTTGTTCCCTAATTGGTTCCCTAATTGGTTCCCTAATAGGTTCCCTAATAGGTTCCCTAAGTGGTTCCCTAACTGGTTCCCTAATAGGTTCCCTAATTGATTCCCTAATTGGTTCCCTAATTGGTTCCCTAATTGGTTCCCTAATTGGTTCCCTAATTGGCTCCCTAATTGGTTCCCTAATTGGTTCCCTAATTGGTTCCCTAATTGGTTCCCTAATTGGTTCCCTAATTGGTTCCCTAATTGGTTCACTAATTGGTTCCCTAATAGGTTCCCTAATTGGTGCCCTAATAGGTTCCCTAATAGGTTCCCTAATAGGTTCCCTAATTGGTTCCCTATTAGGTTCCCTAATTGGTTCCCTAATAGGTTCCCTAATAGGTTCCCTAATTGGTTCCCTAATTGGTTCCCTAATTGGTTCCCTAATTGGTTCCCTAATAGGTTCCCTAATTGGTTCCCTAATTGGTTCCCTAATTGGTTCCCTAATTGGTTCCCTAATTGGTTCCCTAATAGGTTCCCTAATTGGTTCCCTAACTGGTTCCCTAATAGATTCCCTAATAGGTTCCCTAATTGGTTCCCAAATTGGTTCCCTAATTGGTTCCCTAATTGGTTCCCTAATAGGTTCCCTAATTGGTTCCCTAATAGGTTCCCTAATTGGTTCCCTAATTGGTTCCCTAATTGGTTCCCTAATAGGTTCCCTAATTGGTTCCCTAATTGGTTCCCTAATTGGTTCCCTAACTGGTTCCCTAATAGGTTCCCTAATTGGTTCCCTAATTGGTTCCCTAATTGGTTCCCTAATTGGTTCCCTAATTGGTTCCCTAATAGGTTCCCTAATAGGTTCCCTAATAGGTTCCCTAATAGGTTCCCTAACTGGTTCCCTAATAGGTTCCCTAATTGGTTCCCTAATTGGTTCCCTAATTGGTTCCCTAATTGGTTCCCTAATAGGTTCCCTAATTGGTTCCCTAATTGGTCCCCTAATTGGTTCACTAAGAGGTTCCCTAATTGGTTCCCTAATTGGTTCCCTAATTGGTTCCCTAATTGGTTTCCTAATTGGTTCCCTAATTGGTTCCCTAATAGGTTCCCTAATTGGCTCCCTAATTGGTTCCCTAATAGGTTCCCTAATAGGTTCCCCAATTGGTTCCCTAATTGGTTCGCTAATTGGTTCCCTAATTGGTTCCCTAATTGGTTCCCTAATTGGTTCCCTAATTGGTTCCCTAATTGGTTCCCTAATAGGTCCCCAAATAGGTTCCCTAATTGGTTCCATAATTGGTTCCCTAATTGGTTCCCTAATTGGTTCCCTAATTGGTTCCCTAATTGGTTCCCTAATATGTTCCCTAATTGGTTCCCTAATAGGTTCCCTAATTGGTTCCCTAATTGGTTCCCTAATTGGTTCCCTAATAGGTTCCCTAATTGGTTCCCTAATTGGTTCCCTAATAGGTTCCCTAATAGGTTCCCTAATAGGTTCCCTAATTGGTTCCCTAATTGGTCCCCTAATAGGTTCCCTAATTGGTTCCCTAATAGGTTCCCTAATTGGTTCCCTAATTGGTTCCCTAATTGGTTCCCTAATTGGTTCCCTAATAGGTTCCCTAATTGGTTCCCTAATTGGTTCCCTAATTGGTTCCCTAACTGGTTCCCTAATAGGTTCCCTAATTGGTTCCCTAATTGGTTCCCTAATTGGTTCCCTAATTGGTTCCCTAATTGGTTCCCTAATAGGTTCCCTAATTGGTTCCCTAATAGGTTCCCTAATTGGTTCCCTAATTGGTTCCCTAATTGGTTCCCTAATAGGTTCCCTAATTGGTTCCCTAACTGGTTCCCTAATAGATTCCCTAATAGGTTCCCTCATAGGTTCCGTAATTGGTTCCCTAATTGGTTCCCTAAGAGGTTCCCTAATTGGTTCCCTAATTGGTTCCCTAATTGGTTCCCTAATTGGTTCCCTAATTGGTTCCCTAATTGGTTCCCTAATTGGTTCCCTAATAGGTTCCCTAATAGGTTCCCTAATTGGTTCCCTAATTGGTTCCCTAATTGGTTCCCTAATAGGTTCCCTAATCGGTTCGCTAATTGGTTCCCTAATTGGTTCCCTAATTGGTTCCCTAATAGGTTCCCTAATAGGTTCCCTAAGTGGTTCCCTAACTGGTTCCCTAATAGGTTCCCTAATTGATTCCCTAATTGGTTCCCTAATTGGTTCCCTAATTGGTTCCCTAATTGGTTCCCTAATTGGCTCCCTAATTGGTTCCCTAATTGGTTCCCTAATTGGTTCCCTAATTGGTTCCCTAATTGGTTCCCTAATTGGTTCCCTAATTGGTTCACTAATTGGTTCCCTAATAGGTTCCCTAATTGGTGCCCTAATAGGTTCCCTAATAGGTTCCCTAATAGGTTCCCTAATTGGTTCCCTATTAGGTTCCCTAATTGGTTCCCTAATAGGTTCCCTAATAGGTTCCCTAATTGGTTCCCTAATTGGTTCCCTAATTGGTTCCCTAATTGGTTCCCTAATAGGTTCCCTAATTGGTTCCCTAATTGGTTCCCTAATTTGTTCCCTAATTGGTTCCCTAATTGGTTCCCTAATAGGTTCCCTAATTGGTTCCCTAACTGGTTCCCTAATAGATTCCCTAATAGGTTCCCTAATTGGTTCCCAAATTGGTTCCCTAATTGGTTCCCTAATTGGTTCCCTAATAGGTTCCCTAATTGGTTCCCTAATAGGTTCCCTAATTGGTTCCCTAATTGGTTCCCTAATTGGTTCCCTAATTGGTTCCCTAATTGGTTCCCTAATTGGTTCCCTAATTGGTTCCCTAACTGGTTCCCTAATAGGTTCCCTAATTGGTTCCCTAATTGGTTCCCTAATTGGTTCCCTAATTGGTTCCCTAATTGGTTCCCTAATAGGTTCCCTAATAGGTTCCCTAATAGGTTCCCTAATAGGTTCCCTAACTGGTTCCCTAATAGGTTCCCTAATTGGTTCCCTAATTGGTTCCCTAATTGGTTCCCTACTTGGTTCCCTAATAGGTTCCCTAATTGGTTCCCTAATTGGTCCCCTAATTGGTTCACTAAGAGGTTCCCTAATTGGTTCCCTAATTGGTTCCCTAATTGGTTCCCTAATTGGTTTCCTAATTGGTTCCCTAATTGGTTCCCTAATAGGTTCCCTAATTGGCTCCCTAATTGGTTCCCCAATTGGTTCCCCAATTGGTTCCCTAATTGGTTCCCTAATTTGTTCCCTAATTGGTTCCCTAATTGGTTCCCTAATTGGTTCCCTAATTGGTTCCCTAATAGGTTCCCTAATAGGTTCCCTAATAGGTTCCCTAATTGGTTCCCTAATTGGTTCCCTAATAGGTTCCCTAATTGGTTCCCTAATAGGTTCCCTAATTGGTTCCCTAATTGGTTCCCTAATTGGTTCCCTAATTGGTTCCCTAATAGGTTCCCTAATTGGTTCCCTAATTGGTTCCCTAATTGGTTCCCTAACTGGTTCCCTAATAGGTTCCCTAATTGGTTCCCTAATTGGTTCCCTAATTGGTTCCCTAATTGGTCCCCTAATTGGTTCCCTAATAGGTTCCCTAATAGGTTCCCTAACTGGTTCCCTAATAGGTTCCCTAATTGGTTCCCTAATTGGTTCCCTAATTGGTTCCCTACTTGGTTCCCTAATAGGTTCCCTAATTGGTTCCCTAATTGGTCCCCTAATTGGTTCACTAAGAGGTTCCCTAATTGGTTCCCTAATTGGTTCCCTAATTGGTTCCCTAATTGGTTTCCTAATTGGTTCCCTAATTGGTTCCCTAATAGGTTCCCTAATTGGCTCCCTAATTGGTTCCCCAATTGGTTCCCTAATTGGTTCCCTAATTGGTTCCCTAATTGGTTCACTAATTGGTTCCCTAATAGGTTCCCTAATTGGTGCCCTAATAGGTTCCCTAATAGGTTCCCTAATAGGTTCCCTAATTGGTTCCCTATTAGGTTCCCTAATTGGTTCCCTAATAGGTTCCCTAATAGGTTCCCTAATTGGTTCCCTAATTGGTTCCCTAATTGGTTCCCTAATTGGTTCCCTAATAGGTTCCCTAATTGGTTCCCTAATTGGTTCCCTAATTGGTTCCCTAATTGGTTCCCTAATTGGTTCCCTAATAGGTTCCCTAATTGGTTCCCTAACTGGTTCCCTAATAGATTCCCTAATAGGTTCCCTAATTGGTTCCCAAATTGGTTCCCTAATTGGTTCCCTAATTGGTTCCCTAATAGGTTCCCTAATTGGTTCCCTAATAGGTTCCCTAATTGGTTCCCTAATTGGTTCCCTAATTGGTTCCCTAATTGGTTCCCTAATTGGTTCCCTAATTGGTTCCCTAATTGGTTCCCTAACTGGTTCCCTAATAGGTTCCCTAATTGGTTCCCTAATTGGTTCCCTAATTGGTTCCCTAATTGGTTCCCTAATTGGTTCCCTAATAGGTTCCCTAATAGGTTCCCTAATAGGTTCCCTAATAGGTTCCCTAACTGGTTCCCTAATAGGTTCCCTAATTGGTTCCCTAATTGGTTCCCTAATTGGTTCCCTAATTGGTTCCCTAATAGGTTCCCTAATTGGTTCCCTAATTGGTCCCCTAATTGGTTCACTAAGAGGTTCCCTGATTGGTTCCCTAATTGGTTCCCTAATTGGTTCCCTAATTGGTTTCCTAATTGGTTCCCTAATTGGTTCCCTAATAGGTTCCCTAATTGGCTCCCTAATTGGTTCCCCAATTGGTTCCCCAATTGGTTCCCTAATTGGTTCCCTAATTTGTTCCCTAATTGGTTCCCTAATTGGTTCCCTAATTGGTTCCCTAATTGGTTCCCTAATAGGTTCCCTAATAGGTTCCCTAATAGGTTCCCTAATTGGTTCCCTAATTGGTTCCCTAATAGGTTCCCTAATTGGTTCCCTAATAGGTTCCCTAATTGGTTCCCTAATTGGTTCCCTAATTGGTTCCCTAATTGGTTCCCTAATAGGTTCCCTAATTGGTTCCCTAATTGGTTCCCTAATTGGTTCCCTAACTGGTTCCCTAATAGGTTCCCTAATTGGTTCCCTAATTGGTTCCCTAATTGGTTCCCTAATTGGTTCCCTAATAGGTTCCCTAATTGGTTCCCTAATAGGTTCCCTAATTGGTTCCCTAATTGGTTCCCTAATTGGTTCCCTAATAGGTTCCCTAATAGGTCCCCTAATTGGTTCCCTAATTGGTTCCCTAATTGGTTCCCTAATTGGTTCCCTAATTGGTTCCCTAATTGGTTCCCTAATAGGTTCCCTAATTGGTTCCCTAATTGGTTCCCTAATTGGTTCCCTAATTGGTTCCCTAATTGGTTCCCTAATTGGTTCCCTAATAGGTTCCCCAATAGGTTCCCCCATTGGTTCCCTAATAGGTTCCCTAATTGGTTCCCTAATTGGTTCCCTAATTGGTTCCCTAATAGGTTCCCTAATTGGTTCCCTAATTGGTTCCCTAATAGGTTCCCTAATAGGTTCCCTGATAGGTTCCCTGATAGGTTCCCTAATTGGTTCCCTAATTGGTTCCCTAATTGGTTCCCTAATAGGTTCCCTAATTGGTTCCCTAATTGGTTCCCTAATAGGTTCCCTAATAGGTTCCCTAATTGGTTCCCTAAGTGGTTCCCTAATAGATTCCCTAATAGGTTCCCTAATTGGTTCCCAAATTGGTTCCCTAATTGGTTCCCTAATTGGTTCCCTAATAGGGTTCCCTAATTGGTTCCCTAATAGGTTCCCTAATTGGTTCCCTAATTGGTTCCCTATTTGGTTCCCTAATTGGTTCCCTAATAGGTTCCCTAATTGGTTCCCTAATTGGTTCCCTAATTGGTTCCCTAATAGGTTCCCTAATTGGTTCCCTAACTGGTTCCCTAATAGATTCCCTAATAGGTTCCCTAATTGGTTCCCAAATTGGTTCCCTAATTGGTTCCCTAATTGGTTCCCTAATAGGTTCCCTAATTGGTTCCCTAATAGGTTCCCTAATTGGTTCCCTAATTGGTTCCCTAATTGGTTCCCTAATTGGTTCCCTAATAGGTTCCCTAATTGGTTCCCTAATTGGTTCCCTAATTGGTTCCCTAATTGGTTCCCTAATTGGTTCCCTAATAGGTTCCCTAATTGGTTCCCTAATAGGTTCCCTAATAGGTTCCCTAATTGGTTCCCTAATTGGTTCCCTAATAGGTTCCCTAATAGGTTCCCTAATTGGTTCCCTAATTGGTTCCCTAATTGGTTCCCTAATTGGTTCCCTAATTGGTTCCCTAATAGGTTCCCTAATTGGTTCCCTAATTGGTTCCCTAACTGGTTCCCTAATAGATTCCCTAATGGGTTCCCTAATTGGTTCCCAAATTGGTTCCCTAATTGGTTCCCTAATTGGTTCCCTAATAGGTTCCCTAATTGGTTCCCTAATAGGTTCCCTAATTGGTTCCCTAATTGGTTCCCTAATTGGTTCCCTAATTGGTTCCCTAATAGGTTCCCTAATTGGTTCCCTAATTGGTTCCCTAATTGGTTCCCTAATTGGTTCCCTAATTGGTTCCCTAATAGGTTCCCTAATTGGTTCCCTAATAGGTTCCCTAATTGGTTCCCTAATTGGTTCCCTAATTGGTTCCCTAATAGGTTCCCTAATAGGTTCCCTAATTGGTTCCCTAATTGGTTCCCTAATTGGTTCCCTAATTGGTTCCCTAATAGGTTCCCTAATTGGTTCCCTAATAGGTTCCCTAATAGGTTCCCTAATTGGTTCCCTAATTGGTTCCCTAATAGGTTCCCTAATAGGTTCCCTAATTGGTTCCCTAATTGGTTCCCTAATTGGTTCCCTAATTGGTTCCCTAATTGGTTCCCTAATAGGTTCCCTAATTGGTTCCCTAATTGGTTCCCTAATTGGTTCCCTAATAGGTTCCCTAATAGGTTCCCTAATTGGTTCCCTAATTGGTTCCCTAATTGGTTCCCTAATTGGTTCCCTAATTGGTTCCTTAATAGGTTCCCTAATTGGTTCCCTAATTGGTTCCCTAATTGGTTCCCTAATAGGTTCCCTAATTGGTTCCCTAACTGGTTCCCTAATAGATTCCCTAATAGGTTCCCTAATTGGTTCCCTAATTGGTTTCCTAATTGGTTCCCTAATTGGTTCCCTAATAGGTTCCCTAATTGGCTCCCTAATTGGTTCCCTAATTGACATACCCAGATTTGGCTGGAATGGCCCTAGGCTGGGCTGGCCAGAACTGATTTTGCCCAGGCGCGCGCGCGGCGCGGCGCGCAAAAAAGTTTCCGTTTTGACCGGGAATCGATTTGGGTGGAATCTGCATGCTTAAAAATGTGGGAAAGGATGGCTTTGAAATTCTGGGTCAAACTGGGGTACCCCCAGTTACATACCCAGATTTGGCTGGAATGGCCCTAGGCTGGGCTGGCCAGAACTGATTTTGCCCAGGCGCGCGCGCGGCGCGGCGCGCAAAAAAGTTTCTGTTTTGACCGGGAATTGATTTGGGTGGAATCGGCATGCTGAAAAACGTAGGGAAAGATGGGTTTGAAATTCTGGGTCAAACTGGGGTACCCCCGGTGACATACCCAGATTTGGCTGGAATGGCCCTGGGCTACGCTGGCCAGAACTGATTTTGCCTAGGCGCGCGCGCGGCGCGGCGCGCAAAAAAGTCTCTGTTTTGAGGTTCCCTAATAGGTTCCCTAATTGGTTCCCTAATTGGTTCCCTAATAGGTTCCCTAATAGGTTCCCTAATAGATTCCCTAATAGGTTCCCTAATTGGTTCCTCAATGGGTTCCCTAATAGGTTCCCTAGTTGGTTCCCTAATTGGTTCCCTAATTGGCTCCCTAATTGGTTCCCTAATTGGTGCCCTAATAGGTTCCCTAATAGGTTCCCTAATAGGTTCCCTAATTGGTTCCCTAATAGGTTCCCTAATTGGTTCCCTAATTGGTTCCCTAATAGGTTCCCTAATAGGTTCCCTAATAGGTTCCCTAATTGGTTCCCTAATAGGTTCCCTAATTGGTTCCCTAATTGGTTCCCTAATTGGTTCCCTAATTGGTCCCCTCATTGGTTCCCTAGTTGGTTCCCTAATTGGTTCCCTAATTGGTTCCCTGATTGGTTCCCTGATTGGTTCCCTAATTGGTTCCCTAATTGGTTCCCTAATAGGTTCCCTAATTGGTTCCCTAATTGGTTCCCTAATTGGTTCCCTAATTGGTTCCCTAATTGGTTCCCTAATAGGTTCCCTAATTGGTTCCCTAATTGGTTCCCTAATTGGTTCCCTAATAGGTTCCCTAATTGGTTCCCTAATTGGTTCCCTAATTGGTTCCCTAATTGGTTCCCTAATTGGTTCCCTAATTGGTTCCCTAATAGGTTCCCTAATAGGTTCCCTAATTGGTTCCCTAGTTGGTTCCCTACTTGGTTCCCTAATAGGTTCCCTAATTGGTTACCTAATTGGTTCCCTAATAGGTTCCCTAATAGGTTCCCTAATAGGTTCCCTAATTGGTTCCCTAATTGGTTCCCTAATTGGTTCCCTAATTGGTTCCCTAATTGGTTCCCTAATGGGTTCCCTAATAGGTTCCCTAATTGGTTCCCTAATTGGTTCCCTACTTGGTTCCCTAATAGGTTCCCTAATTGGTTACCTAATTGGTTCCCTAATAGGTTCCCTAAGAGGTTCCCTAATAGGTTCCCTAATAGGTTCCCTAATTGGTTCCCTAATTGGTTCCCTAGTAGGTTCCCTAATTGGTTCCCTAATAAGTTCCCTAATTGGTTCCCTAATTGGTTCCCTAATAGGTTCCCTAATTGGTTCCCTAATTGGTTCCCTAATTGGTTCCCTAATAGGTTCCCTAATTGGTTACCTAATTGGTTCCCTAATAGGTTCCCTAATTGGTTCCCTAATGGGTTCCCTAATTGGTTCCCTAATTGGTTCCCTAATTGGTTCCCTAATTGGTTCCCTAATTGGTTCCCTAATTGGTTCCCTAATTGGTTCCCTAGTAGGCTCCCTAATTGGTTCCCTAATAGATTCCCTAATAGGTTCCCTAATTGGTTCCTTAATTAGTTCCCTAATAGGTTCCCTAATTGGTTCCCTAATAGGTTCCCTAATTGTTTCCCTAATTGGTTCCCTAATAGGTTCCCTAATTGGTTACCTAATTGGTTCCCTAATATGTTCCCTAATTGGTTCCCTAATTGGTTCCCTAATTGGTTCCCTAATTGGTTCCCTAATTGGTTCCCTAATTGGTTTCCTAATTGGTTCCCTAATTGGTTCCCTAATTGGTTCCCTAATAGGTTCCCTAATAGGTTCCCTAATCGGTTCCCTAATAGGGTCCCTAATTGGTTCCCTAATTGGTTCCATAATAGGTTCCCTAACTGGTTCCCTAATAGGTTCCCTAATAGGTTCCCTAATTGGTTCCCCAATTGGTTCCCTAATTGGTTCCCTAATAGGTTCCCTAATTGGTTCCCTAATTGGTTCCCTAATTGGTTCCCTAATAGGTTCGCTAATTGGTTCCCTAATTGGTTCCCTAATTGGTTCCCTAATTGGTTCCCTAATAGGTTCCCTAATAGGTTCCATAATTGGTTCCCTAATAGGTTCCCTAATTGGTTCCCTAATAGGTTCCCTAATTGGTTCCCTAATTGGTTCCCTAATAGGTTCCCTAATAGGTTCCCTAATAGGTTCCCTAATTGGTTCCCTCATTTGTTCCCTAATTGGTTCCCTAATTGTTTTCCTAATAGGTTCCCTAACTGGTTCCCTAATTGGTTCCCTAATTGGTTCCCTAAATGGTTCCCTAATAGGTTCCCCAATTGGTTCCCTAATAGGTTCCCAAATAGGTTCCCTAATTGGTTCCCTAATAGGTTCCCTAATTGGTTCCCTAATTGGTTCCCTAATTGGTTCCCTAATTGGTTCCCTAATTGGTTCCCTAATTGGTTCCCTAATAGGTTCCCTAATTGGTTCCCTAACTGGTTCCCTAATATGTTCCCTAATTGGTTCCCCAATTGGTTCCCTAATTGGTTCCCTAATTGGTTCCCTAATAGGTTCCCTAATAGGTTCCCTAATTGGTTCCCTAATAGGTGCCCTAATTGGTTCCCTAATTGGTTCCCTAATAGGTTCCCTAATTGGTTCCCTAATTGGTTACCTAATAGGTTCCCTAATTGGTTCCCTAATAGGTTCCCTAATAGGTTCCCTAATAGGTTCCCTAATTGGTTCCCTAATTGGTTCCCTAATAGGTTCCCTAATTGGTTACCTAATTGGTTCCCTAATTGGTTCCCTAATTGGTTCCCTAATTGGTTCCCTAATTGGTTCCCTAATAGGTTCCCTAATTGGTTCCCTAATTGGTTCCCTAATTGGTTCCCTAATTGGTTCTCTAATTGGTTCCCTAGTAGGTTCCCTAATTGGTTCCCTGATTGGTTCCCTGATTGGTTCCCTAATTGGTTCCCTAATTGGTTCCCTAATTGGTTCCCTAATTGGTTCCCTAATTGGTTCCCTAATTGGTTCCCTAATTGGTTCCCTAATAGGTTCCCTAATTGGTTACCTAATTGGTTCCCTAATAGGTTCCCTAATAGGTTCCCTAATTGGTTCCCTAATTGGTTCCCTAATTGGTTCCCTAGTAGGCTCCCTAATTGGTTCCCTAATAGATTCCCTAATAGGTTCCCTAATTGGTTCCTTAATTAGTTCCCTAATAGGTTCCCTAATTGGTTCCCTAATAGGTTCCCTAATTGTTTCCCTAATTGGTTCCCTAATAGGTTCCCTAATTGGTTACCTAATTGGTTCCCTAATATGTTCCCTAATTGGTTCCCTAATTGGTTCCCTAATTGGTTCCCTAATTGGTTCCCTAATTGGTTCCCTAATAGGTTCCCTAATTGGTTCCCTAATTGGTTCCCTAATTGGTTCCCTAATAGGTTCCCTAATAGGTTCCCTAATCGGTTCCCTAATAGGGTCCCTAATTGGTTCCCTAATTGGTTCCATAATAGGTTCCCTAATTGGTTCCCTAATAGGTTCCCTAATAGGTTCCCTAATTGGTTCCCCAATTGGTTCCCTAATAGGTTCGCTAATTGGTTCCCTAATTGGTTCCCTAATTGGTTCCCTAATTGGTTCCCTAATAGGTTCGCTAATTGGTTCCCTAATTGGTTCCCTAATTGGTTCCCTAATTGGTTCCCTAATAGGTTCCCTAATAGGTTCCATAATTGGTTCCCTAATAGGTTCCCTAATTGGTTCCCTAATAGGTTCCCTAATTGGTTCCCTAATTGGTTCCCTAATAGGTTCCCTAATAGGTTCCCTAATAGGTTCCCTAATTGGTTCCCTCATTTGTTCCCTAATTGGTTCCCTAATTGTTTTCCTAATAGGTTCCCTAACTGGTTCCCTAATTGGTTCCCTAATTGGTTCCCGAAATGGTTCCCTAATAGGTTCCCCAATTGGTTCCCTAATAGGTTCCCTAATTGGTTCCCTAATAGGTTCCCTAATTGGTTCCCTAATTGGTTCCCTAATTGGTTCCCTAATTGGTTCCCTAATTGGTTCCCTAATTGGTTCCCTAATAGGTTCCCTAATTGGTTCCCTAACTGGTTCCCTAATATGTTCCCTAATTGGTTCCCCAATTGGTTCCCTAATTGGTTCCCTAATTGGTTCCCTAATAGGTTCCCTAATAGGTTCCCTAATTGGTTCCCTAATAGGTGCCCTAATTGGTTCCCTAATTGGTTCCCTAATAGGTTCCCTAATTGGTTCCCTAATTGGTTACCTAATAGGTTCCCTAATTGGTTCCCTAATAGGTTCCCTAATAGGTTCCCTAATAGGTTCCCTAATTGGTTCCCTAATTGGTTCCCTAATAGGTTCCCTAATTGGTTACCTAATTGGTTCCCTAATTGGTTCCCTAATTGGTTCCCTAATTGGTTCCCTAATTGGTTCCCTAATAGGTTCCCTAATTGGTTCCCTAATTGGTTCCCTAATTGGTTCCCTAATTGGTTCTCTAATTGGTTCCCTAGTAGGTTCCCTAATTGGTTCCCTGATTGGTTCCCTGATTGGTTCCCTAATTGGTTCCCTAATTGGTTCCCTAATTGGTTCCCTAATTGGTTCCCTAATTGGTTCCCTAATTGGTTCCCTAATTGGTTCCCTAATAGGTTCCCTAATTGGTTACCTAATTGGTTCCCTAATAGGTTCCCTAATAGGTTCCCTAATTGGTTCCCTAATTGGTTCCCTAATAGGTTCCCTAATTGGTTCCCTAATTGGTTCGCTAATTGGTTCCCTAATTGGTTCCCTAATAGGTTCCCTAATAGGTTCCCTAATAGGTTCCCTAATTGGTTCCTTAATTAGTTCCCTAATAGGTTCCCTAATTGGTTCCCTAATAGGTTCCCTAATTGGTTCCCTAAATGGTTCCCTAATAGGTTCCCTAATTGCTTACCTAATTGGTTCCCTAATAGGTTCCCTAATTGGTTCCCTAATTGGTTCCCTAATTGGTTCCCTAATTGGTTCCCTAATTGGTTCCCTAATTGCTTTCCTAATTGGTTCCCTAATTGGTTCCCTAATAGGCTCCCTAATAGGTTCCCTAATCGGTTCCCTAATAGGTTCCCTAATTGGTTCCCTAATTGGTTCCCTAATAGGTTCCCTAATTGGTTCCCTAATAGGTTCCCTAATTGGTTCCCTAATTGGTTCCCTAATAGGTTCCCTAATTGGTTCCCTAATAGGTTCCCTAATTGGTTCCCTAATTGGTTCCCTAATTGGTTCCCTAATTGGTTCCCTAATAGGTTCGCTAATTGGTTCCCTAATTGGTTCCCTAATTGGTTCCCTAATAGGTTCCCTAATAGGTTCCCTAATTGGTTCCCTAATGGGTTCCCTAATTGGTTCCCTAATAGGTTCCCTAATTGGTTCCATAATTGGTTCCCTAATAGGTTCCCTAATTGGTTCCCTAATAGGTTCCCTAATTGGTTCCCTAATTGGTTCCCTAATTGGTTCCCTAATTGTTATCCTTATAGGTTCCCTAAATGGTTCCCTAATAGGTTCCCCAATTGGTTCCCTAATAGGTTCCCAAATAGGTTCCCTAATTGGTTCCCTAATAGGTTCCCTAATTGGTTCCCTAATTGGTTCCCTAATTGGTTCCCTAATTGGTTCCCTAATTGGTTCCCTAAAAGGTTCCCTAATTGGTTCCCTAATTGGTTCCCTAATAGGTTCCCTAATTGGTTCCCTAAAAGGTTCCCTAATTGGTTCCCTAATAGGTTCCCTAATTGGTTCCCTAATAGGTTCCCTAATAGGTTCCCTAATTGGTTCCCTAATAGGTTCCCTAATAGGTTCCCTAATTGGTTCCCTAATTGGTTCCCGAATAGGTTCCCTAATTGGTTCCCTAATTGGTTCCCTAATAGGTTCCCTAATTGGTTCCCTAATTGGTTCCCTAATAGGTTCCCTAATTGGTTCCCTAATAGGTTCCCTAGTAGGTTCCCTAATTGGTTCCCTGATTGGTTCCCTGATTGGTTCCCTAATTGGTTCCCTAATTGGTTCCCTAATTGGTTCCCTAATTGGTTCCCTAATTGGTTCCCTAATTGGTTCCCTAATTGGTTCCCTAATAGGTTCCCTAATTGGTTACCTAATTGGTTCCCTAATAGGTTCCCTAATAGGTTCCCTAATTGGTTCCCTAATTGGTTCCCTAATTGGTTCCCTAGTAGGCTCCCTAATTGGTTCCCTAATAGATTCCCTAATAGGTTCCCTAATTGGTTCCTTAATTAGTTCCCTAATAGGTTCCCTAATTGGTTCCCTAATAGGTTCCCTAATTGTTTCCCTAATTGGTTCCCTAATAGGTTCCCTAATTGGTTACCTAATTGGTTCCCTAATATGTTCCCTAATTGGTTCCCTAATTGGTTCCCTAATTGGTTCCCTAATTGGTTCCCTAATTGGTTCCCTAATTGGTTTCCTAATTGGTTCCCTAATTGGTTCCCTAATTGGTTCCCTAATAGGTTCCCTAATAGGTTCCCTAATCGGTTCCCTAATAGGGTCCCTAATTGGTTCCCTAATTGGTTCCATAATAGGTTCCCTAATTGGTTCCCTAATAGGTTCCCTAATAGGTTCCCTAATTGGTTCCCCAATTGGTTCCCTAATTGGTTCCCTAATAGGTTCCCTAATTGGTTCCCTAATTGGTTCCCTAATTGGTTCCCTAATAGGTTCGCTAATTGGTTCCCTAATTGGTTCCCTAATTGGTTCCCTAATTGGTTCCCTAATAGGTTCCCTAATAGGTTCCATAATTGGTTCCCTAATAGGTTCCCTAATTGGTTCCCTAATAGGTTCCCTAATTGGTTCCCTAATTGGTTCCCTAATAGGTTCCCTAATAGGTTCCCTAATAGGTTCCCTAATTGGTTCCCTCATTTGTTCCCTAATTGGTTCCCTAATTGTTTTCCTAATAGGTTCCCTAACTGGTTCCCTAATTGGTTCCCTAATTGGTTCCCTAAATGGTTCCCTAATAGGTTCCCCAATTGGTTCCCTAATAGGTTCCCAAATAGGTTCCCAAATTGGTTCCCTAATAGGTTCCCTAATTGGTTCCCTAATTGGTTCCCTAATTGGTTCCCTAATTGGTTCCCTAATTGGTTCCCTAATAGGTTCCCTAATTGGTTCCCTAACTGGTTCCCTAATATGTTCCCTAATTGGTTCCCCAATTGGTTCCCTAATTGGTTCCCTAATTGGTTCCCTAATAGGTTCCCTAATAGGTTCCCTAATTGGTTCCCTAATAGGTGCCCTAGTTGGTTCCCTAATTGGTTCCCTAATAGGTTCCCTAATTGGTTCCCTAATTGGTTACCTAATAGGTTCCCTAATTGGTTCCCTAATAGGTTCCCTAATAGGTTCCCTAATAGGTTCCCTAATTGGTTCCCTAATTGGTTCCCTAATAGGTTCCCTAATTGGTTACCTAATTGGTTCCCTAATTGGTTCCCTAATTGGTTCCCTAATTGGTTCCCTAATTGGTTCCCTAATAGGTTCCCTAATTGGTTCCCTAATTGGTTCCCTAATTGGTTCCCTAATTGGTTCTCTAATTGGTTCCCTAGTAGGTTCCCTAATTGGTTCCCTGATTGGTTCCCTGATTGGTTCCCTAATTGGTTCCCTAATTGGTTCCCTAATTGGTTCCCTAATTGGTTCCCTAATTGGTTCCCTAATTGGTTCCCTAATTGGTTCCCTAATAGGTTCCCTAATTGGTTACCTAATTGGTTCCCTAATAGGTTCCCTAATAGGTTCCCTAATTGGTTCCCTAATTGGTTCCCTAATAGGTTCCCTAATTGGTTCCCTAATTGGTTCCCTAATTGGTTCCCTAATTGGTTCCCTAATAGGTTCCCTAATAGGTTCCCTAATAGGTTCCCTAATTGGTTCCTTAATTAGTTCCCTAATAGGTTCCCTAATTGGTTCCCTAATAGGTTCCCTAATTGGTTCCCTAAATGGTTCCCTAATAGGTTCCCTAATTGCTTACCTAATTGGTTCCCTAATAGGTTCCCTAATTGGTTCCCTAATTGGTTCCCTAATTGGTTCCCTAATTGGTTCCCTAATTGGTTCCCTAATTGCTTTCCTAATTGGTTCCCTAATTGGTTCCCTAATAGGCTCCCTAATAGGTTCCCTAATCGGTTCCCTAATAGGTTCCCTAATTGGTTCCCTAATTGGTTCCCTAATAGGTTCCCTAATTGGTTCCCTAATAGGTTCCCTAATTGGTTCCCTAATTGGTTCCCTAATAGGTTCCCTAATTGGTTCCCTAATAGGTTCCCTAATTGGTTCCCTAATTGGTTCCCTAATTGGTTCCCTAATTGGTTCCCTAATAGGTTCGCTAATTGGTTCCCTAATTGGTTCCCTAATTGGTTCCCTAATAGGTTCCCTAATAGGTTCCCTAATTGGTTCCCTAATGGGTTCCCTAATTGGTTCCCTAATAGGTTCCCTAATTGGTTCCATAATTGGTTCCCTAATAGGTTCCCTAATTGGTTCCCTAATAGGTTCCCTAATTGGTTCCCTAATTGGTTCCCTAATTGGTTCCCTAATTGTTATCCTTATAGGTTCCCTAAATGGTTCCCTAATAGGTTCCCCAATTGGTTCCCTAATAGGTTCCCAAATAGGTTCCCTAATTGGTTCCCTAATAGGTTCCCTAATTGGTTCCCTAATTGGTTCCCTAATTGGTTCCCTAATTGGTTCCCTAATTGGTTCCCTAAAAGGTTCCCTAATTGGTTCCCTAATTGGTTCCCTAATAGGTTCCCTAATTGGTTCCCTAAAAGGTTCCCTAATTGGTTCCCTAATAGGTTCCCTAATTGGTTCCCTAATAGGTTCCCTAATAGGTTCCCTAATTGGTTCCCTAATAGGTTCCCTAATAGGTTCCCTAATTGGTTCCCTAATTGGTTCCCGAATAGGTTCCCTAATTGGTTCCCTAATTGGTTCCCTAATAGGTTCCCTAATTGGTTCCCTAATTGGTTCCCTAATAGGTTCCCTAATTGGTTCCCTAATTGGTTCCCTAATAGGTTCCCTAATAGGTTCTCTAATTGGTTCCCTAATAGGTTCCCTAATAGGTTCCCTAATTGGTTCCCCAATTGGTTGCCTAATTGGTTCCCTAATAGGTTCCCTAATTGGTTCCCTAATAGGTTGCCTAATCGGTTCCCTAATAGGGTCCCTAATAGGTTCCCTAATTGGTTCCCTAATAGGTTCCCTAATACGTTCCCTAATTGGTTCCCTAATAGGTTCCTTAATTGGTTCCCTAATAGGTTCCCTAATTGGTTCCCTAATTGGTTCCCTAATTGGTTCCCTAATTGGTTCCCTAATAGGTTCGCTAATTGGTTCCCTAATTGGTTCCCTAATAGGTTCCCTAATTGGTTCCCTAAAAGGTTCCCTAATTGGTTCCCTAATTGGTTCCCTAATAGGTTCCCTAATTGGTTCCCTAAAAGGTTCCCTAATTGGTTCCCTAATTGGTTCCCTAATAGGTTCCCTAATTGGTTCCCTAATTGGTTCCCTAATTAGTTCCCTAATAGGTTCCCTAATAGGTTCCCTAATAGGTTCCCTAATAGGTTCCCTAATTGGTTCCCTAATTGGTTCCCTAATTGGTTCCCTAATAGGTTCCCTAATTGGTTCCCTAATTGGTTCCCTAATAGGTTCCCTAATTGGTTCCCTAATAGGTTCCCTAATAGGTTCCCTAATTGGTTCCCTAATAGGTTCCCTAATGGGTTCCCTAATTGGTTCCCTAATTGGTTCCCGAATAGGTTCCCTAATTGGTTCCCTAATTGGTTCCCTAATAGGTTCCCTAATTGGTTCCTCAATAGGTTCCCTAATTGGTTCCCTAATAGGTTCCCTAATTGGTTCCCTAATTGGTTCCCTAATAGGTTCCCTAATAGGTTCTCTAATTGGTTCCCTAATAGGTTCCCTAATAGGTTCCCTAATTGGTTCCCTAATTGGTTCCCTAATAGGTTGCCTAATTGGTTCCCTAATTGGTTCCCTAATTGGTTCCCTAATTGGTTCCCTAATAGGTTCCCTAATAGGTTCCCTAATAGGTTCCCTAATTGGTTCCCTAATAGGTTCCCTATTTGGTTCCCCAATAGGTTCCCTAATTGGTTCCCTAATTGGTTGCCTAATTGGTTCCCTAATAGGTTCCCTAATTGGTTCCCTAATAGGTTGCCTAATCGGTTCCCTAATAGGGTCCCTAATAGGTTCCCTAATTGGTTCCCTAATAGGTTCCCTAATACGTTCCCTAATTGGTTCCCTAATAGGTTCCTTAATTGGTTCCCTAATAGGTTCCCTAATTGGTTCCCTAATTGGTTCCCTAATTGGTTCCCTAATTGGTTCCCTAATAGGTTCGCTAATTGGTTCCCTAATTGGTTCCCTAATTGGTTCCCTAATAGGTTCCCTAATAGGTTCCCTAATAGGATCCCTAATTGGTTCCCTAATAGGTTCCCTAATTGGTTCCCTAAAAGGTTCCCTAATTGGTTCCATAATTGGTTCCCTAATAGGTTCCCTAATTGGTTCCCTAATTGGTTCCCTAATTGGTTCCCTAATTGGTTCCCTAATTGTTTTCCTAATAGGTTCCCTAATTGGTTCCCTAATTGGTTCCCTAATTGGTTCCCTAATTGGTTCCCTAATTGGTTCCCTAATTGGTTCCCTAATAGGTTCCCTAATTGGTTCCCTAATTGGTTCCCTAATAGGTTCCCTAATTGGTTCCCTAATAGGTTCCCTAATTGGTTCCCTAATTGGTTCCCTAATAGGTTCCCTAATTGGTTCCCTAATTGGTTCCCTAATAGGTTCCCTAATGGGTTCCCTAATATGTTCCCTAATTGGTTCCCTAATAGGTTCCCTAATTGGTTCCCTAATTGGTTCCCTAATAGGTTCCCTAATTGGTTCCCTAATTGGTTCCCTAATAGGTTCCCTAATTGGTTCCCTAATAGGTTCCCTAATTGGTTCCCTAATTGGTTCCCTAATTGGTTCCCTAATAGGTTCCCAAATAGGTTCCCTAATTGGTTCCCTAATAGGTTCCCTAATTGGTTCCCTAATTGGTTCCCTAATTGGTTCCCTAATTGGTTCCCTAATTGGTTCCCTAATTGGTTCCCTAATAGGTTCCCTAATTGGTTCCCTAACTGGTTCCCTAATAGGTTCCCTAATTGGTTCCCCAATTGGTTCCCTAATTGGTTCCCTAATTGGTTCCCTAATAGGTTCCCTAATAGGTTCCCTAATTGGTTCCCTAATAGGTTCCCTAATAGGTTCCCTAATTGGTTCCCTAATTGGTTCCCTAATAGGTTCCCTAATTGGTTCCCTAATTGGTTCCCTAATTGGTTCCCTAATAGGTTCCCTAATAGGTTCCCTAATTGGTTCCCTAATAGGTTCCCTAATAGGTTCCCTAATTGGTTCCCTAATTGGTTCCCTAATTGGTTCCCTAATAGGTTCCCTAATTGGTTACCTAATTGGTTCCCTAATAGGTTCCCTAATTGGTTCCCTAATTGGTTCCCTAATTGGTTCCCTAATTGGTTCCCTAATTGGTTCCCTAATTGGTTCCCTAATAGGTTCCCTAATTGGTTCCCTAACTGGTTCCCTAATAGGTTCCCTAATTGGTTCCCCAATTGGTTCCCTAATTGGTTCCCTAATTGGTTCCCTAACAGGTTCCCTAATAGGTTCCCTAATTGGTTCCCTAATTGGTTCCCTAATAGGTTCCCTAATAGGTTCCCTAATTGGTTCCTTAATTGGTTCCCTAATTGGTTCCCTAATTGGTTCCCTAATTGGTTCCCTAATTGGTTCCCTAATAGGTTCCCTAATTGGTTCCCGAACTGGTTCCCTAATAGGTTCCCTAATTGGTTCCCCAATTGGTTCCCTAATTGGTTCCCTAATTGGTTCCCTAATTGGTTCTCTAGTAGGTTCCCGAATTGGTTCCCTAATAGGTTCCCTAATAGGTTCCCTAATTGGTTCCTTAATTGGTTCCCTAATTGGTTCCCTAATTGGTTCCCTAATTGGTTCCCTAATTGGTTCCCTAATAGGTTCCCTAATTGGTTCCCTAACTGGTTCCCTAATAGGTTCCCTAATTGGTTCCCCAATTGGTTCCCTAATTGGTTCCCTAATTGGTTCCCTAACAGGTTCCCTAATAGGTCCCCTAATTGGTTCCCTAATAGGTTCCCTAATAGGTTACCTAATTGGTTCCCCAATTGGTTCCCTAATAGGTTCCCTAATTGGTTCCCTAATTGGTTCCCTAATAGGTTCCCTAATAGGTTCCCTAATTGGTTCCCTAATAGGTTCCCTAATAGGTTCCCTAATTGGTTCCCTAATTGGTTCCCTAATTGGTTCCCTAATAGGTTCCCTAATTGGTTCTCTAGTAGGTTCCCTAATTGGTTCCCTAATAGGTTCCCTAATAGGTTCCCTAATTGGTTCCCTAATAGGTTCCCTAATTGGTTCCCTAATTGGTTCCCTAATTGGTTCCCTAATAGGTTCCCAAATAGGTTCCCTAATTGGTTCCGTAATAGGTTCCCTAATTGGTTCCCTAATTGGTTCCCCAATTGGTTCCCTAATTGGTTCCCTAATTGGTTCCCTAATTGGTTCCCTAATTGGTTCCCTAATAGGTTCCCTAATTGGTTCCCTAACTGGTTCCCTAATAGGTTCCCTAATTGGTTCCCCAATTGGTCCCCTAATTGGTTCCCTAATTGGTTCCCTAATAGGTTCCCTAATAGGTTCCCTAATTGGTTCCCTAATAGGTTCCCTAATAGGTTCCCTAATTGGTTCCCTAATTGGTTCCCTAATAGGTTCCCTAATTGGTTCCCTAATTGGTTCACTAATAGGTTCCGTAATAGGTTCCCTAATTGGTTCCCTAATTGGTTCCCTAATTGGTTCCCTAATAGGTTCCCTAATTGGTTACCTAATTGGTTCCCTAATAGGTTCCCTAATTGGTTCCCTAATTGGTTCCCTAATTGGTTCCCTAATAGGTTCCCTAATTGGTTCCCTAATTGGTTCCCTAATTGGTTCCCTAATTGGTTCCCTAATTGGTTCTCTAGTAGGTTCCCTAATTGGTTCCCTAATAGGTTCCCTAATAGGTTCCCTAATTGGTTCCTTAATTGGTTCCCTAATTGGTTCCCTAATTGGTTCCCTAATTGGTTCCCTAATTGGTTCCCTAATTGGTTCCCTAATAGGTTCCCTAAACGGTTCCCTAATTGGTTCCCTAATTGGTTCCCTAATAGGTTCCCTAATTGATTACCTAATTGGTTCCCTAATAGGTTCCCTAATTGGTTCCCTAATAGGTTCCCTAATTGGTTCCCTAGTAGGTTCCCTAATTGGTTCCCTAAAAGGTTCCCTAATAGGTTCCCTAATTGGTTCCTTAATTAGTTCCCTAATAGGTTCCCTAATTGGTTCCCTAATAGGTTCCCTAATTGGTTCCCTAGTTGGTTCCCTAATAGGTTCCCTAATTGGTTACCTAATTGGTTCCCTAATAGGTTCCCTAATTGGTTCCCTAATTGGTTCCCTAATTGGTTCCCTAATTGGTTCCCTAATTGGTTCCCTAATTGGTTTCATAATTGGTTCCCTAATTGGTTCCCTAATTGGTTCCCTAATAGGCTCCCTAATAGGTTCCCTAATCGGTTCCCTAATAGGTTCCCTAATTGGTTCCCTAATTGGTTCCCTAATAGGTTCCCTAATTGGTTCCCTAATAGGTTCCCTAATACGTTCCCTAATTGGTTCCCTAATAGGTTCCCTAATTGGTTCCCTAATAGGTTCCCTAATTGGTTCCCTAATTGGTTCCCTAATTGGTTCCCTAATTGGTTCCCTAATAGGTTCGCTAATTCGTTCCCTAATTGGTTCCCTAACTGGTTCCCTAATAGGTTCCCTAATAGGTTCCCTAATTGGTTCCCTAATAGGTTCCCTAATAGGTTCCCTAAAAGGTTCCCTAATTGGTTCCATAATTGGTTCCCTAATAGGTTCCCTAATAGGTTCCCTAATTGGTTCCCTAATTGGTTCCCTAATTGGTTCCCTAATTGGTTCCCTAATTGGTTCCCTAATTGGTTCCCTAATTGGTTCCCTAATTGGTTCCCTAATAGGTTCCCCAATTGGTTCCCTAATAGGTTCCCAAATAGGTTCCCTAATTGGTTCCCTAATAGGTTCCCTAATTGGTTCCCTAATTGGTTCCCTAATTGGTTCCCTAATTGGTTCCCTAACTGGTTCCCTAATAGGTTCCCTAATTGGTTCCCTAATTGGTTCCCTAATAGGTTCCCCAATTGGTTCCCTAATAGGTTCCCTAATTGGTTCCCTATTTGGTTCCCTAATAGGTTCCCTAATAGGTTCCCTAATTGGTTCCCTAATTGGTTCCCTAATAGGTTCCCTAATTGGTTCCCTAATTGGTTCCCTAATTGGTTCCCTAATTGGTTCCCTAATTGGTTCCCTAATAGGTTCCCTAATTGGTTCCCTAATTGGTTCCCTAATAGGTTCCCTAATAGGTTCTCTAATTGGTTCCCTAATAGGTTCCCTAATAGGTTCCCTAATTGGTTCCCTAATTGGTTCCCTAATTGGTTCCCTAATTGGTTCCCTAATAGGTTCCCTAATAGGTTCCCTAATTGGTTCCCTAATTGGTTCCCTAATAGGTTCCCTAATTGGTTCCCTAATTGGTTCCCTAATTGGTTCCCTAATTGGTTCCCTAATTGGTTCCCTAATAGGTTCCCTAATTGGTTCCCTAATTGGTTCCCCAATTGGTTCCCTAATAGGTTCCCTAATTGGTTCCCTATTTGGTTCCCTAATAGGTTCCCTAATAGGTTCCCTAATTGGTTCCCTAATTGGTTCCCTAATAGGTTCCCTAATTGGTTCCCTAATTGGTTCCCTAATTGGTTCCCTAATTGGTTCCCTAATTGGTTCCCTAATAGGTTCCCTAATTGGTTCCCTAATTGGTTCCCTAATAGGTTCCCTAATAGGTTCTCTAATTGGTTCCCTAATAGGTTCCCTAATAGGTTCCCTAATTGGTTCCCTAATTGGTTCCCTAATTGGTTCCCTAATTGGTTCCCTAATAGGTTCCCTAATAGGTTCCCTAATTGGTTCCCTAATTGGTTCCCTAATAGGTTCCCTAATTGGTTCCCTAATTGGTTCCCTAATTGGTTCCCTAATTGGTTCCCTAATTGGTTCCCTAATAGGTTCCCTAATAGGTTCTCTAATTGGTTCCCTAATAGGTTCCCTAATAGGTTCCCTAATTGGTTCCCTAATTGGTTCCCTAATAGGTTCTCTAATTGGTTCCCTAATAGGTTCCCTAATAGGTTCCCTAATTGGTTCCCTAATTGGTTCCCTAATAGGTTCCCTAATTGGTTCCCTAATTGGTTCCCTAATTGGTTCCCTAATTGGTTCCCTAATTGGTTCCCTAATAGGTTCCCTAATTGGTTCCCTAATTGGTTCCCTAATAGGTTCCCTAATAGGTTCTCTAATTGGTTCCCTAATAGGTTCCCTAATAGGTTCCCTAATTGGTTCCCTAATTGGTTCCCTAATTGGTTCCCTAATTGGTTCCCTAATAGGTTCCCTAATAGGTTCCCTAATTGGTTCCTTAATTGGTTCCCTAATAGGTTCCCTAATTGGTTCCCTAATTGGTTCCCTAATTGGTTCCCTAATTGGTTCCCTAGTTGGTTCCCTAATTGGTTCCCTAATTGGTTCCCTAATAGGTTCCCTAATAGGTTCCCTAATTGGTTCCCTAATTGGTTCCCTAATAGGTTCCCTAATTGGTTCCCTAATTGGTTCCCTAATTGGTTCCCTAATTGGTTCCCTAATTGGTTCCCTAATAGGTTCCCTAATTGGTTCCCTAATTGGTTCCCTAATAGGTTCCCTAATAGGTTCTCTAATTGGTTCCCTAATAGGTTCCCTAATAGGTTCCCTAATTGGTTCCCTAATTGGTTCCCTAATTGGTTCCCTAATTGGTTCCCTAATAGGTTCCCTAATAGGTTCCCTAATAGGTTCCCTAATTGGTTCCCTAATTGGTTCCCTAAGAGGTTCCCTAATTGGTTCTCTAATTGGTTCCCTAATAGGTTCCCTAATAGGTTCCCTAATTGGTTCCCTAATAGCTTCCCTAATTGGTTCCCTAATTGGTTCCCTAATTGGTGCCCTAATTGGTTCCCTAATAGGTGCCCTAATTGGTTCCCTAATAGGTTCCCTAATAGCTTCCCTAATTGGTTCCCTAATAGGTTCCCTAATTGGTTCCCTAATTGGTTCCCTAATAGGTTCCCTAATTGGTTCCCTAATAGGTTCCCTAATAGGTTCCCTAATTGGTTCCCTAATTGGTTCCCTAATAGGTTCCCTAATAGGTTCCCTAATAGGTTCCCTAATTGGTTCCCTAATTGGTTCCCTAATTGGTTCCCTAATTGGTGCCCTAATTGGTTCCCTAATAGGTTCCCTAATAGGTTCCCTAATAGGTTCCCTAATTGGTTCCCTAATTGTTCCCTACTTGGTTCCCTAATAGGTTCCCTAATTGGTTCCCTAATAGGTTCCCTAATAGGTTCCCTAATTGGTTCCCTAATAGGTTCCCTAATAGGTTCCCTAATAGGTTCCCAAATAGGTTCCCTAATAGGTTCCCTAATTGGTTCCCTAATTGGTTCCCTAATTGGTTCCCTAATAGGTTCCCTAATTGGTTCCCTAATAGGTTGCCTAATCGGTTCCCTAATAGGTTCCCTAATAGGTTCCCTAATAGGTTCCCCAATTGGTTCCCTAACAGGTTCCCTAATTGGTTCCCTAATTGGTTCCCTAATAGGTTCCCTAATGGGTTCCCTAATATGTTCCCTAATTGGTTCCCTAATTGGTTCCCTAATTGGTTCCCTAATTGGTTCCCTAATAGGTTCCCTAATTGGTTCCCTAATTGGTTCCCTAATAGGTTCCCTAATTGGTTCCCTAATTGGTTCCCTAATTGGTTCCCTAATTGGTTCCCTAATAGGTTCCCTAATAGGTTCCCTAATTGGTTCCCTAATAGGTTCCCTAATTGGTTCCCTAATAGGTTCCCTAATTGGTTCCCTAATTGGTTCCCTAATAGGTTCCCTAATTGGTTCTCTAATTGGTTCCCTAATAGGTTCCCTAATAGGTTCCCTAATTGGTTCCCTAATAGCTTCCCTAATTGGTTCCCTAATTGGTTCCCTAATTGGTGCCCTAATTGGTTCCCTAATAGGTTCCCTAATAGGTTCCCTAATAGGTTCCCTAATAGGTTCCCTAATAGGTTCCCTAATTGGTGCCCTAATTGGTTCCCTAATTGGTTCCCTAATAGGTTCCCTAATAGGTTCCCTAATTGGTTCCCTAATAGGTTCCCTAATTGGTTCCCTAATTGGTTCCCTAATAGGTTCCCTAATTGGTTCCCTAATAGGTTCCCTAATAGGTTCCCTAATTGGTTCCCTAATTGGTTCCCTAATAGGTTCCCTAATAGGTTCCCTAATAGGTTCCCTAATTGGTTCCCTAATTGGTTCCCTAATTGGTGCCCTAATTGGTTCCCTAATAGGTTCCCTAATAGGTTCCCTAATAGGTTCCCTAATTGGTTCCCTAATTGGTTCCCTACTTGGTTCCCTAATTGGTGCCCTAACAGGTTCCCTAATTGGTTCCCTAATAGGTTCCCTAATAGGTTCCCTAATTAATTCCCTAATTGGTTCCCTAATAGGTTCCCTAATAGGTTCCCTAATAGGTTCCCTAATAGGTTCCCTAATAGGTTCCCTAATAGGTTCCCTAATAGGTTCCCTAATTAGGTTCCCTAATAGGTTCACTAATTGGTTCCCTAATAGGTTCCCTAATTGGTTCCCAATTGGTTCCCTAATAGGTTCCCTAATAGGTTCCCTAATTGGTTCCCGAATAGGTTCCCTAATAGGTTCCCTAATTGGTTCCCTAATTGGTTTCCTAATAGGTTCCCTAATTGGTTCCCTAAGTGGTTCCCTAATAGGTTCCCTAATAGGTTCCCTAATAGGTTCCCTAATTCGTTCCCTAATTGGTTCCCTAATAGGTTCCCTAATTGGTTCCCTAATTGGTTCCCTAATAGGTTCCCTGATAGGTTCCCTAATAGGTTCCCTAATTGGTTCCCTAATTGGTTCCCTAATTGGTTTCCTAATTGGTGCCCTATTTGGATTTTCTAATAGGTTCCCTAATAGGTTCCCTAATTGGTTCCCTGATTGGTTCCCTAATTGGTTCCCTAATCGGTGCCCTATTTGGATTTTCTAATAGGTTCCCTAATAGGTTCCCTAATAGGTTCCCTAATTTGTTCCCTAATAGGTTCCCTAATCGGTTCCCTAATAGGTTCCCTAATGGGTTCCCTAATTGGTTCCCTAATAGCTTCCCTAATAGGTTCCCTAATTGGTTCCCTAATTGGTTCCCTAATAGGTTCCCTAATTGGTTCCCTAATTCGTTCCCTAATAGGTTCCCTAATAGGTTCCCTAATTGGTTCCCTAATAGGTTCCCTAATAGGTTCCCTAATTGGTTCCCTAATTGGTTCCCTAATTGGTTCCCTAATAGGTTCCCTAATAGGTTCCCTAATAGGTTGCCTAATCGGTTCCCTAATAGGTTCCCTAATAGGTTCCCTAATAGGTTCCCCAATTGGTTCCCTAACAGGTTCCCTAATTGGTTCCCTAATTGGTTCCCTAATAGGTTCCCTAATGGGTTCCCTAATATGTTCCCTAATTGGTTCCCTAATTGGTTCCCTAATTGGTTCCCTAATTGGTTCCCTAATAGGTTCCCTAATTGGTTCCCTAATTGGTTCCCGAATAGGTTCCCTAATAGGTTCCCTAATTGGTTCCCTAATTGGTTCCCGAATAGGTTCCCTAATAGGTTCCCTAATTGGTTCCCTAATAGGTTCCCTAATAGGTTCCCTAATAGGTTCCCTAATAGGTTCCCTAATTAGGTTCCCTAATTAGGTTCCCTAATAGGTTCACTAATTGGTTCCCTAATAGGTTCCCTAATTGGTTCCCAATTGGTTCCCTAATAGGTTCCCTAATAGGTTCCCTAATTGGTTCCCGAATAGGTTCCCTAATAGGTTCCCTAATTGGTTCCCTAATTGGCTTCCTAATAGGTTCCCTAATTGGTTCCCTAAGTGGTTCCCTAATAGGTTCCCTAATAGGTTCCCTAATAGGTTCCCTAATTCGTTCCCTAATTGGTTCCCTAATAGGTTCCCTAATTGGTTCCCTAATTGGTTCCCTAATAGGTTCCCTGATAGGTTCCCTAATAGGTTCCCTAATTGGTTCCCTAATTGGTTTCCTAATTGGTGCCCTATTTGGATTTTCTAATAGGTTCCCTAATAGGTTCCCTAATTGGTTCCCTGATTGGTTCCCTAATAGGTTCCCTAATCGGTGCCCTATTTGGATTTTCTAATAGGTTCCCTAATAGGTTCCCTAATAGGTTCCCTAATTTGTTCCCTAATAGGTTCCCTAATCGGTTCCCTAATAGGTTCCCTAATGGGTTCCCTAATTGGTTCCCTAATAGGTTCCCTAATAGGTTCCCTAATTGGTTCCCTAATTGGTTCCCTAATAGGTTCCCTAATTGGTTCCCTAATTCGTTCCCTAATAGGTTCCCTAATAGGTTCCCTAATTGGTTCCCTAATAGGTTCCCTAATAGGTTCCCTAATTGGTTCCCTAATTGGTTCCCTAATTGGTTCCCTAATAGGTTCCCTAATTGGTTCCCTAATAGGTTGCCTAATCGGTTCCCTAATAGGTTCCCTAATAGGTTCCCTAATAGGTTCCCCAATTGGTTCCCTAACAGGTTCCCTAATTGGTTCCCTAATTGGTTCCCTAATAGGTTCCCTAATGGGTTCCCTAATATGTTCCCTAATTGGTTCCCTAATTGGTTCCCTAATTGGTTCCCTAATTGGTTCCCTAATAGGTTCCCTAATTGGTTCCCTAATTGGTTCCCTAATAGGTTCCCTAATTGGTTCCCTAATTGGTTCCCTAATTGGTTCCCTAATTGGTTCCCTAATAGGTTCCCTAATAGGTTCCCTAATTGGTTCCCTAATAGGTTCCCTAATTGGTTCCCTAATAGGTTCCCTAATTGGTTCCCTAATTGGTTCCCTAATAGGTTCCCTAATTGGTTCTCTAATTGGTTCCCTAATAGGTTCCCTAATAGGTTCCCTAATTGGTTCCCTAATAGCTTCCCTAATTGGTTCCCTAATTGGTTCCCTAATTGGTGCCCTAATTGGTTCCCTAATAGGTTCCCTAATAGGTTCCCTAATAGGTTCCCTAATAGGTTCCCTAATAGGTTCCCTAATTGGTGCCCTAATTGGTTCCCTAATTGGTTCCCTAATAGGTTCCCTAATAGGTTCCCTAATTGGTTCCCTAATAGGTTCCCTAATTGGTTCCCTAATTGGTTCCCTAATAGGTTCCCTAATTGGTTCCCTAATAGGTTCCCTAATAGGTTCCCTAATTGGTTCCCTAATTGGTTCCCTAATTGGTTCCCTAATTGGTGCCCTAATTGGTTCCCTAATAGGTTCCCTAATAGGTTCCCTAATAGGTTCCCTAATTGGTTCCCTAATTGGTTCCCTACTTGGTTCCCTAATTGGTGCCCTAATTGGTTCCCTAATAGGTTCCCTAATAGGTTCCCTAATAGGTTCCCTAATAGGTTCCCTAATTGGTTCCCTAATAGGTTCCCTAATAGGTTCCCTAATTAATTCCCTAATTGGTTCCCTAATAGGTTCCCTAATAGGTTCCCTAATAGGTTCCCTAATAGGTTCCCTAATAGGTTCCCTAATAGGTTCCCTAATAGGTTCCCTAATTAGGTTCCCTAATAGGTTCACTAATTGGTTCCCTAATAGGTTCCCTAATTGGTTCCCAATTGGTTCCCTAATAGGTTCCCTAATAGGTTCCCTAATTGGTTCCCGAATAGGTTCCCTAATAGGTTCCCTAATTGGTTCCCTAATTGGTTTCCTAATAGGTTCCCTAATTGGTTCCCTAAGTGGTTCCCTAATAGGTTCCCTAATAGGTTCCCTAATAGGTTCCCTAATTCGTTCCCTAATTGGTTCCCTAATAGGTTCCCTAATTGGTTCCCTAATTGGTTCCCTAATAGGTTCCCTGATAGGTTCCCTAATAGGTTCCCTAATTGGTTCCCTAATTGGTTCCCTAATTGGTTCCCTAATTGGTGCCCTATTTGGATTTTCTAATAGGTTCCCTAATAGGTTCCCTAATTGGTTCCCTGATTGGTTCCCTAATAGGTTCCCTAATCGGTGCCCTATTTGGATTTTCTAATAGGTTCCCTAATAGGTTCCCTAATAGGTTCCCTAATTTGTTCCCTAATAGGTTCCCTAATCGGTTCCCTAATAGGTTCCCTAATGGGTTCCCTAATTGGTTCCCTAATAGGTTCCCTAATAGGTTCCCTAATTGGTTCCCTAATTGGTTCCCTAATAGGTTCCCTAATTGGTTCCCTAATTCGTTCCCTAATAGGTTCCCTAATAGGTTCCCTAATTGGTTGTCTAATAGGTTCCCTAATAGGTTCCCTAATAGGTTCCCTAATTGGTTCCCTAATAGGTTCCTTAATAGGTTCCCTAATAGGTTCCCTAATAGGTTCCCTAATAGGTTCCCTAATTGGTTCCCTAATTGGTTCCCTAATTGGTTCCCTAATTGGTTCCCTAATTGGTTCCCTAATTGGTTCCCTAATAGCTTCCCTAATTGGTTCCCTATGGTTCCCTAATTGGTCCCCTAATTGGTTCCTTAATTGGTTCCCTAATAGGTTCCCTAATTGGTTCCATAATAGGTTCCCAAATTGGTTCCCTAATAGGTTCCCTAATGGGTTCCCTAATTGGTTCCCTAATGGGTTCCCTAATTGGTTCCCTAATAGGTTCCCTAATTGGTTCCCTAATAGGTTCCCTAATTGGTTCCCTAATTGGTTCCCTAATTGGTTCCCTAATAGGTTCCCTAATAGGTTCCGTAATTGGTTCCCTAATAGGTTCCCTAATAGGTTCCCTAATAGGTTCCCTAATAGGTTCCCTAATTGGTTCCCTAATTGGTTCCCTAATAGGTTCCCTAATTGGTTCCCTAATTGGTTCCCTAATTGGTTCCCTAATAGGTTCCCTAATTGGTTCCCTAATAGGTTCCCTAATTGGTTCCCTAATTGGTTCCCTAATAGGTTCCGTAATTGGTTCCCTAATAGGTTTCCTAATTTGTTCTCTAATTGGTTCCCTAATGGGTTCCCTAATTGGTTCACTAATAGGTTGCTTAATCGGTTCCCTAATAGGTTCCCTAATAGGTTCCCTAATTGGTTCCCTAATAGGTTCCCTAATAGGTTCCCTAATAGGCTCCCTAATAGGTTCCCTAATAGGTTCCCTAATAGGTTCCCTAATCGGTTCCCTAATAGGTTCCCTAATAGGTTCCCTAATTGGTTCCCTAATTGGTTCCCTAATAGGTTCCCTAATAGGCTCCCTAATAGGTTCCCTAATAGGTTCCCTAATAGGTTCCCAAATTGGTTCCCTAATAGGTTCCCTAATAGGTTCCCTAATAGGTTCCCTAATTGGTTCCCTAATCGGTTCCCTAATCGGTTCCCTCATCGGTTCCCTAATCGGTTCCCTAATAGGTTCCTCAATAGGTTCCCTAATTGGTTCCCTAATAGGTTCCCTAATAGGTTCCCTAATAGGCTCCCTAATAGGTTCCCTAATAGGTTCCCTAATAGGTTCCCTAATCGGTTCCCTAATAGGTTCCCTAATAGGTTCCCTAATTGGTTCCCCAATTGGTTCCCTAACAGGTTCCCTAATTGGTTCCCTAATTGGTTCCCTAATAGGTTCCCTAATGGGTTCCCTAATATGTTCCCTAATTGGTTCCCTAATTGGTTCCCTAATTGGTTCCCTAATTGGTTCCCTAATAGGTTCCCTAATTGGTTCCCTAATTGGTTCCCTAATAGGTTCCCTAATTGGTTCCCTAATTGGTTCCCTAATTGGTTCCCTAATTGGTTCCCTAATAGGTTCCCTAATAGGTTCCCTAATTGGTTCCCTAATAGGTTCCCTAATTGGTTCCCTAATAGGTTCCCTAATTGGTTCCCTAATTGGTTCCCTAATAGGTTCCCTAATTGGTTCTCTAATTGGTTCCCTAATAGGTTCCCTAATAGGTTCCCTAATTGGTTCCCTAATAGCTTCCCTAATTGGTTCCCTAATTGGTTCCCTAATTGGTGCCCTAATTGGTTCCCTAATAGGTTCCCTAATAGGTTCCCTAATAGGTTCCCTAATAGGTTCCCTAATAGGTTCCCTAATTGGTGCCCTAATTGGTTCCCTAATTGGTTCCCTAATAGGTTCCCTAATAGGTTCCCTAATTGGTTCCCTAATAGGTTCCCTAATTGGTTCCCTAATTGGTTCCCTAATAGGTTCCCTAATTGGTTCCCTAATAGGTTCCCTAATAGGTTCCCTAATTGGTTCCCTAATTGGTTCCCTAATTGGTTCCCTAATTGGTGCCCTAATTGGTTCCCTAATAGGTTCCCTAATAGGTTCCCTAATAGGTTCCCTAATTGGTTCCCTAATTGGTTCCCTACTTGGTTCCCTAATTGGTGCCCTAATTGGTTCCCTAATAGGTTCCCTAATAGGTTCCCTAATAGGTTCCCTAATAGGTTCCCTAATTGGTTCCCTAATAGGTTCCCTAATAGGTTCCCTAATTAATTCCCTAATTGGTTCCCTAATAGGTTCCCTAATAGGTTCCCTAATAGGTTCCCTAATAGGTTCCCTAATAGGTTCCCTAATAGGTTCCCTAATAGGTTCCCTAATTAGGTTCCCTAATAGGTTCACTAATTGGTTCCCTAATAGGTTCCCTAATTGGTTCCCAATTGGTTCCCTAATAGGTTCCCTAATAGGTTCCCTAATTGGTTCCCGAATAGGTTCCCTAATAGGTTCCCTAATTGGTTCCCTAATTGGTTTCCTAATAGGTTCCCTAATTGGTTCCCTAAGTGGTTCCCTAATAGGTTCCCTAATAGGTTCCCTAATAGGTTCCCTAATTCGTTCCCTAATTGGTTCCCTAATAGGTTCCCTAATTGGTTCCCTAATTGGTTCCCTAATAGGTTCCCTGATAGGTTCCCTAATAGGTTCCCTAATTGGTTCCCTAATTGGTTCCCTAATTGGTTCCCTAATTGGTGCCCTATTTGGATTTTCTAATAGGTTCCCTAATAGGTTCCCTAATTGGTTCCCTGATTGGTTCCCTAATAGGTTCCCTAATCGGTGCCCTATTTGGATTTTCTAATAGGTTCCCTAATAGGTTCCCTAATAGGTTCCCTAATTTGTTCCCTAATAGGTTCCCTAATCGGTTCCCTAATAGGTTCCCTAATGGGTTCCCTAATTGGTTCCCTAATGGGTTCCCTAATAGGTTCCCTAATTGGTTCCCTAATTGGTTCCCTAATAGGTTCCCTAATTGGTTCCCTAATTCGTTCCCTAATAGGTTCCCTAATAGGTTCCCTAATTGGTTCCCTAATAGGTTCCCTAATAGGTTCCCTAATAGGTTCCCTAATTGGTTCCCTAATAGGTTCCTTAATAGGTTCCCTAATAGGTTCCCTAATAGGTTCCCTAATAGGTTCCCTAATTGGTTCCCTAATTGGTTCCCTAATTGGTTCCCTAATTGGTTCCCTAATTGGTTCCCTAATCGGTTCCCTAATAGCTTCCCTAATTGGTTCCCTAATTGGTTCCCTAATTGGTCCCCTAATTGGTTCCTTAATTGGTTCCCTAATAGGTTCCCTAATTGGTTCCATAATAGGTTCCCAAATTGGTTCCCTAATAGGTTCCCTAATGGGTTCCCTAATTGGTTCCCTAATGGGTTCCCTAATTGGTTCCCTAATAGGTTCCCTAATTGGTTCCCTAATAGGTTCCCTAATTGGTTCCCTAATTGGTTCCCTAATGGGTTCCCTAATAGGTTCCCTAATAGGTTCCCTAATAGGTTCCCTAATTGGTTCCCTAATAGGTTCCCTAATAGGTTCCGTAATTGGTTCCCTAATAGGTTCCCTAATAGGTTCCCTAATAGGTTCCCTAATAGGTTCCCTAATTGGTTCCCTAATTGGTTCCCTAATAGGTTCCCTAATTGGTTCCCTAATTGGTTCCCTAATTGGTTCCCTAATTGGTTCCCTAATAGGTTTCCTAATTTGTTCTCTAATTGGTTCCCTAATGGGTTCCCTAATTGGTTCACTAATAGGTTGCTTAATCGGTTCCCTAATAGGTTCCCTAATAGGTTCCCTAATTGGTTCCCTAATAGGTTCCCTAATAGGTTCCCTAATAGGCTCCCTAATAGGTTCCCTAATAGGTTCCCTAATTGGTTCCCTAATAGGTTCCCTAATTGGTTCCCTAATTGGTTCCCTAATAGGTTCCGTAATTGGTTCCCTAATAGGTTTCCTAATTTGTTCTCTAATTGGTTCCCTAATGGGTTCCCTAATTGGTTCACTAATAGGTTGCTTAATCGGTTCCCTAATAGGTTCCCTAATAGGTTCCCTAATTGGTTCCCTAATAGGTTCCCTAATAGGTTCCCTAATAGGCTCCCTAATAGGTTCCCTAATAGGTTCCCTAATAGGTTCCCTAATCGGTTCCCTAATAGGTTCCCTAATAGGTTCCCTAATTGGTTCCCTAATTGGTTCCCTAATAGGTTCCCTAATAGGCTCCCTAATAGGTTCCCTAATAGGTTCCCTAATAGGTTCCCAAATTGGTTCCCTAATAGGTTCCCTAATAGGTTCCCTAATAGGTTCCCTAATTGGTTCCCTAATCGGTTCCCTAATCGGTTCCCTCATCGGTTCCCTAATCGGTTCCCTAATAGGTTCCTCAATAGGTTCCCTAATTGGTTCCCTAATAGGTTCCCTAATAGGTTCCCTAATAGGCTCCCTAATAGGTTCCCTAATAGGTTCCCTAATAGGTTCCCTAATCGGTTCCCTAATAGGTTCCCTAATAGGTTCCCTAATTGGTTCCCTAATTGGTTCCGTAATAGGTTCCCTAATAGGTTCCCTAATAGGTTCCCTAATAGGTTCCCTAATTGGTTCCCTAATTGGTTCCCTAATAGGTTCCCTAATTGGTTCCCTAATAGGTTCCCTAATAGGTTCCCTAATAGGTTCCCTAATGGGTTCCCTAATAGGTCCTCTAATTGGTTCCCTAATTGGTTCCCTAATTGGTTCCCTAATTGGTTCCCTAATAGGTTCCCTAATAGGTTCCCTAATAGGTTCCGTACTAGGTTCCCTAATTGGTTCCCTAATTGGTTCCCTAATTGGTTCCCTAATAGGTTCCCTAATAGGTTCCCTAATTGGTTCCCTAATAGGTTCCCTAATAGGTTTCCTAATAGGTTCCCTAATAGGTTTCCTAATAGGTTCCCTAATAGGTTCCCTAATAGGTTCCCTAATAGGTTCCCTAATAGGTTGCCTAATTGGTTCCCTAATTGGTTCCCTAATCGGTTCCCTAATAGGTTCCCTAATTGGTTCCCTAATAGGTTCCCTAATTGGTTCCCTAATTGGTTCCCTAATTGGTTCCCTAATAGGTTCCCTAATTGGTTCCCTAATTGGTTCCCTAATTGGTTCCCTAATTGGTTCCGTAATTGGTTCCCTAATAGGTTTCCTAATTTGTTCTCTAATTGGTTCCATAATGGGTTCCCTAATTGGTTCACTAATAGGTTGCTTAATCGGTTCCCTAATAGGTTCCCTAATAGGTTCCCTAATTGGTTCCCTAATAGGTTCCCTAATAGGTTCCCTAATAGGCTCCCTAATAGGTTCCCTAATAGGTTCCCTAATAGGTTCCCTAATAGGTTCCCTAATAGGTTCCCTAATAGGTTCCCTAATTGGTTCCCTAATTGGTTCCCTAATAGGTTCCCTAATTGGTTCCCTAATAGGTTCCCTAATAGGTTCCCTAATAGGTTCCCTAATGGGTTCCCTAATAGGTCCTCTAATTGGTTCCCTAATTGGTTCCCTAATTGGTTCCCTAATTGGTTCCCTAATAGGTTCCCTAATAGGTTCCCTAATAGGTTCCGTACTAGGTTCCCTAATTGGTTCCCTAATTGGTTCCCTAATTGGTTCCCTAATAGGTTCCCTAATAGGTTCCCTAATTGGTTCCCTAATAGGTTCCCTAATAGGTTTCCTAATAGGTTCCCTAATAGGTTTCCTAATAGGTTCCCTAATAGGTTCCCTAATAGGTTCCCTAATAGGTTCCCTAATAGGTTGCCTAATTGGTTCCCTAATTGGTTCCCTAATCGGTTCCCTAATAGGTTCCCTAATTGGTTCCCTAATAGGTTCCCTAATTGGTTCCCTAATGGGTTCCCTAATAGGTCCCCTAATTGGTTCCCTAATTGGTTCCCTAATTGGTTCCCTAATTGGTTCCCTAATATGTTCCCTAATTGGTTCCCTAATAGGTTCCCTAATAGGTTCCCTAATAGGTTCCCTAATAGGTTCCCTAATAGGTTCCGTACTAGGTTCCCTAATAGGTTCCCTAATTGGTTCCCTAATAGGTTCCCTAATAGGTTCCCTAATTGGTTACCTAATAGGTTCCCTAATTGGTTCCCTAATTGGTTCCCTAATAGGTTTTACTAATAGGTTCCCTAATTGGTTCCCTAATAGGTTCCCTAATTGGTTCCCCAATAGGTTCCCTAATGGGTTCCCTAATAGGTTCCCTAATAGGTTCCCTAATTGATTCCCTAATAGGTTCCCTAATTGGTTCCCTAATTGGTTCCCTAATAGGTTCCCTAATAGGTTCCCTAATAGGTTCCCTAATAGGTTCCCTAATTGGTTCCCTAATAGGTTCCCTAATAGGTTCCCTAATAGGTTCCCTAATTGGTTCCCTAATAGGTTCCTTAATAGGTTCCCTAATAGGTTCCCTAATAGGTTCCCTAATAGGTTCCCTAATAGGTTCCCTAATTGGTTCCCTAATAGGTTCCCTAATTGGTTCCCTAATTGGTTCCCTAATTGGTTCCCTAATAGCTTCCCTAATTGGTTCCCTAATTGGTTCCCTAATTGGTTCCCTAATTGGTTCCCTAATTGGTTCCCTAATAGGTTCCCTAATTGGTTCCATAATAGGTTCCCAAATTGGTTCCCTAATAGGTTCCCTAATGGGTTCCCTAATTGGTTCCCTAATGGGTTCCCTAATTGGTTCCCCAATAGGTTCCCTAATTGGTTCCCTAATTGGTTCCCTAATAGGTTCCCTAATAGGTTCCCTAATAGGTTCCCTAATAGGTTCCCTAATAGGTTCCCTAATAGGTTCCCTAATTGGTTCCCTAATAGGTTCCCTAATTGGTTCCCTAATTGGTTCCCTAATTGGTTACCTAATAGGTTCCCTAATTGGTTCCCTAATTGGTTCCCTAATTGGTTCCCTAATTGGTTCCCTAATAGGTTTCGTAATTGGTTCCCTAATAGGTTTCCTAATTTGTTCTCTAATTGGTTCCCTAATGGGTTCCCTAATTGGTTCACTAATAGGTTGCTTAATTGGTTCCCTAATTGGTTCCCTAATTGGTTCCCTAATAGGTTCCCTAATAGGTTCCCTAATTGGTTCCCTAATTGGTTCTCTAATAGGTTCCCTAATTGGTTCCCTAATAGGTTCCCTAATTGGTTCCCCAATAGGTTCCCTAATAGGTTCCCTAACTGGTTCCCTAATAGGTTCCCTAATAGGTTCCCTAATAGGCTCCCTAATAGGTTCCCTAATAGGTTCCCTAATAGGTTCCCAAATTGGTTCCCTAATAGGTTCCCTAATAGGTTCCCTAATAGGTTCCCTAATTGGTTCCCTAATCGGTTCCCTAATCGGTTCCCTCATCGGTTCCCTCATCGGTTCCCTAATAGGTTCCCTAATAGGTTCCCTAATTGGTTCCCTAATAGGTTCCCTAATAGGTTCCCTAATAGGCTCCCTAATAGGTTCCCTAATAGGTTCCCTAATAGGTTCCCTAATCGGTTCCCTAATAGGTTCCCTAATAGGTTCCCTAATTGGTTCCCTAATTGGTTCCCTAATAGGTTCCCTAATAGGTTCCCTAATTGGTTCCCTAATAGGTTCCCTAATTGGTTCCCTAATTGGTTCCCTAATAGGTTCCCTAATTGGTTCCCTAATAGGTTCCCTAATAGGTTCCCTAATAGGTTCCCTAATGGGTTCCCTAATAGGTCCTCTAATTGGTTCCCTAATTGGTTCCCTAATTGGTTCCCTAATTGGTTCCCTAATAGGTTCCCTAATAGGTTCCCTGATAGGTTCCGTACTAGGTTCCCTAATTGGTTCCCTAATTGGTTCCCTAATTGGTTCCCTAATAGGTTCCCTAATAGGTTCCCTAATTGGTTCCCTAATAGGTTCCCTAATAGGTTTCCTAATAGGTTCCCTAATAGGTTTCCTAATAGGTTCCCTAATAGGTTCCCTAATAGGTTCCCTAATAGGTTCCCTAATAGGTTCCCTAATTGGTTCCCTAATTGGTTCCCTAATAGGTTCCCTAATAGGCTCCCTAATAGGTTCCCTAATAGGTTCCCTAATAGGTTCCCAAATTGGTTCCCTAATAGGTTCCCTAATAGGTTCCCTAATAGGTTCCCTAATTGGTTCCCTAATCGGTTCCCTAATCGGTTCCCTCATCGGTTCCCTAATCGGTTCCCTAATAGGTTCCCTAATAGGTTCCCTAATTGGTTCCCTAATAGGTTCCCTAATAGGTTCCCTAATAGGCTCCCTAATAGGTTCCCTAATAGGTTCCCTAATAGGTTCCCTAATTGGTTCCCTAATTGGTTCCGTAATAGGTTCCCTAATAGGTTCCCTAATAGGTTCCCTAATAGGTTCCCTAATTGGTTCCCTAATTGGTTCCCTAATAGGTTCCCTAATTGGTTCCCTAATAGGTTCCCTAATAGGTTCCCTAATAGGTTCCCTAATGGGTTCCCTAATAGGTCCTCTAATTGGTTCCCTAATTGGTTCCCTAATTGGTTCCCTAATTGGTTCCCTAATAGGTTCCCTAATAGGTTCCCTAATAGGTTCCGTACTAGGTTCCCTAATTGGTTCCCTAATTGGTTCCCTAATTGGTTCCCTAATAGGTTCCCTAATAGGTTCCCTAATTGGTTCCCTAATAGGTTCCCTAATAGGTTTCCTAATAGGTTCCCTAATAGGTTTCCTAATAGGTTCCCTAATTGGTTCCCTAATAGGTTCCCTAATAGGTTCCCTAATAGGTTGCCTAATTGGTTCCCTAATTGGTTCCCTAATCGGTTCCCTAATAGGTTCCCTAATTGGTTCCCTAATAGGTTCCCTAATTGGTTCCCTAATGGGTTCCCTAATAGGTCCCCTAATTGGTTCCCTAATTGGTTCCCTAATTGGTTCCCTAATTGGTTCCCTAATATGTTCCCTAATTGGTTCCCTAATAGGTTCCCTAATAGGTTCCCTAATAGGTTCCCTAATAGGTTCCCTAATAGGTTCCGTACTAGGTTCCCTAATAGGTTCCCTAATTGGTTCCCTAATAGGTTCCCTAATAGGTTCCCTAATTGGTTACCTAATAGGTTCCCTAATTGGTTCCCTAATTGGTTCCCTAATAGGTTTTACTAATAGGTTCCCTAATTGGTTCCCTAATAGGTTCCCTAATTGGTTCCCTAATAGGTTCCCTAATGGGTTCCCTAATAGGTTCCCTAATAGGTTCCCTAATTGATTCCCTAATAGGTTCCCTAATTGGTTCCCTAATTGGTTCCCTAATAGGTTCCCTAATAGGTTCCCTAATAGGTTCCCTAATAGGTTCCCTAATTGGTTCCCTAATTGGTTCCCTAATAGGTTCCCTAATAGGTTCCCTAATTGGTTCCCTAATAGGTTCCTTAATAGGTTCCCTAATAGGTTCCCTAATAGGTTCCCTAATAGGTTCCCTAATAGGTTCCCTAATTGGTTCCCTAATAGGTTCCCTAATTGGTTCCCTAATTGGTTCCCTAATTGGTTCCCTAATAGCTTCCCTAATTGGTTCCCTAATTGGTTCCCTAATTGGTTCCCTAATTGGTTCCCTAATTGGTTCCCTAATAGGTTCCCTAATTGGTTCCATAATAGGTTCCCAAATTGGTTCCCTAATAGGTTCCCTAATGGGTTCCCTAATTGGTTCCCTAATGGGTTCCCTAATTGGTTCCCCAATAGGTTCCCTAATTGGTTCCCTAATAGGTTCCCTAATTGGTTCCCTAATTGGTTCCCTAATAGGTTCCCTAATAGGTTCCCTAATAGGTTCCCTAATTGGTTCCCTAATTGGTTCCCTAATAGGTTCCCTAATTGGTTCCCTAATTGGTTCCCTAATTGGTTACCTAATAGGTTCCCTAATTGGTTCCCTAATTGGTTCCCTAATTGGTTCCCTAATTGGTTCCCTAATAGGTTTCGTAATTGGTTCCCTAATAGGTTTCCTAATTTGTTCTCTAATTGGTTCCCTAATGGGTTCCCTAATTGGTTCACTAATAGGTTGCTTAATTGGTTCCCTAATTGGTTCCCTAATTGGTTCCCTAATAGGTTCCCTAATAGGTTCCCTAATTGGTTCCCTAATCGGTTCCCTAATCGGTTCCCTCATCGGTTCCCTAATCGGTTCCCTAATAGGTTCCCTAATAGGTTCCCTAATTGGTTCCCTAATAGGTTCCCTAATAGGTTCCCTAATAGGCTCCCTAATAGGTTCCCTAATAGGTTCCCTAATAGGTTCCCTAATCGGTTCCCTAATAGGTTCCCTAATAGGTTCCCTAATTGGTTCCCTAATTGGTTCCCTAATAGGTTCCCTAATAGGTTCCCTAATTGGTTCCCTAATAGGTTCCCTAATTGGTTCCCTAATTGGTTCCCTAATAGGTTCCCTAATTGGTTCCCTAATAGGTTCCCTAATAGGTTCCCTAATAGGTTCCCTAATGGGTTCCCTAATAGGTCCTCTAATTGGTTCCCTAATTGGTTCCCTAATTGGTTCCCTAATTGGTTCCCTAATAGGTTCCCTAATAGGTTCCCTAATAGGTTCCGTACTAGGTTCCCTAATTGGTTCCCTAATTGGTTCCCTAATTGGTTCCCTAATAGGTTCCCTAATAGGTTCCCTAATTGGTTCCCTATTAGGTTCCCTAATAGGTTTCCTAATAGGTTCCCTAATAGGTTTCCTAATAGGTTCCCTAATAGGTTCCCTAATAGGTTCCCTAATAGGTTCCCTAATAGGTTGCCTAATTGGTTCCCTAATTGGTTCCCTAATCGGTTCCCTAATAGGTTCCCTAATTGGTTCCCTAATAGGTTCCCTAATTGGTTCCCTAATGGGTTCCCTAATAGGTCCCCTAATTGGTTCCCTAATTGGTTCCCTAATTGGTTCCCTAATTGGTTCCCTAATGTGTTCCCTAATTGCTTCCCTAATAGGTTCCCTAATAGGTTCCCTAATAGGTTCCCTAATAGGTTCCCTAATAGGTTCCCTAATTGGTTCCCTAATAGGTTCCCTAATAGGTTCCCTAATTGGTTCCCTAATAGGTTCCCTAATTGGTTCCCTAATTGGTTCCCTAATAGGTTTTACTAATAGGTTCCCTAATTGGTTCCCTAATAGGTTCCCTAATTGGTTCCCTAATAGGTTCCCTAATGGGTTCCCTAATAGGTTCCCTAATAGGTTCCCTAATGGATTCCCTAATAGGTTCCCTAATTGGTTCCCTAATTGGTTCCCTAATTGGTTCCCTAATAGGTTCCCTAATTGGTTCCCTAATCGGTTCCCTAATCGGTTCCCTCATCGGTTCCCTAATCGGTTCCCTAATAGGTTCCCTAATAGGTTCCCTAATTGGTTCCCTAATAGGTTCCCTAATAGGTTCCCTAATAGGCTCCCTAATAGGTTCCCTAATAGGTTCCCTAATAGGTTCCCTAATCGGTTCCCTAATAGGTTCCCTAATAGGTTCCCTAATTGGTTCCCTAATTGGTTCCCTAATAGGTTCCCTAATAGGTTCCCTAATTGGTTCCCTAATAGGTTCCCTAATTGGTTCCCTAATTGGTTCCCTAATAGGTTCCCTAATTGGTTCCCTAATAGGTTCCCTAATAGGTTCCCTAATAGGTTCCCTAATGGGTTCCCTAATAGGTCCTCTAATTGGTTCCCTAATTGGTTCCCTAATTGGTTCCCTAATTGGTTCCCTAATAGGTTCCCTAATAGGTTCCCTAATAGGTTCCGTACTAGGTTCCCTAATTGGTTCCCTAATTGGTTCCCTAATTGGTTCCCTAATAGGTTCCCTAATAGGTTCCCTAATTGGTTCCCTAATAGGTTCCCTAATAGGTTTCCTAATAGGTTCCCTAATAGGTTTCCTAATAGGTTCCCTAATAGGTTCCCTAATAGGTTCCCTAATAGGTTCCCTAATAGGTTGCCTAATTGGTTCCCTAATTGGTTCCCTAATCGGTTCCCTAATAGGTTCCCTAATTGGTTCCCTAATAGGTTCCCTAATTGGTTCCCTAATGGGTTCCCTAATAGGTCCCCTAATTGGTTCCCTAATTGGTTCCCTAATTGGTTCCCTAATTGGTTCCCTAATGTGTTCCCTAATTGCTTCCCTAATAGGTTCCCTAATAGGTTCCCTAATAGGTTCCCTAATAGGTTCCCTAATAGGTTCCCTAATTGGTTCCCTAATAGGTTCCCTAATAGGTTCCCTAATTGGTTCCCTAATAGGTTCCCTAATTGGTTCCCTAATTGGTTCCCTAATAGGTTTTACTAATAGGTTCCCTAATTGGTTCCCTAATAGGTTCCCTAATTGGTTCCCTAATAGGTTCCCTAATGGGTTCCCTAATAGGTTCCCTAATAGGTTCCCTAATGGATTCCCTAATAGGTTCCCTAATTGGTTCCCTAATTGGTTCCCTAATAGGTTCCCTAATAGGTTCCCTAATAGGTTCCCTAATAGGTTCCCTAATTGGTTCCCTAATAGGTTCCCTAATAGGTTCCCTAATAGGTTCCCTAATAGGTTCCCTAATAGGTTCCCCAATAGATTCCCTAATAGGTTCCCTAATAGGTTCCCTAGTTGGTTCCCTAATTGGTTCCCTAATTGGTTCCCTAATAGGTCCCCTAATTGGTTCCCTAATAGGTTCCCTCATTGGTTCCCTAATTGGTTCCCTAATAGGTTCCCTAATTGGTTCCCTAATAGGTTCCCTAATTGGTTCCCTAATTGGTTCCCTAATAGGTTCCCTAATAGGTTCCCTAATAGGCTCCCTAATAGGTTCCCCAATAGGTTCCCTAATAGGTTCCCTAATCGGTTCCCTAATAGGTTCCCTAATAGGTTCCCTAATTGGTTCCCTAATTGGTTCCCTAATAGGTTCCCTGTTAGGTTCCCTAATAGGTCCCCTAATTGGTTCCCTAATTGGTTCCCTAATTGGTTCCCTAATTGGTTCGCTAGTATGTTCCCCAATTGGTTCCCTAATAGGTTCCCTAATAGGTTCCCTAATAGGTTCCCTAATAGGTTCCCTAATAGGTTCCGTACTAGGTTCCCTAATAGGTTCCCTAATTGGTTCCCTAATAGCCTCCCTAATAGGTTCCCTAATTGGTTCCCTAATAGGTTTCCTAATAGGTTCCCTAATAGGTTCCGTTATAGGTTCCCTAATAGGTTCCCTAATAGGTTCCCTAGTTGGTTCCCTAATACGTTCCCTAATAGGTTCCCTAATTGGTTCCCTAATTGGTTCCCTAATAGGTTCCCTAATAGGTTCCCTAATTGGTTCCCTAATAGGTTCCCTAATTGGTTCCCTAATAGGTTCCCTAATTGGTTCCCTAATTGGTTCCCTAATAGGTTCCCTAATAGGTTCCCTAATGGGTTCCCTAATAGGTCCTCTAATTGGTTCCCTAATTGGTTCCCTAATTGGTTCCCTAATTGGTTCCCTAATAGGTTCCCTAATAGGTTCCCTAATTGATTCCCTAATTGGTTCCCTAATCGGTTCCCTAATAGGTTCCCTAATTGGTTCCCTAATAGGTTCCCTAATAGGTTCCCTAATGGGTTCCCTAATAGGTCCTCTAATTGGTTCCCTAATTGGTTCCCTAATTGGTTCCCTAATTGGTGCCCTAATAGGTTCCCTAATAGGTTCCCTAATAGGTTCCCTAAATGATTCCCTAATAGGTTCCCTAATTGGTTCCCTAATAGGTTCCCTAATAGGTTCCCTAATAGGTTCCCGAATAGGTTCCCTAATAGGTTCCCTAATTGGTTCCCTAATAGGTTCCCTAATTGATTCCCTAATAGGTTCCCTAATTGGTTCCCCAATAGGTTCCCTAATAGGTTCCCTAATAGGGTCCCTAATTGGTTCCCTAATTGGTTCCCTAATTGGTTCCCTAATTGGTTCCCTAATAGGTCCCCTAATTGGTTCCCTAATAGGTTCCCTCATTGGTTCCCTAATTGGTTCCCTAATAGGTTCCGTAATTGGTTCCCTAATAGGTTCCCTAATTGGTTCCCTAATAGGTTTCCTAATTGGTTCCCTAATTGGTTCCCTAATGGGTTCCCTAATTGGTTCACTAATAGGTTCCTTAATTGGTTCCCTAATTGGTTCCCTAATTGGTTCCCTAATAGGTTCCCTAATAGGTTCCCTAATAGGTTCCCTAATTGGTTCTCTAATAGGTTCCCTAATAGGTTCCCTAATTGGTTCCCTAATAGGTTCCCTAATTGGTTCCCTAATTGGTTCCCTAATAGGTTCCCTAAAAGGTTCCCTAATAGGCTCCCTAATAGGGTCCCTAACAGGTTCCCTAATAGGTTCCCTAATTGGTTCCCTAATAGGTTCCCTAATAGGTTCCCTAATAGGTTCCCTAATAGGTTCCCTAATTGGTTCCCTAATTGGTTCCCTAATAGGTTCCCTAATAGGTTCCCTAATAGGTTCCCTAATAGGTTCCCTAATAGGTTCCCTAATAGGTTCCCTAATAGGTTCCCTAATAGGTTCCCTAATTGGTTCCCTAATAGGTTCCCTGATTGGTTCCCTGATTGGTTCCCTAATAGGTTCCCTAATCGGTTCCCTAATCGGTTCCCTAATAAGTTCCCTAATAGGTTCCCTAATCGGTTCCCTAATAGGTTCCCTAATAGGTTCCCTAATAGGTTCCATAATTGGTTCCCTAATAGGTGCCCCAAAAGGTTCCCTAATTGGTTCCCTAATCGGTTCCCTAATCGGTTCCCTAATAGGTTCCCTAATTGGTTCCCTAATAGGTTCCCTAATTGGTTCCGTAATAGGTTCCCTAATAGGTTCCCTAATAGGTTCCCTAATAGGTTCCCTGATTGGTTCCCTGATTGGTTCCCTAATCGGTTCCCTAATCGGTTCCCTAATAGGTTCCCTAATCGGTTCCCTAATAGGTTCCCTAATAGGTTCCCTAATTGGTTCCCTAATTGGTTCCCTAATAGGTTCCCTAATAGGTTCCCTAATCGGTTCCCTAATCGGTTCCCTAATCGGTTCCCTAATCGGTTCCCTGATAGGTTCCCTAATAGGTTCCCTAATTGGTTCCCTAATAGGTTCCCTAATAGGTTCCCCAATAGGTTCCCATATTGGTTCCCTAATAGGTTCCCTAATTGGTTCCCTAATAGGTTCCCTAATTGGTTCTCTAATTGATTCCCTAATAGGTTCCCTAATAGGTTCCCTGATAGGTTCCCTAATAGGTTCCCTAATGGGTTCCCTAATAGGTTCCCTAATAGGTTCCCTAATTGGTTCCCTAATTGGTTCCCTAATAGGTTCCCTAATTGGTTCCCTAATTGGTTCCCTAATTGGTTCCCTAATTGGTTCCCTAATAGGTTCCCTAATTGGTTACCTAATCGATTCCCTAATCGGTTCCCTGATAGGTTCCCTAATAGGTTCCCTAATTGGTGCCCTAATAGGTTCCCTAATAGGTTCCCTAATAGGTTCCCATATTGGTTCCCTAATAGGTTCCCTAATTGGTTCCCTAATAGGTTCCCTAATTGGTTCCCTAATAGGTTCCCTAATTGGTTCCCTAATAGGTTCCCTAATAGGTTCCCTAATAGGTTCCCTAATAGGTTCCCTAATAGGTTCCCTAATAGGTTCCCTAATAGGTTCCCATATTGGTTCCCTAATAGGTTCCCTAATTGGTTCCCTAATAGGTTCCCTAATTGGTTCTCTAATTGATTCCCTAATAGGTTCCCTAATAGGTTCCCTGATAGGTTCCCTAATAGGTTCCCTAATGGGTTCCCTAATAGGTTCCCTAACAGGTTCCCTAATTGGTTCCCTAATTGGTTCCCTAATAGGTTCCCTAATAGGTTCCCTAATTGGTTCCCTAATTGGTTCCCTAATTGGTTCCCTAATAGGTTCCCTAATTGGTTACCTAATCGGTTCCCTAATCGGTTCCCTAATCGGTTCCCTGATAGGTTCCCTAATAGGTTCCCTAATTGGTGCCCTAATAGGTTCCCTAATAGGTTCCCTAATAGGTTCCCTAATTGGTTCCCTAATAGGTTCCCTGATTGGTTCCCTGATTGGTTCCCTAATAGGTTCCCTAATCGGTTCCCTAATCGGTTCCCTAATAAGTTCCCTAATAGGTTCCCTAATCGGTTCCCTAATAGGTTCCCTAATAGGTTCCCTAATAGGTTCCATAATTGGTTCCCTAATAGGTGCCCCAAAAGGTTCCCTAATTGGTTCCCTAATCGGTTCCCTAATCGGTTCCCTAATAGGTTCCCTAATTGGTTCCCTAATAGGTTCCCTAATTGGTTCCGTAATAGGTTCCCTAATAGGTTCCCTAATAGGTTCCCTAATAGGTTCCCTGATTGGTTCCCTGATTGGTTCCCTAATCGGTTCCCTAATCGGTTCCCTAATCGGTTCCCTAATCGGTTCCCTAATAGGTTCCCTAATAGGTTCCCTAATTGGTTCCCTAATTGGTTCCCTAATAGGTTCCCTAATAGGTTCCCTAATCGGTTCCCTAATCGGTTCCCTAATCGGTTCCCTAATCGGTTCCCTGATAGGTTCCCTAATAGGTTCCCTAATTGGTTCCCTAATAGGTTCCCTAATAGGTTCCCCAATAGGTTCCCATATTGGTTCCCTAATAGGTTCCCTAATTGGTTCCCTAATAGGTTCCCTAATTGGTTCTCTAATTGATTCCCTAATAGGTTCCCTAATAGGTTCCCTGATAGGTTCCCTAATAGGTTCCCTAATGGGTTCCCTAATAGGTTCCCTAATAGGTTCCCTAATTGGTTCCCTAATTGGTTCCCTAATAGGTTCCCTAATAGGTTCCCTAATTGGTTCCCTAATTGGTTCCCTAATTGGTTCCCTAATAGGTTCCCTAATTGGTTACCTAATCGATTCCCTAATCGGTTCCCTGATAGGTTCCCTAATTGGTGCCCTAATAGGTTCCCTAATAGGTTCCCTAATAGGTTCCCATATTGGTTCCCTAATAGGTTCCCTAATTGGTTCCCTAATAGGTTCCCTAATTGGTTTCCTAATAGGTTCCCTAATTGGTTCCCTAATAGGTTCCCTAATAGGTTCCCTAATAGGTTCCCTAATAGGTTCCCTAATAGGTTCCCTAATAGGTTCCCTAATAGGTTCCCATATTGGTTCCCTAATAGGTTCCCTAATTGGTTCCCTAATAGGTTCCCTAATTGGTTCTCTAATTGATTCCCTAATAGGTTCCCTAATAGGTTCCCTGATAGGTTCCCTAATAGGTTCCCTAATGGGTTCCCTAATAGGTTCCCTAACAGGTTCCCTAATTGGTTCCCTAATTGGTTCCCTAATAGGTTCCCTAATAGGTTCCCTAATTGGTTCCCTAATTGGTTCCCTAATTGGTTCCCTAATAGGTTCCCTAATTGGTTACCTAATCGGTTCCCTAATCGGTTCCCTAATCGGTTCCCTGATAGGTTCCCTAATAGGTTCCCTAATTGGTGCCCTAATAGGTTCCCTAATAGGTTCCCTAATAGGTTCCCATATTGGTTCCCTAATAGGTTCCCTAATTGGTTCCCTAATAGGTTCCCTAATTGGTTTCCTAATAGGTTCCCTAATTGGTTCCCTAATAGGTTCCCTAATAGGTTCCCTAATAGGTTCCCTAATAGGTTCCCTAATAGGTTCCCTAATAGGTCCCCTAATTGGTTCCCTAATTGGTTCCCTAATTGGTTCCCTAATTGGTTCCCTAATAGGTTCCCTAATAGGTTCCCTAATTGGTTCCCTAATAGGTTCCCTAATTGGTTCCCTAATTGGTTCGCTAATTGGTTCCCTAATAGGTTCCCTAATCGGTTCCCTAATCGGTTCCCGGATAGGTTCCCTAATAGGTTCCCTAATTGGTTCCCTAATAGGTTCCCTAATAGGTTCCCTAATAGGTTCCCTAATTGGTTCCCTAATAGGTTCCCTAATTGGTTCCCTAATAGGTTCCCTAATAGGTTCCCTAATAGGTCCCCTAATTGGTTCCCTAATAGGTTCCCTAATTGGTTCCCTAATGGGTTCCCTAATTGGTTCCCTGATAGGTTCCCTAATAGGTTCCCTAATAGGTTCCCTAATTGGTTCCCTAATTGGTTCCCTAATAGGTTCCCCAATAGGTTCCCTAATTGGTTCCCTAATAGGTTCCCTGATCGGTTCCCTGATTGGTTCCCTAATCGGTTCCCTAATCGGTTCCCTAATCGGTTCCCTAATCGGTTCCCTAATAGGTTCCCTAATAGGTTCCCTAATAGGTTCCCTAATAGGTTCCCTAATTGGTTCCCTAATGGGTTCCCTAATTGGTTCCCTAATAGGTTCCCTAATAGGTTCCCTAATAGGTTCCCTAATTGGTTCCCTAATAGGTTCCCTAAAAGGTTCCCTAATTGGTTCCCTAATCGGTTCCCTAATCAGTTCCCTAATAGGTTCCCTAAATTGGTTCCCTAATAGGTTCCCTAATAGGTTCCCTAATAGGTTTTCTAATTGGTTCCCTAATTGGTTCCCTAATAGGTTCCCTAAGAGGTTCCCTAATTGGTTCCCTAATAGGTTCCCTAATCGGTTCCCTAATAGGTTCCCTAATAGGTTCCCTAATTGGTGCCCTAATTGGTTCCCTAATTGGTTCCCTAATAGGTTCCCTAATTGGTTCCCTAATTGGTTCCCTAATAGGTTCCCTAATTGGTTCCCTAATAGGTTCCCTAATAGGTGCCCTAATAGGTTCCCTAATAGGTTCCCTAATAGGTTCACTAATAGGTTCCCTAATAGGTTCCCTAATTGGTTCCCTAATAGGTTCCCCAATAGGTTCCCTAATTGGTTCTATAATAGGTTCCCTAATTGGTTCCCTAATAGGTTCGCTAATAGGTTCCCTAATAGGTTCCCCAATAGGTTCCCTAATCGGTTCCCTAATAGGTTCCCTAATAGGTTCCCTAATAGGTTCCCTAATAGGTTCCCTAATGGGTTCCCTAATTGGTTCCCTAATTGGTTCCCTAATAGGTTCCCTAATAGGTTCCCTAATTGCTTCCCTAATCGGTTCCCTAATCGCTTCCCTAATAGGTTCCCTAATTGGTTCCCTAATAGGTTCCCTAATAGGTTCCCTAATTGGTTCCCATATTGGTTCCCTAATAGGTTCCCTAATTGGTTCCCTAATAGGTTCCCTAATTGGTTCCCTAATAGGTTCCCTAATAGGTTCCCTAATAGGTTCCCTAATAGGTTCCCTAATTGGTTCCCGAATTGGTTCCCTAAAAGGTTCCCTAATAGGTTCCCTAATTGGTTCCCTAATAGGTTCCCTAATTGGTTCCCTAATTGGTTCCCTAATTGGTTCCCTAATAGATTCCCTAATTGGTTCCCTAATAGGTTCCCTAATAGGTTCCCTAATAGGTTCCCTAAAAGGTTCCCTAATTGGTTCCCTAATTGGTTCCCTAATAGGTTCCCTAATTGGTTCCCTAATTGGTTCCCTAATTGGTTCCCTAATGGGTTCCCTAATTGGTTCCCTAATAGGTTCCCTAATTGGTTCCCTAATAGGTTCCCTAATTGGTTCCCTAATTGGTTCCCTAATGGGTTCCCTAATTGGTTCCCTAATAGGTTCCCTAATTGGTCCCCTAATAGGTTCCCTAATAGGTTCCTTGATTGGTACCCTAATTGGTTCCCTAATTGGTTCCCTAGTAGGTTCCCTAATAGGTTTCCTAATTGGTTCTCTAATAGGTTCCCTAATTGGTTCCCTAATTCGTTCTCTAATAGGTTCCCCAATTGGTTCCCTAACAGGTTCCCTGATTGGTTCCCTGATTGGTTCCCTAATCGGTTCTCTAATCAGTTCCCTAATAGGTTCCCTAATAGGTTCCCTAATTGGTTCCCTAATAGGTTCCCTAATAGGTTCCCTAATTGGTTCCCTAATTGGTTCCCTAATAGGTTCCCTAATAGGTTCCCTAATTGGTTCCCTAATTGGTTTCCCTAATAGGTTCCCTAATAGGTTCCCTAATTGGTTCCCTATTCGGTTCCCTAATCGGTTCCCTAATAGGTTCCCTAATTGGTTCCCTAATAGGTTTGCTAATTGGTTCCCTAATTGGTTCCCTAATAGGTTCCCTAATAGGATCCCTAATAGGTTCCCTAATAGGTTCCCTAATAGGTTTTCTAATTGGTTCCCTAATTGGTTCCCTAATAGGTTCCCTAATCGGTTCCCTAATAGGTTCCCTAATAGGTTCCCTAATTGGTTCCCTAATTGGTTCCCTAATTGATTCCCTAATAGGTTCCCTAATTGGTTCCCTAATTGGTTCCCTAATTGGTTCCCTAATAGGTTCCCTAATAGGTTCCCTAATAGGTTCCCTATTAGGTTCCCTAATAGGTTCCCTAATAGGTTCCCTAATAGGTTCCCTAATTGGTTCCCTAATAGGTTCCCTAATTGGTTCCCTAATAGGTGCCCTAATAGGTTCCCTAATAGGGTCCCTAATTGGTTCCCTAATTGGTTCCCTAATTGGTTCCCTAATAGGTTCCCTAATAGGTTCCCTAAAAGGTTCCCTAATAGGTTCCCTAATAGGTTCCCTAATTGGTTCCCTAATTGGTTCCCTAACAGGTTCCCTAATAGGTTCCCTAATTGGTTCCCTAATCGGTTCCCTAATCGGTTCCCTAATAGGTTCCCTAATAGGTTCCCTAATAGGTTCCCTAATTGGTTCCCTGATTGGTTGCCTAATAGGTTCCCTAATAGGTTCCCTAATAGGTTCCCTAATAGGTTCCCTAATTGGTTCCCTAATGGGTTCCCTAATGGGTTCCCTAATAGGTTCCCTAATAGGTTCCCTAATAGGCTCCCTAATTGGTTCCCTAATAGGTTCCCTAATAGGTTCCCTAATTGGTTCCCTAATTGGTTCCCTAATAGGTTCCCTAATTGGTTCCCTAATAGGTTCCCTAATAGGTTCCCTAAAAGGTTCCCTAATAGGTTCCCTAATAGGTTCCCTAATAGGTTCCCTAATAGGTTCCCTAATTGGTTCCCTAATTGGTTCCCTAATAGGTTCCCTAATAGGTGCCCTAATCGGTTCCCTAATAGGTTCCCTAATAGGTTCCCTAATAGGTTCCCTAATTGGTTCCCTAATAGGTTCCCTAATAGGTTCCCTAATAGGTTCCCTAATAGGTTCCCTAATTGGTTCCCTATTTGGTTTCCTAATAGGTTCCCTAATTGGTTCCCTAATTGGTTCCCTAATAGGTTCCCTAATAGGTTCCTTATTGGTTCCCTAATAGGTTCCCTAATTGGTTCCCTGATAGGTTCCCTAATAGGTTCCCTAATTGGTTCCCTAATAGGTTCCCTAATTGGTTCCCTAATAGGTTCCCTAATAGGTTCCCTAATAGGTTCCCTAATAGGATCCCTAATAGGTTCCCTAATTGGTTCCCTAATAGGTTCCCTAATTGGTTCCCTAATTGGTTCCCTAATAGGTTCCCTAACAGGTTCCCTAATAGGTTCCCTAATAGGTTCCCTAATTGGTTCCCCAATAGGTTCCCTAATAGGTTCCCTAATAGGTTCCCTAATAGGTTCCCTAATTGGTTCCCTAATTGGTTCCCTAATAGGTTCCCTAATTGGTTCCCTAATAGGTTCCCTAATAGGTTCCCTAATAGGTTCCCTAATAGGTTCCCTAATAGGTTCCCCGATAGGTTCCCTAATTGGTTCCCTAATAGGTTCCCTGATTGGTTCCCTGATTGGTTCCCTAATCGGTTCCCTAATCAGTTCCCTAATAGGTTCCCTAATAGGTTCCCTAATTGGTTCCCTAATAGGTTCCCTAATAGGTTCCCTAATTGGTTCCCTAATTGGTTCCCTAATAGGTTCCCTAATAGGTTCCCTAATTGGTTCCCTAATTGGTTTCCCTAATAGGTTCCCTAATAGGTTCCCTAATTGGTTCCCTATTCGGTTCCCTAATCGGTTCCTTAAAAGGTTCCCTAATTGGTTCCCTAATAGGTTCCCTAATAGGATCCCTAATAGGTTCCCTTATTGGTTCCCTAATAGGTTCCCTAATTGGTTCCCTAATTGGTTCCCTAATAGGTTCCCTAATAGGTTCCCTAATAGGTTCCCTAATAGGTTCCCTAATTGGTTCCCCAATAGGTTCCCTAATAGGTTCCCTAATAGGTTCCCTAGTAGGTTCCCTAATTGGTTCCCTAATTGGTTCCCTAATAGGTTCCCTAATTGGTTCCCTAATAGGTTCCCTAATAGGTTCCCTAATAGGTTCCCTAATAGGTTCCCTAATAGGTTCCCCGATAGGTTCCCTAATTGGTTCCCTAATGGGTTCCCTGATTGGTTCCCTGATTGGTTCCCTAATCGGTTCCCTAATCAGTTCCCTAATAGGTTCCCTAATAGGTTCCCTAATTGGTTCCCTAATAGGTTCCCTAATAGGTTCCCTAATTGGTTCCCTAATTGGTTCCCTAATAGGTTCCCTAATAGGTTCCCTAATTGGTTCCCTAATTGGTTTCCCTAATAGGTTCCCTAATAGGTTCCCTAATTGGTTCCCTATTCGGTTCCCTAATCGGTTCCCTAATAGGTTCCCTAATTGGTTCCCTAATAGGTTCCCTGATTGGTTCCCTAATTGGTTCCCTAATAGGTTTTCTAATTGGTTCCCTAATTGGTTCCCTAATTGGTTCCCTAATAGATTCCCTAATTGGTTCCCTAATAGGTTCCCTAATAGGTTCCCTAATAGGTTCCCTAAAAGGTTCCCTAATTGGTTCCCTAATTGGTTCCCTAATAGGTTCCCTAATTGGTTCCCTAATTGGTTCCCTAATTGGTTCCCTAATGGGTTCCCTAATTGGTTCCCTAATAGGTTCCCTAATTGGTTCCCTAATAGGTTCCCTAATTGGTTCCCTAATTGGTTCCCTAATAGGTTCCCTAATAGGTTCCCTAATAGGTTCCCTAATTGGTCCCCTAATAGGTTCCCTAATAGGTTCCTTGATTGGTTCCCTAATTGGTTCCCTAATTGGTTCCCTAGTAGGTTCCCTAATAGGTTTCCTAATTGGTTCTCTAATAGGTTCCCTAATTGGTTCCCTAATTGGTTCCCTAATAGGTTCCCTGATTGGTTCCCTGATTGGTTCCCTAATCGGTTCTCTAATCAGTTCCCTAATAGGTTCCCTAATAGGTTCCCTAATTGGTTCCCTAATAGGTTCCCTAATAGGTTCCCTAATTGGTTCCCTAATTGGTTCCCTAATAGGTTCCCTAATAGGTTCCCTAATTGGTTCCCTAATTGGTTTCCCTAATAGGTTCCCTAATAGGTTCCCTAATTGGTTCCCTATTCGGTTCCCTAATCGGTTCCCTAATAGGTTCCCTAATTGGTTCCCTAATAGGTTTGCTAATTGGTTCCCTAATTGGTTCCCTAATAGGTTCCCTAATAGGTTCCCTAATAGGTTCCCTAATAGGTTCCCTAATAGGTTTTCTAATTGGTTCCCTAATTGGTTCCCTAATAGGTTCCCTAATAGGTTCCCTAATTGGTTCCCTAATAGGTTCCCTAATCGGTTCCCTAATAGGTTCCCTAATAGGTTCCCTAATTGGTTCCCTAATTGGTTCCCTAATTGATTCCCTAATAGGTTCCCTAATTGGTTCCCTAATTGGTTCCCTAATAGGTTCCCTAATTGGTTCCCTAATAGGTTCCCTAATAGGTTCCCTAATAGGTTCCCTAATAGGTTCCCTAATAGGTTCCCTAATAGGTTCCCTAATTGGTTCCCATATTGGTTCCCTAATAGGTTCCCTAATTGGTTCCCTAATAGGTGCCCTAATAGGTTCCCTAATAGGTTCCCTAATTGGTTCCCTAATTGGTTCCCTAATTGGTTCCCTAATAGGTTCCCTAATAGGTTCCCTAAAAGGTTCCCTAATAGGTTCCCTAATAGGTTCCCTAATTGGTTCCCTAATTGGTTCCCTAACAGGTTCCCTAATAGGTTCCCTAATTGGTTCCCTAATCGGTTCCCTAATCGGTTCCCTAATAGGTTCCCTAATAGGTTCCCTAATAGGTTCCCTAATTGGTTCCCTGATTGGTTGCCTAATAGGTTCCCTAATAGGTTCCCTAATAGGTTCCCTAATTGGTTCCCTAATGGGTTCCCTAATCGGTTCCCTAATAGGTTCCCTAATAGGTTCCCTAATAGGTTCCCTAATAGGCTCCCTAATTGGTTCCCTAATAGGTTCCCTAATAGGTTCCCTAATTGGTTCCCTAATTGGTTCCCTAATAGGTTCCCTAATTGGTTCCCTAATAGGTTCCCTAATAGGTTCCCTAAAAGGTTCCCTAATAGGTTCCCTAATAGGTTCCCTAATAGGTTCCCTAATAGGTTCCCTAATTGGTTCCCTAATTGGTTCCCTAATAGGTTCCCTAATAGGTGCCCTAATCGGTTCCCTAATAGGTTCCCTAATAGGTTCCCTAATAGGTTCCCTAATTGGTTCCCTAATAGGTTCCCTAATAGGTTCCCTAATAGGTTCCCTAATAGGTTCCCTAATTGGTTCCCTATTTGGTTTCCTAATAGGTTCCCTAATTGGTTCCCTAATTGGTTCCCTAATAGGTTCCCTAATAGGTTCCTTATTGGTTCCCTAATAGGTTCCCTAACTGGTTCCCTAATAGGTTCCCTAATAGGTTCCCTAATTGGTTCCCTAATAGGTTCCCTAATTGGTTCCCTAATAGGTTCCCTAATAGGTTCCCTAATAGGTTCCCTAATAGGTTCCCTAATAGGATCCCTAATAGGTTCCCTAATTGGTTCCCTAATAGGTTCCCTAATTGGTTCCCTAATAGGTTCCCTAATAGGTTCCCTAATAGGTTCCCTAATAGGTTCCCTAATAGGTTCCCTAATTGGTTCCCCAATAGGTTCCCTAATAGGTTCCCTAATAGGTTCCCTAACAGGTTCCCTAATTGGTTCCCTAATTGGTTCCCTAATAGGTTCCCTAATTGGTTCCCTAATAGGTTCCCTAATAGGTTCCCTAATAGGTTCCCTAATAGGTTCCCTAATAGGTTCCCCGATAGGTTCCCTAATTGGTTCCCTAATAGGTTCCCTGATTGGTTCCCTGATTGGTTCCCTAATCGGTTCCCTAATAGGTTCCCTAATAGGTTCCCTAATAGGTTCCCTAATTGGTTCCCTAATAGGTTCCCTAATAGGTTCCCTAATTGGTTCCCTAATTGCTTCCCTAATAGGTTCCCTAATAGGTTCCCTAATTGGTTCCCTAATTGGTTTCCCTAATAGGTTCCCTAATAGGTTCCCTAATTGGTTCCCTATTCGGTTCCCTAATCGGTTCCCTAATAGGTTCCCTAATTGGTTCCCTAATAGGTTCCCTAATAGGATCCCTAATAGGTTCCCTAATTGGTTCCCTAATAGGTTCCCTAATTGGTTCCCTAATTGGTTCCCTAATAGGTTCCCTAATAGGTTCCCTAATAGGTTCCCTAATAGGTTCCCTAATTGGTTCCCCAATAGGTTCCCTAATAGGTTCCCTAATAGGTTCCCTAATTGGTTCCCTAATTGGTTCCCTAATAGGTTCCCTAATTGGTTCCCTAATAGGTTCCCTAATAGGTTCCCTAATAGGTTCCCTAATAGGTTCCCTAATAGGTTCCCCGATAGGTTCCCTAATTGGTTCCCTAATAGGTTCCCTGATTGGTTCCCTGATTGGTTCCCTAATCGGTTCCCTAATCAGTTCCCTAATAGGTTCCCTAATAGGTTCCCTAATTGGTTCCCTAATAGGTTCCCTAATAGGTTCCCTAATTGGTTCCCTAATTGGTTCCCTAATAGGTTCCCTAATAGGTTCCCTAATTGGTTCCCTAATTGGTTTCCCTAATAGGTTCCCTAATAGGTTCCCTAATTGGTTCCCTATTCGGTTCCCTAATCGGTTCCCTAATAGGTTCCCTAATTGGTTCCCTAACAGGTTCCCTGATTGGTTCCCTAATTGGTTCCCTAATAGGTTTTCTAATTGGTTCCCTAATTGGTTCCCTAATAGGTTCCCTAATAGGTTCCCTAATTGGTTCCCTAATAGGTTCCCTAATCGGTTCCCTAATAGGTTCCCTAATAGGTTCCCTAATTGGTTCCCTAATTGGTTCCCTAATTGATTCCCTAATAGGTTCCCTAATTGGTTCCCTAATTGGTTCCCTAATAGGTTCCCTAATAGGTTCCCTAATAGGTTCCCTAATAGGTTCCCTAATAGGTTCCCTAACTGGTTCCCTAATTGGTTCCCTAATCGGTTCCCTAATTGGTTCCCTAATAGGTTCCCTAATAGGTTCCCTAATTGGTTCCCTAATTGGTTCCCTAAATGGTTCCCTAATAGGTTCCCTAATACGTTCCCTAATAGGTTCCCTAATTGGTTCCCTAATGGGTTCCCTAATTGGTACCCTAATCGGTTCCCTAATAGGTTCCCTAATAGGTTCCCTAATAGGCTCCCTAATTGCTTCCCTAATAGGTTCCCTAATAGGTTCCCTAATTGGTTCCCTAATTGGTTCCCTAATAGGTTCCCATAATTGGTTCCCTAATTGGTTCCCTAATAGGTTCCCTAATAGGTTCCCTAATCGGTTCCCTAATGGGTTCCCTAATAGGTTCCCTAATTGGTTCCCTAATAGGTTCCCTAATAGGTTCCCTAATAGGTTCCCTAATAGGTTCCCTAATTGGTTCCCTATTTAGTTTCCTAATAGGTTCCCTAATAGGTTCCCTAATTGGTTCCCTAATTGGTTCCCTAATAGGTTCCCTAATAGGTTCCCTAATTGGTTCCCTAATAGGTTCCCTAATTGGTTCCCTAATAGGTTCCCTAATAGGTTCCCTAATAGGTTCCCTAATTGGTTCCCTAATTGGTTCCCTAATAGGTTCCTTAATTGGTTCCCTAATTGGTTCCTTAATTGGTTCCCTAATAGGTTCCCTAATTGGTTCCAGAATAGGTTCCCTAATTGGTTCCCTAATAGGTTCCCTAATAGGTTCCCTAATTGGTTCCCTAATAGGTTCCCTAATTGGTTCCCTAATAGGTTCCCTAATTGGTTCCCTAATTGGTTCCCTAATAGGTTCCTTAATTGGTTCCCTAATTGGTTCCTCAATTGGTTCCCTAATAGGTTCCCTAATTGGTTCCAGAATAGGTTCCCTAATTGGTTCCCTAATTGGTTCTCTAATAGGTTCCCTAATTGGTTCCCTAATAGGTTCCCTAATTGGTTCCCTAATAGGTTCCCTAATTGGTCCCCTAATAGGTTCCCTAATAGGTTCCCTAATAGGTTCCCTAATAGGTTCCCTAATAGGTTCCCTAATAGGTTCCCTAATAGGTTCCCTAATAGGTTCCCTAATAGGTTCCCTAATAGGTTCCCTAATAGGTTCCCTAATTGGTTCCCTAATTGGTTCCCTAATAGGTTCCCTAATTGGTTCCGTAATAGGTTCCCTAATAGGTTCCCTAATAGGTTCCCTAATAGGTTCCCTAATAGGTTCCCTAATTGGTTCCCTAATTGGTTCCCTAATAGGTTCCCTAATAGGTTCCCTAATCGGTTCCCTAATAGGTTCCCTAATAGGTTCCCTAATAGGTTCCCTAATAGGTTCCCTAATTGGTTCCCTAATAGGTTTCCTAATAGGTTCCCTAAAAGGTTCCCTAATAGGTTCCCTACTTGGTTCCCTAATTGGTTCCCTAATTGGTTCCCTAATTGGTTCCCTAATAGGTTCCCTAATTGGTTCCCTAATAGGTTCCCTAATTGGTCACCTAATTGGTTCCCTAATAGGTTCCCTAATAGGTTCCCTAATAGGTTCCCTAATAGGTTCCCTAATGGGTTCCCTAATAGGTTCCCTAATAGGTTCCCTAATTGGTTCCCTAATTGGTTCCCTAATAGGTTCCCTAATTGGTTCCCTAATAGGTTCCCTAATTGGTTCCCTCATAGGTTCCCAAATAGGTTCCCTAATTGGTTCCCTAATTGGTTCCCTAATAGGTCCCCTAATAGGTTCCCTAATAGGTCCCCTAATAGGTTCCCTAATAGGTTCCCTAATAGGTTCCCTAATAGGTTCCCTAATAGGTTCCCTAATAGGTTCCCTAATTGGTTCCCTAATTGGTTCCCTAATAGGTTCCCTAATTGGTTCCCTAATAGGTTCCCTAATTGGTTCCCTAATGGGTTCCCTAATTGGTTCCCTAATAGGTTCCCTAATAGGTTCCCTAATAGGTTCCCTAATAGGTTCCCTAATAGGTTCCCTAATTGGTTCCCTAATTGGTTCCCTAATAGGTTCCCTAATAGGTTCCCTAATCGGTTCCCTAATAGGTTCCCTAATAGGTTCCCTAATTGGTTCCCTAATAGGTTCCCTAATTGGTTCCCTAATTGGTTCCCTAATTGGTTCCCTAATTGGTTCCCTAATTGGTTCCCTAATTGGTTCCCTGATGGGTTCCCTAATTGGTTCCCTAATAGGTTCCTTAATTGGTTCCCTAATTGGTTCCTTAATTGGTTCCCTAATAGTTTCCTAATTGGTTCCCTAATAGGTTCCCTAATTGGTTCCCTAAGTGGTTCTCTAATAGGTTCCCTAATAGGTTCCCTAATAGGTTCCCTAATTGGTTCCCCAATAGGTTCCCTAATAGGTTCCCTAATAGGTTCCCTAGTAGGTTCCCTAATTGGTTCCCTAATTGGTTCCCTAATAGGTTCCCTAATTAATTCCCTAATAGGTTCCCTAATAGGTTCCCTAATAGGTTCCCTAATAGGTTCCCTAATAGGTTCCCCGATAGGTTCCCTAATTGGTTCCCTAATAGGTTCCCTGATTGGTTCCCTGATTGGTTCCCTAATCGGTTCCCTAATCAGTTCCCTAATAGGTTCCCTAATAGGTTCCCTAATTGGTTCCCTAATAGGTTCCCTAATAGGTTCCCTAATTGGTTCCCTAATTGGTTCCCTAATAGGTTCCCTAATAGGTTCCCTAATTGGTTCCCTAATTGGTTTCCCTAATAGGTTCCCTAATAGGTTCCCTAATTGGTTCCCTAATTGGTTCCCTAATCGGTTCCCTAATAGGTTCCCTAATTGGTTCCCTAACAGGTTCCCTGATTGGTTCCCTAATTGGTACCCTAATAGGTTTTCTAATTGGTTCCCTAATTGGTTCCCTAATAGGTTCCCTAATAGGTTCCCTAATTGGTTCCCTAATAGGTTCCCTAATCGGTTCCCTAATAGGTTCCCTAATAGGTTCCCTAATTGGTTCCCTAATTGGTTCCCTAATTGATTCCCTAATAGGTTCCCTAATTGGTTCCCTAATTGGTTCCCTAATAGGTTCCCTAATAGGTTCCCTAATAGGTTCCCTAATAGGTTCCCTAATAGGTTCCCTAACTGGTTCCCTAATCGGTTCCCTAATCGGTTCCCTAATCGGTTCCCTAATAGGTTCCCTAATAGGTTCCCTAATTGGTTCCCCAATTGGTTGCCTAATAGGTTCCCTAATAGGTTCCCTAATACGTTCCCTAATAGGTTCCCTAATTGGTTCCCTAATGGGTTCCCTAATTGGTACCCTAATCGGTTCCCTAATAGGTTCCCTAATAGGTTCCCTAATTGCTTCCCTAATAGGTTCCCTAATAGGTTCCCTAATTGGTTCCCTAATTGGTTCCCTAATAGGTTCCCATAATTGGTTCCCTAATTGGTTCCCTAATAGGTTCCCTAATAGGTTCCCTAATCGGTTCCCTAATAGGTTCCCTAATTGGTTCCCTAATAGGTTCCCTAATAGGTTCCCTAATAGGTTCCCTAATAGGTTCCCTAATAGGTTCCCTAATTGGTTTCCTAATAGGTTCCCTAATAGGTTCCCTAATTGGTTCCCTAATTGGTTCCCTAATAGGTTCCCTAATAGGTTCCCTAATTGGTTCCCTAATTGGTTCCCTAATTGGTTCCCTAATAGGTTCCCTAATAGGTTCCCTAATTGGTTCCCTAATAGGTTCCCTAATTGGTTCCCTAATAGGTTCCCTAATAGGTTCCCTAATAGGTTCCCTAATAGGATCCCTAATAGGTTCCCTAATAGGTTCCCTAATTGGTTCCCTAATAGGTTCCCTAATTGGTTCCCTAATAGGTTCCCTAATTGGTTCCCTAATTGGTTCCCTAATAGGTTCCTTAATTGGTTCCCTAATTGGTTCCTTAATTGGTTCCCTAATAGGTTCCCTAATTGGTTCCAGAATAGGTTCCCTAATTGGTTCCCTAATTGGTTCTCTAATAGGTTCCCTAATTGGTTCCCTAATAGGTTCCCTAATTGGTTCCCTAATAGGTTCCCTAATTGGTCCCCTAATTGGTTCCCTAATAGGTTCCCTAATAGGTTCCCTAATAGGTTCCCTAATAGGTTCCCTAATAGGTTCCCTAATAGGTTCCCTAATAGGTTCCCTAATAGGTTCCCTAATAGGTTCCCTAATAGGTTCCCTAATTGGTTCCCTAATTGGTTCCCTAATAGGTTCCCTAATTGGTTCCGTAATAGGTTCCCTAATAGGTTCCCTAATAGGTTCCCTAATAGGTTCCCTAATAGGTTCCCTAATTGGTTCCCTAATTGGTTCCCTAATAGGTTCCCTAATAGGTTCCCTAATCGGTTCCCTAATAGGTTCCCTAATAGGTTCCCTAATAGGTTCCCTAATTGGTTCCCTAATAGGTTTCCTAATAGGTTCCCTAAAAGGTTCCCTAATAGGTTCCCTACTTGGTTCCCTAATTGGTTCCCTAATTGGTTCCCTAATTGGTTCCCTAATAGGTTACCTAATTGGTTCCCTAATTGGTTCCCTAATGGGTTCCCTAATTGGTTCCCTAAAAGGTTCCTTAATTGGTTCCCTAATTGGTTCCTTAATTGGTTCCCTAATTGGTTCCCTAATTGTTTCCCTAATGGGTTCCCTAATTGGTTCCCTAAGTGGTTCTCTAATAGGTTCCCTAATTGGTTCCCTAATAGGTTCCCTAATTGGTTCCCTAATAGGTTCCCTAATTGGTCACCTAATTGGTTCCCTAATAGGTTCCCTAATAGGTTCCCTAATAGGTTCCCTAATAGGTTCCCTAATGGGTTCCCTAATAGGTTCCCTAATAGGTTCCCTAATAGGTTCCCTAATTGGTTCCCTAATTGGTTCCCTAATAGGTTCCCTAATTGGTTCCCTAATAGGTTCCCTAATTGGTTCCCTCATAGGTTCCCAAATAGGTTCCCTAATTGGTTCCCTAATAGGTTCCCTAATAGGTTCCCTAATTGGTTCCCTAATTGGTTCCCTAATAGGTCCCCTAATAGGTTCCCTAATAGGTCCCCTAATAGGTTCCCTAATAGGTTCCCTAATAGGTTCCCTAATAGGTTCCCTAATAGGTTCCCTAATTGGTTCCCTAATTGGTTCCCTAATTGGTTCCCTAATAGGTTCCCTAATTGGTTCCCTAATAGGTTCCCTAATTGGTTCCCTAATGGGTTCCCTAATTGGTTCCCTAATAGGTTCCCTAATAGGTTCCCTAATAGGTTCCCTAATAGGTTCCCTAATAGGTTCCCTAATTGGTTCCCTAATTGGTTCCCTAATAGGTTCCCTAATAAGTTCCCTAATCGGTTCCCGAATAGGTTCCCTAATAGGTTCCCTAATTGGTTCCCTAATAGGTTCCCTAATTGGTTCCCTAATTGGTTCCCTAATTGGTTCCCTAATTGGTTCCCTAATTGGTTCCCTAATTGGTTCCCTGATGGGTTCCCTAATTGGTTCCCTAATAGGTTCCTTAATTGGTTCCCTAATTGGTTCCTTAATTGGTTCCCTAATAGTTTCCTAATTGGTTCCCTAATAGGTTCCCTAATTGGTTCCCTAAGTGGTTCTCTAATAGGTTCCCTAATTGGTTCCCTAATAGGTTCCCTAATTGGTTCCCTAATAGGTTCCCTAATCGGTCCCCTAATTGGTTCCCTAATAGGTTCCCTAATAGGTTCCCTAATAGGTTCCCTAATAGGTTCCCTAATGGGTTCCCTAATAGGTTCCCTAATAGGTTCCCTAATAGGTTCCCTAATTGGTTCCCTAATTGCTTCCCTAATAGGTTCCCTAATAGGTTCCCTAATAGGTTCCCTAATTGGTTTCCTCATAGGTTCCCAAATAGGTTCCCTAATAGGTTCCCTGATAGGTTCCCTAATCGGTTCCCTAATCGGTTCCCTAATAGGTTCCCTAATAGGTTCCCTAATAGGTTCCCTAATAGGTTCCCTAATAGGTTCCCTAATAGGTTCCCTAATTGGTTCCCTAATTGGTTCCCTAATAGGTTCCCTAATTGGTTCCCTAATAGGTTCCCTAATTGGTTCCCTAATAGGTTACCTAATAGGTTCCCTAATTGGTTCCCTAATAGGTTCCCTAATAGGTTCCCTAATTGGTTCCCTAATAGGTTCCCTAATAGGTTCCCTAATAGGTTCCCTGATTGGTTCCCTAATTGGTTCCCTAATAGGTTCCCTAATAGGTTCCCTAATAGGTTCCCTAATAGGTTCCCTAATAGGTTCCCTAATAGGTTCCCTAATTAGTTCCCTAATTGGTTCCCTAATAGGTTCCCTAATCGGTTCCCTAATAGGTTCCCTAATAGGTTCCCTAATTGGTTCCCTAATAGGTTCCCTAATAGGTTCCCTAATAGGTTCCCTAATAGGTTCCCTAATAGGTTACCTAATAGGTTCCCTAATTGGTTCCCTAATTGGTTCCCTAATAGGTTCCCTAATAGGTTCCCTAATTGGTTCCCTAATAGGTTCCCTAATTGGTTCCCTAATAGGTTCCCTAATAGGTTCCCTAATAGGTTCCCTAATAGGTTCCCTAATTGGTTCCCTAATTGGTTCCCTAATAGGTTCCCTAATTGGTTCCCTAATAGGTTCCCTAATAGGTTCCCTAATTGGTTCCCTAATAGGTTCCCTAATAGGTTCCCTAATTGGTTCCCTAATAGGTTCCCTAATTGGTTCCCTAATAGGTTCCCTAATAGGTTCCCTAATAGGTTCCCTAATAGGTTCCCTAATAGGTTCCCTAATAGGTCCCCTAATTGGTTCCCTAATTGATTCCCTAATAGGTTCCCTAATAGGTCCCCTAATTGGTTCCCTAATTGGTTCCCTAATTGGTTCCCTAATAGGTTCCCTAATTGGTTCCCTAATAGGTTCCCTAATAGGTTCCCTAATTGGTTCCCTAATTGGTTCCCTAATAGGTTCCCTAATTGGTTCCCTAATAGGTTCCCTAATTGGTTCCCTAATTGGTTCCCTAATGGGTTCCCTAATTGGTTCCCTAATAGGTTCCCTAATAGGTTCCCTAATAGGTTCCCTAATTGCTTCCCTAATAGGTTCCCTAATAGGTTCCCTAATAGGTTCCCTAATTGGTTCCCTAATTGGTTCCCTAATAGGTTCCCTAATAGGTTCCCTAATAGGTTCCCTAATAGGTTCCCTAATAGGTTCCCTAATTGGTTCCCTAATTGGTTCCCTAATAGGTTCCCTAATAGGTTCCCTAATCGGTTCCCTAATAGGTTCCCTAATAGGTTCCCTAATTGGTTCCCTAATAGGTTCCCTAATAGGTTCCCTAATAGGTTCCCTAATAGGTTCCCTAATAGGTTACCTAATAGGTTCCCTAATTGGTTCCCTAATAGGTTCCCTAATAGGTTCCCTAATAGGTTCCCTAATTGGTTCCCTAATAGGTTCCCTAATTGGTTCCCTAATAGGTTCCCTAATAGGTTCCCTAATAGGTTCCCTAATAGGTTCCCTAATAGGTTCCCTAATAGGTCCCCTAATTGGTTCCCTAATTGATTCCCTAATAGGTTCCCTAATAGGTCCCCTAATTGGTTCCCTAATTGGTTCCCTAATTGGTTCCCTAATAGGTTCCCTAATTGGTTCCCTAATAGGTTCCCTAATAGGTTCCCTAATTGGTTCCCTAATAGGTTCCCTAATTGGTTCCCTAATAGGTTCCCTAATAGGTTCCCTAATTGGTTCCCTAATTGGTTCCCTAATAGGTTCCCTAATAGGTTCCCTAATAGGTTCCCTAATTGGTTCCCTAATTGGTTCCCTAATAGGTCCCCTAATTGGTTCCCTAATTGGTTCCCTAATTGGTTCCCTAATAGGTTCCCTAATTGGTTCCCTGATAGGTTCCCTAATTGCTTCCCTAATTGGTTCCCTACTTGGTTCCCTAATTGGTTCCCTAATAGGTTCCCTAATACGTTCCCTAATAGGTTCCCTAATTGGTTCCTTAATTGGTTCCCTGATAGGTTCCCTAATTGGTTCCCTAATAGGTTCCCTAATACGTGCCCTAATTGGTTCCCTAATAGGTTCCCTAATAGGTCCCCTAATATGTTTCCTAACTGGTTCCCTAATTGGTTCCCTAATAGGTGCCCTAATTGGTTCCCTAGTTCCCTAATTGGTTCCCTAATAGGTTCCCTAATAGAATTCCTAATTGGTTCCCTAATAGGTTCCCTAATAGGTTCCCTAATAGGTTCCCTAATAGGTTCTCTAAGAGGTTCCCTAATAGGTTCCCTAATTGGTTCCCTAATAGGTTCCCTAATAGGTTCCCTAATAGGTTCCCTAATAGGTTCCCTAATAGGTTCCCTAATAGGTTCCCTAATTGGTTCCCTAATAGGTTCCCTAATAGGTTCCCTAATAGGTTCCCTAATAGGTTCGCTAATTGGTTCCCTAATAGGTTCCCTAATTGGTTCCCTAATAGGTTCCCTAATAGGTTCCCTAAAAGGTTCCCTAATAGGTTCCCTAATTGGTTCCCTAATTGGTTTCCTAATAGGTTCCCTAATAGGTTCCCTAATAGGTTCCCTAATAGGTTCCCTAAATGATTCCCTAATCGGTTCTCTAATAGGTTCCCTAATAGGTTCCCTAATAGGTTCCCTAATTGGTTCCCTAATAGGTTCCCTAATAGGTTCCCTAATAGGTTCCCTAATAGGTTCCCTAATTGGTTCCCTAATAGGTTCCCTAATAGGTTCCCTAATAGGTTCCCTAATAGGTTCCCTAATTGGTTCCCTAATAGGTTCCCTAATTGGTTCCCTAATAGGTTCCCTAATAGGTTCCCTAATAGGTTCCCTAATAGGTTCCTTAATAGGTTCCCTGATTGGTTCCCTAATTGGTTTTCTAATAGGTTCCCTAATAGGTTGCCTAATAGGTTCCCTAATAGGTTCCCTAATAGGTTCCCTAATTGGTTCCCTAATTGGTTCCCTAATTGGTTCCCTAATTGGTTCCCTAATTGGCTCCCTAATAGGTTCCCTAATAGGTTCCCTAATAGGTTCCCTAATTGGTTCCCTAATAGGTTCCCTAATAGGTTCCCTAATAGGTTCCTTAATAGGTTCCCTGATTGGTTCCCTAATTGGTTCCCTAATTGGCTCCCTAATAGGTTCCCTAATAGGTTCCCTAATAGGTTCCCTAATTGGTTCCCTAATTGGTTCCCTAATTGCCTCCCTAATTGGTGCCCTAATAGGTTCCCTAATAGGTTCCCTAATTGGTTCCCTAATAGGTTCCCTAATTGGTTCCCTAATAGGTTCCCTAATAGGTTCCTTAATAGGTTCCCTGATTGGTTCCCTAATTGGTTCCCTAATTGGCTCCCTAATAGGTTCCCTAATAGGTTCCCTAATAGGTTCCCTAATTGGTTCCCTAATTGGTTCCCTAATTGCCTCCCTAATTGGTGCCCTAATAGGTTCCCTAATTGGTTCCCTAATTGGTTCCCTAATTGGTTCCCTAATTGGTTCCCTAATTGGTTCCCTAATTGGTTCCCTAATTGGTTCCCTAATAGGTTCCCTAATTGGTTCCCTAATTGGTTCCCTAATAGGTTCCCTAATAGGTTCCCTAATAGGTTCCCTAATTGGTTCCCTACTAGGTTCCCTAATAGGTCCCCTAATTGGTTCCCTAATTGGTTCCCTAATTGGTTCCCTAATAGGTTCCCTAATTGGTTCCCTGATAGGTTCCCTAATTGCTTCCCTAATTGGTTCCCTACTTGGTTCCCTAATTGGTTCCCTAATAGGTTCCCTAATAGGTTCCCTAATAGGTTCCCTAATTGGTTCCTTAATTGGTTCCCTAATAGGTTCCCTAATTGGTTCCCTAATAGGTTCCCTAATACGTGCCCTAATTGGTTCCCTAATAGGTTCCCTAATAGGTTCCCTAATTGGTTCCCTAATTGGTTCCCTAATAGGTTCCCTAATAGGTTCCCTAATAGGTTCCCTAATTGGTTCCCTAATTGGTTCCCTAATAGGTTCCCTAATAGGTCCCCTAATTGGTTCCCTAATTGGTTCCCTAATTGGTTCCCTAATAGGTTCCCTAATTGGTTCCCTGATAGGTTCCCTAATTGCTTCCCTAATTGGTTCCCTACTTGGTTCCCTAATTGGTTCCCTAATAGGTTCCCTAATAGGTTCCCTAATAGGTTCCCTAATTGGTTCCTTAATTGGTTCCCTAATAGGTTCCCTAATTGGTTCCCTAATAGGTTCCTTAATAGGTTCCCTAATAGGTTCCTTAATAGGTTCCCTGATTGGTTCCCTAATTGGTTCCCTAATTGGCTCCCTAATAGGTTCCCTAATAGGTTCCCTAATAGGTTCCCTAATTGGTTCCCTAATTGGTTCCCTAATTGCCTCCCTAATTGGTGCCCTAATAGGTTCCCTAATTGGTTCCCTAATTGGTTCCCTAATTGGTTCCCTAATTGGTTCCCTAATTGGTTCCCTAATTGGTTCCCTAATTGGTTCCCTAATAGGTTCCCTAATTGGTTCCCTAATTGGTTCCCTAATAGGTTCCCTAATAGGTTCCCTAATAGGTTCCCTAATTGGTTCCCTACTAGGTTCCCTAATAGGTCCCCTAATTGGTTCCCTAATTGGTTCCCTAATTGGTTCCCTAATAGGTTCCCTAATTGGTTCCCTGATAGGTTCCCTAATTGCTTCCCTAATTGGTTCCCTACTTGGTTCCCTAATTGGTTCCCTAATAGGTTCCCTAATAGGTTCCCTAATAGGTTCCCTAATTGGTTCCTTAATTGGTTCCCTAATAGGTTCCCTAATTGGTTCCCTAATAGGTTCCCTAATACGTGCCCTAATTGGTTCCCTAATAGGTTCCCTAATAGGTTCCCTAATTGGTTCCCTAATTGGTTCCCTAATAGGTTCCCTAATAGGTTCCCTAATAGGTTCCCTAATTGGTTCCCTAATTGGTTCCCTAATAGGTTCCCTAATAGGTCCCCTAATTGGTTCCCTAATTGGTTCCCTAATTGGTTCCCTAATAGGTTCCCTAATTGGTTCCCTGATAGGTTCCCTAATTGCTTCCCTAATTGGTTCCCTACTTGGTTCCCTAATTGGTTCCCTAATAGGTTCCCTAATAGGTTCCCTAATAGGTTCCCTAATTGGTTCCTTAATTGGTTCCCTAATAGGTTCCCTAATTGGTTCCCTAATAGGTTCCCTAATACGTGCCCTAATTGGTTCCCTAATAGGTTCCCTAATAGGTCCCCTAATATGTTTCCTAACTGGTTCCCTAATTGGTTCCCTAATAGGTGCCCTAATTGGTTCCCTAATTGGTTCCCTAATAGGTTCCCTAATAGGTTCCCTAATAGAATTCCTAATTGGTTCCCTAATAGGTTCCCTAATAGGTTCCCTAATAGGTTCCCTAATAGGTTCTCTAAGAGGTTCCCTAATAGGTTCCCTAATTGGTTCCCTAATAGGTTCCCTAATAGGTTCCCTAATAGGTTCCCTAATAGGTTCCCTAATAGGTTCCCTAATTGGTTCCCTAATAGGTTCCCTGATAGGTTCCCTAATAGGTTCCCTAATAGGTTCGCTAATTGGTTCCCTAATATGTTCCCTAATAGGTTCCCTAATTGGTTCCCTAATAGGTTTCCTAATTGGTTCCCTAATAGGTTCCCTAATAGGTTCCCTAATAGGTTCCTTAATAGGTTCCCTGATTGGTTCCCTAATTGGTTTTCTAATAGGTTCCCTAATAGGTTGCCTAATGGGTTGCCTAATAGGTTCCCTAATAGGTTCCCTAATTGGTTCCCTAATTGGTTCCCTAATTGGTTCCCTAATTGGTTCCCTAATTGGTTCCCTAATTGGCCCCCTAATAGGTTCCCTAATAGGTTCCCTAATAGGTTCCCTAATTGGTTCCCTCATTGGTTCCCTAATTGGTTCCCTAAATGGTTCCCTAATTGGTTCCCTAATTGGTTCCCTAATAGGTTCCCTAATAGGTTCGCTAATTGGTTCCCTAATATGTTCCCTAATAGGTTCCCTAATTGGTTCCCTAATAGGTTTCCTAATTGGTTCCCTAATAGGTTCCCTAATGGGTTCTCTAAGAGGTTCCCTAATAGGTTCCCTAATTGGTTCCCTAATAGGTTCCCTAATAGGTTCTCTAATAGGTTCCCTAATAGGTTCCCTAATAGGTTCCCTAATTGGTTCCCTAATAGGTTCCCTAATAGGTTCCCTAATAGGTTCCCTAATAGGTTCCCTAATTGGTTCCCTAATAGGTTCCCTAATAGGTTCGCTAATTGGTTCCCTAATATGTTCCCTAATAGGTTCCCTAATTGGTTCCCTAATAGGTTTCCTAATTGGTTCCCTAATAGGTTCCCTAATAGGTTCCCTAATAGGTTCCTTAATAGGTTCCCTGATTGGTTCCCTAATTGGTTTTCTAATAGGTTCCCTAATAGGTTGCCTAATAGGTTGCCTAATAGGTTCCCTAATAGGTTCCCTAATTGGTTCCCTAATTGGTTCCCTAATTGGTTCCCTAATTGGTTCCCTAATTGGCTCCCTAATAGGTTCCCTAATAGGTTCCCTAATAGGTTCCCTAATTGGTTCCCTCATTGGTTCCCTAATTGGTTCCCTAAATGGTTCCCTAATTGGTTCCCTAATTGGTTCCCTAATTGCCTCCTTAATTGGTTCCCTAATAGGTTCCCTAATTGGTTCCCTAATAGGTTCCCTAATAGGTTCTCTAAGAGGTTCCCTAATAGGTTCCCTAATTGGTTCCCTAATAGGTTCCCTAATAGGTTCTCTAATAGGTTCCCTAATAGGTTCCCTAATAGGTTCCCTAATTGGTTCCCTAATAGGTTCCCTAATAGGTTCCCTAATAGGTTCCCTAATAGGTTCCCTAATTGGTTCCCTAATAGGTTCCCTAATAGGTTCCCTAATAGGTTCCCTAATTGGTTCCCTAATAGGTTTCCTAATTGGTTCCCTAATAGGTTCCCTAACAGGTTCCCTAATAGGTTCCTTAATAGGTTCCCTGATTGGTTCCCTAATTGGTTTTCTAATAGGTTCCCTAATAGGTTGCCTAATAGGTTGCCTAATAGGTTCCCTAATAGGTTCCCTAATTGGTTCCCTAATTGGTTCCCTAATTGGTTCCCTAATTGGTTCCCTAATTGGTTCCCTAATTGGCTCCCTAATAGGTTCCCTAATAGGTTCCCTAATTGGTTCCCTCATTGGTTCCCTAATTGGTTCCCTAAATGGTTCCCTAATTGGTTCCCTAATTGGTTCCCTAATTGCCTCCCTAATTGGTTCCCTAATAGGTTCCCTAATTGGTTCCCAAATTGGTTCCCTAATTGGTTCCCTAATTGGTTCCCTAATAGGTTCCCTAATTGGTTCCCTAATTGGTTCCCTAATTGGTTCCCTAATTGGTTCCCTAATAGGTTCCCTAATTGGTTCCCTAATAGGTTCCCTAATTGGTTCCCTAATTGGTTCCCTCATTGGTTGCCTAATTGGTTCCCTAGTTGGTTCCCTCATTGGTTCCCTAATTGGTTCCCTAATAGGTTCCCTAATTGGTTCCCTAATTGGTTCCCTATTAGGTTCCCTAATAGGTTCCCTAATGGGTTCCCCAATAGGTTCCCTAACAGGTTCCCTAATTGGTTCCCTAATTGGTTCTCTAATAGGTTCCCTAATTGGTTCCCTAATAGGTTCCCTAATTGGTTCCCTAATAGGTTCCCCAATAGGTTCCCTAATAGGTTCCCTAATAGGTTCCCTAATAGGTTCCCTGATAGGTTCCCTAATTGGTTCCCTAATAGGTTCCCTAATAGGTTCCCTCATAGGTTCCCTAATAGGTTCCCTAATTGGTTCCCTAATAGGTTCCCTAATTGGTTCCCTAATAGGTTCCCTAATAGGTTCCCTAATAGGTTCCCTAATTGGTTCCCTAATTGGTTCCCTAATTGGTTATCTAATTGGTTCTCTAATAGGTTCCCTATTTGGTTCCCTAATAGGTTCCCTAATAGGTTCCCTAATAGGTTCTCTAATAGGTTCCCTAATAGGTTCCCTAATTGGTTCCCTAATAGGTTCCCTAATAGGTTCCCTAATAGGTTCCCTAATAGGTTCCCTAATTGGTTCCCTAATAGGTTCCCTGATTGGTTCCCTAATAGGTTCCCTAATAGGTTCCCTAATAGGTTCCCTAATTGGTTCCCTAATTGGTTCCCTTATAGGTTCCCTAATTGTTTCCCTAATTGGTTCCCTAATAGGTTCCCTAATAGGTTCCCTAATAGGTTCCCTAATAGGTTCCCTAATTGGTTCCCTGATAGGTTCTCTAATAGGTTCCCTAATAGGTTCCCTAATTGGTTCCCTAATAGAATCCCTCATTGGTTCCCTAATTGGTTCCCTGATAGGTTCCTTAATAGGTTCCCTAATTGGTTCTCTAATTGGTTCCCTAATTGGTTCCCTAATAGGTTCCCTAATTGGTTCCCTAATCGGTTCCCTAATTGGTTCCCTAATAGGTTCCCTAATTGGTTCCCTAATAGGTTCCCTGATAGGTTCTCTAATAGGTTCTCTAATAGGTTCCCTAATAGGTTCCCTAATAGGTTCCCTAATTGGTTCTCTAATTGGTTCCCTAATTGGTTCCCTAATTGGTTCCCTAATTGGTTCCCTAATTGGTTCCCTAATAGGTTCCCTAATAGGTTCCCTAATTGGTTCCCTAATAGGTTCCCTAATAGGTTCTCTAATACGTTCCCTAATTGGTTCCCTAATTGGTTCCCTCATTGGTTCCCTAATTGGTTCCCTAATTGGTTCCCTAATAGGTTCCCTAATTGGTTCCCTAATAGGTTCCCCAATTGGTTCCCTAATTGGTTCCCTAATTGTTTCCCTAATTGGTTCCCTAATTGGTTCTCTAATAGGTTCCCTAATTGGTTCCCTAATTGGTTCCCTAATAGGTTCCCTAATTGGTTCCCTAATCGGTTCCCTAATAGGTTCCCTAATTCGTTCCCTAATAGGTTCCCTAATAGGTTCCCTAATTGGTTCCCCAATGGGTTCTCTAATAGGTTCCCTAATTGGTTCCCTAATTGGTTCCCTAATAGGTTCCCTAACAGGTTCCCTAATTGGTTCCCTAACAGGTTCTTCAATAGGTTCCCTAATGGGTTCCCCAATAGGTTCCCTAACAGGTTCCCTGATTGGTTCCCTAATTGGGTCTCTAATTGGTTCCCTAATTGGTTCTCTAATAGGTTCCCTAATTGGTTCCCTAATAGGTTCCCTAATTGGTTCCCTAATAGGTTCCCCAATAGGTTCCCTAATAGGTTCCCTAATAGGTTCCCTAATAGGTTCCCTAATAGGTTCCCTAATTGGTTCCCTAATAGGTTCCCTAATAGGTTCCCTCATAGGTTCCCTAATAGGTTCCCTAATTGATTCCCTAATAGGTTCCCTAATTGGTTCCCTAATAGGTTCCCTAATAGGTTCCCTAATAGGTTCCCTAATTGGTTCCCTAATTGGTTCCCTAATTGGTTATCTAATTGGTTCTCTAATAGGTTCCCTATTTGGTTCCCTAATAGGTTCCCTAATAGGTTCCCTAATAGGTTCCCTAATAGGTTCCCTAATAGGTTCCCTAATTGGTTCCCTAATAGGTTCCCTAATAGGTTCCCTAATAGGTTCCCTAATTGGTTCCCTAATTGGTTCCCTAATAGGTTCCCTGATTGGTTCCCTAATAGGTTCCCTAATAGGTTCCCTAATAGGTTCCCTAATAGGTTCCCTAATTTGTTCCCTAATAGGTTCCCTAATTGTTTCCCTAATTGGTTCCCTAATAGGTTCCCTAATAGGTTCCCTAATAGGTTCCCTAATTGGCCCCCTAATTGGTTCCCTAATTGGTTCCCTAATTGGTTCCCTAATTGGTTCCCTAATTGGTTCCCTAATTGGTTCCCTAATAGGTTCCCGAATTGGTTCCCTAATAGGTTCCCTGATTGGTTCCCTAATCGGTTCCCTAATAGGTTCCCTAATTCGTTCCCTAATAGGTTCCCTAATAGGTTCCCTAATTGGTTCCCTAATTGGTTCCCTAATTGGTTCCCTAATAGGTTCCCTAATTGGTTCCCTAATCGGTTCCCTAATAGGTTCCCTAATTCGTTCCCTAATAGGTTCCCTAATAGGTTCCCTAATTGGTTCCCCAATGGGTTCTCTAATAGGTTCCCTAATTGGTTCCCTAATTGGTTCCCTAATAGGTTCCCTAACAGGTTCCCTAATTGGTTCCCTAACAGGTTCTTCAATAGGTTCCCTAATGGGTTCCCCAATAGGTTCCCTAACAGGTTCCCTAATTGGTTCCCTAATTGGGTCTCTAATTGGTTCCCTAATTGGTTCTCTAATAGGTTCCCTAATTGGTTCCCTAATAGGTTCCCTAATTGGTTCCCTAATAGGTTCCCCAATAGGTTCCCTAATAGGTTCCCTAATAGGTTCCCTAATAGGTTCCCTAATAGGTTCCCTAATTGGTTCCCTAATAGGTTCCCTAATTGGTTCCCTAATAGGTTCCCTAATAGGTTCCCTCATAGGTTCCCTAATAGGTTCCCTAATTGATTCCCTAATAGGTTCCCTAATTGGTTCCCTAATAGGTTCCCTAATAGGTTCCCTAATAGGTCCCCTAATTGGTTCCCTAATTGGTTCCCTAATTGGTTATCTAATTGGTTCCCTAATGGGTTCCCTATTTGGTTCCCTAATAGGTTCCCTAATAGGTTCCCTAATAGGTTCCCTAATAGGTTCCCTAATAGGTTCCCTAATTGGTTCCCTAATAGGTTCCCTAATAGGTTCCCTAATAGGTTCCCTAATTGGTTCCCTAATTGGTTCCCTAATAGGTTCCCTGATTGGTTCCCTAATAGGTTCCCTAATAGGTTCCCTAATAGGTTCCCTAATAGGTTCCCTAATTGGTTCCCTAATAGGTTCCCTAATTGTTTCCCTAATTGGTTCCATAATAGGTTCCCTAATAGGTTCCCTAATAGGTTCCCTAATTGGCCCCCTAATTGGTTCCCTAATTGGTTCCCTAATTGGTTCCCTAATTGGTTCCCTAATTGGTTCCCTAATTGGTTCCCTAATAGGTTCCCGAATTGGTTCCCTAATAGGTTCCCTGATAGGTTCTCCAATAGGTTCCCTAATAGGTTCCCTAATTGGTTCCCTAATAGAATCCCTCATTGGTTCCCTAATTGGTTCCCTAATAGGTTCCCTAATTGGTTCCCTAATTGGTTCTCTAATTGGTTCCCTAATTGGTTCCCTAATAGGTTCCCTAATTGGTTCCCTAATCGGTTCCCTAATAGGTTCCCTAATAGGTTCCCTAATTGGTTCCCTAATAGGTTCCCTGATAGGTTCTCTAATAGGTTCTCTAATAGGTTCCCTAATAGGTTCCCTAATAGGTTCCCTAATTGGTTCTCTAATTGGTTCCCTAATTGGTTCCCTAATTGGTTCCCTAATTGGTTCCCTAATTGGTTCCCTAATAGGTTCCCTAATAGGTTCCCTAATTGGTTCCCTAATAGGTTCCCTAATAGGTTCTCTAATACGTTCCCTAATTGGTTCCCTAATTGGTTCCCTCATTGGTTCCCTAATTGGTTCCCTAATTGGTTCCCTAATTGGTTCCCTCATTGGTTCCCTAATTGGTTCCCTAATAGGTTCCCTAATTGGTTCCCTAATTGGTTCCCTAATTGTTTCCCTAATTGGTTCCCTAATTGGTTCTCTAATAGGTTCCCTAATTGGTTCCCTAATTGGTTCCCTAATAGGTTCCCTAATTGGTTCCCTAATTGGTTCCCTAATAGGTTCCCTAATTCGTTCCCTAATAGGTTCCCTAATAGGTTCCCTAATTGGTTCCCTAATTGGTTCCCTAATTGGTTCCCCAATTGGTTCTCTAATAGGTTCCCTAATTGGTTCCCTAATTGGTTCCCTAATAGGTTCCCTAACAGGTTCCCCAATTGGTTCCCTAACAGGTTCTTCAATAGGTTCCCTAATGGGTTCCCCAATAGGTTCCCTAACAGGTTCCCTAATTGGTTCCCTAATTGGGTCTCTAATAGGTTCCCTAATAGGTTCCCTAATAGGTTCCCTAATTGGTTCCATAATAGGTTCCCTAATTGGTTCCCTGATAGGTTCCCCAATAGGTTCCCTAATAGGTTCCCTAATAGGTTCCCTAATAGGTTCCCTAATTGGTTCTCTAATTGGTCCCCTAATAGGTTCCCTAATTGGTTCCCTAATAGGTTCCCTAATAGGTTCCCTAATAGGTTCCCTAATTGGTTCCCTAATAGGTTCCCTAATAGGTTCCCTAATAGGTTCCCTAATAGGTTCCCTAATAGGTTCCCTAATTGGTTCCCTAATAGGTTCCCTAATTGGTTCCCTAATAGGTTCCCTAATAGGTTCCCTAATAGGTTTCCTAATAGGTTCCCTAATTGGTTCCCTAATTGGTTCCCTAATCGGTTCTCTAATTGGTTCCCTAATTGGTTCCCTAATAGGTTCCCTAATAGGTTCCCTAATTGGTTCCCTAATTGGTTCCCTAATTGGTTCCCTAATTGGTTCCCTAATAGGTTCCCTAATTGGTTCCCTAATAGGTTCCCTAATAGGTTCTCTAATAGGTTCCCTAATAGGTTCCCTAATTGGTTCCCTAATAGGTTCCCTAATTGGTTCCCTAATTGGTTCCCTAATAGGTTCCCTAATAGGTTCTCTAATAGGTTCCCTAATAGGTTCCCTAATTGGTTCCCTAATTGGTTCCCTAATTGGTTCTCTAATAGGTTCCCTAATCGGTTCCCTAATCGGTTCCCTAATTGGTTCCCTAATAGGTTCCCTAATAGGTTCCCTAATAGGTTCCCTAATTGGTTCCCTAATGGGTTCCCTAATGGGTTCCCCAATAGGTACCCTAATAGGTTCCCTAATTGGTTCCCTAATAGGTTCCCTAATTGGTTCCCTAATAGGTTCCCTAATAGGTTCCCTAATAGGTTCCCTAATTGGTTCCCTAATAGGTTCCCTAATAGGTTCCCTAATAGGTTTCCTAATAGGTTCCCTAATTGGTTCCCTAATTGGTTCCCTAATCGGTTCTCTAATTGGTTCCCTAATTGGTTCCCTAATAGGTTCCCTAATAGGTTCCCTAATTGGTTCCCTGATTGGTTCCCTAATTGGTTCCCTAATTGGTTCCCTAATAGGTTCCCTAATTGGTTCCCTAATAGGTTCCCTAATAGGTTCTCTAATAGGTTCCCTAATAGGTTCCCTAATTGGTTCCCTAATAGGTTCCCTAATTGGTTCCCTAATTGGTTCCCTAATAGGTTCCCTAATAGGTTCTCTAATAGGTTCCCTAATAGGTTCCCTAATTGGTTCCCTAATTGGTTCCCTAATTGGTTCTCTAATAGGTTCCCTAATCGGTTCCCTAATTGGTTCCCTAATAGGTTCCCTAATAGGTTCCCTAATAGGTTCCCTAATTGGTTCTCTAATTGGTTCTCTAATAGATTCCTTAATTGGTTCCCTAATAGGTTCCCTAATTGGTTCCCTAATAGGTTCCCTAATTGGTTCCCTAATTGGTTCCCTAATAGGTTCCCTAATTGGTTCCCTAATAGGTTCCCTAATTGGTTCCCTAATTGGTTCCCTAATAGGTTCCCTAATAGGTTCTCTAATAGGTTCCCTAATTGGTTCTCTAATAGGTTCCCTAATTGGGTCCCTAATTGGTTCCCTAATTGGTTCCCTAATGGGTTCCCTAATTGCCTCCCTAACAGGTTCCCCAATAGGTTCCCTAATTGGTTCCCTAATTGGTTCTTTAATTGGTTCTCTAATAGATTCCTTAATTGGTTCCCTAATAGGTTCCCTAATTGGTTCCCTAATAGGTTCCCTAATAGGTTCCCTAATAGGTTCCCTAATAGGTTCCCTAATGGGTTCCCTAATTGGTTCCCTAATTGGTTCCCTAATAGGTTCCCTAATTGGTTCCCTAATTGGTTCCCTAATTGGTTCCCTAATTGGTTCCCTAATAGGTTCCCTAATTGGTTCACTAATAGGTTCCCTAACAGGTTCCCTAATTGGTTCCCTAATTGGTTCCCTAATTGGTTCCCTAATAGGTTCCCTAATTGGTTCCCTAATTGGTTCCCTAATTGGTTCCCTAATAGGTTCTCTAATTGGTTCCCTAATTGGTTCCCCAATTGGTTCCCTAATTGGTTCCCTAGTTGGTTCCCTAATTGGTTCCCTGATAGGTCCCCTAATTGGTTCCCTAATAGGTTCCCTAATAGGTTCCCTGATTGGTTCCCTAATTGGTTCCCTAATTGGTTCCCTAATTGGTTCCCTAATTGGTTCCCTAATTGGTTCCCTAATAGGTTCCCTAATAGGTTCCCTAATAGGTTCCCTAATAGGTTCCCTAATGGGTTCCCTAATTGGTTCCCTAATTGGTTCCCTAATAGGTTCCCTAATTGGTTCCCTAATTGGTTCCCTAATTGGTTCCCTAATTGGTTCCCTAATAGGTTCCCTAATTGGTTCCCTAATTGGTTCCCTAATTGGTTCCCTAATTGGTTCCCTAATAGGTTCCCTAATTGGTTCACTAATAGGTTCCCTAACAGGTTCCCTAATTGGTTCCCTAATTGGTTCCCTAATTGGTTCCCTAATAGGTTCCCTAATAGGTTCCCTAATAGGTTCCCTAATAGGTTCCCTAATGGGTTCCCTAATTGGTTCCCTAATTGGTTCCCTAATAGGTTCCCTAATTGGTTCCCTAATTGGTTCCCTAATTGGTTCCCTAATTGGTTCCCTAATAGGTTCCCTAATTGGTTCACTAATAGGTTCCCTAACAGGTTCCCTAATTGGTTCCCTAATTGGTTCCCTAATTGGTTCCCTAATAGGTTCCCTAATTGGTTCCCTAATTGGTTCCCTAATTGGTTCCCTAATAGGTTCTCTAATTGGTTCCCTAATTGGTTCCCTAATTGGTTCCCTAATTGGTTCCCTAGTTGGTTCCCTAATTGGTTCCCTGATAGGTCCCCTAATTGGTTCCCTAATAGGTTCCCTAATAGGTTCCCTAATTGGTTCCCTAATTGGTTCCCTAATTGGTTCCCTAATAGGTTCTCTAATTGGTTCCCTAATTGGTTCCCTAATTGGTTCCCTAATTGGTTCCCTAGTTGGTTCCCTAATTGGTTCCCTGATAGGTCCCCTAATTGGTTCCCTAATAGGTTCCCTAATAGGTTCCCTAATTGGTTCCCTAATTGGTTCCCTAATTGGTTCCCTAGTTGGTTCCCTAATTGGTTCCCTGATAGGTCCCCTAATTGGTTCCCTAATAGGTTCCCTAATTGGTTCCCTAATAGGTTCCCTAATTGGTTCCCTAATTGGTTCCCTAATTGGTTCCCTAATTGGTTCCCTAATAGGTTCCCTAATAGGTCCCCTAATTGGTTCCCTAATAGGTTCCCTAATAGGTTCTCTGATAGGTTCCCTAATAGGTTCCCTAATTGGTTCCCTAATTGGTTCCCTAATTGGTTCCCTCATTGGTTCTCTAATAGGTTCCCTAATAGGTTCCCTAATTGGTTCCCTAATAGGTTCCCTAATAGGTTCCCTAATTGGTTCCCTAATAGGTTCCCTAATTGGTTCCCTAATTGGTTCCCTAATTGGTTCCCTAATTGGTTCCCTAATTGGTTCCCTAATTGGTTCCCTAATTGGTTCCCTAATAGGTTCCCTAATAGGTTCCCTAATAGGTTCCCTAATTGCTTCCCTAATAGGTTCCCTAATTGGTTCCCTAATTGGTTCCCTAATTGGTTCCCTAATAGGTTCCCTAATTGGTTCCCTAATAGGTTCCCTAATTACTTCCCTAATAGGTTCCCTAATAGGTTCCCTAATTGGTTCCCTAATAGGTTCTCTAGTAGGTTCCCTAATTGGTTCCCTAATAGGTTCCCTAATAGGTTCCCTAATAGGTTCCCTAATAGGTTCCCTAATTGGTTCCCTAATAGGTTCCCTAATAGGTTCCCTAATAGGTTCCCTAATAGGTTCCCTAATAGGTTCCCTAATAGGTTCCCTAATTGGTTCCCTAATTGGTTCCCTAATTGGTTCCCTAATTGGTTCCCTAATTGGTTCCCTAATAGGTTCCCTAATAGGTTCCCTAATTGGTTCCCTAATTGGTTCCCTAATTGGTTCCCTAATAGGTTCCCTAATAGGTTCCCTAATTGGTTCCCTAATAGGTTCCCTAATAGGTTCTCTAATAGGTTCCCTAATAGGTTCCCTAATTGGTTCCCTAATAGGTTCCCTAATAGATTCCCTAATTGGTTCCCTAATAGGTTCCCTAATTGGTTCCCTAATTGGTTCCCTAATAGGTTCCCTAATAGGTTCTCTAATAGGTTCCCTAATAGGTTCCCTAATTGGTTCCCTAATTGGTTCCCTAATTGGTTCTCTAATAGGTTCCCTAATCGGTTCCCTAATAGGTTCCCTAATGCGTTCCCTAATGGGTTCCCTAATAGGTTCCCTAATTGGTTCCCTAATTGGTTCTCTAATAGGTTCCCTAATTGGTTCCCTAATTGGTTCCCTAATTGGTTCCCTAATAGGTTCCCTAATTGGTTCCCTAATAGGTTCCCCAATAGGTTCCCTAATAGGTTCCCTAATTGGTTCCCTAATTGGTTCCCTAATTGGTTCTCTAATTGGTTTTCTAATAGATTCCTTAATTGGTTCCCTAATTGGTTCCCCAATAGGTTCCCTGATAGGTTCCCTAATTGGTTCCCTAATAGGTTCCCTAATAGGCTCCCTAATAGGTTCCCTAATAGGTTCCCTAATTGGTTCCCTAATTGGTTCCCTAATAGGTTCCCTAATTGGTTCCCTAATTGGTTCCCTAACTGGTTCCCTAACAGGTTCCCTAATAGGTTCCCTAATAGGTTCCCTAATTGGTTCCCTAATTGGTTCCCCAATAGGTTCTCTAATTGGTTCCCTAATAGGTTCCCTAATTGGTTCCCTAATAGGTTCCCCAATAGGTTCCCTAATAGGTTCCCTAATTGGTTCCCTAATTGGTTCCCTAATTGGTTCTCTAATTGGTTTTCTAATAGATTCCTTAATTGGTTCCCTAATTGGTTCCCCAATAGGTTCCCTGATAGGTTCCCTAATTGGTTCCCTAATAGGTTCCCTAATAGGCTCCCTAATAGGTTCCCTAATAGGTTCCCTAATTGGTTCCCTAATTGGTTCCCTAATAGGTTCCCTAATTGGTTCCCTAATTGGTTCCCTAACTGGTTCCCTAACAGGTTCCCTAATAGGTTCCCTAATAGGTTCCCTAATTGGTTCCCTAATTGGTTCCCCAATAGGTTCTCTAATTGGTTCCCTAATTGGTTCCCTAATTGGTTCCCTAATTGGTTCCCTAATTGGTTCCCTAATTGGTTCCCTAATAGGTTCCCTAATAGGTTCCCTAATAGGTTCCCTAATTGGTTCCCTAATAGGTTCCCTAATTGGTTCCCTAATTGGTTCCCTAATTGGTTCCCTAATTGGTTCCCTAATAGGTTCCCTAATAGGTTCCCTAATTGGTTCCCTGATAGGTTCCCTAATAGGTTCTCTAATAGGTTCCCTAATTGGTTCCCTAATTGGTTCCCTAATTGGTTCCCTAATTGGTTCCCTAATTGGTTCCCTAATAGGTTCCCTAATAGGTTCCCTAATAGGTTCCCTAATTGCTTCCCTAATAGGTTCCCTAATTGGTTCCCTAATTGGTTCCCTAATTGGTTCCCTAATAGGTTCCCTAATTGGTTCCCTAATAGGTTCCCTAATTACTTCCCTAATAGGTTCCCTAATAGGTTCCCTAATTGGTTCCCTAATAGGTTCTCTAGTAGGTTCCCTAATTGGTTCCCTAATAGGTTCCCTAATAGGTTCCCTAATAGGTTCCCTAATAGGTTCCCTAATTGGTTCCCTAATAGGTTCCCTAATTGGTTCCCTAATAGGTTCCCTAATAGGTTCCCTAATAGGTTCCCTAATAGGTTCCCTAATTGGTTCCCTAATTGGTTCCCTAATTGGTTCCCTAATTGGTTCCCTAATTGGTTCCCTAATAGGTTCCCTAATAGGTTCCCTAATTGGTTCCCTAATTGGTTCCCTAATTGGTTCCCTAATAGGTTCCCTAATAGGTTCCCTAATTGGTTCCCTAATAGGTTCCCTAATAGGTTCTCTAATAGGTTCCCTAATAGGTTCCCTAATTGGTTCCCTAATAGGTTCCCTAATAGATTCCCTAATTGGTTCCCTAATAGGTTCCCTAATTGGTTCCCTAATTGGTTCCCTAATAGGTTCCCTAATAGGTTCTCTAATAGGTTCCCTAATAGGTTCCCTAATTGGTTCCCTAATTGGTTCCCTAATTGGTTCTCTAATAGGTTCCCTAATCGGTTCCCTAATAGGTTCCCTAATGCGTTCCCTAATGGGTTCCCCAATAGGTTCCCTAATAGGTTCCCTAATTGGTTCCCTAATTGGTTCTCTAATAGGTTCCCTAATTGGTTCCCTAATTGGTTCCCTAATTGGTTCCCTAATAGGTTCCCTAATTGGTTCCCTAATAGGTTCCCCAATAGGTTCCCTAATAGGTTCCCTAATTGGTTCCCTAATTGGTTCCCTAATTGGTTCTCTAATTGGTTTTCTAATAGATTCCTTAATTGGTTCCCTAATTGGTTCCCCAATAGGTTCCCTGATAGGTTCCCTAATCGGTTCCCTAATAGGTTCCCTAATAGGCTCCCTAATAGGTTCCCTAATAGGTTCCCTAATTGGTTCCCTAATTGGTTCCCTAATAGGTTCCCTAATTGGTTCCCTAATTGGTTCCCTAACTGGTTCCCTAACAGGTTCCCTAATAGGTTCCCTAATAGGTTCCCTAATTGGTTCCCTAATTGGTTCCCCAATAGGTTCTCTAATTGGTTCCCTAATAGGTTCCCTAATTGGTTCCCTAATTGGTTCCCTAATTGGTTCCCTAATAGGTTCCCTAATAGGTTCCCTAATAGGTTCCCTAATTGGTTCCCTAATAGGTTCCCTAATTGGTTCCCTAATTGGTTCCCTAATTGGCTCCCTAATTGGTTCCCTAATAGGTTCCCTAATAGGTTCCCTAATTGGTTCCCTGATAGGTTCCCTAATAGGTTCTCTAATAGGTTCCCTAATTGGTTCCCTAATTGGTTCCCTAATTGGTTCCCTCATTGGTTCCCGAATTGGTTCCCTAATAGGTTCCCTAATTGGTTCCCTAATTGGTTCCCTAATAGGTTCCCTAATGGGTTCCCTAATTGGTTCCCTAATTGGTCCCCTAATAGGTTCCCTAATAGGTTCCCTCATAGGTTCCCTAATTGGTTCCCTAACTGGTTCCCTAATTGGTTCCCTAATTGGTTCTCTAATAGGTTCCCTAATTGGTTCCCTAATTGGTTCCCTAATAGGTTCCCTAATAGGTTCCCTAATTGGTTCCCTAATAGGTTCCCTAATTGGTTCCCTAATTGGTTCCCTAATTGGTTCCCTAATTGGTTCCCTAATTGGTTCCCTAATTGGTTCCCTGATTGGTTCTCTAATTGGTTCCCTAATTGGTTCCCTAATTGGTTCCCTAATAGGTTCCCTAATAGGTTCCCTAATAGGTTCCCTAATAGGTTCCCCAATAGGTTCCCTAATTGGTTCCCTAATAGGTTCTCTAATTGGTTCCCTAATTGGTTCCCTAATTGCTTCCCTAATAGGTTCCCTAATAGGTTCCCTAATAGGTTCCCTAATAGGTTCCCTAATAGGTTCCCTAATTGGTTCCCTAGTTGGTTCCCTAATTGGTTCCCTAATTGGTTCCCTAATAGGTTCCCTAATTGGTTCCCTAATTGGTTCCCTAATTGGTTCCCTAATTGGTTCCCTAATTGGTTCCCTAATTGGTTCCCTAATAGGTTCCCTATTTGGTTCCCTAATTGGTTCCCTAATTGGTTCCCTAATTGGTTCCCTAATAGGTTCCCTAATTGGTTCCCTAATTGGTTCCCTAATTGGTTCCCTAATAGGTTCCCTAATAGGTTCCCTAATAGGTTCCCTAATAGGTTCCCTAATAGGTTCCCTAATTGGTTCCCTCATTGGTTCCCTAATTGGTTCCCTAATACGTTCCCTAATTGGTTCCCTAATTGGTTCCCTAATTGGTTCCCTAATACGTTCCCTAATTGGTTCCCTAATTGGTTCCCTAATAGGTTCCCTAACAGGTTCCCTAATAGGTTCCCTAATTGGTTCCCTAATAGGTTCCCCAATAGGTTCCCTAATTGGTTCCCTAATTGGTTCCCTAATTGGTTCCCTAATTGGTTCTCTGATTGGTTCTCTAATAGATTCCTTAATTGGTTCCCTAATTGGTTCCCTAATAGGTTCCCTAATAGGTTCCCTAATTGGTTCCCTAATTGGTTCCCTAATAGGTTCCCTAATAGGTTCCCTAATAGGTTCCCTAATAGGTTCCCTAATAGGTTCCCTAATAGGTTCCCTAATAGGTTCCCTAATAGGTTCTCTAATTGGTTCCCTAATTGGTTCCCTAATAGGTTCCCTAATAGGTTCCCTAATTGGTTCCCTAATAGGTTCCCTAATTGGTTCCCTAATAGGTTCCCTAATAGGTTCCCTAATTGGTTCCCTAATTGGTTCCCTAATTGGTTCCCTAATAGGTTCCCTAATAGGTTCCCTAATAGGTTCCCTAATTGGTTCCCTAATTGGTTCCCTAATAGGTTCCCTAATAGGTTCCCTAATAGGTTCCCTAATTGGTTCCCTAATTGGTTCCCTAATTGGTTCCCTAATAGGTTCCCTATTTGGTTCCCTAATTGGTTCCCTAATTGGTTCCCTAATTGGTTCCCTGATTGGTTCCCTAATTGGTTCCCTAAGTGGTTCCCGAATTGGTTCCCTAATTGGTTCCCTAATTGGTTCCCTAATAGGTTCCCTAATTGGTTCCCTAATTGGTTCCCTAATTGGTTCCCTAATTGGTTCCCTGATAGGTTCCCTAATAGGTTCTCTAATAGGTTCCCTAATAGGTTCCCTAATTGGTTCCCTAATTGGTTCCCTAATAGGTTCCCTAATAGGTTCCCTAATAGGTTCCCTAATAGGTTCCCCAATAGGTTCCCTAATTGGTTCCCTAATTGGTTCCCTAATAGGTTCCCTAATAGGTTCCCTAATTGGTTCCCTAATTGGTTCCCTAATTGGTTCCCTAATAGGTTCCCTAATTGGTTCCCTAATTGGTTCGCTAATTGGTTCCCTAATTGGTTCCCTAATAGGTTCCCTAATAGGTTCCCTAATTGGTTCCCTAATTGGTTCCCTAATAGGTTCTCTAATTGGTTCCCTAATTGGTTCCCTAATTGGTTCCCTAATTGGTTCCCCAATTGGTTCCCTAATAGGTTCCCTAATTGGTTCCCTAATTGGTTCCCTAATTGGTTCCCTAATTGGTTCCCTAATTGGTTCCCTAATTGGTTCCCTAATTGGTTCCCGAATTGGTTCCCTAATTGGTTCCCTAATTGGTACCCTAATAGGTTCCCTAATTGGTTCCCTAATTGGTTCCCTAATTGGTTCCCTAATTGGTTCCCTAATTGGTTCCCTAATAGGTTCCCTAGTTGGTTCCCTAATAGGTTCCCTAATAGGTTCTCTAATAGGTTCCCTAATAGGTTCCCTAATTGGTTCCCTAATTGGTTCCCTCATTGGTTCCCTCATTGGTTCCCTAATAGGCTCCCTAATTGGTTTCCTAATTGGTTCCCTAATTGGTTCCCTAATAGGTTCCCTAATTGGTTCCCTAATTGGTTCCCTAATAGGTTCCCTAATAGGTTCCCTAAAAGGTTCCCTAATAGGTTCCCTAATAGGTTCCCTAATTGGTTCCCTAATTGGTTCTCTAATAGGTTCCCTAATAGGTTCCCTAATTGGTTCCCTAATAGGTTCCCTAATAGGTTCCCTAATTGGTTCCCTAATAGGTTCCCTAATTGGTTCCCTAATTGGTTCCCCAATGGGTTCCCTAATTGGTTCCCTAATTGGTTCCCTAATTGGTTCCCTAATTGGTTCCCTAATTGGTTCCCTAATTGGTTCCCTAATAGGTTCCCTAATAGGTTCCCTAATTGGTTCCCTAATAGGTCCCCTAATTGGTTCCCTAATTGGTTCCCTAATTGGTTCCCTAATAGGTTCCCTAATTGGTTCCCTAATAGGTTCCCTAATTACTTCCCTAATTGGTTCCCTAATAGGTTCCCTAATAGGTTCCCTAACAGGTTCCCTAATAGGTTCCCTAATAGGTTCTCTAATAGGTTCCCTAAAAGGTTCCCTATTGGGTTCCGTAATGGGTTCCCTAATTGGTTCCCTAATTGGTTCCCTAATTGGTTCTCTAATTGGTTCCCTAATAGGTTCCCTAATAGGTTCCCTAATGGGTTCCCTAATAGGTTCCCTAATTGGTTCCCTAATTGGTTTCCCAATAGGTTCTCTAATTGGTTCCCTAATGGGTTCCCTAATTGGTTCCCTAATAGGTTCCCTAACAGGTTCCCTAATAGGTTCCCTAATAGGTTCTCTAATAGGTTCCCTAATAGGTTCCCTATTGGGTTCCGTAATGGGTTCCCTAATTGGTTCCCTAATTGGTTCCCTAATTGGTTCTCTAATTGGTTGCCTAATTGGTTCCCTAATACGTTCCCTAATAGGTTCCCTAATAGGTTCCCTAATTGGTTCTCTAATTGGTTCTCTAACAGGTTCCCTAATTGGTTCCCTAATAGGTTCCCTAATAGGTTTCCTAATTGGTTCCCTAATAGGTTCCCTAATTGGTTCCCTAATTGGTTCCCTAATAGGTTCCCTAATAGGTTCCCTAATAGGTTCCCTAATAGGTTCCCTAATTGGTTCCCTAATAGGTTCCCCAATAGGTTCCCTAATAGGTTCCCTAATTGGTTCCCTAATTGGTTCCCTAATTGGTTCTCTAATTGGTTCTCTAATAGATTCCTTAATTGGTTCCCTAATTGGTTCCCTAATAGGTTCCCTAATAGGTTCCCTAATTGGTTCCCTAATAGGTTCCCTAATAGGTTCCCTAATAGGTTCCCTAATTGGTTCCCTAATAGGTTCCCTAATAGATTCCCTAATAGGTTCCCTAATAGGTTCCCTGATAGGTTCCCTAATAGGTTCTCTAATTGGTTCCCTAATTGGTTCCCTAATAGGTTCCCTAATAGGTTCCCTAATTGGTTCCCTAATAGGTTCCCAAATTGGTTCCCTAATTGGTTCCCTAATTGGTTCCCTGATAGGTTCCCTAATAGGTTCCCTAATTGGTTCCCTAATTGGTTCCCTAATTGGTTCCCTAATAGGTTCCCTAATAGGTTCCCTAATTGGTTCCCTAATTGGTTCCCTAATTGGTTCCCTAATAGGTTCCCTAATAGGTTCCCTAATAGGTTCCCTGATTGGTTCCCTAATTGGTTCCCTAATTGGTTCCCTCATTGGTTCCCTCATTGGTTCCCTAATACGTTCCCTAATTGGTTCCCTAATTGGTTCCCTAATTGGTACCCTAATACGTTCCCTAATTGGTTCCCTAATAGGTTCCCTAATAGGTTCCCTAATTGGTTCTCTAATTGGTTCTCTAATAGGTTCCCTAATTGGTTCCCTAATAGGTTCCCTAATAGGTTTCCTAATTGGTTCCCTAATAGGTTCCCCAATAGGTTCCCTAATTGGTTCCCTAATAGGTTCCCTAATAGGTTCCCTAATAGGTTCCCTAATTGGTTCCCTAATAGGTTCCCCAATAGGTTCCCTAATAGGTTCCCTAATTGGTTCCCTAATTGGTTCCCTAATTGGTTCTCTAATTGGTTCTCTAATAGATTCCTTAATTGGTTCCCTAATTGGTTCCCTAATAGGTTCCCTAATAGGTTCCCTAATTGGTTCCCTAATAGGTTCCCTAATAGGTTCCCTAATAGGTTCCCTAATAGGTTCCCTAATTGGTTCCCTAATAGGTTCCCTAATAGGTTCCCTAATAGGTTCCCTAATAGGTTCCCCAATAGGTTCCCTAATAGGTTCTCTAATTGGTTCCCTAATTCGTTCCCTAATAGGTTCCCTAATAGGTTCCCTAATTGGTTCCCTAATAGGTTCCCTAATTGGTTCCCTAATTGGTTCCCTAATTGGTTCCCTAATAGGTTCCCTAATAGGTTCCCTAATTGGTTCCCTAATTGGTTCCCTAATTGGTTCCCTAATTGGTTCCCTAAGTGGTTCTCTAATTGGTTCTCTAATAGATTCCTTAATTGGTTCCCTAATTGGTTCCCTAATAGGTTCCCTAATAGGTTCCCTAATTGGTTCCCAAATAGGTTCCCTAATAGGTTCCCTAATAGGTTCCCTAATAGGTTCCCTAATTGGTTCCCTAATAGGTTCCCTAATAGGTTCCCTGATAGGTTCCCTAATAGGTTCCCTAATAGGTTCCCTAATAGGTTCTCTTATTTGTTCCCTAATTGGTTCCCTAATAGGTTCCCTAATAGGTTCCCTAATAGGTTCCCTAATAGGTTCCCTATTTGGTTCCCTAATTGGTTCCCTAATTGGTTCCCTAATAGGTTCCCTAATAGGTTCGCTAATTGGTTCCCTAATTGGTTCCCTAATTGGTTCCCTAATAGGTTCCCTAATAGGTTCCCTAATAGGTTCCCTAATTGGTTCCCTAATTGGTTCCCTAATAGGTTCCCTAATTGGTTCCCTAATTGGTTCCCTAATTGGTTCCCTAATTGGTTCCCTAATAGGTTCCCTAATAGGTTCCCTAATTGGTTCCCTAATTGGTTCCCTAATTGGTTCCCTAATTGGTTCCCTGATTGGTTCCCTAATTGGTTCCCTAAGTGGTTCCCGAATTGGTTCCCTAATTGGTTCCCTAATTGGTTCCCTAATAGGTTCCCTAATTGGTTCCCTAATTGGTTCCCTAATTGGTTCCCTAATTGGTTCCCTGATAGGTTCCCTAATAGGTTCTCTAATAGGTTCCCTAATAGGTTCCCTAATTGGTTGCCAAATTGGTTCCCTAATAGGTTCCCTAATAGGTTCCCTAATTGGTTCCCTAATAGGTTCCCTAATAGGTTCCCTAATAGGTTCCCTAATAGGTTCCCTAATAGGTTCCCTAATTGGTTCCCTAATTGGTTCCCTAATTGGTTCCCTAATTGGTTCCCTAATTGGTTCCCTAATAGGTTCCCTAATTGGTTCCCTAATTGGTTCCCTAATTGGTTCCCTAATTGGTTCCCTAATTGGTTCCCTAATTGGTTCCCTAATAGGTTCCCTAATAGGTTCCCTAATTGGTTCCCTAATTGGTTCCCTAATAGGTTCTCTAATTGGTTCCCTAATTGGTTCCCTAATTGGTTCCCTAATTGGTTCCCCAATTGGTTCCCTAATAGGTTCCCTAATAGGTTCCCTAATTGGTTCCCTAATTGGTTCCCTAATTGGTTCCCTAATTGGTTCCCGAATTGGTTCCCTAATTGGTTCCCTAATTGGTTCCCTAATAGGTTCCCTAATTGGTTCCCTAATTGGTTCCCTAATTGGTTCCCTAATTGGTTCCCTAATAGGTTCCCTAATTGGTTCCCTAATAGGTTCCCTAATAGGTTCTCTAATAGGTTCCCTAATGGGTTCCCTGATTGGTTCCCTAATTGGTTCCCTCATTGGTTCCCGAGTTGGTTCCCTAATAGGCTCCCTAATTGGTTCCCTAATTGGTTCCCTAATTGGTTCCCTAATAGGTTCCCTAATTGGTTCCCTAATTGGTTCCCTAATAGGTTCCCTAATAGGTTTCCTAAAAGGTTCCCTAATAGGTTCCCTAATAGGTTCCCTAATTGGTTCCCTAATTGGTTCTCTAATAGGTTCCCTAATAGGTTCCCTAATTGGTTCCCTAATAGGTTCCCTAATAGGTTCCCTAATTGGTTCCCTAATAGGTTCCCTAATTGGTTCCCTAATTGGTTCCCCAATGGGTTCCCTAATTGGTTCCCTAATTGGTTCCCTAATTGGTTCCCTAATTGGTTCCCTAATTGGTTCCCTAATTGGTTCCCTAATAGGTTCCCTAATAGGTTCCCTAATAGGTTCCCTAATTGGTTCCCTAATAGGTTCCCTAATTGGTTCCCTAATTGGTTCCCTAATTGGTTCCCTAATAGGTTCCCTAATTGGTTCCCTAATAGGTTCCCTAATTACTTCCCTAATTGGTTCCCTAATAGGTTCCCTAATAGGTTCCCTAACAGGTTCCCTAATAGGTTCCCTAATAGGTTCTCTAATAGGTTCCCTAATAGGTTCCCTATTGGGTTCCGTAATGGGTTCCCTAATTGGTTCCCTAATTGGCTCCCTAATTGGTTCTCTAATAGGTTCCCTAATTGGTTCCCTAATAGGTTCCCTAATGGGTTCCCTAATAGGTTCCCTAATTGGTTCCCTAATTGGTTCCCTAATAGGTTCTCTAATTGGTTCCCTAATGGGTTCCCTAATTGGTTCCCTAATAGGTTCCCTAATAGGTTCCCTGATAGGTTCCCTAATTGGTTCCCTAATTGGTTCCCTAGGTGGTTCCCTAATTGGTTCCCTGATTGGTTCCCTAATAGGTTCCCTAATTGGTTCCCTAATTGGTTCCCTAATTGGTTCCCTAATTGGTTCCCTAATTGGTTCCCTAATAGGTTCCCTATTTCGTTCCCTAATTGGTTCCCTAATTGGTTCCCTAATTGGTTCCCCAATAGGTTCCCCAATTGGTTCCCTAATTGGTTCCCTAATTGGTTCCCTAATAGGTTCCCTAATAGGTTCCCTAATAGGTTCCCTAATTGGTTCCCTAATTGGTTCCCTAATTGGTTCCCTAATACGTTCCCTAATTGGTTCCCTAATTGCTTCCCTAATTGGTTCCCTAATAAGTTCCCTAATAGGTTCCCTAATAGGTTCCCTAATAGGTTCCCTAATAGGTTCCCTAATAGGTTCCCTAATTGGTTCTCTAATTGGTTCTCTAATAGGTTCCCTAATTGGTTCCCTAATAGGTTCCCTAATAGGTTTCCTAATTGGTTCCCTAATAGGTTCCCTAATTGGTTCCCTAATTGGTTCCCTAATTGGTTCCCTAATAAGTTCCCTAATAGGTTCCCTAATTGGTTCCCTAATTGGTTCTCTAATTGTTTCTCTAATAGGTTCCCTAATTGGTTCCCTAATAGGTTCCCTAATAGGTTCCCTAATAGGTTCCCTAATTGGTTCCCTAATAGGTTCCCTAATAGGTTCCCTAATTGGTTCCCTAATAAGTTCCCTAATTGGTTCCCTAATAGAATCCCTAATTACTTCCCTAATTGGTTCCCTAATAGGTTCCCTAATAGGTTCCCTAAAAGGTTCCCTAATAGGTTCCCTAATTGGTTCCCTAATTGGTTCCCTAATTGGTTCCCTAATTGGTTCCCTAATTGGTTCTCTAATAGGTTCCCTAATAGGTTGCCTAATTGGTTCCGTAATTGGTTCCCTAATAGGTTCCCTAATGGGTTCCCCAATAGGTTTCCTACTCGGTTCCCTAATCAGTTCCCTAATAGGTTCCCTAATAGGTTCCCTAATTGGTTCCCCAATAGGTTCCCTAATTGGTTCCCTAATTGGTTCCCTAATAGGTTCCCTAATAGGTTCCCTAATTGGTTCCCTAATAGGTTCCCTAATAGGTTCCCTAATTGGTTCCCTAATTGGTTCCCTAATAGGTTCCCTAATTGGTTCCCTAATAGGTTCCCTAATTGGTTCCCTAATTGTTTCCATAATTGGTTCCCTAATAGGTTCCCTAATTGGTTCCCTAATAGGTTCCCTAATAGGTTCCCTGATTGGTTCCCTAATTGGTTCCCTAATAGGTTCCCTAATTGGTTCCCTAATTGGTTCTCTAATAGGTTCTCTAATAGGTTCCCTAATTGGTTCCCTAATTGGTTCCCTAATTGGTTCCCTAATAGGTTCCCTAACAGGTTCCCTAATAGGTTACCTAATAGGTTCCCTAATTGGTTCTCTAATTGGTTCTCTAATTGGTTCCCTAATAAGTTCCCTAATAGGTTCCCTAATAGGTTCCCTAATTGGTTCTCTAATTGGTTCTCTAATAGGTTCCCTAATTGGTTCCCTAATAGGTTCCCTAATAGGTTCCCTAATAGGTTCCCTAATTGGTTCCGTAATAGGTTCCCTAATAGGTTCCCTAATTGGTTCCCTAATAAGTTCCCTAATTGGTTCCCTAATAGAATCCCTAGTTACTTCCCTAATTGGTTCCCTAATAGGTTCCCTAATAGGTTCCCTAATAGGTTCCCTAAAAGGTTCCCTAATAGGTTCCCTAATTGGTTCCCTAATTGGTTCGCTAATTGGTTCCCTAATAGGTTCCCTAAATGGTTCCCTAATTGGTTCCCTAATTGGTTCCCTAATTGGTTCCCTAAAGGTTCTCTAATAGGTTCCCTAATTGGTTCCCTAATAGGTTCCCTAATAGGTTCCCTAATAGGTTCCCTAATAAGTTCCCTAATAGGTTCCCTAATAGGTTCCCTAATAGGTTCCCTAATAGGTTCTCTAATAGGTTCCCTAATAGGTTCCCTAATTGGTTCCCTAATAGGTTCCCTAATAGGTTCCCTAATTGGTTCCCTAATTGGTTCCCTAATTGGTTCCCTAATTGGTTCCCTAATAGGTTCCCTAATTGGTTCCCTAATAGCTTCCCTAATTGGTTCCCTAATTGGTTCCCTAATTGGTTCCCTTATTGGTTCCCTAATTGGTTCCCTAATAGGTTCCCTAATAGGTTCCCTAATAGGTTCCCTAATTGGTTCCCTAATAGCTTCCCTAATTGGTTCCCTAATTGGTTCCCTAATAGGTTCCCTAATTGGTTCCCTAAATGGTTCCCTAATAGGTTCCCTAATAGGTTCCCTAATTACTTCCCTAATTGGTTCCCTAATAGGTTCCCTAATTGGTTCCCTAATTGGTTCTCTAATAGGTTCCCTAATAGGTACCCTAATTGGTTCCCTAATAGGTTCCCTAATAGGTTCCCTAATTGGTTCCCTAATAGGTTCCCTAATAGGTTCCCTAATTGGTTCTCTAATAGGTTCCCTAATAGGTTCCCTAATTGGTTCCCTAATTGGTTCCCTAATTGGTCCCCTAATTGGTTCCCTAATAGGTTCGCTAATTGGTTCCCTAATTGGTGCCCTAATTGGTGCCCTAATTGGTTCCCTAATAGGTTCCCTAATTGGTTCCCTAATTGGTTCCCTAATTGGTTCCCTAATTGGTTCCCTAATAGGTTCCCTAATTGGTTCCCTAATTGGTTCCCTAATTGGTTCCCTAATAGGTTCCCTAATAGGTTCCCTAATTGGTTCCCTAAGTGGTTCCCTAATTGGTTCCCTAATAGGTTCCCTAATTGGTTCCATAATCGGTTCCCTAATCGGTTCCCTAATCGGTTCCCTAATCGGTTCCCTAATCGGTTCCCTAATTGGTTCCCTAATTTGTTCCCTAATAGGTTCCCTAATAGGTTCCCTAATTGGTTCCCTAATAGGTTCCCTAATAGGTTTTCTAATTGGTTCCCTAATAGGTTCCCTAATAGGTTCCCTAATTGGTTCCCTAATAGGTTCTCTAATAGGTTCCCTAATAGGTTCCCTAATAGGTTCCCTAATTGGTTCCCCAATTGGTTCCCTAATAGGTTCCCTAATTGGTTCCCTAATAGGTTCCCTAATTGGTTACCTAATAGGTTCCCTAATAGGTTCCCTAATAGGTTCTCTAATAGGTTCCCTAATAGGCCACCTAATAGGTTCCCTAATAGGTTCCCTAATTGGTTCCCTAATAGGTTCCCTAATAGGTTCCCCAATAGGTTCCCTAATAGGTTCTCTAATAGGTTCCCTAATAGGTTCCCTAATTGGTTCCCTAATAGGTTCCCTAATAGGTTCCCTAATTGGTTCCCTGATAGCTTCCCTAATTGGTTCCCTAATTGGTTCCCTAATTGGTTCCCTAATTGGTCCCCTAATTGGTTCCCTAATTGGTTCCCTAATAGGTTCCCTAATTGGTTCCCTAATTGGTTCCCTAATTGGTTCCCTAATTGGTTCCCTAATTGGTTCCCTAATTGGTTCCCTAATTGGTTCCCTAATAGGTTCCCTAATAGGTTCCCTAATAGGTTCCCTAATTGGTTCCCTAATAGCTTCCCTAATGGGTTCCCTAATTGGTTCCCTAATTGGTTCCCTAATTGGTTCCCTAAATGGTTCCCTAATAGGTTCCCTAATAGGTTCCCTAATTACTTCCCTAATTGGTTCCCTAATAGGTTCCCTAATTGGTTCCCTAATTGGTTCTCTAATAGGTTCCCTAATAGGTACCCTAATTGGTTCCCTAATAGGTTCCCTAATTACTTCCCTAATTGGTGCCCTAATAGGTTCCCTAATAGGTTCCCTAATTGGTTCTCTAATAGGTTCCCTAATAGGTTCCCTAATTGGTTCCCTAATTGGTTCCCTAATTGGTCCCCTAATTACTTCCCTAATTGGTGCCCTAATAGGTTCCCTAATAGGTTCCCTAATTGGTTCTCTAATAGGTTCCCTAATAGGTTCCCTAATTGGTTCCCTAATTGGTTCCCTAATTGGTTCCCTAATAGGTTCCCTAATTGGTTCCCTAATTGGTGCCCTAATTGGTGCCCTAATTGGTTCCCTAATAGGTTCCCTAATAGGTTCCCTAATTGGTTCCCTAATTGGTTCCCTAATTGGTTCCCTAATTGGTTACCTAATAGGTTCCCTAATTGTTTCCCTAATTGGTTCCCTAATTGGTTCCCTAATAGGTTCCCTAATCGGTTCCCTAATCGGTTCCCTAATCGGTTCCCTAATCGGTTCCCTAATCGGTTCCCTAATTGGTTCCCTAATTTGTTCCCTAATAGGTTCCCTAATAGGTTCCCTAATTGGTTCCCTAATAGGTTCCCTAATAGGTTTTCTAATTGGTTCCCTAATAGGTTCCCTAATAGGTTCCCTAATTGGTTCTCTAATAGGTTCCCTAATAGGTTCCCTGATAGGTTCCCTAATTGGTTCCCTAATAGGTTCCCTAATTGGTACCCTAATTGGTTCCCTAATAGGTTCCCTAATTGGTTACCTAATAGGTTCCCTAATAGGTTCCCTAATAGGTTCTCTAATAGGTTCCCTAATAGGCCACCTAATAGGTTCCCTAATAGGTTCCCTAATTGGTTCCCTAATAGGTTCCCTAATAGGTTCCCTAATTGGTTCCCTAATAGGTTCCCTAATAGGTTCCCTAATAGGTTCCCTAATTGGTTCCCTAATTGGTTCCCTAATTGGTTCCCTAATTGGTTCCCTAAAAGGTTCCCTAATTGGTTCCCTAATAGGTTCCCTAATAGCTTCCCTAATAGGTTCCCTAATAGGTTCCCTAATTGGTTCCCTAATAGGTTCCCTAATAGGTTCCCTAATAGGTTCCCTAATTGGTTCCCTAATAGGTTCCCTAATAGGTTCTCTAATAGGTCCCCTAATAGGTTCCCTAATAGGTTCCCTAATTGGTTCCCTAATAGGTTCCCTAATAGGTTCTCTAATAGGTTCCCTAATAGGTTCCCTAATTGGTTCCCTAATTGGTTCCCTAATTGGTTTTCTAATAGGTTCCCTAATAGGTTCCCTAATAGGTTCCCTAATTGGTTCCCTAATAGGTTCCCTAATAGGTCCCCTAAGAGGTTCCCTAATAGGTTCCCTAATTGGTTACCTAATAGGTTCCCTAATAGGTTCCCTAATTGGTTCCCTAATAGGTTCCCTAATTGGTTCCCTAATGGGTTCCCTAATTGGTTCCCTAATTGGTGCCCTAATTGGTGCCCTAATTGGTTCCCTAATAGGTTCCCTAATAGGTTCCCTAATTGGTTCCCTAATTGGTTCCCTAATTGGTTCCCTAATTGGTTACCTAATAGGTTCCCTAATTGTTTCCCTAATCGGTTCCCTAATTGTTTCCACAATAGGTTCCCTAATCGGTTCCCTAATCGGTTCCCTAATCGGTTCCCTAATCGGTTCCCTAATTGGTTCCCTAATTTGTTCCCTAATAGGTTCCCTAATAGGTTCCCTAATTGGTTCCCTAATAGGTTCCCTAATAGGTTTTCTAATTGGTTCCCTAATAGGTTCCCTAATAGGTTCCCTAATTGGTTCCCTAATAGGTTCTCTAATAGGTTCCCTAATAGGTTCCCTGATAGGTTCCCTAATTGGTTCCCTAATAGGTTCCCTAATTGGTTCCCTAATTGGTTCCCTAATAGGTTCCCTAATTGGTTACCTAATAGGTTCCCTAATAGGTTCCCTAATAGGTTCTCTAATAGGTTCCCTAATAGGCCACCTAATAGGTTCCCTAATAGGTTCCCTAATTGGTTCCCTAATAGGTTCCCTAATAGGTTCCCTAATTGGTTCCCTAATAGGTTCCCTAATAGGTTCCCTAATAGGTTCCCTAATTGGTTCCCTAATTGGTTCCCTGATTGGTTCCCTAATTGGTTCCCTAAAAGGTTCCCTAATTGGTTCTCTAATAGGTTCCCTAATAGCTTCCCTAATAGGTTCCCTAATAGGTTCCCTAATTGGTTCCCTAATAGGTTCCCTAATAGGTTCCCTAATAGGTTCCCTAATTGGTTCCCTAATAGGTTCCCTAATAGGTTCTCTAATAGGTCCCCTAATAGGTTCCCTAATAGGTTCCCTAATTGGTTCCCTAATAGGTTCCCTAATAGGTTCTCTAATAGGTTCCCTAATAGGTTCCCTAATTGGTTCCCTAATTGGTTCCCTAATTGGTTTTCTAATAGGTTCCCTAATAGGTTCCCTAATAGGTTCCCTAATTGGTTCCCTAATAGGTTCCCTAATAGGTCCCCTAAGAGGTTCCCTAATAGGTTCCCTAATTGGTTACCTAATAGGTTCCCTAATAGGTTCCCTAATTGGTTCCCTAATAGGTTCCCTAATTGGTTCCCTAATGGGTTCCCTAATTGGTTACCTAATAGGTTCCCTAATAGGTTCCCTAATAGGTTCCCTAATAGGTTCCCTAATAGGTTACCTAATTGGTTCCCTAATGGGTTCCCTAATAGGTTCCCTAATGGGTTCCCTAATTGGTTCCCTAATAGGTTCCCTAATAGGTTCCCTAATTACTTCCCTAATTGGTTCCCTAATAGGTTCCCTAATTGGTTCCCTAATTGGTTCTCTAATAGGTTCCCTAATAGGTACCCTAATTGGTTCCCTAATAGGTTCCCTAATTACTTCCCTAATTGGTGCCCTAATAGGTTCCCTAATAGGTTCCCTAATTGGTTCTCTAATAGGTTCCCTAATAGGTTCCCTAATTGGTTCCCTAATTGGTTCCCTAATTGGTCCCCTAATTACTTCCCTAATTGGTGCCCTAATAGGTTCCCTAATAGGTTCCCTAATTGGTTCTCTAATAGGTTCCCTAATAGGTTCCCTAATTGGTTCCCTAATTGGTTCCCTAATTGGTTCCCTAATAGGTTCCCTAATTGGTTCCCTAATTGGTGCCCTAATTGGTGCCCTAATTGGTTCCCTAATAGGTTCCCTAATAGGTTCCCTAATTGGTTCCCTAATTGGTTCCCTAATTGGTTCCCTAATTGGTTACCTAATAGGTTCCCTAATTGTTTCCCTAATTGGTTCCCTAATTGGTTCCCTAATAGGTTCCCTAATCGGTTCCCTAATCGGTTCCCTAATCGGTTCCCTAATCGGTTCCCTAATCGGTTCCCTAATTGGTTCCCTAATTTGTTCCCTAATAGGTTCCCTAATAGGTTCCCTAATTGGTTCCCTAATAGGTTCCCTAATAGGTTTTCTAATTGGTTCCCTAATAGGTTCCCTAATAGGTTCCCTAATTGGTTCCCTAATAGGTTCTCTAATAGGTTCCCTAATAGGTTCCCTGATAGGTTCCCTAATTGGTTCCCTAATAGGTTCCCTAATTGGTACCCTAATTGGTTCCCTAATAGGTTCCCTAATTGGTTACCTAATAGGTTCCCTAATAGGTTCCCTAATAGGTTCTCTAATAGGTTCCCTAATAGGCCACCTAATAGGTTCCCTAATAGGTTCCCTAATTGGTTCCCTAATAGGTTCCCTAATAGGTTCCCTAATTGGTTCCCTAATAGGTTCCCTAATAGGTTCCCTAATAGGTTCCCTAATTGGTTCCCTAATTGGTTCCCTAATTGGTTCCCTAATTGGTTCCCTAAAAGGTTCCCTAATTGGTTCTCTAATAGGTTCCCTAATAGCTTCCCTAATAGGTTCCCTAATAGGTTCCCTAATTGGTTCCCTAATAGGTTCCCTAATAGGTTCCCTAATAGGTTCCCTAATTGGTTCCCTAATAGGTTCCCTAATAGGTTCTCTAATAGGTCCCCTAATAGGTTCCCTAATAGGTTCCCTAATTGGTTCCCTAATAGGTTCCCTAATAGGTTCTCTAATAGGTTCCCTAATAGGTTCCCTAATTGGTTCCCTAATTGGTTCCCTAATTGGTTTTCTAATAGGTTCCCTAATAGGTTCCCTAATAGGTTCCCTAATTGGTTCCCTAATAGGTTCCCTAATAGGTCCCCTAAGAGGTTCCCTAATAGGTTCCCTAATTGGTTACCTAATAGGTTCCCTAATAGGTTCCCTAATTGGTTCCCTAATAGGTTCCCTAATTGGTTCCCTAATGGGTTCCCTAATTGGTTCCCTAATTGGTGCCCTAATTGGTGCCCTAATTGGTTCCCTAATAGGTTCCCTAATAGGTTCCCTAATTGGTTCCCTAATTGGTTCCCTAATTGGTTCCCTAATTGGTTCCCTAATAGGTTCCCTAATTGGTTCCCTAATTGGTGCCCTAATTGGTGCCCTAATTGGTTCCCTAATAGGTTCCCTAATAGGTTCCCTAATTGGTTCCCTAATTGGTTCCCTAATTGGTTCCCTAATTGGTTACCTAATAGGTTCCCTAATTGTTTCCCTAATCGGTTCCCTAATTGTTTCCACAATAGGTTCCCTAATCGGTTCCCTAATCGCTTCCCTAATCGGTTCCCTAATCGGTTCCCTAATTGGTTCCCTAATTTGTTCCCTAATAGGTTCCCTAATAGGTTCCCTAATTGGTTCCCTAATAGGTTCCCTAATAGGTTTTCTAATTGGTTCCCTAATAGGTTCCCTAATAGGTTCCCTAATTGGTTCCCTAATAGGTTCTCTAATAGGTTCCCTAATAGGTTCCCTGATAGGTTCCCTAATTGGTTCCCTAATAGGTTCCCTAATTGGTTCCCTAATTGGTTCCCTAATAGGTTCCCTAATTGGTTACCTAATAGGTTCCCTAATAGGTTCCCTAATAGGTTCTCTAATAGGTTCCCTAATAGGCCACCTAATAGGTTCCCTAATAGGTTCCCTAATTGGTTCCCTAATAGGTTCCCTAATAGGTTCCCTAATTGGTTCCCTAATAGGTTCCCTAATAGGTTCCCTAATAGGTTCCCTAATTGGTTCCCTAATTGGTTCCCTGATTGGTTCCCTAATTGGTTCCCTAAAAGGTTCCCTAATTGGTTCTCTAATAGGTTCCCTAATAGCTTCCCTAATAGGTTCCCTAATAGGTTCCCTAATTGGTTCCCTAATAGGTTCCCTAATAGGTTCCCTAATAGGTTCCCTAATTGGTTCCCTAATAGGTTCCCTAATAGGTTCTCTAATAGGTCCCCTAATAGGTTCCCTAATAGGTTCCCTAATTGGTTCCCTAATAGGTTCCCTAATAGGTTCTCTAATAGGTTCCCTAATAGGTTCCCTAATTGGTTCCCTAATTGGTTCCCTAATTGGTTTTCTAATAGGTTCCCTAATAGGTTCCCTAATAGGTTCCCTAATTGGTTCCCTAATAGGTTCCCTAATAGGTCCCCTAAGAGGTTCCCTAATAGGTTCCCTAATTGGTTACCTAATAGGTTCCCTAATAGGTTCCCTAATTGGTTCCCTAATAGGTTCCCTAATTGGTTCCCTAATGGGTTCCCTAATTGGTTACCTAATAGGTTCCCTAATAGGTTCCCTAATAGGTTCCCTAATAGGTTCCCTAATAGGTTACCTAATTGGTTCCCTAATGGGTTCCCTAATAGGTTCCCTAATGGGTTCCCTAATTGGTTCCCTAATAGGTTCCCTAATAGGTTACCTAATTGGTTCCCTAATAGGTTCCCTAATAGGTTCCCTAATTGGTTCCCTAATAGGTTACCTAATTGGTTCCCTAATAGGTTCCCTAATTGGTTCCCTAATTGGTACCCCAATTGTTTCCCTAATGGGTTCCCTAATAGGTTCCCTAATTGGTTCCCTAATTGGTTCCCTAATTGGTTCCCTAATAGGTTCCCTAATTGGTTCCATAATCGGTTCCCTAATCGGTTCCCTAATCGGTTCCCTAATAGGTTCCCTAATTTGTTCCCTAATAGGTTCCCTAATAGGTTCCCTAATTGGTTCCCTAATAGGTTCCCTAATAGGTTTTCTAATTGGGTCCCTAATAGGTTCCCTAATAGGATCCCTAATTGGTTCCCTAATAGGTTCTCTAATAGGTTCCCTAATAGGTTCCCTAATAGGTTCCCTAATTGGTTCCCTAATTGGTTCCCTAATTGATTCCCTAATAGGTTCCCTAATTGGTTACCTAATAGGTTCCCTAATAGGTTCCCTAATAGGTTCTCTAATAGGTTCCCTAATAGGCCACATAATAGGTTCCCTAATAGGTTCCCTAATTGGTTCCCTAATAGGTTCCCTAATAGGTTCCCTAATTGGTTCCCTAATAGGTTCCCTAATAGGTTCCCTAATAGGTTCCCTAATTGGTTCCCTAATAGGTTCCCTAATTGGTTCCCTAATAGGTTCCCTAATAGGTTCCCTAATTGGTTCCCTAATAGGTTCCCTAAGTGGTTCCCTAATTGGTTCCCTAATTGGTTCCCTAATAGGTTCCCTAATTGGTTCCCTAATAGGTTCCCTAATAGGTTCTCTAATAGGTCCCCTAATAGGTTCCCTACTAGGTTCCCTAATTGGTTCCCTAATAGGTTCCCTAATAGGTTCCCTAATAGGTTCCCTAATAGGTTCCCTAGTTGGTTCCCTAGTTGGTTCCCTAACTGGTTTTCTAATAGGTTCCCTAATTGGTTCCCTAACTGGTTTTCTAATAGGTTCCCTAATAGGTTCCCTAATTGGTTCCCTAATAGGTTCCCTAATAGGTTCCCTAATAGGTTCCCTAATAGGTTCCCTAATTGGTTACCTAATAGGTTCCCTAATTGGTTCCCTAATAGGTTCCCTAATAGGTTCCCTAATAGGTTCCCTAATAGGTTCCCTAATAGGTTCCCTAATAGGTTCCCTAATTGGTTCCCTAATAGGTTCCCTAATAGCTTCCCTAATTGGTTCCCCAATAGCTTCCCTAATTGGTTCCCTAATTGGTTCCCCAATTGGTTCCCTAATTGGTTCCCTAATTGGTTCCCTAATTGGTTCCCTAATAGGTTCCCTAATTGGTTCCCTAATAGGTTCCCTGATTGGTTCCCTAATTGGTTCCCTAATTGGTTCCCTAATTGGTTCCCTAATAGGTTCCCTAATAGGTTCCCTAATAGGTTTCCTAATAGGTTCCCTAATTGGTTCCCTAATAGCTTCCCTAATTGGTTCCCTAATAGCTTCCCTAATTGTTTCCCTAATTGGTTCACTAATTGGTTCCCTAATTGGTTCCCTAAATGGTTCCCTAATAGGTTCCCTAATAGGTTCCCTAATTACTTCCCTAATTGGTTCCCTAATAGGTTCCCTAATTGGTTCCCTAATTGGTTCTCTAATAGGTTCCCTAATACGTACCCTAATTGGTTCCCTAATAGGTTCCCTAATTACTTCCCTAATTGGTTACCTAATAGGTTCCCTAATAGGTTCCCTAATAGGTTCCCCAATTGGTTCCCTAATAGCTTCCCTAATTGGTTCCCTAATTGGTTCCCTAATTGGTTCCCTAATTGGTTCCCTAAATGGTTCCCTAAAAGGTTCCCTAATAGGTTCCCTAATTACTTCCCTAATTGGTTCCCTAATAGGTTCCCTAATTGGTTCCCTAATTGGTTCTCTAATAGGTTCCCTAATTGGTTCCCTAATTGGTTCCCTAATTGGTTCCCTAATTGGTTCCCTAAAAGGTTCCCTAATTGGTTCTCTAATAGGTTCCGTAATAGCTTCCCTAATAGGTTCCCTAATTGGTTCCCTAATAGGTTCCCTAATAGGTTCCCTAATAGGTTCCCTAATTGGTTCCCTAATAGGTTCCCTAATAGGTTCTCTAATAGGTCCCCTAATAGGTTCCCTAATAGGTTCCCTAATTGGTTCCCTAATAGGTTCCCTAATAGGTTCTCTAATAGGTTCCCTAATAGGTTCCCTAATTGGTTCCCTAATTGGTTCCCTAATTGGTTTTCTAATAGGTTCCCTAATAGGTTCCCTAATAGGTTCCCTAATTGGTTCCCTAATAGGTTCCCTAATAGGTCCCCTAAGAGGTTCCCTAATAGGTTCCCTAATTGGTTACCTAATAGGTTCCCTAATAGGTTCCCTAATTGGTTCCCTAAAAGGTTCCCTAATTGGTTCCCTAATGGGTTCCCTAATTGGTTACCTAATAGGTTCCCTAATAGGTTCCCTAATAGGTTCCCTAATAGGTTCCCTAATAGGTTACCTAATTGGTTCCCTAATAGGTTCCCTAATAGGTTCCCTAATAGGTTCCCTAATTGGTTCCCTAATAGGTTCCCTAATAGGTTCCCTAATAGGTTCCCTAATTGGTTCCCTAATAGGTTCCCTAATATGTTACCTAATTGGTTCCCTAATAGGTTCCCTAATAGGTTCCCTAATTGGTTCCCTAATAGGTTACCTAATTGGTTCCCTAATAGGTTCCCTAATTGGTTCCCTAATTGGTTCCCTAATTGTTTCCCTAATGGGTTCCCTAATAGGTTCCCTAATTGGTTCCCTAATTGGTTCCCTAATTGGTTCCCTAATAGGTTCCCTAATTGGTTCCATAATCGGTTCCCTAATCGGTTCCCTAATTGGTTCCCTAATTTGTTCCCTAATAGGTTCCCTAATAGGTTCCCTAATAGCTTCCCTAATAGGTTCCCTAAAAGGTTTTCTAATTGGTTCCCTAATAGGTTCCCTAATAGGTTCGCTAATTGGTTCCCTAATAGGTTCTCTAATAGGTTCCCTAATAGGTTCCCTAATAGGTTCCCTAATTGGTTCCCTAATTGGTTCCCTAATTGGTTCCCTAATAGGTTCCCTAATTGGTTACCAAATAGGTTCCCTAATAGGTTCCCTAATAGGTTCTCTAATAGGTTCCCTAATAGGCCACATAATAGGTTCCCTAATAGGTTCCCTAATTGGTTCCCTAATAGGTTCCCTAATAGGTTCCCTAATTGGTTCCCTAATAGGTTCCCTAATAGGTTCCCTAATAGGTTCCCTAATTGGTTCCCTAATTGGTTCCCTAATTGGTTCCCTAATAGGTTCCCTAATAGGTTCCCTAATAGGTTCTCTAATAGGTTCCCTAATAGCTTCCCTAATAGGTTCCCTAATAGGTTCCCTAATTGGTTCCCTAATTGGTTCCCTAATAGGTTCCCTAATAGGTTCCCTACTTGGTTCCCTAATAGGTTCCCTAATAGGTTCTCTAATAGGTCCCCTAATAGGTTCCCTAATAGGTTCCCTAATTGGTTCCCTAATAGGTTCCCTAATAGGTTCCCTAATAGGTTCTCTAATAGGTTCCCTAATAGGTTCCCTAATAGGTTCCCTAATTGGTTCCCTAATTGGTTCCCTAATTGGTTTTCTAATAGGTTCCCTAATAGGTTCCCTAATAGGTTCCCTAATTGGTTCCCTAATAGGTTCCCTAATAGGTTCCCTAATAGGTTCCCTAATTGGTTCCCTAATTGGTTCCCTAATAGGTTCCCTAATTGGTTCCCTAATAGGTTCCCTAATAGGTTCCCTAATAGGTTCCCTAATTGGTTCCCTAATAGGTTCCCTAATAGGTTCCCTAATTGGTTCCCTAATTGGTTCTCTAATAGGTTCCCTAATAGGTTCCCTAATTGGTTCCCTAATAGGTTCCCTAATAGGTTCCCTAATTGGTTCCCTAATTGGTTCCCTAATTGGTCCCCTAATTGGTTCCCTAATTGGTTCCCTAATTGGTTCCCTAATTGGTTCCCTAATTGGTTCCCTAATAGGTTCCCTAGTTGGTTCCCTAATAGCTTCCCTAATTGGTTCCCTAATTGGTTCCCTAATTGGTTCCCTAATTGGTTCCCTAATTGGTTCCCTAATAGGTTCCCTAATAGGTTCCCTAATAGGTTCCCTAATAGGTTCCCTAATAGGTTCCCTAATTGGTTCCCTAATAGCTTCCCTAATTGGTTCCCTAATTGGTTCCCTAATTGGTTCCCTAATTGGTTCCCTAATTGGTTCTCTAATAGGTTCCCTAATAGGTACCCTAATTGGTTCCCTAATAGGTTCCCTAATTACTTCCCTAATTGGTTACCTAATAGGTTCCCTAATAGGTTCCCTAATAGGTTCCCTAATAGCTTCCCTAATTGGTTCCCTAATTGGTTCCCTAATTGGTTCCCTAATTGGTTCCCTAAATGGTTCCCTGAAAGGTTCCCTAATAGGTTCTCTAATAGGTTCCCTGATTGGTTCCCTAATAGGTTCCCTAATTGGTTCCCTGATTGGTTCTCTAATAGGTTCCCTAATAGGTACCCTAATTGGTTCCCTAATAGGTTCCCTAATTACTTCCCTAATTGGTTCCCTAATAGGTTCCCTAATTGGTTCCCTAATTGGTTCTCTAATAGGTTCCCTAATAGGTTCCCTAATTGGTTCCCTAATTGGTTCCCTAATTGGTCCCCTAATTGATTCCCTAATAGGTTCCCTAATTGGTTCCCTAATTGGTGCCCTAATTGGTGCCCTAATTGGTTCCCTAATAGGTTCCCTAATAGGTTCCCTAATAGGTTCCCTAATTGGTTCCCTAATTGGTTCCCTAATTGGTTCCCTAATTGGTTCCCTAATAGGTTCCCTAATTGGTTCCCTAATTGGTTCCCTAATTGGTTCCCTAATAGGTTCCCTAATAGGTTCCCTAATTGGTTCCCTAATTGGTTCCCTAATTGGTTCCCTAATAGGCTCCCTAATTGGTTCCATGATCGGTTCCCTAATCGGTTCCCTAATCGGTTCCCTAATTGGTTCCCTAATTTGTTCCCTAATAGGTTCCCTAATAGGTTCCCTAATTGGTTCCCTAATAGGTTCCCTAATAGGTTTTCTAATTGGTTCCCTAATAGGTTCCCTAATAGGTTCCCTAATTGGTTCCCTAATTGGTTCTCTAATAGGTTCCCTAATAGGTTCCCTAATTGGTTCCCTAATTGGTTCCCTAATAGGTTCCCTAATTGGTTCCCTAATAGGTTCCCTAATTGGTTCCCTAAATGGTTCCCTGAAAGGTTCCCTAATAGGTTCTCTAATAGGTTCCCTGATTGGTTCCCTAATAGGTTCCCTAATTGGTTCCCTGATTGGTTCTCTAATAGGTTCCCTAATAGGTACCCTAATTGGTTCCCTAATAGGTTCCCTAATTACTTCCCTAATTGGTTCCCTAATAGGTTCCCTAATTGGTTCCCTAATTGGTTCTCTAATAGGTTCCCTAATAGGTTCCCTAATTGGTTCCCTAATTGGTTCCCTAATTGGTCCCCTAATTGATTCCCTAATAGGTTCCCTAATTGGTTCCCTAATTGGTGCCCTAATTGGTGCCCTAATTGGTTCCCTAATAGGTTCCCTAATAGGTTCCCTAATTGGTTCCCTAATTGGTTCCCTAATTGGTTCCCTAATTGGTTCCCTAATAGGTTCCCTAATTGGTTCCCTAATTGGTTCCCTAATTGGTTCCCTAATAGGTTCCCTAATAGGTTCCCTAATTGGTTCCCTAATTGGTTCCCTAATTGGTTCCCTAATAGGCTCCCTAATTGGTTCCATGATCGGTTCCCTAATCGGTTCCCTAATCGGTTCCCTAATTGGTTCCCTAATTTGTTCCCTAATAGGTTCCCTAATAGGTTCCCTAATTGGTTCCCTAATAGGTTCCCTAATAGGTTTTCTAATTGGTTCCCTAATTGGTTCCCTAATAGGTTCCCTAATAGGTTCCCTAATAGGTTCCCTAATAGGTTCCCTAATAGGTTCCCTAATAGGTTCCCTAATTGGTTCCCTAATTGGTTCCCTAATTGGTTCCCTAATAGGTTCCCTAAAAGGTTCCCTAATTGGTTCTCTAATGGGTTCCCTAATAGCTTCCCTAATAGGTTCCCTAATAGGTTCCCTAATTGGTTCCCTAATAGGTTCCCTAATAGGTTCCCTAATAGGTTCCCTGATTGGTTCCCTAATAGGTTCCCTAATAGCTTCTCTAATAGGTCCCCTAATAGGTTCCCTAATTGGTTCCCTAATAGGTTCCCTAATAGGTTCCCTAATAGGTTCTCTAATAGGTTCCCTAATAGGTTCCCTAATAGGTTCCCTAATTGGTTCCCTAGTTGGTTTTCTAATAGGTTCCCTAATAGGTTGCCTAATTGGTTCCCTAATAGGTTCCCTAATAGGTCCCCTAAGAGGTTCCCTAATAGGTTCCGTAATTGGTTCCCTAATAGGTTCCCTAATTGGTTACCTAATAGGTTCCCTAATAGGTTCCCTAATTGGTTCCCTAATAGGTTCCCTAATTGGTTCCCTAATGGGTTCCCTAATTGGTTACCTAATAGGTTCCCTAATAGGTTCCCTAATAGGTTCCCTAATAGGTTCCCTAATAGGTTCCCTAATTGGTTCCCTAATAGGTTCCCTAATAGGTTCCCTAATTGGTTCTCTAATAGCTTCCCTAATAGCTTCCCTAATAGGTTCCCTAATAGGTTCCCTAATTGGTTCCCTAATAGGTTCCCTAATAGGTTCCCTAATAGGTTCCCTAATTGGTTCCCTAATAGGTTCCCTAATAGGTTCTCTAATAGGTCCCCTAATAGGTTCCCTAATAGGTTCCCTAATTGGTTCCCTAATAGGTTCCCTAATAGGTTCTCTAATAGGTTCCCTAATAGGTTCCCTAATTGGTTCCCTAATTGGTTCCCTAATTGGTTTTCTAATAGGTTCCCTAATAGGTTCCCTAATAGGTTCCCTAATTGGTTCCCTAATAGGTTCCCTAATAGGTTCCCCAATTGGTTACCTAATAGGTTCCCTAATTGGTTCCCTAATAGGTTCCCCAATTGGTTACCTAATAGGTTCCCTAATAGGTTCCCTAATTGGTTCCCTAATAGGTTCCCTAATTGGTTCCCTAATTGGTTCCCTAATAGGTTCCCTAATTGGTTACCTAATAGGTTCCCTAATAGGTTCCCTAATAGGTTCTCTAATAGGTTCCCTAATAGGCCACCTAATAGGTTCCCTAATAGGTTCCCTAATTGGTTCCCTAATAGGTTCCCTAATAGGTTCCCTAATAGGTTCCCTAATAGGTTCCCTAATAGGTTCCCTAATAGGTTCCCTAATTGGTTCCCTAATTGGTTCCCTAATTGGTTCCCTAATAGGTTCCCTAAAAGGTTCCCTAATTGGTTCTCTAATGGGTTCCCTAATAGCTTCCCTAATAGGTTCCCTAATAGGTTCCCTAATTGGTTCCCTAATAGGTTCCCTAATAGGTTCCCTAATAGGTTCCCTGATTGGTTCCCTAATAGGTTCCCTAATAGCTTCTCTAATAGGTCCCCTAATAGGTTCCCTAATTGGTTCCCTAATAGGTTCCCTAATAGGTTCCCTAATAGGTTCTCTAATAGGTTCCCTAATAGGTTCCCTAATAGGTTCCCTAATTGGTTCCCTAGTTGGTTTTCTAATAGGTTCCCTAATAGGTTGCCTAATTGGTTCCCTAATAGGTTCCCTAATAGGTCCCCTAAGAGGTTCCCTAATAGGTTCCGTAATTGGTTCCCTAATAGGTTCCCTAATTGGTTACCTAATAGGTTCCCTAATAGGTTCCCTAATTGGTTCCCTAATAGGTTCCCTAATTGGTTCCCTAATGGGTTCCCTAATTGGTTACCTAATAGGTTCCCTAATAGGTTCCCTAATAGGTTCCCTAATAGGTTCCCTAATAGGTTCCCTAATTGGTTCCCTAATAGGTTCCCTAATAGGTTCCCTAATTGGTTCTCTAATAGCTTCCCTAATAGCTTCCCTAATAGGTTCCCTAATAGGTTCCCTAATTGGTTCCCTAATAGGTTCCCTAATAGGTTCCCTAATAGGTTCCCTAATTGGTTCCCTAATAGGTTCCCTAATAGGTTCTCTAATAGGTCCCCTAATAGGTTCCCTAATAGGTTCCCTAATTGGTTCCCTAATAGGTTCCCTAATAGGTTCTCTAATAGGTTCCCTAATAGGTTCCCTAATTGGTTCCCTAATTGGTTCCCTAATTGGTTTTCTAATAGGTTCCCTAATAGGTTCCCTAATAGGTTCCCTAATTGGTTCCCTAATAGGTTCCCTAATTGGTTCCCTAATAGGTTCCCCAATTGGTTACCTAATAGGTTCCCTAATAGGTTCCCTAATTGGTTCCCTAATAGGTTCCCTAATTGGTTCCCTAATTGGTTCCCTAATTGGTTCCCTAATAGGTTCCCTAATAGGTTCCCTAATTGGTTCTCTAATAGGTTCCCTAATAGCTTCCCTAATAGGTTCCCTAATAGGTTCCCTAATTGGTTCCCTAATAGGTTCCCTGATAGGTTCCCTAATAGGTTCCCTGATTGGTTCCCTAATAGGTTCCCTAATAGCTTCTCTAATAGGTCCCCTAATAGGTTCCCTAATTGGTTCCCTAATAGGTTCCCTAATAGGTTCTCTAATAGGTTCCCTAATAGGTTCCCTAATAGGTTCCCTAATTGGTTCCCTAGTTGGTTTTCTAATAGGTTCCCTAATAGGTTCCCTAATAGGTTGCCTAATTGGTTCCCTAATAGGTTCCCTAATAGGTCCCCTAAGAGGTTCCCTAATAGGTTCCGTAATTGGTTCCCTAATAGGTTCCCTAATTGGTTACCTAATAGGTTCCCTAATAGGTTCCCTAATTGGTTCCCTAATAGGTTCCCTAATTGGTTCCCTAATGGGTTCCCTAATTGGTTACCTAATAGGTTCCCTAATAGGTTCCCTAATAGGTTCCCTAATAGGTTCCCTACTAGGTTACCTAATTGGTTCCCTAATAGGTTCCCTAATAGGTTCCCTAATAGGTTCCCTAATTGGTTCCCTAATAGGTTCCGTAATAGGTTCCCTAATAGGTTCCCTAATAGTTTCCCTAATAGGTTACCTAATTGGTTCCCTAATAGGTTCCCTAATTGGTTCCCTAATAGGTTACCTAATTGGTTCCCTAATAGGTTCCCTAATTGGTTCCCTAATTGGTTCCCTAATTGGTTCCCTAATGGGTTCCCTAATAGGTTCCCTAATTGGTTCCCTAATTGGTTCCCTAATTGGTTCCCTAATTGGTTCCCTAATAGGTTCCCTAATAGGTTCCATAATCGGTTCCCTAATAGGTTCCCTAATCGGTTCCCTAATTGGTTCCCTAATTGGTTCCCTAATAGGTTCCCTAATAGGTTCCCTAATTGGTTCCCTAATAGGTTCCCTAATAGGTTCCCTAATTGGTTCCCTAATAGGTTCCCTAATAGGTTCCCTAATTGGTTCCCTAATAGGTTCCCTAATAGGTTCTCTAATAAGTTCCCTAATAGGTTCCCTAATTGGTTCCCTAATTGGTTCCCTAATTGGTTTTCTAATAGGTTCCCTAATAGGTTCCCTAATAGGTTCCCTAATTGGTTCCCTAATAGGTTCCCTAATAGGTCCCCTAAGAGGTTCCCTAATAGGTTCCGTAATTGGTTCCCTAATAGGTTCCCTAATTGGTTACCTAATAGGTTCCCTAATAGGTTCCCTAATTGGTTCCCTAATAGGTTCCCTAATTGGTTACCTAATAGGTTCCCTAATAGGTTCCCTAATTGGTTCCCTAATAGTTTCCCTAATAGGTTACCTAATTGGTTCCCTAATAGGTTCCCTAAAAGGTTCCCTAATTGGTTCCCTAATAGGTTACCCAATTGGTTCCCTAATAGGTTCCCTAATTGGTTCCCTAATTGGTTCCCTAATAGGTTCCCTAATTGGTTCCATAATCTGTTCCCTAATCGGTTCCCTAATCGGTTCCCTAATCGGTTCCCTAATTGGTTCCCTAATTTGTTCCCTAATAGGTTCTCTAATAGGTTCCCTAATTGGTTCCCTAATAGGTTCCCTAATAGGTTTTCTAATTGGTTCCCTAATAGGTTCCCTAATTGGTTCCCTAATAGGTTCTCTAATAGGTTCCCTAATAGGTTCCCTAATAGGTTCCCTAATAGGTTCCCTAATAGGTTCCCTAATTGGTTCCCTACTAGGTTCCCTAATTGGTTACCTAATAGGTTCCCTAATAGATTCCCTAATAGGTTCTCTAATAGGTTCCCTAATAGGTTCCCTAATTGGTTCCCTAATAGGTTCCCTAATAGGTTCCCTAATAGGTTCCCTAATTGGTTCCCTAATAGGTTCCCTAATTGGTTCCCTAATAGGTTCCCTAATAGGTTTTCTAATAGGTTCCCTAATAGGTTCCCTAATAGGTTCCCTAATAGGTTCCGTAATAGGTTCCCTAATAGGTTCCCTAATAGGTTCCCTAATAGGTTCCCTAATTGGTTCCCTAATAGGTTCCCTAATAGGTTCCATAATAGGTTCCCTAATTGGTTCCCTAATTGGTTCCCTAATAGGTTCCCTAATTGGTTCCCTAATTGGTTCCCTAATAGGTTCCCTAATAGGTTCCCTAATAGGTTCCCTAATTGGTTCCCTAATGGGTTCCCTAATAGGTTCCCTAATTGGTTCCCTAATTGGTTCCCTAATAGGTTCCCTAATTGGTTCCCTAATTGGTTCCCTAATTGGTTCCCTAATAGGTTCCCTAATAGGTTCCCTAATTGGTTCCCTAATTGGTTCCCTAATAGGTTCCCTAATAGGTTCCCTAATTGGTTCCCTAATTGGTTCCCTAATTGGTTCCCTAATTGGTTCCCTAATTGGTTCCCTAATTGGTTCCCTAATAGGTTCCCTAATAGGTTCCCTAATAGGTTCCCTAATTGGTTCCCTAATAGGTTCCCTAATAGGTTCTCTAATAGGTCCCCTAATACGTTCCCTAATACGTTCCCTAATTGGTTCCCTAATAGGTTCCCTAATAGGTTCTCTAATAGGTTCCCTAATAGGTTCCCTAATACGTTCCCTAATTGGTTCCCTAATTGGTTTTCTAATAGGTTCCCTAATAGGTTCCCTAATAGGTTCCCTAATTGGTTCCCTAATAGGTTCCCTAATAGGTTCCCTAAGAGGTTCCCTAATAGGTTCCCTAATTGGTTCCCTAATAGGTTCCCTAATTGGTTCCCTAATTGGTTCCCTAAAAGGTTCCCTAATAGGTTCCCTAATTGGTTCCCTAACAGGTTCCCTAATTGGTTCCCTAATGGGTTCCCTAATTGGTTACCTAATAGGTTCCCTAATAGGTTCCCTAATAGGTTCCCTAATAGGTTCCCTAAGAGGTTACCTAATTGGTTCCCTAATAGGTTCCCTAATTGGTTCCCTAATAGGTTCCCTAATTGGTTCCCTAATTGGTTCCCTAATTGGTTCTCTAATAGGTTCCCTAATAGGTTCCCTAATAGGTTCCCTAATAGGTTCCCTAATAGGTTCTCTAATAGGTTCCCTAATAGGTTCCCTAATAGGTTCCCTAATTGGTTCCCTAATTGGTTCCCTAATTGGTTCCCTAATAGGTTCTCTAATTGGTTACCTAATATGTCCCCAAATAGGTTCCCTAAAAGGTTCCCTAATAGGTTCCCTAATTGGTTCCCTAATTGGTTCCCTAATAGGTTCCCTAATTGGTTCCCTAATTGGTTCCCTAATAGGTTCCCTAATAGGTTCCCTAATAGGTTCTCTAATAGGTTCCCTAATAGGTTCCCTAATAGGTTCCCTAATAGGTTCCCTAATAGGTTCCCTAATAGGTTCCCTAATAGGTTCCCTAATAGGTTCCCTAATTGGTTCCCTAATAGGTTCCCTAATAGGTTCCCTAATTGGTTCCCTAATAGGTTCCCTAATAGGTTTTCTAATTGGTTCCCTAATTGGTTCCCTAATTGGTTCCCTAATAGGTTCTCTAATAGGTTCCCTAATAGGTTCCCTAATAGGTTCCCTAATTGGTTCCCTAATTGGTTCCCTAATTGGTTCCCTAATAGGTTCCCTAATTGGTTACCTAATAGGTCCCCTAATAGGTTCCCTAATAGGTTCCCTAATTGGTTCCCTAATAGGTTCCCTAATAGGTTCTCTAATAGGTTCCCTAATAGGTTCCCTAATTGGTTCCCTAATTGGTTCCCTAATTGGTTTTCTAATAGGTTCCCTAATAGGTTCCCTAATTGGTTACCTAATAGGTCCCCTAATAGGTTCCCTAATAGGTTCCCTAATAGGTTCCCTAATAGGTTCCCTAATAGGTTCTCTAATAGGTTCCCTAATAGGCCACATAATAGGTTCCCTAATAGGTTCCCTAATTGGTTCCCTAATAGGTTCCCTAATAGGTTCCCTAATTGGTTCCCTAATAGGTTCCCTAATAGGTTCCCTAATAGGTTCCCTAATTGGTTCCCTAATTGGTTCCCTAATTGGTTCCCTAATAGGTTCCCTAATAGGTTCCCTAATTGGTTCCCTAATTGGTTCCCTAATAGGTTCCCTAATTGGTTCCCTAATAGGTTCCCTAATTGGTTCCCTAATACGTTCCCTAATAGGTTCCCTAATAGGTTCCCTAATTGGTTCCCTAATAGGTTCCCTAATAGGTTCCCTAATAGGTCCCCTAATAGGTTCCCTAATAGGTTCCCTAATTGGTTCCCTAATAGGTTCCCTAATAGGTTCTCTAATAGGTTCCCTAATAGGTTCCCTAATTGGTTCCCTAATTGGTTCCCTAATTGGTTTTCTAAAAGGTTCCCTAATAGGTTCCCTAATAGGTTCCCTAATTGGTTCCCTAGTAGGTTCCCTAATAGGTTCCCTAAGAGGTTCCCTAATAGGTTCCCTAATTGGTTACCTAATAGGTTCCCCAATTGGTTACCTAATAGGTTCCCTAATAGGTTCCCTAATTGGTTCCCTAATAGGTTCCCTAATTGGTTCCCTAATGGGTTCCCTAATTGGTTCCCTAATTGGTTCCCTAATAGGTTCCCTAATAGGTTCCCTAATAGGTTCCCTAATAGGTTACCTAATTGGTTCCCTAATAGGTTCCCTAATAGGTTCCCTAATAGGTTCCCTAATTGGTTCCCTAATACGTTCCCTAATAGGTTCCCTAATAGGTTCCCTAATTGGTTCCCTAATAGGTTCCCTAATAGGTTACCTAATTGGTTCCCTAATAGGTTCCCTAATAGGTTCCCTAATTGGTTCCCTAATAGGTTCCCTAATATGTTCCCTAATAGGTTTTCTAATAGGTTCCCTAATTGGTTCCCTAATAGGTTCCCTAATACGTTCCATAATAGGTTTCCTAATTGGTTCCCTAATCGGTTCCCTAATAGGTTCCCTAATTGGTTCCCTAATTGGTTCCCTAATTGGTTCCCTAATAGGTTCCCTAATAGGTTCACTAATTGGTTCCCTAATGGGTTCCCTAATAGGTTCCCTAATTGGTTCCCTAATTGGTTCCCTAATAGGTTCCCTAATTGGTTCCCTAATTGGTTCCCTAATTGGTTCCCTAATAGGTTCCCTAATAGGTTCCCTAATTGGTTCCCTAATTGGTTCCCTAATAGGTTCCCTAATAGGTTCCCTAATTGGTTCCCTAATTGGTTCCCTAATTGGTTCCCTAATTGGTTCCCTAATTGGTTCCCTAATTGGTTCCCTAATAGGTTCCCTAATAGGTTCCCTAATAGGTTCCCTAATTGGTTCCCTAATAGGTTCCCTAATAGGTTCCCTAATAGGTTCCCTAATAGGTTCCCTAATAGGTTCCCTAATTGGTTCCCTAATAGGTTCCCTAATAGGTTCCCTAATAGGTTCCCTAATAGGTTCCCTAATTGGTTCCCTAATTGGTTCCCTAATTGGTTTTCTAATAGGTTCCCTAATAGGTTCCCTAATAGGTTCCCTAATTGGTTCCCTAATAGGTTCCCTAATAGGTTCCCTAAGAGGTTCCCTAATAGGTTTCCTAATTGGTTCCCTAATAGGTTCCCTGATTGGTTCCCTAATTGGTTCCCTAATAGGTTCCCTAATAGGTTCCCTAATTGGTTCCCTAATAGGTTCCCTAATTGGTTCCCTAATGGGTTCCCTAATTGGTTACCTAATAGGTTCCCTAATAGGTTCCCTAATAGGTTCCCTAATAGGATCCCTAAGAGGTTACCTAATTGGTTCCCTAATAGGTTCCCTAATTGGTTCCCTAATAGGTTCCCTAATTGGTTCCCTAATTGGTTCCCTAATTGGTTTTCTAATAGGTTCCCTAATAGGTTCCCTAATAGGTTCCCTAATTGGTTCCCTAATAGGTTCCCTAATAGGTTCCCTAAAAGGTTCCCTAATAGGTTCCCTAATTGGTTCCCTAATAGGTTCCCTAATTGGTTCCCTAATTGGTTCCCTAATTGGTTCCCTAATTGGTTCCCTAATTGGTTCCCTAATAGGTTCCCTAATTGGTTCCCTAATGGGTTCCCTAATTGGTTACCTAATAGGTTCCCTAATAGGTTCCCTAATAGGTTCCCTAATAGGTTCCGTAAGAGGTTCCCTAATTGGTTCCCTAATAGGTTCCCTAATTGGTTCCCTAATAGGTTCCCTAATTGGTTCCCTAATTGGTTCCCTAATTGGTTCTCTAATAGGTTCCCTAATAGGTTCCCTAATAGGTTCCCTAATAGGTTCCCTAATAGGTTCTCTAATAGGTTCCCTAATAGGGTCCCTAATAGGTTCCCTAATTGGTTCCCTAATTGGTTCCCTAATTGGTTCCCTAATAGGTTCTCTAATTGGTTACCTAATATGTCCCCAAATAGGTTCCCTAATAGGTTCCCTAATAGGTTCCCTAATAGGTTCCCTAATTGGTTCCCTAATAGGTTCCCTAATTGGTTCCCTAATTGGTTCCCTAATAGGTTCCCTAATAGGTTCCCTAATAGGTTCTCTAATAGGTTCCCTAATAGGTTCCCTAATAGGTTCCCTAATAGGTTCCCTAATTGGTTCCCTAGTAGGTTCCCTAATAGGTTCCCTAATAGGTTCCCTAATTGGTTCCCTAATAGGTTCCCTAATAGGTTCCCTAATTGGTTCCCTAATAGGTTCCCTAACAGGTTCCCTAATAGGTTCCCTAATTGGTTCCCTAATAGGTTCCCTAATAGGTTCCCTAATAGGTTCCCTAATAGGTTCCCTAATTGGTTCCCTAATTGGTTCCCTTATTGGTTCCCTAATAGGTTCCCTAATTGGTTACCTAATAGGTTCTCTAATAGGTTCCCTAATAGGCCACCTAATAGGTTCCCTAATAGGTTCCCTAATAGGTTCCTTAATAGGTCCCTAATAGGTTCCCTAATAGGTTCTCTAATAGGTTCCCTAATAGGTTCCCTAATTGGTTCCCTAATTGGTTCCCTAATTGGTTTTCTAATAGGTTCCCTAATTAGTTCCCTAATAGGTTCCCTAATAGGTTCCCTCATTGGTTCTCTAATAGGTTCCCTAATAGGTTCCCTAATTGGTTCCCTAATTGGTTCCCTAATTGGTTTTCTAATAGGTTCCCTAATTAGTTCCCTAATAGGTTCCCTAATAGGTTCCCTCATTGGTTCCCTAATTGGTTCCCTAATAGGTTCTCTAATAGGTTCCCTAATAGGTTCCCTAATTGGTTCCCTAATTGGTTCCCTAATTGGTTCCCTAGTAGGTTCCCTAATTGGTTCCCTAATAGGTTCCCTAATAGGTTCCCTAATAGGTTCCCTAATAGGTTCCCTAATAGGATCCCTAATTGGTTTCCTAATAGGTTCCCTAATAGGTTCTGTAATACTTTCCCTAATAGGTCCCCCAATAGGTTCCCTATTTGGTTCCGTAATAGGTTCCCTAATTGGTTCCCTAATTGGTTCCCTAATAGGTTCCCTAATTGGTTTCCTAATAGGTTCCCTAATAGGTTCTCTAATAGGTTCCCTAATTGGTTCCCTAATTGGTTTTCTAATAGGTTCCCTGATTGGTTCCCTAATAGGTTCCCTAATAGGTTCTCTAATAGGTTCCCTAATAGGTTCCCTAATTGGTTCCCTAATTGGTTCTCTAAGAGGTTCCCTAATAGGTTCCCTACTAGGTTCCCTAATTGATTCCCTAATAGGTTCCCTAATAGGTTCTCTAATAGGTTCCCTAATTGGTTCCTTAATTGGTTTTCTAATAGGTTCCCTAATTGGTTCCCTAATTGGTTCCCTAATAGGTTCCCTAATAGGTTCCCTAATTGGTTCCCTAATAGGTTCCCTAATAGGTTCTCTAATACTTTCCCTAATAGGTCCCCTAATAGGTTCCCTATTTGGTTCCCTAATAGGTTCCCTAATTGGTTCCCTAATTGGTTCCCTAATAGGTTCCCTAATAGGTTCCCTAATTGGTTCCCTAATAGGTTCCCTAATTGGTTCCCTAATTGGTTCCCTAATAGGTTGCCTAATTGGTTACCTAATATGTTCCCTAATAGGTTCCCTAATAGGTTCACTAATAGGTTCCCTAATAGGTTACCTAATTGGTTCCCTAATAGGTTCCCTAATAGGTTCCCTAATAGGTTCCCTAATTGGTTCCCTAATAGGTTCCCTAATAGCTTCCCTAATTGGTTCCCAAATTGGTTCCCTAATAGGTTCTCTAATAGGTTCCCTAATTGGTTCCCTAATAGGTTCCCTAATTGGTGACCTAATATGTTCCCTAATAGGTTCCCTAACAGGTTCCCTAATAGGTTCCCTAATAGGTTCCCTAATAGGTTCCCTAATTGGTTCCCTAATAGGTTCCCTAATGGGTTCCCTAATAGGTTCCCTAATTGGTTCCCTAATTGGTTCTCTAATAGGTTCCCTAATAGGTTCCCTAATTGGTTCCCTAATTGGTTCCCTAATTGGTTCCCTAATAGGTTCCCTAATTGGTTCCCTAATTGGTTCCCTAATTGGTTCCCTAATAGGTTCCCTAATTGGTTACCTAACAGGTTCTCTAATAGGTTCCCTACTAGGCCACCTAATAGGTTCCCTAATAGGTTCCCTAATTGGTTCCCTAATTGGTTCCCTAATAGGTTCCTTAATAGGTTCCTAATTGGTTCACTAATAGGTTCCCTAATCGGTTCCCCAATAGGTTCCCTAATAGGTTCCCTAATTGGTTCCCTGATTGGTTCCCTAATAGGTTTCCTAATTGGTTACCTAATATGTTCCCTAATAGGTTCCCTAATAGGTTCACTAATAGGTTCCCTAATAGGTTCCCTAATTGGTTCCCTAATAGGTTCCCTAATTGGTTCCCTAATTGGTTCCCTAATTGGTTTTCTAATAGGTTCCCTAATAGGTTCCCTAATAGGTTCCCTAATTGGTTCCCTAATAGGTTCCCTAATAGGTTCCCTAAAAGGTTCCCTAATAGGTTCCCTAATTGGTTCCCTAATAGGTTCCCTAATTGGTTCCCTAATTGGTTCCCTAATTGGTTCCCTAATTGGTTCCCTAATTGGTTCCCTAATAGGTTCCCTAATTGGTTCCCTAATGGGTTCCCTAATTGGTTACCTAATAGGTTCCCTAATAGGTTCCCTAATAGGTTCCCTAATAGGTTCCCTAAGAGGTTACCTAATTGGTTCCCTAATAGGTTCCCTAATTGGTTCCCTAATAGGTTCCCTAATTGGTTCCCTAATTGGTTCCCTAATTGGTTCTCTAATAGGTTCCCTAATAGGTTCCCTAATAGGTTCCCTAATAGGTTCCCTAATAGGTTCTCTAATAGGTTCCCTAATAGGTTCCCTAATAGGTTCCCTAATTGGTTCCCTAATTGGTTCCCTAATTGGTTCCCTAATAGGTTCTCTAATTGGTTACCTAATATGTCCCCAAATAGGTTCACTAATAGGTTCCCTAATAGGTTCCCTAATAGGTTCCCTAATTGGTTCCCTAATAGGTTCCCTAATTGGTTCCCTAATTGGTTCCCTAATAGGTTCCCTAATAGGTTCCCTAATAGGTTCTCTAATAGGTTCCCTAATAGGTTCCCTAATAGGTTCCCTAATAGGTTCCCTAATTGGTTCCCTAATAGGTTCCCTAATAGGTTCCCTAATAGGTTCCCTAATTGGTTCCCTAATAGGTTCCCTAATAGGTTCCCTAATTGGTTCCCTAATAGGTTCCCTAACAGGTTCCCTAATAGGTTCCCTAATTGGTTCCGTAATAGGTTCCCTAATAGGTTCCCTAATAGGTTCCCTAATAGGTTCCCTAATTGGTTCCCTAATTGGTTCCCTTATTGGTTCCCTAATAGGTTCCCTAATTGGTTACCTAATAGGTTCTCTAATAGGTTCCCTAATAGGCCACCTAATAGGTTCCCCAATACGTTCCCTAATAGGTTCCTTAATAGGTCCCTAATTGGTTCACTAATAGGTTCCCTAATAGGTTCCCTAATAGGTTCCCTAATTGGTTCCCTAATTGGTTCCCTGATTGGTTCCCTAATAGGTTCCCTAATAGAGTTCCTTAATTGGTTCCCTAATAGGTTCCCTAATAGGTTCTCTAATAGGTTCCCTAATAGGTTCCCTAATTGGTTCCCTAATTGGTTCCCTAATTGGTTTTCTAATAGGTTCCCTAATTAGTTCCCTAATAGGTTCCCTAATAGGTTCCCTCATTGGTTCCCTAATTGGTTCCCTAATAGGTTCTCTAATAGGTTCCCTAATAGGTTCCCTAATTGGTTCCCTAATTGGTTCCCTAATTGGTTCCCTAGTAGGTTCCCTAATTGGTTCCCTAATAGGTTCCCTAATAGGTTCCCTAATAGGTTCCCTAATAGGTTCCCTAATAGGTTCCCTAATAGGATCCCTAATTGGTTTCCTAATAGGTTCCCTAATAGGTTCTGTAATACTTTCCCTAATAGGTCCCCTAATAGGTTCCCTATTTGGTTCCCTAATAGGTTCCCTAATTGGTTCCCTAATTGGTTCCCTAATAGGTTCCCTAATAGGTTCCCTAATTGGTTTCCTAATAGGTTCCCTAATAGGTTCTCTAATAGGTTCCCTAATAGGTTCCCTAATTGGTTCCCTAATTGGTTTTCTAATAGGTTCCCTAATTGGTTCCCTAATAGGTTCCCTAATAGGTTCTCTAATAGGTTCCCTAATAGGTTCCCTAATTGGTTCCCTAATTGGTTCTCTAATAGGTTCCCTAATAGGTTCCCTACTAGGTTCCCTAATTGGTTCCCTAATAGGTTCCCTAATAGGTTCTCTAATAGGTTCCCTAATTGGTTCCTTAATTGGTTTTCTAATAGGTTCCCTAATTGGTTCCCTAATTGGTTCCCTAATAGGTTCCCTAATAGGTTCCCTAATTGGTTCCCTAATAGGTTCCCTAATAGGTTCTCTAATACTTTCCCTAATAGGTCCCCTAATAGGTTCCCTATTTGGTTCCCTAATAGGTTCCCTAATTGGTTCCCTAATTGGTTCCCTAATAGGTTCCCTAATAGGTTCCCTAATTGGTTCCCTAATAGGTTCCCTAATTGGTTCCCTAATTGGTTCCCTAATAGGTTCCCTAATTGGTTCCCTAATAGGTTCCCTAATAGGTTCCCTAATAGGTTCACTAATAGGTTCCCTAATAGGTTACCTAATTGGTTCCCTAATAGGTTCCCTAATAGGTTCCCTAATAGGTTCCCTAATTGGTTCCCTAATAGGTTCCCTAATAGCTTCCCTAATTGGTTCCCTAATTGGTTCCCTAATAGGTTCTCTAATAGGTTCCCTAATAGGTTCCCTACTAGGTTCCCTAATTGGTTCCCTAATAGGTTCCCTAATAGGTTCTCTAATAGGTTCCCTAATTGGTTCCTTAATTGGTTTTCTAATAGGTTCCCTAATTGGTTCCCTAATTGGTTCCCTAATAGGTTCCCTAATAGGTTCCCTAATTGGTTCCCTAATAGGTTCCCTAATAGGTTCTCTAATACTTTCCCTAATAGGTCCCCTAATAGGTTCCCTATTTGGTTCCCTAATAGGTTCCCTAATTGGTTCCCTAATTGGTTCCCTAATAGGTTCCCTAATAGGTTCCCTAATTGGTTCCCTAATAGGTTCCCTAATTGGTTCCCTAATTGGTTCCCTAATAGGATGCCTAATTGGTTCCCTAATAGGTTCCCTAATAGGTTCCCTAATATGTTCCCTAATAGGTTCCCTAACAGGTTCCCTAATAGGTTCCCTAATAGGTTCCCTAATAGGTTCCCTAATAGGTTCCCTAATAGGTTCCCTAATAGGTTCCCTAATAGGTTCCCTAATTGGTTCCCTAATAGGTTCCCTAATAGGTTCCCTAATTGGTTCCCTAATAGGTTCCCTAATGGGTTCCCTAATAGGTTCCCTAATTGGTTCCCTAATTGGTTCTCTAATAGGTTCCCTAATAGGTTCCCTAATTGGTTCCCTAATTGGTTCCCTAATTGGTTCCCTAATAGGTTCCCTAATTGGTTCCCTAATTGGTTCCCTAATTGGTTCCCTAATAGGTTCCCTAATTGGTTACCTAACAGGTTCTCTAATAGGTTCCCTACTAGGCCACCTACTAGGTTCCCTAATAGGTTCCCTAATTGGTTCCCTAATTGGTTCCCTAATAGGTTCCTTAATAGGTTCCTAATTGGTTCACTAATAGGTTCCCTAATCGGTTCCCCAATAGGTTCCCTAATAGGTTCCCTAATTGGTTCCCTAATTGGTTCCCTAATAGGTTTCCTAATTGGTTACCTAATATGTTCCCTAATAGGTTCCCTAATAGGTTCCCTAATAGGTTACCTAATTGGTTCCCTAATAGGTTCCCTAATTGGCTCCCTAATAGGTTCCCTAATAGGTTCCCTAATTGGTTCCCTAATAGGTTCCCTAATAGCTTCCCTAATTGGTTCCCTAATTGGTTCCCTAATTGGTTCTCTAATAGGTTCCCTAATTGGTTCCCTAATAGGTTCCCTAATTGGAGACCTAATATGTTCCCTAATGGGTTCCCTAATAGGTTCCCTAATAGGTTCCCTAATAGGTTCCCTAATAGGTTCCCTAATAGGTTCCCTAATAGGTTCCCTAATAGGTTCCCTAATAGGTTCCCTAATTGGTTCCCTAATAGGTTCCCTACTAGGTTCCCTAATTGGTTCCCTAATAGGTTCCCTAATAGGTTCCCTAATAGGTTCCCTAATTGGTTCCCTAATTGGTTCTCTAAAAGGTTCCCTAATAGGTTCCCTAATTGGTTCCCTAATTGGTTCCCTAATTGGTTCCCTAATAGGTTCCCAAATTGGTTCCCTAATTGGTTCCCTAATTGGTTCCCTAATCGGTTCCCTAATTGGTTACCTAACAGGTTCTCTAATAGGTTCCCTACTAGGCCACCCACTAGGTTCCCTAATAGGTTCCCTAATTGATTCCCTAATTGGTTCCCTAATAGGTTCCTTAATAGGTTCCTAATTGGTTCACTAATAGGTTCCCTAATAGGATCCCTAATAGGTTCCCTAATAGGTTCCCTAATAGGTTCCCTAATAGGTTCCCTAATTGGTTCCCTAATAGGTTCCCTAATAGGATCCCTAATTGGTTCCCTAATAGGTTCCCTAATAGGTTCCCTAATAGGTTCCCTAATAGGTTCCCTAATTGGTTCCCTAATAAGTTCCCTAATAGGTTCCCTGATTGGTTCCCTAATTGGTTCCCTAATAGGTTCCCTAATTGGTTCCCTAATAGGTTCCCTAATTGGTTCCCTAATAGGTTCCCTAATTGGTTCTCTAATAGGTTCCCTAATAGGTTCCCTACTAGGTTTCCTAATTGGTTCCCTAATAGGTTCCCTAATAGGTTCTCTAATAGGTTCCCTAATAGGTTCCCTAATTGGTTCCCTAATTGGTTCCCTAGTAGGTTCCCTAATTGGTTCCATAATTGGTTTTCTAATACGTTCCCTAATAGGTTCACTAATAGGTTCCCTAATTGGTTCCCTAATAGGTTCCCTAATTGGTTCCCTAATAGGTTCCCTAATTGGTTCCCTAATGGGTTCCCTAATAGGTTCCCTAATCTGTTACCTAATATGTTTCCTAATAGGTTCCTTAATAGGTTCCCTATTTGGTTCCCTAATTGGTTCCCTAATTCGTTCCCTAATTGGTTCCCTAATTGGTTCCCTAATTGGTTCCCTAATTGGTTCCCTAATTGGTTCCCTAATAGGTTCCCTAATTGGTTACCTAATATGTTTCCTAATAGGTTCCCTAATAGGTTGCCTAATAGGTTCCCTAATAGGTTCCCTAATTGGTTCCCTAATTAATTCCCTAATAGGTTCCCTAATAGGTTCCCTAATAGGTTACCTAATTGGTTCCCTAATAGGTTCCCTAATAGCTTGCCTAATAGGTTCCCTAATAGGTTCCCTAATTGGTTCCCTAATTGGTTCCCTAATTGGTTCCCTAATAGGTCCCCTAATAGGTTCCCTAATAGGTTCTCTAATAGGTTCTCTAATAGGTTCCCTAATAGGCCACCTAATAGGTTCCCTAATAGGTTCCCTAATTGGTTCCCTAATTGGTTTCCTAATAGGTTCCCTAATAGGTTCCCTAATAGGTTCCCTAATTGGTTCCCTAATTGGTTCCCTAATTGGTTCCCTGATAGGTTCCCTAACAGGTTGCCTAATAGGTTCTCGAATAGGTTCCCTAATTGGTCCCCTAATAGGTTCCCTAATTGGTTCCCTAATAGGTTCTCTAATAGGTTCCGTTCCCTAATAGGTTCTCTAATAGGTTCTCTAATAGGTTCCCTAATAGGCCACCTAATTGGTTCCCTAATAGGTTCCCTAATTGGTTCCCTAATTGGTTTCCTAATAGGTTCCCTAATAGGTTCCCTAATAGGTTCCCTAATTGGTTCCCTAATTGGTTCCCTAATTGGTTCCCTAATAGGTTCCCTAACAGGTTCCCTAATAGGTTCTCTAATAGGTTCCCTAATTGGTTCCCTAATAGGTTCCCTAATAAGTTCCCTAATAGGTTCCCTAATTGGTTCCCTAAAAGGTTCCCTAATAGGTTCCCTAATTGGTTCCCTAATTGGTTCCCTAATTGGTTCCCTAATTGGTTCCCTAATTGGTTCCCTAATAGGTTCCCTAATAGGTTCTCTAATAGGTTCCCTAATTGGTTCCCTAATAGCTTCCCTAATAGGTTCCCTAATAGGTTCCCTAATTGGTTCCCTACTAAGTTCCCTAATAGGTTCCCTAATAGGTTCCCTAATAGGTTCCCTAATAGGTTCCCTAATAGGTTCCCTAATAGGTTCCCTAATAGGTTCCCTAATTGGTTCCCTAATAGGTTCCCTAATAGGTTCTCTAATAGGTTCCCTAATAGGTCCCCTAATAGGTTCCCTATTTGGTTCCCTAATAGTTTCCCTAATTGGTTCCCTAATTGGTTCCCTAATAGGTTCCCTAATAGGTTCCCTAATTGGTTCCCTAATTGGTTCCCTAATAGGTTCCCTAATTGGTTACCTAATATGTTCCCTAATAGGTTCCCTAATAGGTTCCCTAATAGGTTCCCTAATAGGTTACCTAATTGGTTCCCTAATAGGTTCCCTAATTGGTTCCCTAATAGGTTCCCCAATAGGTTCCCTAATTGGTTCCCTAATAGGTTCCCTAAGAGCTTCCCTAATTGGTTCCCTAATTGGTTCCCTACTAGGTTCTCTAATAGGTTCCCTAATAGGTTCCCTAATAGGTTCCCTAATTGCTTCCCTAATTGGTTCCCTAATAGGTCCCCTAATAGGTTCCCTAATAGGTTCTCTAATAGGTTTTCTAATAGGTTCCCTAATAGGCCACCTAATAGGTTCCCTAATTGGTTTCCGAATAGGTTCCCTAATAGGTTCCCTAATTGGTTCCCTAATAGGTTCCCTAACTGGTTCCCTAATAGGTTCCCTAATTGGTTCCCTAATTGGTTCCCTAATTGGTTCCCTAATAGGTTGCCTATTAGGTTCCCTAATAGGTTCTCTAATAGGGTCCCTAATTGGTTCCCTAATAGGTTCCCTAATAGGTTCCCTAATAGGTTCCCTAATTGGTTCCCTAATAGGTTCCCTAATAGGTTACCTAATAGGTTTCCTAATTGGTTCCCTAATTGGTTCCCTAATAGGTTCCCTAATAGGTTCCCTAATTGGTTCCCTAATTGGTTTCCTAATAGGTTCCCTAATAGGTTCCCTAATTGGTTCCCTAATAGGTTCCCTAATAGGTTCTCTAATAGGTTCCCTAATAGGCTCCCTAATAGGTTCCCTAATAGGTTCTCTAATAGTTTCCCTAATAGGTTCCCTAATTGGTTCCCTACTTGGTTCCCTAATAGGTTCCCTAATAGGTTCCCTAATAGGTTCTCTAATAGGTTCCCTAATTGGTTCCCTAATAGGTTCCCTAATAGGTTCTCTAATAGGTTCCCTAATAGGTTCCCTAATTGGTTCCCTAATTGGTTCCCTAATGGGTTTTCTAATAGGTTCCCTAATAGGTTCCCTAATAGGTTCCCTAATTGGTTCCCTACTTGGTTCCCTAATAGGTTCCCTAATAGGTTCCCTAATAGGTTCCCTAATTGGTTCCCTAATTGGTTCCCTAATAGGTTCCCTAATTGGTTCCCTAATTGGTTCTCTAATAGGTTCCCTAATAGGTTCCCTAATTGGTTCCCTAATTGGTTCCCTAATTGGTTCCCTAATAGGTTCCCTAATTGGTTCCCTAATTGGTTCCCTAATTGGTTCCCTAATAGGTTCCCTAATTGGTTACCTAACAGGTTCTCTAATAGGTTCCCTACTAGGCCACCTACTAGGTTCCCTAATTGGTTCCCTAATTGGTTCCCTAATTGGTTCCCTAATAGGTTCCTTAATAGGTTCCTAATTGGTTCACTAATAGGTTCCCTAATCGGTTCCCCAATAGGTTCCCTAATAGGTTCCCTAATTGGTTCCCTAATTGGTTCCCTAATAGGTTTCCTAATTGGTTACCTAATATGTTCCCTAATAGGTTCCCTAATAGGTTCCCTAATAGGTTACCTAATTGGTTCCCTAATAGGTTCCCTAATTGGCTCCCTAATAGGTTCCCTAATAGGTTCCCTAATTGGTTCCCTAATAGGTTCCCTAATAGCTTCCCTAATTGGTTCCCTAATTGGTTCCCTAATTAGTTCTCTAATAGGTTCCCTAATTGGTTCCCTAATAGGTTCCCTAATTGGTGACCTAATATGTTCCCTAATGGGTTCCCTAATAGGTTCCCTAATAGGTTCCCTAATAGGTTCCCTAATAGGTTCCCTAATAGGTTCCCTAATAGGTTCCCTAATAGGTTCCCTAATAGGTTCCCTAATTGGTTCCCTAATAGGTTCCCTACTAGGTTCCCTAATTGGTTCCCTAATAGGTTCCCTAATAGGTTCCCTAATAGGTTCCCTAATTGGTTCCCTAATTGGTTCTCTAAAAGGTTCCCTAATAGGTTCCCTAATTGGTTCCCTAATTGGTTCCCTAATTGGTTCCCTAATAGGTTCCCTAATAGCTTGCCTAATAGGTTCCCTAATAGGTTCCCTAATTGGTTCCCTAATTGGTTCCCTAATTGGTTCCCTAATAGGTCCCCTAATAGGTTCCCTAATAGGTTCTCTAATAGGTTCTCTAATAGGTTCCCTAATAGGCCACCTAATAGGTTCCCTAATAGGTTCCCTAATTGGTTCCCTAATTGGTTTCCTAATAGGTTCCCTAATAGGTTCCCTAATAGGTTCCCTAATTGGTTCCCTAATTGGTTCCCTAATTGGTTCCCTGATAGGTTCCCTAACAGGTTGCCTAATAGGTTCTCGAATAGGTTCCCTAATTGGTCCCCTAATAGGTTCCCTAATTGGTTCCCTAATAGGTTCTCTAATAGGTTCCGTTCCCTAATAGGTTCTCTAATAGGTTCTCTAATAGGTTCCCTAATAGGCCACCTAATTGGTTCCCTAATAGGTTCCCTAATTGGTTCCCTAATTGGTTTCCTAATAGGTTCCCTAATAGGTTCCCTAATAGGTTCCCTAATTGGTTCCCTAATTGGTTCCCTAATTGGTTCCCTAATAGGTTCCCTAACAGGTTCCCTAATAGGTTCTCTAATAGGTTCCCTAATTGGTTCCCTAATAGGTTCCCTAATAAGTTCCCTAATAGGTTCCCTAATTGGTTCCCTAAAAGGTTCCCTAATAGGTTCCCTAATTGGTTCCCTAATTGGTTCCCTAATTGGTTCCCTAATTGGTTCCCTAATTGGTTCCCTAATAGGTTCCCTAATAGGTTCTCTAATAGGTTCCCTAATTGGTTCCCTAATAGCTTCCCTAATAGGTTCCCTAATAGGTTCCCTAATTGGTTCCCTACTAAGTTCCCTAATAGGTTCCCTAATAGGTTCCCTAATAGGTTCCCTAATAGGTTCCCTAATAGGTTCCCTAATAGGTTCCCTAATAGGTTCCCTAATTGGTTCCCTAATAGGTTCCCTAATAGGTTCTCTAATAGGTTCCCTAATAGGTCCCCTAATAGGTTCCCTATTTGGTTCCCTAATAGTTTCCCTAATTGGTTCCCTAATTGGTTCCCTAATAGGTTCCCTAATAGGTTCCCTAATTGGTTCCCTAATTGGTTCCCTAATAGGTTCCCTAATTGGTTACCTAATATGTTCCCTAATAGGTTCCCTAATAGGTTCCCTAATAGGTTCCCTAATAGGTTACCTAATTGGTTCCCTAATAGGTTCCCTAATTGGTTCCCTAATAGGTTCCCCAATAGGTTCCCTAATTGGTTCCCTAATAGGTTCCCTAAGAGCTTCCCTAATTGGTTCCCTAATTGGTTCCCTACTAGGTTCTCTAATAGGTTCCCTAATAGGTTCCCTAATAGGTTCCCTAATTGCTTCCCTAATTGGTTCCCTAATAGGTCCCCTAATAGGTTCCCTAATAGGTTCTCTAATAGGTTTTCTAATAGGTTCCCTAATAGGCCACCTAATAGGTTCCCTAATTGGTTTCCGAATAGGTTCCCTAATAGGTTCCCTAATTGGTTCCCTAATAGGTTCCCTAACTGGTTCCCTAATAGGTTCCCTAATTGGTTCCCTAATTGGTTCCCTAATTGGTTCCCTAATAGGTTGCCTATTAGGTTCCCTAATAGGTTCTCTAATAGGGTCCCTAATTGGTTCCCTAATAGGTTCCCTAATAGGTTCCCTAATAGGTTCCCTAATTGGTTCCCTAATAGGTTCCCTAATAGGTTACCTAATAGGTTTCCTAATTGGTTCCCTAATTGGTTCCCTAATAGGTTCCCTAATAGGTTCCCTAATTGGTTCCCTAATTGGTTTCCTAATAGGTTCCCTAATAGGTTCCCTAATTGGTTCCCTAATAGGTTCCCTAATAGGTTCTCTAATAGGTTCCCTAATAGGCTCCCTAATAGGTTCCCTAATAGGTTCTCTAATAGTTTCCCTAATAGGTTCCCTAATTGGTTCCCTACTTGGTTCCCTAATAGGTTCCCTAATAGGTTCCCTAATAGGTTCTCTAATAGGTTCCCTAATTGGTTCCCTAATAGGTTCCCTAATAGGTTCTCTAATAGGTTCCCTAATAGGTTCCCTAATTGGTTCCCTAATTGGTTCCCTAATGGGTTTTCTAATAGGTTCCCTAATAGGTTCCCTAATAGGTTCCCTAATTGGTTCCCTACTTGGTTCCCTAATAGGTTCCCTAATAGGTTCCCTAATAGGTTCCCTAATTGGTTCCCTAATTGGTTCCCTAATAGGTTCCCTAATTGGTTCCCTAATTGGTTCTCTAATAGGTTCCCTAATAGGTTCCCTAATTGGTTCCCTAATTGGTTCCCTAATTGGTTCCCTAATAGGTTCCCTAATTGGTTCCCTAATTGGTTCCCTAATTGGTTCCCTAATAGGTTCCCTAATTGGTTACCTAACAGGTTCTCTAATAGGATCCCTACTAGGCCACCTACTAGGTTCCCTAATTGGTTCCCTAATTGGTTCCCTAATTGGTTCCCTAATAGGTTCCTTAATAGGTTCCTAATTGGTTCACTAATAGGTTCCCTAATCGGTTCCCCAATAGGTTCCCTAATAGGTTCCCTAATTGGTTCCCTAATTGGTTCCCTAATAGGTTTCCTAATTGGTTACCTAATATGTTCCCTAATAGGTTCCCTAATAGGTTCCCTAATAGGTTACCTAATTGGTTCCCTAATAGGTTCCCTAATTGGCTCCCTAATAGGTTCCCTAATAGGTTCCCTAATTGGTTCCCTAATAGGTTCCCTAATAGCTTCCCTAATTGGTTCCCTAATTGGTTCCCTAATTAGTTCTCTAATAGGTTCCCTAATTGGTTCCCTAATAGGTTCCCTAATTGGTGACCTAATATGTTCCCTAATGGGTTCCCTAATAGGTTCCCTAATAGGTTCCCTAATAGGTTCCCTAATAGGTTCCCTAATAGGTTCCCTAATAGGTTCCCTAATAGGTTCCCTAATAGGTTCCCTAATTGGTTCCCTAATAGGTTCCCTACTAGGTTCCCTAATTGGTTCCCTAATAGGTTCCCTAATAGGTTCCCTAATAGGTTCCCTAATTGGTTCCCTAATTGGTTCTCTAAAAGGTTCCCTAATAGGTTCCCTAATTGGTTCCCTAATTGGTTCCCTAATTGGTTCCCTAATAGGTTCCCTAATTGGTTCCCTAATTGGTTCCCTAATTGGTTCCCTAATAGGTTCCCTAATTGGTTACCTAACAGGTTCTCTAATAGGTTCCCTACTAGGCCACCTACTAGGTTCCCTAATAGGTTCCCTAATTGATTCCCTAATTGGTTCCCTAATAGGTTCCTTAATAGGTTCCTAATTGGTTCACCAATAGGTTCCCTAATAGGATCCCTAATAGGTTCCCTAATAGGTTCCCTAATAGGTTCCCTAATAGGTTCCCTAATTGGTTCCCTAATAGGTTCCCTAATAGGATCCCTAATTGGTTCCCTAATTGGTTCCCTAATAGGTTCCCTAATAGGTTCCCTAATAGGTTCCCTAATTGGTTCCCTAATAAGTTCCCTAATAGGTTCCCTGATTGGTTCCCTAATTGGTTCCCTAATAGGTTCCCTAATTGGTTCTCTAATAGGTTCCCTAATAGGTTCCCTAATTGGTTCCCTAATAGGTTCCCTAATTGGTTCCCTAATTGGTTCCCTAATAGGTTCCCTAATAGGTTCTCTGATAGGTTCCCTAATAGGTTCCCTAATTGGTTCCCTAATTGGTTCCCTAATAGGTCCCCTAATAGGTTCCCTATTTGGTTCCCTAATAGTTTCCCTAATTGGTTCCCTAATTGGTTCCCTAATAGGTTCCCTAATAGGTTCCCTAATTGGTTCCCTAATTGGTTCCCTAATAGGTTCCCTAATTGGTTACCTAATATGTTCCCTAATTGGTTCCCTAATAGGTTCCCTAATAGGTTCCCTAATAGGTTACCTAATTGGTTCCCTAATAGGTTCCCTAATTGGTTCCCTAATTGGTTCCCTAATTGGTTCCCTAATTGGTTCCCTAATAGGTTCCCTAATTGGTTACCTAATATGTTTCCTAATAGGTTCCCTAATAGGTTGCCTAATAGGTTCCCTAATAGGTTCCCTAATTGGTTCCCTAATTAATTCCCTAATAGGTTCCCTAATAGGTTCCCTAATAGGTTACCTAATTGGTTCCCTAATAGCTTGCCTAATAGCTTGCCTAATAGGTTCCCTAATAGGTTCCCTAATTGGTTCCCTAATTGGTTCCCTAATTGGTTCCCTAATAGGTCCCCTAATAGGTTCCCTAATAGGTTCTCTAATAGGTTCTCTAATAGGTTCCCTAATAGGCCACCTAATAGGTTCCCTAATAGGTTCCCTAATTGGTTCCCTAATTGGTTTCCTAATAGGTTCCCTAATAGGTTCCCTAATAGGTTCCCTAATTGGTTCCCTAATTGGTTCCCTAATTGGTTCCCTGATAGGTTCCCTAACAGGTTGCCTAATAGGTTCTCGAATAGGTTCCCTAATTGGTCCCCTAATAGGTTCCCTAATTGGTTCCCTAATAGGTTCTCTAATAGGTTCCGTTCCCTAATAGGTTCTCTAATAGGTTCTCTAATAGGTTCCCTAATAGGCCACCTAATTGGTTCCCTAATAGGTTCCCTAATTGGTTCCCTAATTGGTTTCCTAATAGGTTCCCTAATAGGTTCCCTAATAGGTTCCCTAATTGGTTCCCTAATTGGTTCCCTAATTGGTTCCCTAATAGGTTCCCTAACAGGTTCCCTAATAGGTTCTCTAATAGGTTCCCTAATTGGTTCCCTAATAGGTTCCCTAATAAGTTCCCTAATAGGTTCCCTAATTGGTTCCCTAATTGGTTCCCTAATAGGTTCCCTAATTGGTTCCCTAATTGGTTCCCTAATTGGTTCCCTAATTGGTTCCCTAATTGGTTCCCTAATAGGTTCCCTAATAGGTTCTCTAATAGGTTCCCTAATTGGTTCCCTAATAGCTTCCCTAATAGGTTCCCTAATAGGTTCCCTAATTGGTTCCCTACTAAGTTCCCTAATAGGTTCCCTAATAGGTTCCCTAATAGGTTCCCTAATAGGTTCCCTAATGGGTTCTCTACTAGGTTCCCTAATTGTTTCCCTAATAAGTTCCCTAATATGCCACCTAATAGGTTCCCTAATAGGTTCCCTAATAGGTTCCCTAATAGGTTCCCTAATAGGATCCCTAATTGGTTCCCTAATAGGTTCCCTAATAGGTTCTCTAATAGGTTCCCTAATAGGTCCCCTAATAGGTTCCCTATTTGGTTCCCTAATAGTTTCCCTAATTGGTTCCCTAATTGGTTCCCTAATAGGTTCCCTAATAGGTTCCCTAATTGGTTCCCTAATTGGTTCCCTAATAGGTTCCCTAATTGGTTACCTAATATGTTCCCTAATAGGTTCCCTAATAGGTTCCCTAATAGGTTCCCTAATAGGTTACCTAATTGGTTCCCTAATAGGTTCCCTAATTGGTTCCCTAATAGGTTCCCCAATAGGTTCCCTAATTGGTTCCCTAATAGGTTCCCTAAGAGCTTCCCTAATTGGTTCCCTAATTGGTTCCCTACTAGGTTCTCTAATAGGTTCCCTAATAGGTTCCCTAATAGGTTCCCTAATTGCTTCCCTAATTGGTTCCCTAATAGGTCCCCTAATAGGTTCCCTAATAGGTTCTCTAATAGGTTTTCTAATAGGTTCCCTAATAGGCCACCTAATAGGTTCCCTAATTGGTTTCCGAATAGGTTCCCTAATAGGTTCCCTAATTGGTTCCCTAATAGGTTCCCTAACTGGTTCCCTAATAGGTTCCCTAATTGGTTCCCTAATTGGTTCCCTAATTGGTTCCCTAATAGGTTGCCTATTAGGTTCCCTAATAGGTTCTCTAATAGGGTCCCTAATCGGTTCCCTAATAGGTTCCCTAATAGGTTCCCTAATAGGTTCCCTAATTGGTTCCCTAATAGGTTCCCTAATAGGTTCCCTAATAGGTTTCCTAATTGGTTCCCTAATTGGTTCCCTAATAGGTTCCCTAATACGTTCCCTAATTGGTTCCCTAATTGGTTTCCTAATAGGTTCCCTAATAGGTTCCCTAATTGGTTCCCTAATAGGTTCCCTAATAGGTTCTCTAATAGGTTCCCTAATAGGCTCCCTAATAGGTTCCCTAATAGGTTCTCTAATAGTTTCCCTAATAGGTTCCCTAATTGGTTCCCTACTTGGTTCCCTAATAGGTTCCCTAATAGGTTCCCTAATAGGTTCTCTAATAGGTTCCCTAATTGGTTCCCTAATAGGTTCCCTAATAGGTTCTCTAATAGGTTCCCTAATAGGTTCCCTAATTGGTTCCCTAATTGGTTCCCTAATTGGTTTTCTAATAGGTTCCCTAATAGGTTCCCTAATAGGTTCCCTAATTGGTTCCCTACTTGGTTCCCTAATAGGTTCCCTAATAGGTTCCCTAATAGGTTCCCTAATTGGTTCCCTAATTGGTTCCCTAATTGGTTTTCTAATAGGTTCCCTAATAGGTTCCCTAATAGGTTCCCTAATTGGTTCCCTAATAGGTTCCCTAATAGGTTCTCTAATAGGTTCCCTAATAGGTTCCCTAATAGGTTACCTAATAGGTTCCCTAATTGGTTCCTTAATAGGTTCCCTAATTGTTTCCCTAATAGGTTCCCTAATAGGTTCCCTAATTGGTTCCCTAATAGGTTCCCTAATAGGTTCCCTAATTGGTTCCCTAATTGGTTCTCTAATAGCTTCCCTAATTCCTTCCCTAATAGGTTCCCTCATTGGTTCCCTAATTGATTCCCTAATTGGTTCCCTAATTGGATTTCCAATAGGTTCCCTAATAGGTTCCCTAATAGGGTCCCTAATAGGTTCCCTAATTGGTTCCCTAATAGGTTCCCTAATAGGTTCCCTAATTGGTTCCCTAATAGGTTCCCTAATAGGTTCCCTAATAGGTTCCCTAATTGGTTCCCTAATTGGTTCCCTAATTGGTTCCCTGATAGGTTCCCTAACAGGTTGCCTAATAGGTTCTCGAATAGGTTCCCTAATTGGTTCCCTAATAGGTTCCCTAATTGGTTCCCTAATAGGTTCTCTAATAGGTTCCGTTCCCTAATAGGTTCTCTAATAGGTTCTCTAATACGTTCCCTAATAGGCCACCTAATTGGTTCCCTAATAGGTTCCCTAATTGGTTCCCCAATTGGTTTCCTAATAGGTTCCCTAATAGGTTCCCTAATAGGTTCCCTAATTGGTTCCCTAATTGGTTCCCTAATTGGTTCCCTAATAGGTTCCCTAACAGGTTCCCTAATAGGTTCTCTAATAGGTTCCCTAATAGGTTACCTAATAGGTTCCCTAATAGGTTCCCTAATAGGTTCCCTAATAGGTTCCCTAATTGGTTACCTAAAAGGTTCCCTAATAGGTTCCCTAATTGGTTCCCTAATTGGTTCCCTAATTGGTTCCCTAATTGGTTCCCTAATTGGTTCCCTAATAGGTTCCCTAATAGGTTCTCTAATAGGTTCCCTAATTGGTTCCCTAATAGCTTCCCTAATAGGTTCCCTAATAGGTTCCCTAATTGGTTCCCTAATAAGTTCCCTAATAGGTTCCCTAATAGGTTCCCTAATAGGTTCCCTAATAGGTTCCCTAATAGGTTCCCTAATAGGTTCCCTAATAGGTTCTCTACTAGGTTCCCTAATTGTTTCCCTAATAAGTTCCCTAATAGGCCACCTAATAGGTTCCCTAATAGGTTCCCTAATAGGTTCCCTAATAGGTTCCCTAATAGGTTCCCTAATTGGTTCCCTAATAGGTTCCCTAATAGGTTCTCTAATAGGTTCCCTAATAGGTCCCCTAATAGGTTCCCTATTTGGTTCCCTAATAGTTTCCCTAATTGGTTCCCTAATTGGTTCCCTAATAGGTTCCCTAATAGGTTCCCTAATAGGTTCCCTAATTGGTTCCCTAATTGGTTCCCTAATAGGTTCCCTAATTGGTTACCTAATATGTTCCCTAATAGGTTCCCTAATAGGTTCCCTAATAGGTTCCCTAATAGGTTACCTAATTGGTTCCCTAATAGGTTCCCTAATTGGTTCCCTAATAGGTTCCCCAATAGGTTCCCTAATTGGTTCCCTAATAGGTTCCCTAATAGCTTCCCTAATTGGTTCCCTAATTGGTTCCCTACTAGGTTCTCTAATAGGTTCCCTAATAGGTTCCCTAATAGGTTCCCTAATTGCTTCCCTAATTGGTTCCCTAATAGGTCCCCTAATAGGTTCCCTAATAGGTTCTCTAATAGGTTTTCTAATAGGTTCCCTAATAGGCCACCTAATAGGTTCCCTAATTGGTTTCCGAATAGGTTCCCTAATAGGTTCCCTAATTGGTTCCCTAATAGGTTCCCTAACTGGTTCCCTAATAGGTTCCCTAATTGGTTCCCTAATTGGTTCCCTAATAGGTTGCCTATTAGGTTCCCTAATAGGTTCTCTAATAGGGTCCCTAATAGGTTCCCTAATAGGTTCCCTAATAGGTTCCCTAATAGGTTCCCTAATTGGTTCCCTAATAGGTTCCCTAATAGGTTCCCTAATAGGTTTCCTAATTGGTTCCCTAATTGGTTCCCTAATAGGTTCCCTAATAGGTTCCCTAATTGGTTCCCTAATTGGTTTCCTAATAGGTTCCCTAATAGGTTCCCTAATTGGTTCCCTAATAGGTTCCCTAATAGGTTCTCTAATAGGTTCCCTAATAGGCTCCCTAATAGGTTCCCTAATAGGTTCTCTAATAGTTTCCCTAATAGGTTCCCTAATTGGTTCCCTACTTGGTTCCCTAATAGGTTCCCTAATAGGTTCCCTAATAGGTTCTCTAATAGGTTCCCTAATTGGTTCCCTAATAGGTTCCCTAATAGGTTCTCTAATAGGTTCCCTAATAGGTTCCCTAATTGGTTCCCTAATTGGTTCCCTAATTGGTTTTCTAATAGGTTCCCTAATAGGTTCCCTAATAGGTTCCCTAATTGGTTCCCTACTTGGTTCCCTAATAGGTTCCCTAATAGGTTCCCTAATAGGTTCCCTAATTGGTTCCCTAATAGGTTCCCTAATAGGTTCCCTAATAGGTTCCCTAATTGGTTCCCTAAAAGGTTCCCTAATAGGTTCCCTAATTGGTTCCCTAATTGGTTCCCTAATTGGTTCCCTAATTGGTTCCCTAATTGGTTCCCTAATAGGTTCCCTAATAGGTTCTCTAATAGGTTCCCTAATTGGTTCCCTAATTGTTTCCCTAATAGGTTCCCTAATAGTTTCCCTAATTGGTTCCCTAATAGGTTCCCTAATAGGTTCCCTAATAGGTTCCCTAATTGGTTCCCTAATTGGTTCTCTAATAGCTTCCCTAATTCCTTCCCTAATAGGTTCCCTCATTGGTTCCCTAATTGATTCCCTAATTGGTTCCCTAATTGGTTTTCCAATAGGTTCCCTAATAGGTTCCTAAATAGGTTCCCTAATAGGGTCCCTAATAGGTTCCCTAATTGGTTCCCTAATAGGTGCCCTAATAGGTTCCCTAATTGGTTCCCTAATAGGTTCCCTAATAGGTTCTCTAAAAGGTTCCCTAATAGGTCCCCTAATAGGTTCCCTATTTGGTTCCCTAATAGGTTGCCTAATTGGTTCCGAAATAGGTTCCCTAATTGGTTCCCTCATTGGTTCCCTAATTGGTTCCCTAATAGGTTCCCCAATAGGTTCCCTGATTGGTTCCCTAATAGGTTCCCTGATAGGTTCCCTAATTGGTTCCCTAATTGGTTCCCTAATTGGTTCTCTAATAGGTTCCTTAATAGGTTCCCTAATAGGTTCCCTAATAGGTTCCCTAATTGGTTCCCTCATAGGTTCCCTAATAGGTTCCCTAATTGGTTCCCTAATAGGTTCCCGAATGGGTTCCCTAATTGGTTCCCTAATTGGTTCCCTAATTGGTTCCCTAATTGGTTCCCTAATTGGTTCCCTAATAGGTTCCCTAATAGGTTCTCTAATAGGTTCCCTAATTGGTTCCCTAATTGTTTCCCTAATAGGTTCCCTAATAGGTTCCCTAATTGGTTCCCTAATAGGTTCCCTAATAGGTTCCCTAATAGGTTCCCTAATTGGTTCCCTAATTGGTTCTCTAATAGCTTCCCTAATTCCTTCCCTAATAGGTTCCCTCATTGGTTCCCTAATTGATTCCCTAATTGGTTCCCTAATTGGTTTTCCAATAGGTTCCCTAATAGGTTCCTAAATAGGTTCCCTGATAGGGTCCCTAATAGGTTCCCTAATTGGTTCCCTAATAGGTTCCCTAATAGGTTCCCTAATTGGTTCCCTAATAGGTTCCCTAATAGGTTCTCTAAAAGGTTCCCTAATAGGTCCCCTAATAGGTTCCCTATTTGGTTCCCTAATAGGTTGCCTAATTGGTTCCGAAATAGGTTCCCTAATTGGTTCCCTCATTGGTTCCCTAATTGGTTCCCTAATAGGTTCCCCAATAGGTTCCCTGATTGGTTCCCTAATAGGTTCCCTGATAGGTTCCCTAATTGGTTCCCTAATTGGTTCCCTAATTGGTTCTCTAATAGGTTCCTTAATAGGTTCCCTAATAGGTTCCCTAATAGGTTCCCTAATTGGTTCCCTCATAGGTTCCCTAATAGGTTCCCTAATTGGTTCCCTAATAGGTTCCCCAATGGGTTCCCTAATTGGTTCTCTAATAGGTTCCCTAATAGGTTCCCTAATTGGTTCCCTAATTCGTTCCCTAATTGGTTCCCTAATAGGTTCCCTAATAGGTTCCCTAATAGGTTCCCTAATAGGTTCCCTAATAGGTTCCCTAATAGGTTCCCTAATTGGTTCCCTAATTGGTTCCCTAATTGTTTCCCTAATTGGTTCCCTAATTGGTTCCATAATTGGTTCCCTAATTGGTTCCCTAATTGGTTCCCTAGTAGGTTCCCTAATAGGTTCCCTAATAGGTTCCCTAATAGGTTCCCTAATAGGTTCCCTAATAGGTTCCCTAATAGGTTCCCTAATTGGTTCCCTAATAGGTTCCCTAATAGGTTCCCTAATTGGTTCCCTAATAGGTTCCCTAATAGGTTCCCTAATTGGTTCCCTAATAGGTCCCCTAATAGGTTCCCTAATTGGTTCCCTAATAGGTTCTCTAATAGGTTCCCTAATTGGTTCCCTAATTGGTTCCCTAATTGGTTCCCTAATTGGCTCTCTAATAGGTTCCCTAATAGGTTCCCTAATAGGTTCCCTAATAGGTTCCCTAATAGGTTCCCTAATTGGTTCCCTAATTGGTTCCCTCATTGATTCCCTAATTGGTTCCCTACTAGGTTCCCTAATAGGTTCCCTAATAGGTTCCCTAATCGGTTCCCAAATGGCTTCCCTAATAGGTTCCCTAATAGGTTCCCTAATAGGTTCCCTAATTGGTTCCCTAATTCGTTCCCTAATTGGTTCCCTAATAGGTTCCCTAATAGGTTCCCTAATAGGTTCCCTAATAGGTTCCCTAATAGGTTCCCTAATAGGTTCCCTAATTGGTTCCCTAATTGGTTCCCTAATTGTTTCCCTAATTGGTTCCCTAATTGGTTCCATAATTGGTTCCCTAATTGGTTCCCTAATTGGTTCCCTAGTAGGTTCCCTAATAGGTTCCCTAATAGGTTCCCTAATAGGTTCCCTAATAGGTTCCCTAATAGGTTCCCTAATAGGTTCCCTAATTGGTTCCCTAATAGGTTCCCTAATAGGTTCCCTAATTGGTTCCCTAATAGGTTCCCTAATAGGTTCCCTAATTGGTTCCCTAATAGGTCCCCTAATAGGTTCCCTAATTGGTTCCCTAATAGGTTCTCTAATAGGTTCCCTAATTGGTTCCCTAATTGGTTCCCTAATTGGTTCCCTAATTGGCTCTCTAATAGGTTCCCTAATAGGTTCCCTAATAGGTTCCCTAATAGGTTCCCTAATAGGTTCCCTAATTGGTTCCCTAATTGGTTCCCTCATTGATTCCCTAATTGGTTCCCTACTAGGTTCCCTAATAGGTTCCCTAATAGGTTCCCTAATCGGTTCCCAAATGGCTTCCCTAATAGGTTCCCTAATAGGTTCCCTAATAGGTTCCCTAATTGGTTCCCTAATAGGTTCCCTAATAGGTTCTCTAAAAGGTTCCCTAATAGGTCCCCTAATAGGTTCCCTATTTGGTTCCCTAATAGGTTGCCTAATTGGTTCCGAAATAGGTTCCCTAATTGGTTCCCTCATTGGTTCCCTAATTGGTTCCCTAATAGGTTCCCCAATAGGTTCCCTGATTGGTTCCCTAATAGGTTCCCTGATAGGTTCCCTAATTGGTTCCCTAATTGGTTCCCTAATTGGTTCTCTAATAGGTTCCTTAATAGGTTCCCTAATAGGTTCCCTAATAGGTTCCCTAATTGGTTCCCTCATAGGTTCCCTAATAGGTTCCCTAATTGGTTCCCTAATAGGTTCCCCAATGGGTTCCCTAATTGGTTCTCTAATAGGTTCCCTAATAGGTTCCCTAATTGGTTCCCTAATTCGTTCCCTAATTGGTTCCCTAATAGGTTCCCTAATAGGTTCCCTAATAGGTTCCCTAATAGGTTCCCTAATAGGTTCCCTAATAGGTTCCCTAATTGGTTCCCTAATTGGTTCCCTAATTGTTTCCCTAATTGGTTCCCTAATTGGTTCCATAATTGGTTCCCTAATTGGTTCCCTAATAGGTTCCCTAATAGGTTCCCTAATAGGTTCCCTAATTGGTTCCCTAATAGGTTCCCTAATAGGTTCCCTAATTGGTTCCCTAATAGGTTCCCTAATAGGTTCCCTAATTGGTTCCCTAATAGGTCCCCTAATAGGTTCCCTAATTGGTTCCCTAATAGGTTCTCTAATAGGTTCCCTAATTGGTTCCCTAATTGGTTCCCTAATTGGTTCCCTAATTGGCTCTCTAATAGGTTCCCTAATAGGTTCCCTAATAGGTTCCCTAATAGGTTCCCTAATAGGTTCCCTAATTGGTTCCCTAATTGGTTCCCTCATTGATTCCCTAATTGGTTCCCTACTAGGTTCCCTAATAGGTTCCCTAATAGGTTCCCTAATCGGTTCCCAAATGGCTTCCCTAATAGGTTCCCTAATAGGTTCCCTAATAGGTTCCCTAATAGGTTCCCTAATTGGTTCCCTAATTGGTTCCCCAATAGGTTCCCTAATAGGTTCCCTAATTGGTTCCCTAATAGGTTCCCTAATTGGTTCCCTAATTGGTTCCCTAATTGGTTCCCTAATTGGTTCCCTAATTGGTTCCCTAATTGGTTCCCTAATTGGTTCCCTAATAGGTTCCCTACTAGGTTCCCTAATAGGTTGCCTAGTAGGTCCCCTAATTGGTTCCCTAATTGGTTCCCTAATAGGTTCCCTAATAGGTTCGCTAATAGGTTCCCCAATAGGCCACCTACTAGGTTCTCTAATAGGTTCCCTAAATGGTTCCCTAAATGGTTCCCTAATAGCTTCCCTAATAGGTTCCCTAATAGGTTCCCTAATAAGTTCCCTAATAGGTTCCCTAATTGGTTCCCTAATAGGTTCCCTAATAGGTTCCCTAATTGGTTCTCTAATAGGTTCCCTAAGAGGTTCCCTACTAGGTTCCCTAATTGCTTCCCTAATAGGTTCCCTAATAGGTTCTCTAATAGGTTCCCTAATAGGTTCCCTAATTGGTACCCTAATAGGTTCCCTAATTGGTTCCCTAATTGGTTTTCCAATAGGTTCCCTAATAGGTTCCTTAATAGGTTCCCTAATAGGTTCCCCAATAGGTTCCCTAATAGGTTCCCTAATAGGTTCCCTAGTAGGTTCCCTGATTGGTTCCCTAATAGGTTCCCTAATAGGTTCTCTAATAGGTTCCCTAATAGGTCCCCTAATAGGTTCCCTATTTGGTTCCCTAATAGGTTCCCTAATTGGTTCCTTAATTGGTTCCCTAATAGGTTCCCTGATAGGTTCCCTAATTGGTTCCCTAATAGGTTCCCTAATAGGTTCCCTAACAGGTTCCCTAATAGGTTCCCTAATTGGTTCCCTAATTGGTTCCCTAATAGGTTCCCTAATAGGTTCCCTAATAGGTTCTCTAATAGGTTCCCTAATAGGTTCCCTAATTGGTTCCCTAATAGGTTCCCTAATAGGTTCCCTAATTGGTTCCCCAATTGGTTCCCTAATTGGTTTTCTAATAGGTTCCCTAATTGGTTCCCTAATTGGTTCCCTAATAGGTTCCCTAATAGGTTCCCTAATAGGTTCCCTAATTGGTTCCCTAATAGGTTCCCTAATAGGTTCCCTAATTGGTTCTCTAATAGGTTCCCTAATAGGTTCCCTACTAGGTTCCCTAATTGCTTCCCTAATAGGTTCCCTAATAGGTTCTCTAATAGGTTCCCTAATAGGTTCCCTAATTGGTACCCTAATAGGTTCCCTAATTGGTTCCCTAATTGGTTTTCCAATAGGTTCCCTAATAGGTTCCTTAATAGGTTCCCTAATAGGTTCCCTAATAGGTTCCCTAATAGGTTCCCTAATAGGTTCTCTAATAGGTTCCCTAATTGGTTCCCTAATTGGTTCCCTAATACGTTCCCTAATAGGTTCCCTAATTGGTTCCCTAATAGGTTCCCTAATAGGTTCCCTAATAGGTTCCCTAATTGGTTCCCTAATTGGTTCCCTAATAGGTTCCCTAATAGGTTCCCTAGTAGGTTCTCTAATAGGTTCCCTAATAGGTTCCCTAATAGGTTCTCTAATAGGTTCCCTAATAGGTTCCCTAATTGGTTCCCAAATTGGTTCCCTAATTGGTTTTCTAATAGGTTCCCTAATAGGTTCCCTAATAGGTTCCCTAATTGGTTCCGTGATAGGTTCCCTAATAGGTTCCCTAATAGGTTCCCTAATAGGTTCCCTAATTGGTTCCCTAATAGGTTCCCTGATAGGTTCTCTAATAGGTTCCCTAATAGGTTCCCTAATTGGTTCCCTAATAGGTTCCCTAATAGGTTCCCTAATAGGTTCCCTAATAGGTTCCCTAATAGGTTCCCTAATTGGTTCCCTAATAGGTTCCCTAATAGGTTCCCTAAGAGGTTCCCTAATAGGTTCCCTAATAGGTTCCCTAATAGGCCACCTAATAGGTTCCCTAATAGGTTCTGTAATAGGTTCCCTAATAGGTTCCCTAATAGGTTCCCTAATTGGTTCCGTGATAGGTTCCCTAATAGGTTCCCTAATAGGTTCCCTAATAGGTTCCCTAATTGGTTCCCTAATAGGTTCCCTAATAGGTTCTCTAATAGGTTCCCTAATAGGTTCCCTAATTGGTTCCCTAATAGGTTCCCTAATAGGTTCCCTAATAGGTTCCCTAATAGGTTCCCTAATAGGTTCCCTAATTGGTTCCCTAATAGGTTCCCTAATTGGCTCCCTAATAGGTTCCCTAATAGGTTCCCTAATTGGTTCCCTAATAGGTTCCCTAATAGGTTCCCTAATTGGTTCCCTAATAGGTTCCCTAATAGGTTCCCTAATTGGTTCCCTAATAGGTCCCCTAATAGGTTCCCTAATTGGTTCCCTAATAGGTTCTCTAATAGGTTCCCTAATTGGTTCCCTAATTGGTTCCCTAATTGGTTCCCTAATTGGCTCTCTAATAGGTTCCCTAATAGGTTCCCTAATAGGTTGCCTAATAGGTTCCCTAATAGGTTCCCTAATTGGTTCCCTAATTGGTTCCCTCATTGGTTCCCTAATTGGTTCCCTACTAGGTTCCCTAATGGGTTCCCTAATAGGTTCCCTAATCGGTTCCCTAATGGCTTCCCTAATAGGTTCCCTAATAGGTTCCCTAATAGGTTCCCTAATAGGTTCCCTAATAGGTTCCCTAATTGGTTCCCTAATTGGTTCCCCAATAGGTTCCCTAATAGGTTCCCTAATTGGTTCCCTAATAGGTTCCCTAATTGGTTCCCTAATTGGTTCCCTAATTGGTTCCCTAATTGGTTCCCTAATTGGTTCCCTAATTGGTTCCCTAATTGGTTCCCTAATAGGTTCCCTACTAGGTTCCCTAATAGGTTGCCTAGTAGGTCCCCTAATTGGTTCCCTAATTGGTTCCCTAATAGGTTCCCTAATAGGTTCCCTAATAGGTTCCCCAATAGGCCACCTAATAGGTTCTCTAATAGGTTCCCTAAATGGTTCCCTAATAGCTTCCCTAATAGGTTCCCTAATAGGTTCCCTAATTGGTTCCCTAATAAGTTCCCTAATAGGTTCCCTAATTGGTTCCCTAATAGGTTCCCTAATAGGTTCCCTAATTGGTTCTCTAATAGGTTCCCTAATAGGTTCCCTACTAGGTTCCCTAATTGCTTCCCTAATAGGTTCCCTAATAGGTTCTCTAATAGGTTCCCTAATAGGTTCCCTAATTGGTACCCTAATAGGTTCCCTAATTGGTTCCCTAATTGGTTTTCCAATGGGTTCCCTAATAGGTTCCTTAATAGGTTCCCTAATAGGTTCCCCAATAGGTTCCCTAATAGGTTCCCTAATAGGTTCCCTAGTAGGTTCCCTAATTGGTTCCCTAATAGGTTCCCTAATAGGTTCTCTAATAGGTTCCCTAATAGGTCCCCTAATAGGTTCCCTATTTGGTTCCCTAATAGGTTCCCTAATTGGTTCCCTAATTGGTTCCCTAATAGGTTCCCTAATTGGTTCCCTAATAGGTTCCCTAATAGGTTCCCTAATAGGTTCCCTAATAGGTTCCCTAATTGGTTCCCTAATTGGTTCCCTAATAGGTTCCCTAATAGGTTCCCTAATAGGTTCTCTAATAGGTTCCCTAATTGGTTCCCTAATAGGTTCCCGAATAGGTTCCCTAATTGGTTCCCCAATTGGTTCCCTAATTGGTTTTCTAATAGGTTCCCTAATTGGTTCCCTAATTGGTTCCCTAATAGGTTCCCTAATAGGTTCCCTAATAGGTTCCCTAATTGGTTCCCCAATAGGTTCCCTAATAGGTTCCCTAATTGGTTCTCTAATAGGTTCCCTAATAGGTTCCCTACTAGGTTCCCTAATTGCTTCCCTAATAGGTTCCCTAATAGGTTCTCTAATAGGTTCCCTAATTGGTACCCTAATTGGTACCCTAATAGGTTCCCTGATTGGTTCCCTAATTGGTTTTCCAATAGGTTCCCTAATAGGTTCCTTAATAGGTTCCCTAATAGGTTCCCTAATAGGTTCCCTAATAGGTTCCCTAATAGGTTCCTTAGTAGGTTCCCTAATTGGTTCCCTAATACGTTCCCTAATAGGTTCTCTAATAGGTTCCCTAATAGGTCCCCTAATAGGTTGCCTATTTGGTTCCCTAATAGGTTCCCTAATTGGTTCCCTAATTGGTTCCCTAATAGGTTCCCTAATAGGTCCCCCAATTAGTTCCCTAATTGGTTCCCTAATTGGTTCACTAATACGTTCCCTAATAGGTTCCCTAATTGGTTCCCTAATAGGTTCCCTAATAGGTTCCCTAATAGGTTTCCTAATTGGTTCCCTAATTGGTTCCCTAATAGGTTCCCTAATAGGTTCCCTAGTAGGTTCTCTAATAGGTTCCCTAATAGGTTCCCTAATAGGTTCTCTAATAGGTTCCCTAATAGGTTCCCTAATTGGTTCCCAAATTGGTTCCCTAATTGGTTTTCTAATAGGTTCCCTAATAGGTTCCCTAATAGGTTCCCTAATTGGTTCCGTGATAGGTTCCCTAATAGGTTCCCTAATAGGTTCCCTAATAGGTTCCCTAATTGGTTCCCTAATAGGTTCCCTAATAGGTTCGCTAATAGGTTCCCTAATAGGTTCCCTAATTGGTTCCCTAATAGGTTCCCTAATAGGTCCCCTAATAGGTTCCCTAATAGGTTCCCTAATAGGTTCCCTAATTGGTTCCCTAATAGGTTCCCTAATAGGTTCCCTAAGAGGTTCCCTAATAGGTTCCCTAATAGGTTCCCTAATAGGCCACCTAATAGGTTCCCTAATAGGTTCTCTAATAGGTTCCCTAATTGGTTCCCTAATAGCTTTCCTAATAGGTTCCCTAATAGGTTCCCTAATTGGTTCCCTAATAAGTTCCCTAATAGGTTCCCTAATTGGTTCCCTAATGGGTTCCCTAATAGGTTCCCTAATAGGTTCTCTAATTGGTTCCCTAATAGGTTCCCTACTAGGTTCCCTAATTGGTTCCCTAATAGGTTCCCTAATAGGTTCCCTAATAGGTTCCCTAATAGGTTCCCTAATTGGTTCCCTAATTGGTTCTCTAATTGGTTCCCTAATTGGTTTTCTAATAGGTTCCCTAATAGGTTCCTTAATAGGTTCCCTAATAGGTTCCCTAATAGGTTCCCTAATTGGTTCCCTAAGAGGTTCCCTAATTGGTTCCCTAATAGGTTCCCTAATAGGTTCTCTAATAGGTTCCCTAATAGGTCCCCTAATAGGTTCCCTATTTGGTTCCCTAATAGGTTCCCTAATTGGCTCCCTAATAGGTTCCCTAATAGGTTCCCTAATTGGTTCCCTAATAGGTTCCCTAATTGGTTCCCTAATTGGTTCCCTAATAGGTTCCCTAATAGGTTCCCTAATTGGTTCCCTAATAGGTTCCCTAATTGGTTCCCTAATTGGTTCCCTAATAGGTTCCCTAATAGGTTCCCTAATAGGTTCCCTGATTGGTTCCCTAATAGGTTCCCTAATAGGTTCCCTAATAGGTTCCCTAATAGGTTCCCTAATTGGTTCCCTAATAGGTTCCCTAATTGGTTCCCTAATTGGTTCCCTAATTGGTTCCCTAATAGGTTCCCTGATAGGTTCCCTAATTGGTTCCCTAATAGGTTCCCTAATAGGTTCCCTAATTGGTTCCCTAATTGGTTCCCTAATAGGTTCCCTAATAGGTTCCCTAATAGGTTCCCTAATTGGTTCCCTAATTGGTTCTCTAATTGGTTCCCTAATTGGTTTTCTAATAGGTTCCCTAATAGGTTCCTTAATAGGTTCCCTAATAGGTTCCCTAATAGGTTCCCTAATTGGTTCCCTAAGAGGTTCCCTAATTGGTTCCCTAATAGGTTCCCTAATAGGTTCTCTAATAGGTTCCCTAATAGGTCCCCTAATAGGTTCCCTATTTGGTTCCCTAATAGGTTCCCTAATAGGTTCCCTAATTGGTTCCCTAATAGGTTCCCTAATTGGTTCCCTAATTGGTTCCCCAATAGGTTCCCTAATAGGTTCCCTAATTGGTTCCCTAATAGGTTCCCTAATTGGTTCCCTAATTGGTTCCCTAATAGGTTCCCTAATAGGTTCCCTAATAGGTTCCCTGATTGGTTCCCTAATAGGTTCCCTAATAGGTTCCCTAATAGGTTCCCTAATAGGTTCCCTAATTGGTTCCCTAATAGGTTCCCTAATTGGTTCCCTAATTGGTTCCCTAATAGGTTCCCTAATTGGTTCCCTAATTGGTTCCCTAATAGGTTCCCTAATAGGTTCCGTAATAGGTTCTCTAATAGGTTCCCTAATAGGTTCCCTACTACGTTCCCTAATTGGTTCCCTAATAGGTTCCCTAATAGGTTCCCTAATAGGTTCCCTAATAGGTCCCCTAATAGGTTCCCTATTTGGTTCCCTAATAGGTTCCCTAATTGGTTCCCTAATAGGTTCCCTAATAGGTTCCCTAATTGGTTCCCTAATAGGTTCCCTAATTGGTTCCCTAATTGGTTCCCTAATAGGTTCCCTAATAGGTTCCCTAATAGGTCCCCTAATTGTTTCCCTAATATGTTCCCTAATAGGTTCCCTAATAGGTTCCCTAATTGGTTCCCTAATAGGTTCCCTAATAGGTTCCCTAATTGGTTCCCTAATAGGTTCCCTAATTGGTTCCCTAATTGGTTCCCTAATAGGTTCCCTAATAGGTTCCCTAATTGGTTCCCTAATAGGTTCCCAAATAGGTTCCCTAATTGGTTCCCTACTTGGTTCCCTAATAGGTTCCCTAATAGGTTCCGTAATAGGTTCTCCAATAGGTTCCCTAATTGGTTCCCTAATTGGTTCCCTAATTGGTTCCCTAATAGGTTCCCTAATAGGTTCTCTAATAGGTTCCCTAATAGGTTCCCTAATTGGTTCCGTAATAGGTTCCCTAATTGGTTTTTTAATAGGTTCCCTAATAGGTTCCCTAATAGGTTCCCTAATTGGTTCCGTAATAGGTTCCCTAATAGGTTCCCTAATAGGTTCCCTAATAGGTTCCCTAATAGGTTCCCTAATAGGTTCCCTAATAGGTTCTATAATAGAATCCCTAATAGGTTCCCTAATTGGTTCCCTAATAGGTTCCCTAATAGGTTCGCTAATAGGTTCCCTAGTAGGTTCCCTAATAGGTTCCCTAATTGGTTCCCTAATAGGTTCCCTAATAGGTTCTCTAATAGGTTCCCTAATAGGTTCCCTAATTGGTTCCCTAATTGATTCCCTAATAGGTTCTCTAATAGGTTCCCTAATTGGTTCCCTAATAGGTTCTCTAATAGTTTCCCAATTTGTTTCCTAATTGGTTCCCTAATAGGTTCCCTAATAGGTTCCCTAATTGGTTCCCTAATAGGTTCTCTAATAGGTTCCCTAATAGGTTCCCTAATTGGTTCCCTAATAGGTTCCCTAATAGGTTCTCTAATGGGTTTTCTAATAGGTTCCCTAATTGGTTCCCTAATTGGTTCCCTAATTGGTTCCCTAATAGGTTCCCTAATAGGTTCTCTAATAGGTTCCCTGGTAGGTTCCCTAATTCGTTCTCTAATAGGTTCCCTAATAGGTTCCCTAATTGGTTCCCTAATAGGTTCCCTAATAGGTTCCCTAATAGGTTCCCTAATTGGTTGCCTAATAGGTTCCTTAATAGGTTCCCTAATAGGTTCCCTAATTGGTTCCCTAATTGGTTTCCTAATAGGTTCCCTAATAGGTTCCCTAATTGGTTCCCTAATAGGTTCCCTAATTGGTTCCCTAATAGGTTCCCTAATTGGTTCCCTAATAGGTTCCCTAATAGGTTCCCTAATAGGTTCCCTAATAGGTTCTGTAATGGGTTCCCTAATTGGTTCCCTAATAGGTTCCCTAATAGGTTCCCTAATAGGTTCCCTAATAGGTTACCTAATTGGTTTCCTAATAGGTTCCCTAATTGGTACCCTAATAGGTTCCCTAATTCGTTCTCTAATAGGTTCCCTAATAGGTTCCCTAATAGGTTCCGTAATAGGTTCCCTAATAGGTTCCCTAATTGGTTCCCTAATAGGTTCCTTAATAGGTTCCCTAATGGGTTCCCTAATTGGTTCCCTAATTGGTTCCCTAATAGGTTCCCTAATAGGTTCCCTAATAGGTTCTCTAATAGGTTCCCTAATAGGTTCCCTAATTGGTTCCCTAATAGGTTCCCTGATAGGTTCCCTAATAGGTTCCCTAATAGGTTCCCTAATGGGTTCCCTAATTGGCTCCCTAATTGGTTCCCTAATAGGTTCCCTAATTGGTTCCCTAATAGGTTCCCTAATTGGTTCCCAAATTGGTTCTCTAATAGGTTCCCTAATAGGTTCCCTAAGTGTTTCCCTAATTGGTTCCCTAATTGGTTCCCTAATTCGTTCTCTAATAGGTTCCCTAATTGGTTCCCTAATGGGTTCCCTAATAGGTTCCCTAATTGGTTCCCTAATTGGATCCGGAATAGGTTCTGTATTTGGTTCCCTAATAGGTTCTCTAATTGGTTCCCTAATTGGTTCTCTAATAGGTTGCCTAATAGGTTCCCTAATTGGTTCCCTAATAGGTTCCCTAATAGGTTCCCTAATAGGTTCCCTAATTGGTTCCCTAATAGGTTCCCTCATAGGTTCCCTAATAGGTTCCCTAATTGGTTCCCTAATAGGTTCCCCAATAGGTTCCCTAATTGGTTCCCTAATTGGTTCCCTAATAGGTTCTGTAATGGATTCCCTAATTGGTTCCCTAATAGGTTCCCTAATAGGTTCCCTAATAGCTTCCCTAATAGGTTCCCTAATTGGTTCCCTAGTAGGTTCCCTAATTGGTTCTCTAATTGGTTCCCTAATTGGTTCCCTAATAGGTTTCCTAATTGGTTCCCTAATAGGTTCCCTAATTGGTTCCCAAATTGGTTCTCTAATAGGTTCCCTAATAGGTTCCCTAATTGGTTCCCTGATTGGTTCCCTAATTGGTTCCCTAATAGGTTCCCTAATAGGTTCCCTAATAGCTTCCCTAATAGGTTCCCTAATTGGTTCCCTAGTAGGTTCCCTAATTGGTTCTCTAATTGGTTCCCTAATTGGTTCCCTAATAGGTTTCCTAACTGGTTCCCTAATAGGTTCCCTAATTGGTTCCCAAATTGGTTTTCTAATAGGTTCCCTAATAGGTTCCCTAATAGGTTCCCTAATAGGTTCCCTAATTGGTTCTCTAATAGGTTCCCTAATTGGTTCCCTAATAGGTTCCCTAATAGGTTCCCTAATTGGTTCCCTAATTGGATCCCGAATAGGTTCTCTATTTGGTTCCCTAATAGGTTCTCTAATTGGTTCCCTAATTGGTTCTCCAATAGGTTGCCTAATAGGTTCCCTAATAGGTTCCCTAATTGGTTCCCTAATAGGTTCCCCAATTGGTTCCCTAATAGGTTCCCTAATTGGTTCCCTAATAGGTTCCCCAATAGGTTCCCTAATAGGTTCCCTAATTGGTTCCCTAATAGGTTCTGTAATGGATTCCCTAATTGGTTCCCTAATAGGTTCCCTAATAGCTTCCCTAATAGCTTCCCTAATAGGTTCCCTAATTGGTTCCCTAGTAGGTTCCCTAATTGGTTCTCTAATTGGTTCCCTAATTGGTTCCCTAATAGGTTTCCTAATTGGTTCCCTAATAGGTTCCCTAATTGGTTCCCTAATAGGTTCCCTAATAGGTTCCCTAATTGGTTCCCTAATAGGTTCCCTAATAGGTTTTCAAATAGGTTCCCTAATAGGTTCCCTAATAGGTTCCCTAATTGGTTCCCTAATTGGTTCCCTAATAGGTTCTCTAATAGGTTCCCTACTTGGTTCCCTAATTGGTTCCCTAATAGGTTCTCTAATAGGTTCCCTAATAGGTTCCCTAATTGGTTCCCTAATTGGTTCCCTAATTGGTTCCCTCATAGGTTCCCTAATAGGTTCTCTAATAGGTTCCCTAATAGGTTCCCTAATTGGTTCTCTAATAGGTTCCCTAATTGGTTCCCTAATTGGTTCCCTAATAGGTTCCCTAATAGGTTCCCTAATAGGTTCCTTAATAGGTTCCCTAATTGGTTCCCTAATTGGTTCCCTAATTGGTTCCCTAATAGGTTCCCTAATAGGTTCCCTAATAGGTTCCTTAATAGGTTCCCTAATTGGTTCCCTAATAGGTTCCCTAATAGGTTCTCTAATAGGTTCCCTAATAGGTTCCCTAATTGGTTCCCTAATTGATTCCCTAATAGGTTCCCTACTTGGTTCCCTAATTGGTTCCCTAATAGGTTCTCTAATAGGTTCCCTAATAGGTTCCCTAATTGGTTCCCTAATAGGTTCCCTAATAGGTTCTCTAATAGGTTCCCTAATAGGTTCCCTAATTGGTTCCCTAATTGATTCCCTAATAGGTTCCCTACTTGGTTCCCTAATTGGTTCCCTAATAGGTTCCCTAATAGGTTCCCTAATTGGTTCCCTAATAGGTTCCCTAATAGGTTTTCAAATAGGTTCCCTAATAGGTTCCCTAATTGTTCCCTAATTGGTTCCCTAATAGGTTCCCTAATAGGTTCCCTAATTGGTTCCCTAATAGGTTCCCTAATAGGTTCTCTAATAGGTTCCCTAATAGGTTCCCTAATTGGTTCCCTAATAGGTTCCCTAATAGGTTCTCTAATGGGTTTTCCAATAGGTTCCCTAATTGGTTCCCTAATTGGTTCCCTAATTGGTTCCCTAATAGGTTCCCTAATTGGTTCCCTAATAGGTTCCCTAATAGGTTCCCTAATAGGTTCCCTAATAGGTTCCCTAATAGGTTCCCTAATAGGTTCCCTAATTGGTTGCCTAATAGGTTCCTTAATAGGTTCCCTAATAGGTTCCCTAATTGGTTCCCTAATTGGTTTCCTAATAGGTTCCCTAATAGGTTCCCTAATTGGTTCCCTAATAGGTTCCCTAATTGGTTCCCTAATAGGTTCCCTAATAGGTTCCCTAATTGGTTCCCTACTTGGTTCCCTAAAAGGTTCTGTAATGGGTTCCCTAATTGGTTCCCTAATAGGTTCCCTAATTGGTTCCCTAATAGGTTCCCTAATTGGTTCCCTAATAGGTTCCCTAATAGGTTCCCTAATTGGTTCCCTAATTGGTTCCCTAATAGGTTCTGTAATGGGTTCCCTAATTGGTTCCCTAATAGGTTCCCTAATAGGTTCCCTAATAGCTTCCCTAATAGGTTCCCTAATTGGTTCCCTAATAGGTTCCCTAATAGGTTCCCTAATTGGTTCCCTAATTGATTCCCTAATAGGTTCCCTACTTGGTTCCCTAATTGGTTCCCTAATAGGTTCCCTAATAGGTTCCCTAATTGGTTCCCTAATAGGTTCCCTAATAGGTTTTCAAATAGGTTCCCTAATAGGTTCCCTAATTGTTCCCTAATTGGTTCCCTAATAGGTTCCCTAATAGGTTCCCTAATTGGTTCCCTGATAGGTTCCCTAATAGGTTCTCTAATAGGTTCCCTAATAGGTTCCCTAATTGGTTCCCTAATAGGCTCCCTAATAGGTTCTCTAATGGGTTTTCCAATAGGTTCCCTAATTGGTTCCCTAATTGGTTCCCTAATTGGTTCCCTAATAGGTTCCCTAATTGGTTCCCTAATAGGTTCCCTAATAGGTTCCCTAATAGGTTCCCTAATGGGTTCCCTAATAGGTTCCCTAATAGGTTCCCTAATTGGTTGCCTAATAGGTTCCTTAATAGGTTCCCTAATAGGTTCCCTAATTGGTTCCCTGATTGGTTTCCTAATAGGTTCCCTAATAGGTTCCCTAATTGGTTCCCTAATAGGTTCCCTAATTGGTTCCCTAATAGGTTCCCTAATAGGTTCCCTAATTGGTTCCCTAATTGGTTCCCTAATTGGTTCCCTAATTGGTTCCCTAATAGGTTCCCTAATAGGTTCCCTAATTGGTTCCCTAATAGGTTCCCTAATTGGTTCCCTAATAGGTTCCCTAATAGGTTCCCTAATTGGTTCCCTAATTGGTTCCCTAATAGGTTCTGTAATGGGTTCCCTAATTGGTTCCCTAATAGGTTCCCTAATAGGTTCCCTAATAGCTTCCCTAATAGGTTCCCTAATTGGTTCCCTAATAGGTTCCCTAATAGGTTCCCTAATAGGTTCCCTAATAGCTTCCCTAATAGGTTCCCTAATTGGTTCCCTAGTAGGTTCCCTAATTGGTTCTCTAATTGGTTCCCTAATTGGTTCCCTAATAGGTTTCCTAATTGGTTCCCTAATAGGTATCCTAATTGGTTCCCAAATTGGTTCTCTAATAGGTTCCCTAATAGGTTCCCTAATTGGTTCCCTGATTGGTTCCCTAATTGGTTCCCTAATTGGTTCTCTAATAGGTTCCCTAATTGGTTCCCTAATAGGTTCCCTAATAGGTTCCCTAATTGGTTCCCTAATTGGATCCCGAATAGGTTCTCTATTTGGTTCCCTAATAGGTTCTCTAATTGGTTCCCTAATTGGTTCTCCAATAGGTTGCCTAATAGGTTCCCTAATAGGTTCCCTAATTGGTTTCCTAATAGGTTCCCTAATAGGTTCCCTAATTGGTTCCCTAATAGGTTCCCCAATTGGTTCCCTAATAGGTTACCTAATTGGTTCCCTAATAGGTTCCCCAATAGGTTCCCTAATAGGTTCCCTAATTGGTTCCCTAATAGGTTCTGTAATGGATTCCCTAATTGGTTCCCTAATAGGTTCCCTAATAGGTTCCCTAATAGCTTCCCTAATAGGTTCCCTAATTGGTTCCCTAGTAGGTTCCCTAATTGGTTCCCTAATAGGTTCCCTAATAGGTTCCCTAATTGGTTCCCTGATAGGTTCCCTAATAGGTTTTCAAACAGGTTCCCTAATAGGTTCCCTAATGGGTTCCCTAATTGGTTCCCTAATTGGTTCCCTAATAGGTTCTCTAATAGGGTTTCTAATAGGTTCCCTAATTGGTTCCCTAATTGGTTCCCTAATTGGTTCCCTCATAGGTTCCCTAATAGCTTCTCTAGTAGGTTCCCTAATAGGTTCCCTAATTGGTTCTCTAATAGGTTCCCTAATTGGTTCCCTAATTGGTTCCCTAATTGGTTCCCTAATAGGTTCCCCAATAGGTTCCCTAATAGGTTCCCTAATTGGTTCCCTAATAGGTTCCCTAATAGGTTCCCTAATAGGTTCCCTAATTGGTTCCCTAATAGGTTCCCTAATAGGTTCCCTAATTGGTTCCCTAATTGGTTCCCTAATAGGTTCTGTAATGGGTTCCCTAATTGGTTCCCTAATAGGTTCCCTAATAGGTTCCCTAATAGCTTCCCTAATAGGTTCCCTAATTGGTTCCCTAATAGGTTCCCTAATAGGTTCCCTAATAGGTTCCCTAATAGCTTCCCTAATAGGTTCCCTAATTGGTTCCCTAGTAGGTTCCCTAATTGGTTCTCTAATTGGTTCCCTAATTGGTTCCCTAATAGGTTTCCTAATTGGTTCCCTAATAGGTATCCTAATTGGTTCCCAAATTGGTTCTCTAATAGGTTCCCTAATAGGTTCCCTAATTGGTTCCCTGATTGGTTCCCTAATTGGTTCCCTAATTGGTTCTCTAATAGGTTCCCTAATTGGTTCCCTAATAGGTTCCCTAATAGGTTCCCTAATTGGTTCCCTAATTGGATCCCGAATAGGTTCTCTATTTGGTTCCCTAATAGGTTCTCTAATTGGTTCCCTAATTGGTTCTCCAATAGGTTGCCTAATAGGTTCCCTAATAGGTTCCCTAATTGGTTTCCTAATAGGTTCCCTAATAGGTTCCCTAATTGGTTCCCTAATAGGTTCCCCAATTGGTTCCCTAATAGGTTACCTAATTGGTTCCCTAATAGGTTCCCCAATAGGTTCCCTAATAGGTTCCCTAATTGGTTCCCTAATAGGTTCTGTAATGGATTCCCTAATTGGTTCCCTAATAGCTTCCCTAATAGGTTCCCTAATTGGTTCCCTAGTAGGTTCCCTAATTGGTTCCCTAATAGGTTCCCTAATAGGTTCCCTAATTGGTTCCCTAATAGGTTCCCTAATAGGTTTTCAAATAGGTTCCCTAATAGGTTCCCTAATGGGTTCCCTAATTGGTTCCCTAATTGGTTCCCTAATAGGTTCTCTAATAGGGTTTCTAATAGGTTCCCTAATTGGTTCCCTAATTGGTTCCCTAATTGGTTCCCTCATAGGTTCCCTAATAGGTTCTCTAGTAGGTTCCCTAATAGGTTCCCTAATTGGTTCTCTAATAGGTTCCCTAATTGGTTCCCTAATTGGTTCCCTAATAGGTTCCCTAATAGGTTCCCTAATTGGTTCCCTAATTGGTTCCCTAATTGTTTCCCTAATAGGTTCCCTAATTGGCTTCCTAATTTGTTCCCTGATTGGTTCCCTAATTGGTTCCCTAATTGGTTCCCTAATTGGTTCCCTAATAGGTTCTCTAATTGGTTCCCTAATAGGTTCCCTAATTGGTTCCCTAATAGGTTCCCTAATAGGTTCCCTAATTGGTTCCCTAATAGGTTCCCTAATGGGTTCCCTAATTGGTTCCCTAATTGGTTCCCTAATTGGTTCTCTAATAGGTTCCCTAATAGGTTCCCCAATAGGTTCCCTAATAGGTTCCCTAATTGGTTCTCGAATAGGTTCCCTAATAGGTTCCCTAATAGGTTCCCTAATTGGTTCCCTAATTGGTTCCCTAATAGGTTCCCTAATAGGTTCCCTAATAGGTTCCCTAATAGGTTCCCTAATAGGTTCCCTAATAGGTTCCCTAATAGGTTCCCTAATTGGTTCCCTAATAGGTTCCCTACTAGGTTCCCTAATTGGTTCCCTAATAGGTTCCCTAATAGCTTCTCTAATAGGTTCCCTAATAGGTTCCCTAATAGGCTCCCTAATAGGTTCCCTACTAGGTTCCCTAATTGGTTCCCTAATAGGTTCCCTAATAGGTTCCCTAATTGGTTCCCTAACTGGTTCCCTCATTGGTTCCCTAATAGGTTCCCTAATAGGTTCCCTAATAGGTTCCCTAATAGGTTCCCTAATAGGTTCCCTAATAGGTTCCCTAGTTGGTTCCCTAATAGGTTCCCTAATAGGTTCCCTAATAGGTTCCCTAATTGGTTCCCTAATAGGTTCCCTAATAGGTTCCCTAATAGGTTCCCTAATAGGTTCCCTAATAGGTTCCCTAATAGGTTCCGTAATTGGTTCCCTAATAGGTTCCCTAATAGGTTCCCTAATTGGTTCCCTAATTGGTTCCCCAATTGGTTCCCTAATAGGTTCCCTAATAGGTTCCCTAATAGGTTCCCTAATTGGTTCTCTAATAGGTTCCCTAATTGGTTCCCTAATTGGTTCCCTAATAGGTTCCCTAATAGGTTCGCTAATAGGTTCCCTAATAGGTTCCCTAATTGGTTCCCTAATTGGTTCCCTAATTGTTTCCCTAATAGGTTCCCTAATAGGTTTCCTAATTGGTTCCCTAATTGGTTCCCTAATTGGTTCCCTAAGTGGTTCCCTCATAGGTTCCCTAATAGGTTCCCAAATAGGTTCCCTAGTAGGTTCTCTAATAGGTTCCCTAACTGGTTCCCTAATAGGTTCCCTGATAGGTTCCCTAATAGGTTCCCTAATAGGTTCCCTAATTGGTTCCCTAATTGGTTCCCTAATAGGTTCCCTAATTGGTTCCCTAAGAGGTTCCCTAATAGCTTCCCTGATTGGTTCCCTAATTGGTTCCCTATTTGGTTCCCTAATTGGTTCTCTAATAGGTTGCCTAATTGGTTCCGTTATAGGTTCCCTAATAGGTTCCCTAATTGGTTCCCTAATAGGTTCCCTAATTGGTTCCCTAATTGGTTCCCTAATTGGTTCTCTAATAGGTTCCCTAATAGGTTCCCTAATAGGCTCCCTAATGGGTTCCCTAATTGGTTCCCTCATAGGTTCCCTCATAGGTTCCCTAATAGGTTCCCTAATAGGTTCCCTAATAGGTTCCCTAATAGGTTCCCTAATTGGTTCTCTAATAGGTTCCCTAATAGGTTCCCTAATTGGTTCCCTAATTCGTTCCCTAATTCGTTCCCTAATAGGTTCCCTAATAGGTTCCCTAATAGGTTCCCTATTAGGTTCCCTAATTGGTTCCCTAATAGGTTCCCTAATAGGTTCCCTAATTGGTTCCCTAATAGGTTCCCTAGTAGGTTCTCTAATAGGTTCCCTAATAGGTTCCCTAATAGGCTCCCTAATAGGTTCCCTAATAGGTTCCCTAATTGGTTCCCTAATAGGTTCCCTAATCGGTTCCCTAATAGGTTCCCTAATAGGTTCCCCAATTGGTTCCCTAATTGGTTCGCTAATTGGTTCCCTAATAGGTTCCCTAATTGGTTCCCTAATTGGTTCCCTAATTGGTTCCCTAATTGGTTCCCTAATAGGTTCCCTAAAAGGTTCCCTAATAGGTTCCCTAATAGGTTCCCTAATTGGTTCCCTAATAGGTTCCCTAATAGGTTCCCTAATAGGTTCCCTAATTGGTTCTCTAATAGGTTCCCTAATAGGTTCCCTAATTGGTTCCCTAATTCGTTCCCTAATAGGTTCCCTAATAGGTTCCCTAATAGGTTCCCTAATTGGTTCCCTAATAGGTTCCCTAATAGGTTCCCTAATTGGCTCCCTAATAGGTTCCCTAATAGGTTCTCTAATAGGTTCCCTAATAGGTTCCCTAATAGGCTCCCTAATAGGTTCCCTAACAGGTTCTCTAATTGGTTCCCTAATAGGTTCCCTAATAGGTTCCCTAATTGGTTCCCTAATTGGTTCCCTAATAGGTTCCCTAATAGGTTCCCTACTAGGTTCCCTAATAGGTTCCCTAATAGGTTCCCTAATAGGTTCCCTAATAGGTTCCCTAATAGGTTCCCTAATAGGTTCCCTAATTGGTTCCCTAATTGGTTCCCTCATTGGTTCCCTAACTGGTTCCCTAATAGGTTCCCTAATAGGTTCCCTAATAGGTTCCCTAATCGTTTCCCTAATAGGTTCCCTAATAGGTTCCCTAATAGGTTCCCTAATAGGTTCCCTAATTGGTTCCCTAATTGGTTCCCCAATAGGTTCCCTAATAGGTTCCCTAATTGGTTCCCTAATAGGTTCCCTAATTGGTTCCCTAATTGGTTCCCCAATAAATTCCCTAATTGGTTCCCTAATTGGTTCCCTAATTGGTTCCCTAATAGGTTCCCTAATAGGTTCCCTAATAGGTTCCCTAATAGGGTCCCTAATTGGGTCCCTAATTGGTTCCCTAATAGGTTCCCTAATAGGTTCCCTAATAGGTTCCCTAATAGGTTCCCTAATAGGTTCCCTAATAGGTTCCCTAATAGGTTCCCTAATTGGTTCCCTAATTGGTTTCATAATTGGCAACCTAATAGGTTCCCTAATTGGTTCCCTAATAGGTTCCCTAATTGGTTCCCTAATAGGTTCCCTAATAGGTTCCCTAATTGGTTCCCTAATAGGTTCCCTAATAGGTTCCCTAATGGGTTCCCTAATAGGTTCCCTAATAGGTTCCCTAATAGGTTCCCTAATAGGTTCCCTAATAGGTTCCCTAATAGGTTCCCTAATTGGTTCCCTAATTGGTTCCCTAATACGTTCCCTAATTGGTTCCCTAATTGGTTCCCTAATAGGTTCCCTAATTGGTTCCCTAATAGGTTCCCTAATTGGTTCCCTAATAGGTTCCCTAATTGGTTCCCTAATAGGTTCCCTAATAGGTTCCCTAACTGGTTCCCTAATAGGTTCCCTAATAGGTTGCCTAATAGGTTCCCTAATAGGTTCCCTAATAGGTTCCCTAATAGGTTCCCTAATTGGTTCCCTAATAGGTTCCCTAATAGGTTCCCTAATTGGTTCCCTAATAGGTTCCCTAGTAGGTTCTCTAATAGGTTCCCTAATAGGTTCCCTAATAGGCTCCCTAATAGGTTCCCTAATAGGTTCCCTAATTGGTTCCCTAATAGGTTCCCTAATCGGTTCCCTAATAGGTTCCCTAATAGGTTCCCCAATTGGTTCCCTAATTGGTTCGCTAATTGGTTCCCTAATAGGTTCCCTAATTGGTTCCCTAATTGGTTCCCTAATTGGTTCCCTAATTGGTTCCCTAATAGGTTCCCTAAAAGGTTCCCTAATAGGTTCCCTAATAGGTTCCCTAATTGGTTCCCTAATAGGTTCCCTAATAGGTTCCCTAATAGGTTCCCTAATAGGTTCCCTAATTGGTTCTCTAATAGGTTCCCTAATAGGTTCCCTAATTGGTTCCCTAATTCGTTCCCTAATAGGTTCCCTAATAGGTTCCCTAATAGGTTCCCTAATTGGTTCCCTAATAGGTTCCCTAATAGGTTCCCTAATTGGCTCCCTAATAGGTTCCCTAATAGGTTCTCTAATAGGTTCCCTAATAGGTTCCCTAATAGGCTCCCTAATAGGTTCCCTAACAGGTTCTCTAATTGGTTCCCTAATAGGTTCCCTAATAGGTTCCCTAATTGGTTCCCTAATTGGTTCCCTAATAGGTTCCCTAATAGGTTCCCTACTAGGTTCCCTAATAGGTTCCCTAATAGGTTCCCTAATAGGTTCCCTAATAGGTTCCCTAATAGGTTCCCTAATAGGTTCCCTAATTGGTTCCCTAATTGGTTCCCTCATTGGTTCCCTAACTGGTTCCCTAATAGGTTCCCTAATAGGTTCCCTAATAGGTTCCCTAATCGTTTCCCTAATAGGTTCCCTAATAGGTTCCCTAATAGGTTCCCTAATAGGTTCCCTAATTGGTTCCCTAATTGGTTCCCCAATAGGTTCCCTAATAGGTTCCCTAATTGGTTCCCTAATAGGTTCCCTAATTGGTTCCCTAATTGGTTCCCCAATAAATTCCCTAATTGGTTCCCTAATTGGTTCCCTAATTGGTTCCCTAATAGGTTCCCTAATAGGTTCCCTAATAGGTTCCCTAATAGGGTCCCTAATTGGGTCCCTAATTGGTTCCCTAATAGGTTCCCTAATAGGTTCCCTAATAGGTTCCCTAATAGGTTCCCTAATAGGTTCCCTAATGGGTTCCCTAATAGGTTCCCTAATTGGTTCCCTAATTGGTTTCATAATTGGCAACCTAATAGGTTCCCTAATTGGTTCCCTAATAGGTTCCCTAATTGGTTCCCTAATAGGTTCCCTAATAGGTTCCCTAATTGGTTCCCTAATAGGTTCCCTAATAGGTTCCCTAATGGGTTCCCTAATAGGTTCCCTAATAGGTTCCCTAATAGGTTCCCTAATAGGTTCCCTAATAGGTTCCCTAATAGGTTCCCTAATTGGTTCCCTAATTGGTTCCCTAATACGTTCCCTAATTGGTTCCCTAATTGGTTCCCTAATAGGTTCCCTAATTGGTTCCCTAATAGGTTCCCTAATTGGTTCCCTAATAGGTTCCCTAATTGGTTCCCTAATAGGTTCCCTAATAGGTTCCCTAACTGGTTCCCTAATAGGTTCCCTAATAGGTTGCCTAATAGGTTCCCTAATAGGTTCCCTAATAGGTTCCCTAATAGGTTCCCTAATTGGTTCCCTCATTAGTTCCCTAATAGGTTCCCTAATAGGTTCCCTAATTGGTTCACTAATAGGTTCCCTAATAGGTTCCCTAATTAGCTCCCTAATTGGTTCCCTAACAGGTTCCCTAATTGGTTCCCTAATTGGTTCCCTAATAGGTTCCCTAATTGGTTCCCTAATAGGTTCCCTAAAAGGTTCCCTAATAGGTTCCCTAATAGGTTCCCTAATTGGTTCCCTCATTGGTTCCCTAATAGGTTCCCTAATTGGTTCCATAATAGGTTCCCTAAATAGGTTCCCTAATAGGTTCCCTAATTATTTCCCTAATAGGTACCCTAATAGGTACCCTAATTGGTTCCCTTGTAGGTTCCCTAATAGGTTCCCTAATTGGTTCCCTAATTGGTTCCCTAATAGGTTCCCTAATAGGTTCCCTAAAAGGTTCCCTAATAGGTTGCCTAATAGGTTCCCTAATAGGTTCCCTAATTGGTTCCCTAATTGGTTCCTTAATTGGTTCCCTAATAGGTTCCCTAATTGGTTCCCTAATAGGTTCCCTAATAGGTTCCCTAATGGGTTCCCTAATAGGTTCCCTAATAGGTTCCCTAATAGGTTCCCTAATAGGTTCCCTAATAGGTTCCCTAATAGGTTCCCTAATTGGTTCCCTAATTGGTTCCCTAATACGTTCCCTAATTGGTTCCCTAATTGGTTCCCTAATAGGTTCCCTAATTGGTTCCCTAATAGGTTCCCTAATTGGTTCCCTAATAGGTTCCCTAATTGGTTCCCTAATAGGTTCCCTAATAGGTTCCCTAACTGGTTCCCTAATAGGTTCCCTAATAGGTTGCCTAATAGGTTCCCTAATAGGTTCCCTAATAGGTTCCCTAATAGGTTCCCTAATTGGTTCCCTCATTAGTTCCCTAATAGGTTCCCTAATAGGTTCCCTAATTGGTTCACTAATAGGTTCCCTAATAGGTTCCCTAATTAGCTCCCTAATTGGTTCCCTAATAGGTTCCCTAATTGGTTCCCTAATTGGTTCCCTAATAGGTTCCCTAATTGGTTCCCTAATAGGTTCCCTAAAAGGTTCCCTAATAGGTTCCCTAATAGGTTCCCTAATTGGTTCCCTCATTGGTTCCCTAATAGGTTCCCTAATTGGTTCCATAATAGGTTCCCTAAATAGGTTCCCTAATAGGTTCCCTAATTATTTCCCTAATAGGTACCCTAATAGGTACCCTAATTGGTTCCCTTGTAGGTTCCCTAATAGGTTCCCTAATTGGTTCCCTAATTGGTTCCCTAATAGGTTCCCTAATAGGTTCCCTAAAAGGTTCCCTAATAGGTTGCCTAATAGGTTCCCTAATAGGTTCCCTAATTGGTTCCCTAATTGGTTCCCTAATACGTTCCCTAATTGGTTCCCTAATTGGTTCCCTAATAGGTTCCCTAATTGGTTCCCTAATAGGTTCCCTAATTGGTTCCCTAATAGGTTCCCTAATTGGTTCCCTAATAGGTTCCCTAATAGGTTCCCTAACTGGTTCCCTGATAGGTTCCCTAATAGGTTCCCTAAAAGGTTCCCTAATAGGTTCCCTAATAGGTTCCCTAATAGGTTCCCTAATAGGTTCCCTAATAGGTTCCCTAATTGGTTCCCTCATTGGTTCCCTAATAGGTTCCCTAATAGGTTCCCTAATTGGTTCACTAATAGGTTCCCTAATAGGTTCCCTAATTAGCTCCCTAATTGGTTCCCTAATAGGTTCCCTAATTGGTTCCCTAATAGGTTCCCTAATAGGTTCCCTAATAGGTTCCCTAATAGGTTCCCTAATAGGTTCCCTAATTGGTTCTCTAATAGGTTCCCTAATAGATTCCCTAATAGGTTCCCTAATTGGTTCCCTAATTCGTTCCCTAATAGGTTCCCTAATAGGTTCCCTAATAGGTTCCCTAATTGGTTCCCTAATAGGTTCCCTAATAGGTTCCCTAATTGGCTCCCTAATAGGTTCCCTAATAGGTTCTCTAATAGGTTCCCTAATAGGTTCCCTAATAGGCTCCCTAATAGGTTCCCTAACAGGTTCTCTAATTGGTTCCCTAATAGGTTCCCTAATAGGTTCCCTAATTGGTTCCCTAATTGGTTCCCTAATAGGTTCCCTAATAGGTTCCCTAATAGGTTCCCTAATAGGTTCCCTAATAGGTTCCCTAATAGGTTCCCTAATAGGTTCCCTAATAGGTTCCCTAATAGGTTCCCTAATTGGTTCCCTAATTGGTTCCCTCATTGGTTCCCTAACTGGTTCCCTAATAGGTTCCCTAATAGGTTCCCTAATAGGTTCCCTAATCGTTTCCCTAATAGGTTCCCTAATAGGTTCCCTAATAGGTTCCCTAATAGGTTCCCTAATTGGTTCCCTAATTGGTTCCCCAATAGGTTCCCTAATAGGTTCCCTAATTGGTTCCCTAATAGGTTCCCTAATTGGTTCCCTAATTGGTTCCCCAATAAATTCCCTAATTGGTTCCCTAATTGGTTCCCTAATTGGTTCCCTAATAGGTTCCCTAATTGGTTCCCTAATAGGTTCCCTAATAGGGTCCCTAATTGGGTCCCTAATTGGTTCCCTAATAGGTTCCCTAATAGGTTCCCTAATAGGTTCCCTAATAGGTTCCCTAATAGGTTCCCTAATAGGTTCCCTAATAGGTTCCCTAATTGGTTCCCTAATTGGTTTCATAATTGGCAACCTAATAGGTTCCCTAATTGGTTCCCTAATAGGTTCCCTAATTGGTTCCCTAATAGGTTCCCTAATAGGTTCCCTAATTGGTTCCCTAATAGGTTCCCTAATAGGTTCCCTAATGGGTTCCCTAATAGGTTCCCTAATAGGTTCCCTAATAGGTTCCCTAATAGGTTCCCTAATAGGTTCCCTAATAGGTTCCCTAATTGGTTCCCTAATTGGTTCCCTAATACGTTCCCTAATTGGTTCCCTAATTGGTTCCCTAATAGGTTCCCTAATTGGTTCCCTAATAGGTTCCCTAATTGGTTCCCTAATAGGTTCCCTAATTGGTTCCCTAATAGGTTCCCTAATAGGTTCCCTAACTGGTTCCCTAATAGGTTCCCTAATAGGTTGCCTAATAGGTTCCCTAATAGGTTCCCTAATAGGTTCCCTAATAGGTTCCCTAATTGGTTCCCTCATTAGTTCCCTAATAGGTTCCCTAATAGGTTCCCTAATTGGTTCACTAATAGGTTCCCTAATAGGTTCCCTAATTAGCTCCCTAATTGGTTCCCTAATAGGTTCCCTAATTGGTTCCCTAATTGGTTCCCTAATAGGTTCCCTAATTGGTTCCCTAATAGGTTCCCTAAAAGGTTCCCTAATAGGTTCCCTAATAGGTTCCCTAATTGGTTCCCTCATTGGTTCCCTAATAGGTTCCCTAATTGGTTCCATAATAGGTTCCCTAAATAGGTTCCCTAATAGGTTCCCTAATTATTTCCCTAATAGGTACCCTAATAGGTACCCTAATTGGTTCCCTTGGAGGTTCCCTAATAGGTTCCCTAATTGGTTCCCTAATTGGTTCCCTAATAGGTTCCCTAATAGGTTCCCTAAAAGGTTCCCTAATAGGTTGCCTAATAGGTTCCCTAATAGGTTCCCTAGTTGGTTCCCTAATTGGTTCCCTAATACGTTCCCTAATTGGTTCCCTAATTGGTTCCCTAATAGGTTCCCTAATTGGTTCCCTAATAGGTTCCCTAATTGGTTCCCTAATAGGTTCCCTAATTGGTTCCCTAATAGGTTCCCTAATAGGTTCCCTAACTGGTTCCCTAATAGGTTCCCTAATAGGTTCCCTAAAAGGTTCCCTAATAGGTTCCCTAATAGGTTCCCTAATAGGTTCCCTAATAGGTTCCCTAATAGGTTCCCTAATTGGTTCCCTCATTGGTTCCCTAATAGGTTCCCTAATAGGTTCCCTAATTGGTTCACTAATAGGTTCCCTAATAGGTTCCCTAATTAGCTCCCTAATTGGTTCCCTAATAGGTTCTCTAATTGGTTCCCTAATAGGTTCCCTAATAGGTTCCCTAATTGGTTCCCTAATTGGTTCCCTAATAGGTTCCCTAATAGGTTCCCTAACTGGTTCCCTAATAGGTTCCCTAATAGGTTCCCTAATAGGACCCCTAATAGGTTCCCTAATAGGTTCCCTAATAGGTTCCCTAATAGGTTCCCTAATAGGTTCCCTAATTGGTTCCCTCATTGGTTCCCTAATAGGTTCCCTAATAGGTTCCCTAATTGGTTCACTAATAGGTTCCCTAATAGGTTCCCTAATTAGCTCCCTAATTGGTTCCCTAATAGGTTCCCTAATTGGTTCCCTAATCGGTTCCCTAATAGGTTCCCTAATTGGTTCCCTAATAGGTTCCCTAATAGGTTCCCTAATAGGTTCCCTAATAGGTTCCCTAATTGGTTCCCTCATTGGTTCCCTAATAGGTTCCCTAATTGGTTCCATAATAGGTTCCCTAATTGGTTCCCTAATAGGTTCCCTAATCGGTTCCCTAATAGGTACCCTAATAGGTGCCCTAATTGGTTCCCTAGTAGGTTCCCTAATAGGTTCCCTACTTGGTTCCCTAATTGGTTCCCTAATAGGTTCCCTAATTGGTTCCCTAATAGGTTCCCTAATAGGTTCCCTAATTGGTTCCCTAATAGGTTCTCTAATAGGTTCCCTAATTGGTTCCCTAATAGGTTCTCTAATAGGTTCCCTAATAGGTTCCCTAATTGGTTCCCTAATTGGTTCCTTAATTGGGTCCCTAATTAGTTCCCTAATTGGTTCCCTAATAGGTTCCCTAATAGGTTCCCTAATTGGTTCCCTAATTGGTTCCGTAATAGGTTCCCTAATAGGTTCTCTAATAGGTTCCCTAGTAGGTTCCCTAATAGGTTCCCTAATAGGTTCCCTAATAGGTTCCCTAATAGGTTCCCTAATAGGTTCCCTAATAGGTTCCCTAATAGGTTCCCTAATTGGTTCCCTAATAGGTTCCCTAATAGGTTCCCTAATTGGTTCCCTAATAGGTTCCCTAATAGGTTCCCTAATTGGTTCCTTAATAGGTTCTCTAATAGGTTCCCTAATTGGTTCCCTAATTGGTTCCCTAATTGGTTACCTAATTGGTTCCCTAACAGGTTCCCTAATAGGTTCCCTAATAGGTTCCCTAATTGGTTCCCTAATAGGTTCCCTAATAGGTTCCCTAATAGGTTCTGAATAGGTTCCCTAATAGGTTCCCTAATAGGTTCCCTAAAAGGTTCCCTAATTGGTTCCCTAATTGGTTCCCTAATAGGTTCCCTAATTGGTTCCCTAATAGGTTCCCTAATTGGTTCCCTAATAGGTTCCCTAATTGGTTCCCTAATAGGTTCCCTAATAGGTTCCCTAATTGGTTCCCTCATTGGTTCCCTAATAGGTTCCCTAATAGGTTTCCTAATTGGTTCACTGATAGGTTCCCTAATCGGTTCCCTAACTAGCTCCCTAATTGGTTCCCTAATAGGTTCCCTAATTGGTTCCCTAATTGGTTCCCTAATAGGTTCCCTAATAGGTTCCCTAATTGGTTCCCTAATTGGTTCCCTCATTGGTTCCCTAACTGGTTCCCTAATAGGTTCCCTAATAGGTTCCCTAATCGGTTCCCTAATAGGTTCCCTAATAGGTTCCCTAATAGGTTCCCTAATAGGTTCCCTAATAGGTTCCCTAATTGGTTCCCTAATTGGTTCCCCAATAGGTTCCCTAATAGGTTCCCTAATCGGTTCCCTAATAGGTTCCCTAATTGGTTCCCTAATTGGTTCCCTAATAGGTTCCCTAATTGGTTCCCTAATTGGTTCCCTAATTGGTTCCCTAATAGGTTCCCTAATTGGTTCCCTAATAGGTTCCCTAATAGGGTCCCTAATTGGGTCCCTAATTGGTTCCCTAATAGGTTCCCTAATAGGTTCCCTAATAGGTTCCCTAATAGGTTCCCTAATAGGTTCCCTAATAGGTTCCCTAATAGGTTCCCTAATTGGTTCCCTAATTGGTTTCATAATTGGCAACCTAATAGGTTCCCTAATTGGTTCCCTAATAGGTTCCCTAATTGGTTCCCTAATAGGTTCCCTAATAGGTTTCCTAATAGGTTCCCTAATAGGTTCCCTAATAGGTTCCATAATAGGTTCCCTAATAGGTTCCCTAATTGGTTCCCTAATTGGTTCCCTAATAAGTTCCCTAATTGGTTCCCTAATTGGTTCATTAATAGGTTCCCTAATTGGTTCCCTAATAGGTTCCCTAATTGGTTCCCTAATAGGTTCCCTAATAGGTTCCCTAACTGGTTCCCTAATAGGTTCCCTAATAGGTTCCCTAATAGGTTCCCTAATAGGTTCCCTAATAGGTTCCCTAATAGGTTCCCTAATTGGTTCCCTCATTGGTTCCCTAATAGGTTCCCTAATAGGTTCCCTAATTGGTTCACTAATAGGTTCCCTAATAGGTTCCCTAATTAGCTCCCTAATTGGTTCCCTAATAGGTTCCCTAAGAGGTTCCCTAATAGGTTCCCTAATAGGTTCCCTAATAGGTTCCCTAATAGGTTCCCTAATTGGTTCCCTCATTGGTTCCCTAATAGGTTCCCTAATTGGTACCATAGTAAGTTCCCTAATAGGTTCCCTAATAGGTTCCCTAATTATTTCCCTAATAGGTACCCTAGTAGGTACCCTAATTGGTTCCCTAGTACATTCCCTAATAGGTTCCCTAATTGGTTCCCTAATTGGTTCCCTAATAGGTTCCCTAATAGGTTCCCTAATAGGTTCCCTAATAGGTTCCCTAATAGGTTCCCTAATAGGTTCCCTAATATGTTCCCTAACTGGTTCCCTAATTGGTTCCCTAATAGGTTCCCTAATTGGTTCCCTAATAGGTTCCCTAATTGGTTCCCTAATAGGTTCCCTAATTGGTTCCCTAATAGGTTCCCTAATAGGTTCCCTAATTGGTTCCCTCATTGGTTCCCTAATAGGTTCCCTAATAGGTTTCCTAATTGGTTCACTAATAGGTTCCCTAATCGGTTCCCTAACTAGCTCCCTAATTGGTTCCCTAATAGGTTCCCTAATTGGTTCCCTAATTGGTTCCCTAATAGGTTCCCTAATTGGTTCCCTAATAGGTTCCCTAATTGGTTCCCTAATTGGTTCCCTCATTGGTTCCCTAACTGGTTCCCTAATAGGTTCCCTAATAGGTTCCCTAATCGGTTCCCTAATAGGTTCCCTAATAGGTTCCCTAATAGGTTCCCTAATAGGTTCCCTAATTGGTTCCCTAATTGGTTCCCCAATAGGTTCCCTAATAGGTTCCCTAATTGGTTCCCTAATAGGTTCCCTAATTGGTTCCCTAATTGGTTCCCTAATAGGTTCCCTAATTGGTTCCCTAATTGGTTCCCTAATTGGTTCCCTAATAGGTTCCCTAATTGGTTCCCTAATAGGTTCCCTAATAGGGTCCCTAATTGGGTCCCTAATTGGTTCCCTAATAGGTTCCCTAATAGGTTCCCTAATAGGTTCCCTAATAGGTTCCCTAATAGGTTCCCTAATAGGTTCCCTAATAGGTTCCCTAATTGGTTCCCTAATTGGTTTCATAATTGGCAACCTAATAGGTTCCCTAATTGGTTCCCTAATAGGTTCCCTAATTGGTTCCCTAATAGGTTCCCTAATTGGTTCCCTAATACGTTCCCTAATAGGTTCCCTAATAGGTTCCATAATAGGTTCCCTAATAGGTTCCCTAATTGGTTCCCTAATTGGTTCCCTAATAAGTTCCCTAATTGGTTCCCTAATTGGTTCATTAATAGGTTCCCTAATTGGTTCCCTAATAGGTTCCCTAATAGGTTCCCTAATAGGTTCCCTAATAGGTTCCCTAATAGGTTCCCTAATAGGTTCCCTAATAGCTTCCCTAATTGGTTCCCTCATTGGTTCCCTAATAGGTTCCCTAATAGGTTCCCTAATTGGTTCACTAATAGGTTCCCTAATAGGTTCCCTAATTAGCTCCCTAATTGGTTCCCTAATAGGTTCCCTAATTGGTTCCCTAATAGGTTCCCTAATAGGTTCCCTAATAGGTTCCCTAATAGGTTCCCTAATTGGTTCCCTCATTGGTTCCCTAATAGGTTCCCTAATTGGTACCATAGTAAGTTCCCTAATAGGTTCCCTAATAGGTTCCCTAATTATTTCCCTAATAGGTACCCTAGTAGGTACCCTAATTGGTTCCCTAGTACATTCCCTAATAGGTTCCCTAATTGGTTCCCTAATTGGTTCCCTAATAGGTTCCCTAATAGGTTCCCTAATAGGTTCCCTAATAGGTTCCCTAATAGGTTCCCTAATAGGTTCCCTAATAGGTTCCCTAATTGGTTCCCTCATTGGTTCCCTAATAGGTTCCCTAATAGGTTCCCTAATAGGTTCACTAATAGGTTCCCTAATAGGTTCCCTAATTAGCTCCCTAATTGGTTCCCTAATAGGTTCCCTAATTGGTTCCCTAATAGGTTCCCTAATAGGTTCCCTAATAGGTTCCCTAATAAGTTCCCTAATAGGTTCCCTAATAGGTTCTCTAATAGGTTCCCTAGTAGGTTCCCTAATAGGTTCCCTAATAGGTTCCCTAATAGGTTCCCTAATAGGTTCCCTAATAGGTTCCCTAATAGGTTCCCTGATAGGTTCCCTAATTGGTTCCCTAATAGGTTCCCTAATAGGTTCCCTAATTGGTTCCCTAATAGGTTCCCTAATAGGTTCCCTAATTGGTTCCTTAATAGGTTCTCTAATAGGTTCCCTAATTGGTTCCCTAATTGGTTCCCTAATTGGTTACCTAATTGGTTCCCTAATAGGTTCCCTAATAGGTTCCCTAATAGGTTCCCTAATTGGTTCCCTAATAGGTTCCCTAATAGGTTCCCTAATAGGTTCTGAATAGGTTCCCTAATAGGTTCCCTAATAGGTTCCCTAAAAGGTTCCCTAATTGGTTCCCTAATTGGTTCCCTAATATGTTCCCTAATTGGTTCCCTAATTGGTTCCCTAATAGGTTCCCTAATTGGTTCCCTAATAGGTTCCCTAATTGGTTCCCTAATAGGTTCCCTAATTGGTTCCCTAATAGGTTCCCTAATAGGTTCCCTAATTGGTTCCCTCATTGGTTCCCTAATAGGTTCCCTAATAGGTTTCCTAATTGGTTCCCTCATTGGTTCCCTAATAGGTTCCCTAATAGGTTCCCTAATTGGTTCACTAATAGGTTCCCTAATAGGTTCCCTAATTAGCTCCCTAATTGGTTCCCTAATAGGTTCCCTAAGAGGTTCCCTAATAGGTTCCCTAATAGGTTCCCTAATAGGTTCCCTAATAGGTTCCCTAATTGGTTCCCTCATTGGTTCCCTAATAGGTTCCCTAATTGGTACCATAGTAAGTTCCCTAATAGGTTCCCTAATAGGTTCCCTAATTATTTCCCTAATAGGTACCCTAGTAGGTACCCTAATTGGTTCCCTAGTACATTCCCTAATAGGTTCCCTAATTGGTTCCCTAATTGGTTCCCTAATAGGTTCCCTAATAGGTTCCCTAATAGGTTCCCTAATAGGTTCCCTAATAGGTTCCCTAATAGGTTCCCTAATATGTTCCCTAACTGGTTCCCTAATTGGTTCCCTAATAGGTTCCCTAATTGGTTCCCTAATAGGTTCCCTAATTGGTTCCCTAATAGGTTCCCTAATTGGTTCCCTAATAGGTTCCCTAATAGGTTCCCTAATTGGTTCCCTCATTGGTTCCCTAATAGGTTCCCTAATAGGTTTCCTAATTGGTTCACTAATAGGTTCCCTAATCGGTTCCCTAACTAGCTCCCTAATTGGTTCCCTAATAGGTTCCCTAATTGGTTCCCTAATTGGTTCCCTAATAGGTTCCCTAATTGGTTCCCTAATAGGTTCCCTAATTGGTTCCCTAATTGGTTCCCTCATTGGTTCCCTAACTGGTTCCCTAATAGGTTCCCTAATAGGTTCCCTAATCGGTTCCCTAATAGGTTCCCTAATAGGTTCCCTAATAGGTTCCCTAATAGGTTCCCTAATTGGTTCCCTAATTGGTTCCCCAATAGGTTCCCTAATAGGTTCCCTAATTGGTTCCCTAATAGGTTCCCTAATTGGTTCCCTAATTGGTTCCCTAATAGGTTCCCTAATTGGTTCCCTAATTGGTTCCCTAATTGGTTCCCTAATAGGTTCCCTAATTGGTTCCCTAATAGGTTCCCTAATAGGGTCCCTAATTGGGTCCCTAATTGGTTCCCTAATAGGTTCCCTAATAGGTTCCCTAATAGGTTCCCTAATAGGTTCCCTAATAGGTTCCCTAATAGGTTCCCTAATAGGTTCCCTAATTGGTTCCCTAATTGGTTTCATAATTGGCAACCTAATAGGTTCCCTAATTGGTTCCCTAATAGGTTCCCTAATTGGTTCCCTAATAGGTTCCCTAATTGGTTCCCTAATACGTTCCCTAATAGGTTCCCTAATAGGTTCCATAATAGGTTCCCTAATAGGTTCCCTAATTGGTTCCCTAATTGGTTCCCTAATAAGTTCCCTAATTGGTTCCCTAATTGGTTCATTAATAGGTTCCCTAATTGGTTCCCTAATAGGTTCCCTAATAGGTTCCCTAATAGGTTCCCTAATAGGTTCCCTAATAGGTTCCCTAATAGGTTCCCTAATAGCTTCCCTAATTGGTTCCCTCATTGGTTCCCTAATAGGTTCCCTAATAGGTTCCCTAATTGGTTCACTAATAGGTTCCCTAATAGGTTCCCTAATTAGCTCCCTAATTGGTTCCCTAATAGGTTCCCTAATTGGTTCCCTAATAGGTTCCCTAATAGGTTCCCTAATAGGTTCCCTAATAGGTTCCCTAATTGGTTCCCTCATTGGTTCCCTAATAGGTTCCCTAATTGGTACCATAGTAAGTTCCCTAATAGGTTCCCTAATAGGTTCCCTAATTATTTCCCTAATAGGTACCCTAGTAGGTACCCTAATTGGTTCCCTAGTACATTCCCTAATAGGTTCCCTAATTGGTTCCCTAATTGGTTCCCTAATAGGTTCCCTAATAGGTTCCCTAATAGGTTCCCTAATAGGTTCCCTAATAGGTTCCCTAATAGGTTCCCTAATAGGTTCCCTAATTGGTTCCCTCATTGGTTCCCTAATAGGTTCCCTAATAGGTTCCCTAATAGGTTCACTAATAGGTTCCCTAATAGGTTCCCTAATTAGCTCCCTAATTGGTTCCCTAATAGGTTCCCTAATTGGTTCCCTAATAGGTTCCCTAATAGGTTCCCTAATAGGTTCCCTAATAAGTTCCCTAATAGGTTCCCTAATAGGTTCTCTAATAGGTTCCCTAGTAGGTTCCCTAATAGGTTCCCTAATAGGTTCCCTAATAGGTTCCCTAATAGGTTCCCTAATAGGTTCCCTAATAGGTTCCCTGATAGGTTCCCTAATTGGTTCCCTAATAGGTTCCCTAATAGGTTCCCTAATTGGTTCCCTAATAGGTTCCCTAATAGGTTCCCTAATTGGTTCCTTAATAGGTTCTCTAATAGGTTCCCTAATTGGTTCCCTAATTGGTTCCCTAATTGGTTACCTAATTGGTTCCCTAATAGGTTCCCTAATAGGTTCCCTAATAGGTTCCCTAATTGGTTCCCTAATAGGTTCCCTAATAGGTTCCCTAATAGGTTCTGAATAGGTTCCCTAATAGGTTCCCTAATAGGTTCCCTAAAAGGTTCCCTAATTGGTTCCCTAATTGGTTCCCTAATATGTTCCCTAATTGGTTCCCTAATTGGTTCCCTAATAGGTTCCCTAATTGGTTCCCTAATAGGTTCCCTAATTGGTTCCCTAATAGGTTCCCTAATTGGTTCCCTAATAGGTTCCCTAATAGGTTCCCTAATTGGTTCCCTCATTGGTTCCCTAATAGGTTCCCTAATAGGTTTCCTAATTGGTTCACTAATAGGTTCCCTAATCGGTTCCCTAACTAGCTCCCTAATTGGTTCCCTAATAGGTTCCCTAATTGGTTCCCCAATTGGTTCCCTAATAGGTTCCCTAATTGGTTCCCTAATAGGTTCCCTAATTGGTTCCCTAATTGGTTCCCTCATTGGTTCCCTAACTGGTTCCCTAATAGGTTCCCTAATAGGTTCCCTAATCGGTTCCCTAATAGGTTCCCTAATAGGTTCCCTAATAGGTTCCCTAATAGGTTCCCTAATAGGTTCCCTAATTGGTTCCCTAATTGGTTCCCCAATAGGTTCCCTAATAGGTTCCCTAATTGGTTCCCTAATAGGTTCCCTAATTGGTTCCCTAATTGGTTCCCTAATAGGTTCCCTAATTGGTTCCCTAATTGGTTCCCTAATTGGTTCCCTAATAGGTTCCCTAATTGGTTCCCTAATAGGTTCCCTAATAGGGTCCCTAATTGGGTCCCTAATTGGTTCCCTAATAGGTTCCCTAATAGGTTCCCTAATAGGTTCCCTAATAGGTTCCCTAATAGGTTCCCTAATACGTTCCCTAATTGGTTCCCTAATTGGTTCCCTAATTGGTTTCATAATTGGCAACCTAATAGGTTCCCTAATTGGTTCCCTAATAGGTTCCCTAATTGGTTCCCTAATAGGTTCCCTAATAGGTTCCCTAATAGGTTCCCTAATAGGTTCCCTAATAGGTTCCCTAATAGGTTCCATAATAGGTTGCCTAATAGGTTCCCTAATTGGTTCCCTAATTGGTTCCCTAATACGTTCCCTAATTGGTTCCCTAATTGGTTCATTAATAGGTTCCCTAATTGGTTCCCTAATAGGTTCCCTAATTGGTTCCCTAATAGGTTCCCTAATAGGTTCCCTAACTGGTTCCCTAATAGGTTCCCTAATAGGTTCCCTAATAGGTTCCCTAATAGGTTCCCTAATAGGTTCCCTAATAGGTTCCCTAATTGGTTCCCTCATTGGTTCCCTAATAGGTTCCCTAATAGGTTCCCTAATTGGTTCACTAATAGGTTCCCTAATAGGTTCCCTAATTAGCTCCCTAATTGGTTCCCTAATAGGTTCCCTAATTGGTTCCCTAATAGGTTCCCTAATAGGTTCCCTAATAGGTTCCCTAATAGGTTCCCTAATTGGTTCCCTCATTGGTTCCCTAATAGGTTCCCTAATTGGTACCATAATAAGTTCCCTAATAGGTTCCCTAATAGGTTCCCTAATTATTTCCCTAATAGGTACCCTAGTAGGTACCCTAATTGGTTCACTAGTACATTCCCTAATAGGTTCCCTAATTGGTTCCCTAATTGGTTCCCTAATAGGTTCCCTAATAGGTTCCCTAATAGGTTCCCTAATAGGTTCCCTAATAGGTTCCCTAATAGGTTCCCTAATAGGTTCCCTAATTGGTTCCCTCATTGGTTCCCTAATAGGTTCCCTAATAGGTTCCCTAATTGGTTCACTAATAGGTTCCCTAATAGGTTCCCTAATTAGCTCCCTAATTGGTTCCCTACTAGGTTCCCTAATTGGTTCCCTAATAGGTTCCCTAATAGGTTCCCTAATAGGTTCCCTAATAGGTTCCCTAATTGGTTCCCTCATTGGTTCCCTAATAGGTTCCCTAATTGGTACCATAATAAGTTCCCTAATAGGTTCCCTAATAGGTTCCCTAATTATTTCCCTAATAGGTACCCTAGTAGGTACCCTAATTGGTTCCCTAGTACATTCCCTAATAGGTTCCCTAATTGGTTCCCTAATTGGTTCCCTAATAGGTTCCCTAATAGGTTCCCTAATAGGTTCCCTAATAGGTTCCCTAATAGGTTCCCTAATAGGTTCCCTAAAAGGTTCCCTAATTGGTTCCCTAATTGGTTCCCTAATACGTTCCCTAATTGGTTCCCTAATTGGTTCCCTAATAGGTTCCCTAATTGGTTCCCTAATAGGTTCCCTAATTGGTTCCCTAATAGGTTCCGTAATTGGTTCCCTAATAGGTTCCCTAATAGGTTCCCTAACTGGTTCCCTAATAGGTTCCCTAATAGGTTCCCTAATAGGTTCCCTAATAGGTTCCCTAATAGGTTCCCTAATAGGTTCCCTAATAGGCTCCCTAATAGGTTCCCTAATTGGTTCCATAATAGGTTCCCTAATAGGTTCCCTAATAGGTTCCCTAATTATTTCCCTAATAGGTACCCTAGTAGGTACCCTAGTAGATTTCCTAATAGGTTCCCTAATTGGTTCCCTAATTGGTTCCCTAATAGGTTCCCTAATAGGTTCCCTAATAGGTTCCCTAATAGGTTCCCTAATAGGTTCCCTAATAGGTTCCCTAATAGGTTCCCTAGTTGGTTCCCTAATTGGTTCCCTAATACGTTCCCTAATTGGTTCCCTAATTGGTTCCCTAATAGGTTCCCTAATTGGTTCCCTAATAGGTTCCCTAATTGGTTCCCTAATAGGTTCCCTAATTATTTCCCTAATAGGTACCCTAGTAGGTACCCTAATTGGTTCCCTAGTACATTCCCTAATAGGTTCCCTAATTGGTTCCCTAATTGGTTCCCTAATAGGTTCCCTAATAGGTTCCCTAATAGGTTCCCTAATAGGTTCCCTAATAGGTTCCCTAATAGGTTCCCTAATAGGTTCCCTAATTGGTTCCCTCATTGGTTCCCTAATAGGTTCCCTAATAGGTTCCCTAATTGGTTCACTAATAGGTTCCCTAATAGGTTCCCTAATTAGCTCCCTAATTGGTTCCCTAAAAGGTTCCCTAATTGGTTCCCTAATAGGTTCCCTAATAGGTTCCCTAATAGGTTCCCTAATAGGTTCCCTAATTGGTTCCCTCATTGGTTCCCTAATAGGTTCCCTAATTGGTACCATAATAAGTTCCCTAATAGGTTCCCTAATAGGTTCCCTAATTATTTCCCTAATAGGTACCCTAGTAGGTACCCTAATTGGTTCCCTAGTACATTCCCTAATAGGTTCCCTAATTGGTTCCCTAATTGGTTCCCTAATAGGTTCCCTAATAGGTTCCCTAATAGGTTCCCTAATAGGTTCCCTAATAGGTTCCCTAATAGGTTCCCTAATAGGTTCCCTAATTGGTTCCCTAATTGGTTCCCTAATACGTTCCCTAATTGGTTCCCTAATTGGTTCCCTAATAGGTTCCCTAATTGGTTCCCTAATAGGTTCCCTAATTGGTTCCCTAATAGGTTCCGTAATTGGTTCCCTAATAGGTTCCCTAATAGGTTCCCTAACTGGTTCCCTAATAGGTTCCCTAATAGGTTCCCTAATAGGTTCCCTAATAGGTTCCCTAATAGGTTCCCTAATAGGTTCCCTAATAGGCTCCCTAATAGGTTCCCTAATTGGTTCCATAATAGGTTCCCTAATAGGTTCCCTAATAGGTTCCCTAATTATTTCCCTAATAGGTACCCTAGTAGGTACCCTAGTAGATTTCCTAATAGGTTCCCTAATTGGTTCCCTAATTGGTTCCCTAATAGGTTCCCTAATAGGTTCCCTAATAGGTTCCCTAATAGGTTCCCTAATAGGTTCCCTAATAGGTCCCCTAATAGGTTCCCTAATTGGTTCCCTAATTGGTTCCCTAATACGTTCCCTAATTGGTTCCCTAATTGGTTCCCTAATAGGTTCCCTAATTGGTTCCCTAATAGGTTCCCTAATTGGTTCCCTAATAGGTTCCCTAATTGGTTCCCTAATAGGTTCCCTAATAGGTTCCCTAACTGGTTCCATAATAGGTTCCCTAATAGGTTCCCTAATAGGTTCCCTAATAGGTTCCCTAATAGGTTCCCTAATAGGTTCCCTAATAGGTTCCCTAATTGGTTCCCTCATTGGTTCGCTAATAGGTTCCCTAATAGGTTCCCTAATTGGTTCACTAATAGGTTCCCTAATAGGTTCCCTAATTAGCTCCCTAATAGGTTCTCTAATAGGTTCCCTAATTGGTTCCCTAATTGGTTCCCTAGTAGGTTCCCTAGTAGGTTCCCTAATAGGTTCCCTAATAGGTTCCCTAACAGGTTCCCTAATAGGTTCCCTAATTGGTTCCCTAATAGGTTCCCTAATAGGTTCCCTAATAGGTTCCCTAATTGGTTCCCTAATAGGTTCCCTAATAGGTTCCCGAATTGGTTCCCTAATAGGTTCCCTAATAGGTTCCCTAATTGGTTCCCTAATAGGTTCCCTAATAGGTTCCCTAATTGGTTCCCTAATTGGTTCCCTAATTGGTTCCCCAATAGGTTCCCTAATAGGTTCCCTAATAGGTTCCCTAATAGGTTCCCTAACTATTTCCCTAATAGGTACCCTAGTAGGTACCCTAATTGGTTCCCTAGTACATTCCCTAATAGGTTCCCTAATTGGTTCCCTAATTGGTTCCCTAATAGGTTCCCTAATAGGTTCCCTAATAGGTTCCCTAATAGGTTCCCTAATAGGTTCCCTAATAGGTTCCCTAATAGGTTCCCTAATTGGTTCCCTAATTGGTTCCCTAATACGTTCCCTAATTGGTTCCCTAATTGGTTCCCTAATAGGTTCCCTAATTGGTTCCCTAATAGGTTCCCTAATTGGTTCCCTAATAGGTTCCGTAATTGGTTCCCTAATAGGTTCCCTAATAGGTTCCCTAACTGGTTCCCTAATAGGTTCCCTAATAGGTTCCCTAATAGGTTCCCTAGTAGGTTCCCTAATAGGTTCCCTAATAGGTTCCCTAATAGGCTCCCTAATATGTTCCCTAATTGGTTCCATAATAGGTTCCCTAATAGGTTCCCTAATAGGTTCCCTAATTATTTCCCTAATAGGTACCCTAGTAGGTACCCTAGTAGATTTCCTAATAGGTTCCCTAATTGGTTCCCTAATTGGTTCCCTAATAGGTTCCCTAATTGGTTCCCTAATAGGTTCCCTAATTATTTCCCTAATAGGTACCCTAGTAGGTACCCTAATTGGTTCCCTAGTACATTCCCTAATAGGTTCCCTAATTGGTTCCCTAATTGGTTCCCTAATAGGTTCCCTAATAGGTTCCCTAATAGGTTCCCTAATAGGTTCCCTAATTGGTTCCCTAATAGGTTCCCTAATAGGTTCCCTAATTGGTTCCCTCATTGGTTCCCTAATAGGTTCCCTAATAGGTTCCCTAATTGGTTCACTAATAGGTTCCCTAATAGGTTCCCTAATTAGCTCCCTAATAGGTTCCCTAATAGGTTCCCTAATTGGTTCCCTAATAGGTTCCCTAATAGGTTCCCTAATAGGTTCCCTAATAGGTTCCCTAATTGGTTCCCTCATTGGTTCCCTAATAGGTTCCCTAATTGGTACCATAATAAGTTCCCTAATAGGTTCCCTAATAGGTTCCCTAATTATTTCCCTAATAGGTACCCTAGTAGGTACCCTAATTGGTTCCCTAGTACATTCCCTAATAGGTTCCCTAATTGGTTCCCTAGTTGGTTCCCTAATAGGTTCCCTAATAGGTTCCCTAATAGGTTCCCTAATAGGTTCCCTAATAGGTTCCCTAATAGGTTCCCTAATAGGTTCCCTAATTGGTTCCCTAATTGGTTCCCTAATACGTTCCCTAATTGGTTCCCTAATTGGTTCCCTAATAGGTTCCCTAATTGGTTCCCTAATAGGTTCCCTAATTGGTTCCCTAATAGGTTCCGTAATTGGTTCCCTAATAGGTTCCCTAATAGGTTCCCTAACTGGTTCCCTAATAGGTTCCCTAATAGGTTCCCTAATAGGTTCCCTAAAAGGTTCCCTAATAGGTTCCCTAATAGGTTCCCTAATAGGCTCCCTAATAGGTTCCCTAATAGGTTCCCTAATTATTTCCCTAATAGGTACCCTAGTAGGTACCCTAGTAGATTTCCTAATAGGTTCCCTAATTGGTTCCCTAATTGGTTCCCTAATAGGTTCCCTAATAGGTTCCCTAATAGGTTCCCTAATAGGTTCCCTAATAGGTTCCCTAATAGGTCCCCTAATAGGTTCCCTAATTGGTTCCCTAATTGGTTCCCTAATACGTTCCCTAATTGGTTCCCTAATTGGTTCCCTAATAGGTTCCCTAATTGGTTCCCTAATAGGTTCCCTAATTGGTTCCCTAATAGGTTCCCTAATTGGTTCCCTAATAGGTTCCCTAATAGGTTCCCTAACTGGTTCCCTAATAGGTTCCCTAATAGGTTCCCTAATAGGTTCCCTAATAGGTTCCCTAATAGGTTCCCTAATAGGTTCCCTAATAGGTTCCCTAATTGGTTCCCTCATTGGTTCGCTAATAGGTTCCCTAATAGGTTCCCTAATTGGTTCACTAATAGGTTCCCTAATTGGTTCCCTAATTGGTTCCCTAATTGGTTCCCTAATAGGTTCCCTAATAGGTTCCCTAATAGGTTCCCTAATAGGTTCCCTAATTGGTTCCCTAATAGGTTCCCTAATAGGTTCCCTAATAGGTTCCCTAATTGGTTCCCTAATAGGTTCCCTAATTGGTTCCCGAATTGGTTCCCTAATAGGTTCCCTAACAGGTTCCCTAATTGGTTCCCTAATAGGTTCTCTAATAGGTTCCCTAATTGGTTCCCTAATTGGTTCCCTAATTGGTTCCCTAATTGGTTCCCCAATAGGTTCCCTAATAGGTTCCCTAATAGGTTCCCTAATAGGTTCCCTAATTGGTTCCCTAATAGGTTCCCTAATAGGTTCCCTAATAGGTTCCCTAATTGGTTCCCTCATTGGTTCCCTAATAGGTTCCCTAATTGGTTCCATAATAGGTTCCCTAATAGGTTCCCTAATAGGTTCCCTAATTATTTCCCTAATAGGTACCCTAATAGGTACCCTAATTGGTTCCCTAGTAGGTTCCCTAATAGGTTCCCTAATTGGTTCCCTAATTGGTTCCCTAATAGGTTCCCTAATAGGTTCCCTAATAGGTTCCCTAATAGGTTCCCTAATTGGTTCCCTAATAGGTTCTCTAATAGGTTCCCTAATTGGTTCCCTAATAGGTTCTCTAATAGGTTCCCTAATAGGTTCCCTAATTGGTTCCCTAATTGGTTCCCTAATTGGTTCCCTAATTGGTTCCCTAATAGGTTCTCTAATAGGTTCCCTAGTAGGTTCCCTAATAGGTTCCCTAATAGGTTTCCTAATGGGTTCCCTAATAGGTTCCCTAATAGGTTCCCTAATAGGTTGCCTAATAGGTTCCCTAATTGGTTCCCTAATAGGTTCCCTAATAGGTTCCCTAATTGGTTCCCTAATAGGTTCCCTAATAGGTTCCCTAATTGGTTCCCTAATAGGTTCTCTAATAGGTTCCCTAATTGGTTCCCTAATTGGTTCCCTAATTGGTTCCCTAATTGGTTCACCAATAGGTTCCCTAATAGGTTCCCTAATAGGTTCCCTAATAGGTTCCCTAATTGGTTCCCTAATAGGTTCCCTAATAGGTTCCCTAATAGGTTCTGAATAGGTTCCCTGATAGGTTCCCTAATAGGTTCCCTAATAGGTTCCCTAATAGGTTCCCTAATTGGTTCCCTAATTGGTTCCCTAATATGTTCCCTAATTGGTTCCCTAATTGGTTCCCTAATAGGTTCCCTAATTGGTTCCCTAATAGTTTCCCTAATTGGTTCCCTAATAGGTTCCCTAATTGGTTCCCTAATAGGTTCCCTAATAGGTTCCCTAATTGGTTCCCTCATTGGTTCCCTAATAGGTTCCCTAATAGGTTCCCTAATTGGTTCACTAATAGGTTCCCTAATAGGTTCCCTAACTAGCTCCCTAATTGGTTCCCTAATAGGTTCCCTAATTGGTTCCCTAATTGGTTCCCTAATAGGTTCCCTAATTGGTTCCCTAATAGGTTCCCTAATAGGTTCCCTAATAGGTTCCCTAATAGGTTCCCTAATTGGTTCCCTCATTGGTTCCCTAATAGGTTCCCTAATTGGTTCCATAATAGGTTCCCTAATAGGTTCCCTAATAGGTTCCCTAATTATTTCCCTAATAGGTACCCTAATAGGTTCCCTAATAGGTTCCCTAATAGGTTCCCTAATAGGTTCCCTAATTGGTTCCCTAATAGGTTCCCTAATAGGTTCTCTAAGAGGTTCCCTACTAGGTTCTCTAATAGGTTCCCTAATTGGTTCCCTAATAGGTTCTCTAAAAGGTTCCCTAATAGGTTCCCTAACTAGCTCCCTAATTGGTTCCCTAATAGGTTCCCTAATTGGTTCCCTAATTGGTTCCCTAATAGGTTCCCTAATTGGTTCCCTAATAGGTTCCCTAATAGGTTCCCTAATAGGTTCCCTAATAGGTTCCCTAATTGGTTCCCTCATTGGTTCCCTAATAGGTTCCCTAATAGGTTCCCTAATAGGTTCCCTAATAGGTTCCCTAATTGGTTCCCTCATTGGTTCCCTAATAGGTTCCCTAATTGGTTCCATAATAGGTTCCCTAGTAGGTTCCCTAATAGGTTCCCTAATTGGTTCCCTAATTGGTTCCCTAATAGGTTCCCTAATAGGTTCCCTAATAGGTTCCCTAATAGGTTCCCTAATTGGTTCCCTAATAGGTTCTCTAATAGGTTCCCTAATTGGTTCCCTAATAGGTTCTCTAATAGGTTCCCTAATAGGTTCCCTAATTGGTTCCCTAATTGGTTCCCTAATTGGTTCCCTAATTGGTTCCCTAATTGGTTCCCTAATAGGTTCCCTAATAGGTTCCCTGATTGGTTCCCTAGTAGGTTCCGTAATAGGTCCCCTAATAGGTTCTCTAATAGGTTCCCTAGTAGGTTCCCTAATAGGTTCCCTAATAGGTTCCCTAATAGGTTCCCTAATAGGTTCCCTAATAGGTTCCCTAATTCATTCCCTAATAGGTTCCCTAATTGGTTCCCTAATAGGTTCCCTAATAGGTTCCCTAATTGGTTCCCTAATAGGTTCCCTAATAGGGTCCCTAATTGGTTCCCTAATAGGTTCTCTAATAGTTTTCCTAATTGGTTCCCTAATTGGTTCCCTAATTGGTTCCCTAATTGGCTCTCTAATAGGTTCCCTAATAGGTTCCCTAATAGGTTCCCTAATAGGTTCCCTAATAGGTTCTCTAATAAGTTCCCTAATAGGTTCCCTAATAGGTTCCCTAATAGGTTCCCTAATTGGTTCCCTAATAGGTTCCCTAATTGGTTCCCTAATAGGTTCCCTAATTGGTTCCCTAATAGGTTCCCTAATTGGTTCCCTAATAGGTTCCCTGATTGGTTCCCTAATAGGTTCCCTAATAGGTTCCCTAATTGGTTCCCTAATAGGTTCCCTAATTGGTTCCCTAATTGGTTCCCTAATAGGTTCCCTAATAGGTTCCCTAATAGGTTCCCTAATAGGTTCCCTAATAGGTTCCCTAATAGGTTCCCTAATAGGTTCCCTAATAGGTTCCCTAATAGGTTCCCTAATTGGTTCCCTAATAGGTTCCCTAATTGGTTCCCTAATTGGCTCCCTAATAGGTTCCCTAATAGGTTCCCTAATAGGTTCCCTAATAGGTTCCCTAATAGGTTCCCTAATAGGTTCCCTAATAGGTTCCCTAATAGGTTCCCTAATAGGTTCCCTAATGGGTTCCCTAATAGGTTCCCTAATAGGTTCCCTAATAGGTTCCCTAATAGGGTCCCTAATTGGTTCCCTAATAGGTTCCCTAATAGGTTCCCTAATAGGTTCCCTAATAGGTTCCCTAATAGGTTCCCTAATGGGTGCCCTAATTGGTTCCATAATAGGTTCCCTAAATGGTTCCCTAATTGGTTCCCTGATTGGTGCCCTAATTGGTGCCCTAATTGGTTCCCTAATAGGTTCCCTAATAGGTTCCCTAATAGGTTCCCTAATTGGTTCCCTAATTGGTTCCCTAATTGGTTCCCTAATAGGTTCCCTAATTGGTTCCCTAATAGGTTCCCTAATTGGTTCCCTAATTGGTTCCCTAATTGGTTCCCTAAGAGGTTCCCTAATTGGTTCCCTAATTGGTTTCCTAATTGGTTCCCTGATTGGTTCCCTAATTGGTTGCCTAATTGGTTCCCTAATAGGTTCCCTAATTGGTTCCCTAATTGGTTCCCTAATTGGTTCCCTAATTGGTTCCCTAATTGGTTCCCTAATTGGTTCCCTAAGAGGTTCCCTAATTGGTTCCCTAATTGGTTCCCTAATTGGTTCCCTAATTGGTTCCCTAATTGGTTCCCTAATTGGTTCCCTAATTGGTTCCCTAATTGGTTCCCTAATAGGTTCCTTAATAGGTTCCCTAATTAATTCCCTAATAGGTTCCCTAATTGGTTCCCAAATAGGTCCCCTAATAGGTTCCCTAATTGGTTCCCTAATTGGTTCCCTAATTGGCTCCCTAATTGGTTCCCTAATTGGTTCCCTAATAGGTTCCCTAATTGGTTCCCTAATTGGTTCCCTAATTGGTTCCCTAATTGGTTCCCTAATTGGTTCCCTAAGAGGTTCCCTAATTGGTGCCCTAATTGGTTCCCTAATTGGTTCCCTAATTGGTTCCCTAATTGGTTCCCTAATTGGTTCCCTAATTGGTTCCCTAATAGGTTCCCTAATAGGTTCCCTAATAGGTTCCCTAATTAATTCCCTAATTGGCTCCCTAATAGGTTCCCTAATTGGTTCCCTAATTGGTTCCCTAATTGGTTCCCTAATTGGTTCCCTAATTGGTTCCCTAATTGGGTCCCTAATTGGTTCCCTAATTGGTTCCCTAATTGGTTCCCTAATAGGTTCCCTAATAGGTTCCCTAATTGGTTCCCTAATAGGGTCCCTAATTGGTTCCCTAATAGGTTCCCTAATAGGTTCCCTAATAGGTTCCCTAATAGGTTCCCTAATAGGTTCCCTAATGGGTGCCCGATTTGGTTCCATAATAGGTTCCCTAAATGGTTCCCTAATTGGTTCCCTGATTGGTGCCCTAATTGGTGCCCTAATTGGTTCCCTAATAGGTTCCCTGATAGGTTCCCTAATAGGTTCCCTAATTGGTTCCCTAATTGGTTCCCTAATTGGTTCCCTAATAGGTTCCCTAATTGGTTCCCTAATAGGTTCCCTGATTGGTTCCCTAATTGGTTCCCTAATTGGTTCCCTAAGAGGTTCCCTAATTGGTTCCCTAATTGGTTTCCTAATTGGTTCCCTAACTGGTTCCCTAATTGGTTCCCTAATTGGTTCCCTAATAGGTTCCCTAATTGGTTCCCTAATTGGTTCCCTAATTGGTTCCCTAATTGGTTCCCTAATTGGTTCCCTAATTGGTTCCCTAAGAGGTTCCCTAATTGGTTCCCTAATTGGTTCCCTAATTGGTTCCCTGATTGGTTCCCTGATTGGTTCCCTAATTGGTTCCCTAATAGGTTCCCTAATAGGTTCCCTAATAGGTTCCCTAATTGGTTCCCTAATTGGTTCCCTAATTGGTTCCCTAATAGGTCCCCTAATAGGTTCCCTAATTGGTTCCCTAATTGGTTCCCTAATTGGTTCCCTAATTGGTTCCCTAATTGGTTCCCTAATAGGTTCCCTAATTGGTTCCCTAATTGGTTCCCTAATTGGTTCCCTAATTGGTTCCCTAATTGGTTCCCTAAGAGGTTCCCTAATTGGTGCCCTAATTGGTTCCCTAATTGGTTCCCTAATTGGTTCCCTAATTGGTTCCCTAATTGGTTCCCTGATTGGTTCCCTAATTGGTTCCCTAATTGGTTCCCTAATAGGTTCCCTAATTAATTCCCTAATTGGTTCCCTAATAGGTTCCCTAATTGGTTCCCTAATTGGTTCCCTAATTGGTTCCCTAATTGGTTCCCTAATTGGTTCCCTAATTGGGTCCCTAATTGGGTCCCTAATTGGTTCCCTAATTGGTTCCCTAATTGGTTCCCTAATAGGTTCCCTAATAGGTTCCCTAATAGGTTCCCTAATAGGTTCCCTAATTGGTTCCCTAATTGGTTCCCTAATTGGTTCCCTAATTGGTTCGCTAATTGGTTCCCTAAATGGTTCCCTAATAGGTTCCCTAATAGGTTCCCTAATAGGTTCCCTAATAGGTTCCCTAATAGGCTCCCTAATAGGTTCCCTAATAGGTTCCCTAATTGGTTCCCTAATTGGTTCCCTAATAGGTTCCCTGATTGGTTCCCTAATAGGTTCCCTAATGGGTTCCCTAATTGGTTCCCTAATTGGTTCCCTAATAGGTTCCCTAATAGGTTCCCTAATAGGTTCCCTAATAGGTTCCCTAATAGGTTCCCTAATAGGTTCCCTAATAGGTTCCCTAATAGGTTCCCTAATTGGTTCCCTAATAGGTGCCCTAATTGGTTCCATAATAGGTTCCCTAATAGGTTCCCTAATAGGTTCCCTAATAGGTTCCCTAATTGGTTCCCTAATTGGTTCCCTAATTGGTTCCCTAATTGGTTCCCTAATTGGTTCCCTAATTGGTTCCCTAATGGGTTCCCTAATAGGTTCCCTAATTGGTTCCCTAATTGGTTCCCTAATTGGTTCCCTAATTGGTTCCCTAATTGGTTCCCTAAGAGGTTCCCTAATTGGTTCCCTAATTGGTTCCCTAATTGGTTCCCTAATTGGTTCCCTAATTGGTTCCCTAATTGGTTCCCTAATTGGTTCCCCAATTGGTTCCCTAATAGGTTCCCTAATAGGTTCCCTGATAGGTTCCCTAATTGGTTCCCTAATTGGTTCCCTAATAGGTTCCCTAATTGGTTCCCTAATTGGTTCCCTAATTGGTTCCCTAATTGGTTCCCTAATTGGTTCCCTAATAGGTTCCCTAATAGGTTCCCTAATAGGTCCCCTAATTGGTTCCCTAATTGGTTCCCTAATAGGTTCCCTAATTGGTTCCCTAATTGGTTCCCTAATTGGTTCCCTAATTGGTTCCCTAACTGGTTCCCTAATTGGTTCCCTAATTGGTTCCCTAATTGGTTCCCTAATTGGTTCCCTAATTGGTCCCCTAATTGGTTCCCTAATAGGTTCCCTAATAGTTTCCCTAATAGGTTCCCTAATTGGTTCCCTAATAGGTTCCCTAATTGGTTCCCTAATTGGTTCCCTAATTGGTTCCCTAATTGGTTCCCTAATTGGTTCCCTAAGAGGTTCCCTAATTGGTTCCCTAATTGGTTCCGTAATTGGTTCCCTAATAGGTTCCCTGATAGGTTCCCTAATAGGTTCCCTAATTGGTTCCCTAATTGGTTCCCTAATTGGTTCCCTAATAGGTTCCCTAATTGGTTCCCTAATAGGTTCCCTGATTGGTTCCCTAATTGGTTCCCTAATTGGTTCCCTAAGAGGTTCCCTAATTGGTTCCCTAATTGGTTTCCTAATTGGTTCCCTAACTGGTTCCCTAATTGGTTCCCTAATTGGTTCCCTAATTGGTTCCCTAATAGGTTCCCTAATAGGTTCCCTAATAGGTTCCCTAATAGGTTCCCTAATTGGTTCCCTAATTGGTTCCCTAATTGGTTCCCTAATTGGTTCGCTAATTGGTTCCCTAAATGGTTCCCTAATAGGTTCCCTAATAGGTTCCCTAATAGGTTCCCTAATAGGTTCCCTAATAGGCTCCCTAATAGGTTCCCTAATAGGTTCCCTAATTGGTTCCCTAATTGGTTCCCTAATAGGTTCCCTGATTGGTTCCCTAATAGGTTCCCTAATGGGTTCCCTAATTGGTTCCCTAATTGGTTCCCTAATAGGTTCCCTAATAGGTTCCCTAATAGGTTCCCTAATAGGTTCCCTAATAGGTTCCCTAATAGGTTCCCTAATAGGTTCCCTAATAGGTTCCCTAATTGGTTCCCTAATAGGTGCCCTAATTGGTTCCATAATAGGTTCCCTAATAGGTTCCCTAATAGGTTCCCTAATAGGTTCCCTAATTGGTTCCCTAATTGGTTCCCTAATTGGTTCCCTAATTGGTTCCCTAATTGGTTCCCTAATTGGTTCCCTAATGGGTTCCCTAATAGGTTCCCTAATTGGTTCCCTAATTGGTTCCCTAATTGGTTCCCTAATTGGTTCCCTAATTGGTTCCCTAAGAGGTTCCCTAATTGGTTCCCTAATTGGTTCCCTAATTGGTTCCCTAATTGGTTCCCTAATTGGTTCCCTAATTGGTTCCCTAATTGGTTCCCCAATTGGTTCCCTAATAGGTTCCCTAATAGGTTCCCTGATAGGTTCCCTAATTGGTTCCCTAATTGGTTCCCTAATAGGTTCCCTAATTGGTTCCCTAATTGGTTCCCTAATTGGTTCCCTAATTGGTTCCCTAATTGGTTCCCTAATAGGTTCCCTAATAGGTTCCCTAATAGGTCCCCTAATTGGTTCCCTAATTGGTTCCCTAATAGGTTCCCTAATTGGTTCCCTAATTGGTTCCCTAATTGGTTCCCTAATTGGTTCCCTAACTGGTTCCCTAATTGGTTCCCTAATTGGTTCCCTAATTGGTTCCCTAATTGGTTCCCTAATTGGTCCCCTAATTGGTTCCCTAATAGGTTCCCTAATAGTTTCCCTAATAGGTTCCCTAATTGGTTCCCTAATAGGTTCCCTAATTGGTTCCCTAATTGGTTCCCTAATTGGTTCCCTAATTGGTTCCCTAATTGGTTCCCTAAGAGGTTCCCTAATTGGTTCCCTAATTGGTTCCCTAATTGGTTCCCTAATTGGTTCCCTAATTGGTTCCCTAATTGGTTCCCTAATTGGTTCCCTAATTGGTTCCCTAATTGGTTCCCCAATTGGTTCCCTAATAGGTTCCCTAATAGGTTCCCTGATAGGTTCCCTAATTGGTTCCCTAATTGGTTCCCTAATAGGTTCCCTAATTGGTTCCCTAATTGGTTCCCTAATTGGTTCCCTAATTGGTTCCCTAATTGGTTCCCTAATAGGTTCCCTAATAGGTTCCCTAATAGGTCCCCTAATTGGTTCCCTAATAGGTTCCCTAATAGGTTCCCTAATTGGTTCCCTAATTGGTTCCCTAATAGGTTCCCTAATAGGTTCCCTAATTGGTTCCCTAATTGGTTCCCTAATTGGTTCCCTAATTGGGTCCCTAATTGGGTCCCTAATTGGTTCCCTAATTGGTTCCCTAATAGGTTCCCTAATAGGTTCCCTAATTGGTTCCCTAATTGGTTCCCTAATAGGTTCCCTAATAGGTTCCCTAATAGGTTCCCTAATTGGTTCCCTAATAGGTTCCCTAATAGGTTCCCTAATAGGTTCCCTAATTGGTTCCCTAATTGGTTCCCTAATAGGTTCCCTAATAGGTGCCCTAATTGGTTCCATAATAGGTTCCCTAATAGGTTCCCTAACAGGTTCCCTAATTCGTTCCCTAATAGGTTCCCTAATTGGTTCCCTAATTGGTTCCCTAATTGGTTTCCTAAATGGTTCCCGAATAGGTTCCCTAATTGGTTCCCTAATTGGTTCCCTAATTGGTTCCCTAATAGGTTCCCTAATAGGTTCCCTAATTGGTTCCCTAATTGGTTCCCTAATTGGTTCCCTAATTGGTTCCCTGATTGGTTCCCTAATTGGTTCCCTAATTGGTTCCCTAATTGGTTCCCTAATTGGTTCCCTAATTGGTTCCCTAATAGGTTCCCTAATTGGTTCCCTAATTGGTTCCCTAATTGGTTCCCTAATTGGTCCCCTAATTGGTTCCCTAATAGGTTCCCTAATAGTTTCCCTAATTGGTTCCCTAATTGGTTCCCTAATAGGTTCCCTAATTGGTTCCCTAATTGGTTCCCTAATTGGTTCCCTAAGAGGTTCCCTAATAGGTTCCCTAATTGGTTCCCTAATTGGTTCCCTAATAGGTTCCCTAATAGGTTCCCTAATAGGTTCCCTAATTGGTTCCCTAATAGGTTCCCTAATAGGTTCCCTAATAGGTTCCCTAATTGGTTCCCTAATTGGTTCCCTAATAGGTTCCCTAATAGGTGCCCTAATTGGTTCCATAATAGGTTCCCTAATAGGTTCCCTAACAGGTTCCCTAATTCGTTCCCTAATAGGTTCCCTAATTGGTTCCCTAATTGGTTCCCTAATTGGTTTCCTAAATGGTTCCCGAATAGGTTCCCTAATTGGTTCCCTAATTGGTTCCCTAATTGGTTCCCTAATAGGTTCCCTAATAGGTTCCCTAATTGGTTCCCTAATTGGTTCCCTAATTGGTTCCCTAATTGGTTCCCTGATTGGTTCCCTAATTGGTTCCCTAATAGGTTCCCTAATTGGTTCCCTAATTGGTTCCCTAATTGGTTCCCTAATAGGTTCCCTAATTGGTTCCCTAATTGGTTCCCTAATTGGTTCCCTAATTGGTCCCCTAATTGGTTCCCTAATAGGTTCCCTAATAGTTTCCCTAATAGGTTCCCTAATTGGTTCCCTAATAGGTTCCCTAATTGGTTCCCTAATTGGTTCCCTAATTGGTTCCCTAATTGGTTCCCTAATTGGTTCCCTAATTGGTTCCCTAAGAGGTTCCCTAATTGGTTCCCTAATTGGTTCCCTAATTGGTTCCCTAATTGGTTCCCTAATTGGTTCCCTAATTGGTTCCCTAATTGGTTCCCTAATTGGTTCCCTAATTGGTTCCCTAATAGGTTCCCTAATTGGTTCCCTAATAGGTTCCCTAATAGGTTCCCTAATAGGTTCCCTAGTTGGTTCCCTAATTGGTTCCCTAATAGGTTCCCTGATTGGTTCCCTAATAGGTTCCCTAATTGGTTCCCTAATTGGTTCCCTAATTGGTTCCCTAATAGGTTCCCTAATAGGTTCCCTAATAGGTTCCCTAATAGGTTCCCTAATAGGTTCCCTAATAGGTTCCCTAATAGGTTCCCTAATTGGTTCCCTAATAGGTGCCCTAATTGGTTCCATAATAGGTTCCCTAATAGGTTCCCTAATAGGTTCCCTAATAGGTTCCCTAATTGGTTCCCTAATTGGTTCCCTAATTGGTTCCCTAATTGGTTCCCTAATTGGTTCCCTAATTGGTTCCCTAATGGGTTCCCTAATAGGTTCCCTAATTGGTTCCCTAATTGGTTCCCTAATTGGTTCCCTAATTGGTTCCCTAATTGGTTCCCTAATAGGTTCCCTGATAGGTTCCCTAATTGGTTCCCTGATTGGTTCCCTAATAGGTTCCCTAATTGGTTCCCTAATTGGTTCCCTAATTGGTTCCCTAATTGGTTCTCTAATTGGTTCCCTAATAGGTTCCCTAATAGGTTCCCTAATAGGTCCCCTAATTGGTTCCCTAATAGGTTCCCTAATAGGTTCCCTAATTGGTTCCCTAATTGGTTCCCTAATTGGTTCCCTAATAGGTTCCCTAATAGGTTCCCTAATAGGTTCCCTAATAGGTTCCCTAATTGGTTCCCTAATAGGTTCCCTAATAGGTTCCCTAATAGGTTCCCTAATTGGTTCCCTAATAGGTTCCCTAATAGGTTCCCTATTAGGTTCCCTAATAGGTTCCATAATAGGTTCATTAATAGGTTCCCTAATTGGTTCCCTAATTGGTTCCCTAATTGGTTCCCTAATTGGTTCCCTAATTGGTTCCCTAATTGGTTCCCTAATTGGTTCCCTAATTGGTTCCCTAATTGGTTCCCTGATAGGTTCCCTAATAGTTTCCCTAATAGGTTCCCTAATTGGTTCCCTAATAGGTTCCCTAATTGGTTCCCTAATTGGTTCCCTAATTGGTTCCCCAATTGGTTCCCTAATTGGTTCCCTAAGAGGTTCCCTAATTGGTTCCCTAATTGGTTCCCTAATTGGTTCCCTAATTGGTTCCCTAATTGGTTCCCTAATAGGTTCCCTAATTGGTTCCCTAATAGGTTCCCTAATAGGTTCCATAATAGGTTCCCTAATTGGTTCCCTAATAGGTTCCTAATAGGTTCCCTAATAGGTTCCCTAATAGGTCCCCTAATAGGTTCCCTAATAGGCTCCCTAATAGGTTCCCTAATAGGTTCCCTAATTGGTTCCCTAATAGGTTCCCTAATTGGTTCCCTAATAGGTTCCCTAATTGGTTCCCTAATTGGTTCCCTAATAGGTTCCCTAATAGGTTCCCTAATAGGTTCCCTAATAGGTTCCCTAATAGGTTCCCTAATAGGTTCCCTAATTGGTTCCCTAATAGGTGCCCTAATTGGTTCCCTAATAGGTTCCCTAATAGGTTCCCTAATAGGTTCCCTAATAGGTTCCCTAATTGGTTCGCTAATTGGTTCCCTAATTGGTTCCCTAATTGGTTCCCTAATTGGTTCCCTAATTGGTTCCCTAATGGGTTCCCTAATAGGTTCCCTAATTGGTTCCCTAATTGGTTCCCTAATTGGTTCCCTAATTGGTTCCCTAAGAGGTTCCCTAATTGGTTCCCTAATTGGTTCCCTAATTGGTTCCCTAATTGGTTCCCTAATTGGTTCCCTAATTGGTTCCCTAATTGGTTCCCTAATTGGTTCCCTAATTGGTTCCCTAATTGGTTACCTAATTGGTTCCCTAATAGGTTCCCTAATAGGTTCCCTGATAGGTTCCCTAATTGGTTCCCTAATTGGTTCCCTAATAGGTTCCCTAATTGGTTCCCTAATTGGTTCCCTAATTGGTTCCCTAATTGGTTCCCTAATAGGTTCCCTAATAGGTTCCCTAATAGGTCCCCTAATTGGTTCCCTAATAGGTTCCCTAATAGGTTCCCTAATTGGTTCCCTAATAGGTTCCCTAATTGGTTCCCCAATTGGTTCCCTAATTGGTTCCCTAATAGGTTCCCTAATAGGTTCCCTAATAGGTTCCCTAATAGGTTCCATAATAGGTTCCCTAATAGGTTCCCTAATAGGTTCCCTAATTGGTTACCTAATAGGTTCCCTAATAGGTTCCCTAATAGGTTCCCTGATTGGTTCCCTAATTGGTTCCCTAATTGGTTCCCTAATTGGTTCCCTAATTGGTTCCCTAATTGGTTCCCTAATTGGTTCCCTAATTGGTTCCCTAATAGGTTCCCTAATAGGTTCCCTAATAGGTTCCCTAATTGGTTGCCTAGTTGGTTCCCTAATAGGTTCCCTAATTGGTTCCCTAATTGGTTCCCTAATTGGGTCCCTAATTGGCTCCCTAATTGGTTCCCTAATAGGTTCCCTAATTGGTTCCCTAATAGGTTCCCTAATTGGTTCCCTAATTGGTTCCCTAATTGGTTCCCTAATTGGTTCCCTAATAGGTTCCCTAATAGGTTCCCTAATAGGTTCCCTAATTGGTTCCCTAATAGGTTCCCTAATAGGTTCCATAATAGGTTCCCTAATAGGTTCCCTAATAGGTTCCCTAATTGGTTACCTAATAGGTTCCCTAATAGGTTCCCTAATAGGTTCCCTGATTGGTTCCCTAATTGGTTCCCTAATTGGTTCCCTAATTGGTTCCCTAATTGGTTCCCTAATTGGTTCCCTAATTGGTTCCCTAATTGGTTCCCTAATTGGTTCCCTAATAGGTTCCCTAATAGGTTCCCTAATAGGTTGCCTAATTGGTTCCCTAGTTGGTTCCCTAATAGGTTCCCTAATTGGTTCCCTAATTGGTTCCCTAATTGGGTCCCTAATTGGCTCCCTAATTGGTTCCCTAATAGGTTCCCTAATTGGTTCCCTAATAGGTTCCCTAATTGGTCCCCTAATTGGTTCCCTAATTGGTTCCCTAATTGGTTCCCTAATAGGTTCCCTAATAGGTTCCCTAATAGGTTCCCTAATTGGTTCCCTAATAGGTTCCCTAGTAGGTTCCCTAATTGGTTCCCTAATAGGTTCCCTAATTGGTTCCTTAATTGGTTCCCTAATTGGTTCCCTAATAGGTTCCCTAATAGGTTCCCTAATAGGTTCCCTAATAGGTTCCCTAATTGGTTCCCTAATTGGTTCCCTAATAGGTTCCCTAATTGGTTCCCTAATTGGTTCCCTAATAGGTTCCCTAATTGGTTCCCTAATAGGTTCCCTAATAGGTTCCCTAATTGGTTCCCTAATAGGTTCCCTAATAGGTTCCCTAATAGGTTCCCTAATTGGTTCCCTAATTGGTTCCCTAATAGGTTCCCTAATAAGTGCCCTAAGTGGTTCCATAATAGGTTCCGTAATAGGTTCCCTAATAGGTTCCCTAATAGGTTCCCTAATAGGTTCCCTAATTGGTTCCCTAATTGGTTCCCTAATTGGTTCCCTAAATGGTTCCCTAATAGGTTCCCTAATTGGTGCCCTAATTGGTTCCCTAATAGGTTCCCTAATAGGTTCCCTAATAGGTTCCCTAATAGGTTCCCTAATAAGCTCCCTAATAGGTTCCCTAATCGGTTCCCTAATTGGTTCCCTAATTGGTTCCCTAATTGGTTCCCTAATTGGTTCCCTAATTGGTTCCCTAATTGGTTCCCTAATTGGTTCCCTAATAGGTTCCCTAATAAGCTCCCTAATAGGTTCCCTAATTGGTTCCCTAATTGGTTCCCTGATTGGTTCCCTAATAGGTTCCCTAATTGGTTCCCTAGTTGGTTCCCTAATTGGTTCCCTAATAGGTTCCCTAATAGGTTCCCTAATAAGCTCCCTAATAGGTTCCCTAATTGGTTCCCTAATTGGTTCCCTAATTGGTTCCCTAATTGGTTCCCTAATTGGTTCCCTAATTGGTTCCCTAATTGGTTCCCTAATAGGTTCCCTGATTGGTTCCCTAATAGGTTCCCTAATTGGTTCCCTAGTTGGTTCCCTAATAGGTTCCCTAATTGGTTCCCTAATAGGTTCCCTAATTGGTTCCCTAATTGGTTCCCTAATTGGTTCCCTAATAGGTTCCCTAATAGGTTCCCTAATAGGTTCCCTAATAGGTTCCCTAATAGGTTCCCTAATAGGTTCCCTAATTGGTTCCCTAATTGGTTCCCTAATAGGTTCCCTAATAGGTTCCCCAATTGGTTCCCTAATAGGTTCCCTAATTGGTTCCCTAATTGGTTCCCTAATTGGTTCCCTAATTGGTTCCCTAATAGGTTCCCTAATAGGTTCCCTAATTGGTTCCCTAATTGGTTCCCTAATAGGTTCCCTAATAGGTGCCCTAATTGGTTCCATAATAGGTTCCCTAATAGGTTCCCTAATTGGTTCCCTAATTGGTTCCCTAAATGGTTCCCTAATAGGTTCCCTAATTGGTGCCCTAATTGGTTCCCTAATAGGTTCCCTAATAGGTTCCCTAATAGGTTCCCTAATAGGTTCCCTAATAAGCTCCCTAATAGGTTCCCTAATTGGTTCCCTAATTGGTTCCCTAATTGGTTCCCTAATTGGTTCCCTAATTGGTTCCCTAATTGGTTCCCTAATTGGTTCCCTAATAGGTTCCCTGATTGGTTCCCTAATAGGTTCCCTAATTGGTTCCCTAGTTGGTTCCCTAATAGGTTCCCTAATTGGTTCCCTAATAGGTTCCCTAATTGGTTCCCTAATTGGTTCCCTAATTGGTTCCCTAATAGGTTCCCTAATAGGTTCCCTAATAGGTTCCCTAATAGGTTCCCTAATAGGTTCCCTAATTGGTTCCCTAATTGGTTCCCTAATAGGTTCCCTAGTTGGTTCCCTAATAGGTTCCCTAATTGGTTCCCTAATAGGTTCCCTAATTGGTTCCCTAATTGGTTCCCTAATTGGTTCCCTAATAGGTTCCCTAATAGGTTCCCTAATAGGTTCCCTAATAGGTTCCCTAATAGGTTCCCTAATAGGTTCCCTAATTGGTTCCCTAATTGGTTCCCTAATAGGTTCCCTAATAGGTTCCCCAATTGGTTCCCTAATAGGTTCCCTAATTGGTTCCCTAATTGGTTCCCTAATTGGTTCCCTAATTGGTTCCCTAATAGGTTCCCTAATAGGTTCCCTAATTGGTTCCCTAATTGGTTCCCTAATAGGTTCCCTAATAGGTGCCCTAATTGGTTCCATAATAGGTTCCCTAATAGGTTCCCTAATTGGTTCCCTAATTGGTTCCCTAAATGGTTCCCTAATAGGTTCCCTAATTGGTGCCCTAATTGGTTCCCTAATAGGTTCCCTAATAGGTTCCCTAATAGGTTCCCTAATAGGCTCCCTAATAGGTTCCCTAATTGGTTGCCTAATTGGTTCCCTAATTGGTTCCCTAATAGGTTCCCTAATTGGTTCCCTAATAGGTTCCCTAATTGGTTCCCTAATTGGTTCCCTAATTGGTTCCCTAATAGGTTCCCTAATAGGTTCCCTAATTGGTTCCCTAATTGGTTCCCTAATTGGTTCCCTAATTGGTTCCCTAATTGGTTCCCTAATTGGTTCCCTAATAGGTTCCCTGATTGGTTCCCTAATAGGTTCCCTAATTGGTTCCCTAATTGGTTCCCTAATAGGTTCCCTAATAGGTTCCCTAATTGATTCCCTAATGGGTTCCCTAATTGGTTCCCTAATTGGTTCCCTAATTGGTTCCCTAATTGGTTCCCTAATTGGTTCCCTAATTGGTTCCCTAATTGGTTCCCTAATAGGTTCCCTAATAGGTTCCCTAATAGGTTCCCTAATAGGTTCCCTGCTAGGTTCCCTAATTGGTTCCCTAATAGGTGCCCTAATTGGTTCCATAATAGGTTCCCTAATAGGTTCCCTAATAGGTTCCCTAATTGGTTCCCTAATTGGTTCCCTGATTGGCTCCCTAATTGGTTCCCTAAATGGTTCCCTAATTGGTTCCCTAATTGGTTCCCTAATTGGTTCCCTAATTGGTTCCCTAATTGGTTCCCTAATAGGTTCCCTAATTGGTTCCCTAATAGGTTCCCTAATTGGTTCCCTGATTGGTTCCCTAATTGGTTCCCTAATTGGTGCGCTAATTGGTGCCCTAATTAGTTCCCTAATAGGTTCCCTAATAGGTTCCCTAATAGGTTCCCTAATTGGTTCCCTAATTGGTTCCCTAATAGGTTCCCTAATTGGTTCCCTAATAGGTTCCCTAATTGGTTCCCTGATTGGTTCCCTAATTGGTTCACTAAGAGGTTCCCTAATTGGTTCCCTGATTGGTTCCCTAATTGGTTCCCTAATTGGTTCCCTAATTGGTTCCCTAATTGGTTCCCTAATAGGTTCCCTAATTGGTTCCCTAATTGGTTCCCTAATTGGTTCCCTAATTGGTTCCCTAATTGGTTCCCTAATTGGTTCCCTAATTGGTTCCCTAATTGGTTCCCTAATTGGTTCCCTAACTGGTTCCCTAATTGGTTCCCTAATTGGTTCCCTAATAGGTCCCCTAATAGGTTCCCTAATTGGTTCCCTAATTGGTTCCCTAATAGGTTCCCTAATTGGTTCCCTAATAGGTTCCCTAATTGGTTCCCTAATAGGTTCCCTAATTGGTTCCCTAATTGGTTCCCTAATTGGTTCCCTAATAGGTTCCCTAATAGGTTCCCTAATAGGTTCCCTAATAGGTTCCCTAATTGGTTCCCTAATTGGTTCCCTAATAGGTTCTCTAATAGGTTCCCTAATTGGTTCCGTGATTGGTTCCCTAATTGGTTCCCTAATTGGTTCCCTAATTGGTTCCCTAATTGGTTCCCTAATTGGTTCCCTAATTGGTTCCCTAATTGGTTCCCTAATAGGTTCCCTAATTGGTTCCCTAATAGGTTCCCTAATTGGTTCCCTAATTGGTTCCCTAATTGGTTCCCTAATAGGTTCCCTAATAGGTTCCCTAATTGGTTCCCTAATTGGTTCCCTAATTGGTTCCCTAATTGGTTCCCTAATAGGTTCCCTAATTGGTGCCCTAATTGGTTCCCTAATTGGTTCCCTAATAGGTTCCCTAATTGGTTCCCTAATAGGTTCCCTAATTGGTTCGCTAATTGGTTCCCTAATTGGTTCCCTAATTGGTTCCCTAATTGGTTGCCTAATAGGTTCCCTAATTGGTTCCCTAACTGGTTCCCTAATAGGTTCCCTAATAGGTTCCCTAATTGGTTCCCTAATAGCTTCCCTAATTGGTTCCCTGATTAGTTCCCTAATTGGTTCCCTAATTGGTTCCCTAATTGGTTCCCTAATAGGTTCCCTGATTGGTTCCCTAATTGGTTCCCTAATTGGTTCCCTAATTGGTTCCCTAATAGGTTCCCTAATTGGTTCCCTAATTGGTTCCCTAATTGGTTCCCTAATTGGTTCCCTAATTGGTTCCCTAATTGGTTCCCTAATTGGTTCCCTAATAGGTTACCTATTTGGTGCCCTAATAGGTTCCCTAATAGGTTCCCTAATAGGTTCCCTAATTGGTTCCCTATTAGGTTCCCTAATTGGTTCCCTAATAGGTTCCCTAATAGGTTCCCTAATAGACTCCCTAATTGGTTCCCTAATAGGTTCCCTAATAGGTTCCATCAGTGGTTCCCTAACTGGTTCCCTAATAGGTTCCCTAATTGGTTCCCTAATTGGTTCACTAATTGGTTCCCTAATAGGTTCCCTAATTGGTTCCCTAATTGGTTCCCTAATTGGTTCCCTAATTGGTTCCCTAATTGGTTCCCTAATTGGTTCCCTAATAGGTTCCCTAATTGGTTCCCTAATAGGTTCCCTAATTGGTTCGCTAATTGGTTCCCTAATTGGTTCCCTAATTGGTTCCCTAATTGGTTCCCTAATAGGTTCCCTAATTGGTTCCCTAACTGGTTCCCTAATAGGCTCCCTAATAGGTTCCCTAATTGGTTCCCTAATTGGTTCCCTAATTGGTTCCCTGATTGGTTCCCTAATTGGTTCCCTAATTGGTTCCCTAATTGGTTCCCTAATTGGTTCCCTAATTGGTTCCCTAATTGGTTCCCTAATTGGTTCCCTAATTGGTTCCCTAATTGGTTCCCTAACTGGTTCCCTAATAGGTTCCCTAATTGGTTCCCTAATTGGTTCCCTAATTGGTTCCCTAATTGGTTCCCTAATAGGTTCCCTAATTGGTTCCCTAATTGGTTCCCTAATTGGTTCCCTAATTGGTTCCCTAATTAGTTCGCTAATTGGTTCCCTAATTGGTTCCCTAATAGGTTGCCTAATAGGTTCCCTAATTGGTTCCCTAACTGGTTCCCTAATTGGTTCCCTAATTGGTTCCCTAATTGGTTCCCTAATGGGTTCCCTAATTGGTTCCCTAATTGGTTCCCTAATTGGTTCCCTAATTGGTTCCCTAATTGGTTCCCTAATTGGTTCCCTAATTGGTTCCCTAATAGGTTCCCTATTTGGTGCCCTAATAGGTTCCCTAATAGGTTCCCTAATAGGTTCCCTAATTGGTTTCCTATTAGGTTCCCTAATTGGTTCCCTAATAGGTTCCCTAATAGGTTCCCTAATAGGTTCCCTAATTGGTTCCCTAATAGGTTCCCTAATAGGTTCCCTAAGTGGTTCCCTAACTGGTTCCCTAATAGGTTCCCTAATTGGTTCCCTAATTGGTTCCCTAATTGGTTCCCTAATTGGTTCCCTGATTCGTTCCCTAATTGGTTCCCTAATAGGTTCCCTAATTGGTTCCCTAATTGGTTCCCTAATTGGTTCCCTAATTGGTTCCCTAATTGGTTCCCTAATTGGTTCCCTAATTGGTTCCCTAATTGGTTCCCTAATAGGTTCCCTAATTGGTTCCCTAATAGGTTCCCTAATTGGTTCACTAATTGGTTCCGTAATAGGTTCCCTAATTGGTTCCCTAATTGGTTCCCTAATAGGTTCCCTAATTGGTTCCCTAACTGGTTCCCTAATAGGTTCCCTAATAGGTTCCCTAATTGGTTCCCTAATTGGTTCCCTAGTTGGTTCCCTGATTGGTTCCCTAATTGGTTCCCTAATTGGTTCCCTAATTGGTTCCCTAATAGGTTCCCTAATTGGTTCCCTAATTGGTTCCCTAATTGGTTCCCTAATTGGTTCCCTAATTGGTTCCCTAACTGGTTCCCTAATAGGTTCCCTAATTGGTTCCCTAATTGGTTCCCTAATTGGTTCCCTAATTGGTTCCCTAATTGGTTCCGTAATTGGTTCCCTAATTGGTTCCCTAATAGGTTCCCTAATTGGTTCCCTAATTAGTTCGCTAATTGGTTCCCTAATTGGTTCCCTAATAGGTTCCCTAATAGGTTCCCTAATTGGTTCCCTAATTCATTCCCTAATTGGTTCCCTAATAGGTTCCCTAATTGGTTCCCTATTAGGTTCCCTAATTGGTTCCCTAATAGGTTCCCTAATAGGTTCCCTAATTGGTTCCCTAATTGGTTCCCTAATTGGTTCCCTAATTGGTTCCCTAATAGGTTCCCTAATTGGTTCCCTATTAGGTTCCCTAATTGGTTCCCTAATAGGTTCCCTAATAGGTTCCCTAACTGGTTCCCTAATAGGTTCCCTAATAGGTTCCCTAATAGGTTCCCTAATTGGTTCGCTAATTGGTTCCCTAATTGGTTCCCTAATTGGTTCCCTAATAGGTTCCCTAATAGGTTCCCTAAGTGGTTCCCTAACTGGTTCCCTAATAGGTTCCCTAATTGGTTCCCTAATTGGTTCCCTAATAGGTTCCCTAATTGGTTCCCTAATTGGTTCCCTAATAGGTTCCCTAATTGGTTCCCTAATAGGTTCCCTAATTGGTTCCCTAATTGGTTCCCTAATTGGTTCCCTAATTGGTTACCTAATTGGTTCCCTAATTGGTTCCCTAATAGGTTCCCTAATAGGTTCCCTAATTGGTTCCCTAATTGGTTCCCTAATTGGTTCCCTAATTGGTTCCCTAATAGGTTCCCTAATTGGTTCCCTATTAGGTTCCCTAATTGGTTCCCTAATAGGTTCCCTAATAGGTTCCCTAATTAGTTCCCTAATTGGTTCCCTAATAGGTTGCCTAATTGGTTCCCTAATAGGTTCCCTAATAGTTTCCCTAATTGGTTCCCTAACTGGTTCCCTAATAGGTTCCCTAATTGGTTCCCTAATTGGTTCCCTAATTGGTTCCCTAATTGGTTCCCTAATTGGTTCCCTAATAGGTTCCCTAATTGGTTCCCTAATTGGTTCCCTAGTTGGTTCCCTAATTGGTTCCCTAATTGGTTCCCTAATTGGTTCCCTAATTGGTTCCCTAATTGGTTCCCTAATAGGTTCCCTATTTGGTGCCCTAATAGGTTCCCTAATAGGTTCCCTAATAGGTTCCCTAATTGGTTCCCTATTAGGTTCCCTAATTGGTTCCCTAATAGGTTCCCTAATAGGTTCCCTAATAGGTTCCCTAATTGGTTCCCTAATAGGTTCCCTAATAGGTTCGCTAATTGGTTCCCTAATTGGTTCCCTAATTGGTTCCCTAATAGGTTCCCTAATAGGTTCCCTAAGTGGTTCCCTAACTGGTTCCCTAATAGGTTCCCTAATTGGTTCCCTAATTAGTTCCCTAATAGGTTCCCTAATTGGTTCCCTAATTGGTTCCCTAATAGGTTCCCTAATTGGTTCCCTAATAGGTTCCCTAATTGGTTCCCTAATTGGTTCCCTAATTGGTTCCCTAATTGGTTACCTAATTGGTTCCCTAATAGGTTCCCTAATTGGTTACCTAATTGGTTCCCTAATAGGTTCCCTAATTGGTTCCCTAATTGGTTCCCTAATTGGTTCCCTAACTGGTTCCCTAATAGGTTCCCTAATTGGTTCCCTAATTGGTTCCCTAATTGGTTCCCTAATTGGTTCCCTAATTGGTTCCCTAATTGGTTCCCTAACTGGTTCCCTAATAGGCTCCCTAATAGGTTCCCTAATTGGTTCCCTAATTGGTTCCCTAATTGGTTCCCTGATTGGTTCCCTAATTGGTTCCCTAATTGGTTCCCTAATAGGTTCCCTAATTGGTTCCCTAATTGGTTCCCTAATTGGTTCCCTAATTGGTTCCCTAACTGGTTCCCTAATAGGTTCCCTAATTGGTTCCCTAATTGGTTCCCTAATTGGTTCCCTAATTGGTTCCCTAATTGGTTCCCTAATAGGTTCCCTAATTGGTTCCCTAATTGGTTCCCTAATTGGTTCCCTAATAGGTTCCCTAATTAGTTCGCTAATTGGTTCCCTAATTGGTTCCCTAATAGGTTGCCTAATAGGTTCCCTAATTGGTTCCCTAACTGGTTCCCTAATTGGTTCCCTAATTGGTTCCCTGATTGGTTCCCTAATAGGTTCCCTAATTGGTTCCCTAATTGGTTCCCTAATTGGTTCCCTAATTGGTTCCCTAATTGGTTCCCTAATTGGTTCCCTAATTGGTTCCCTAATAGGTTCCCTATTTGGTGCCCTAATAGGTTCCCTAATAGGTTCCCTAATAGGTTCCCTAATTGGTTCCCTATTAGGTTCCCTAATTGGTTCCCTAATAGGTTCCCTAATAGGTTCCCTAATTGGTTCCGTAATTGGTTCCCTAATAGGTTCCCTAATAGGTTCCCTAAGTGGTTCCCTAACTGGTTCCCTAATAGGTTCCCTAATTGGTTCCCTAATTGGTTCCCTAATTGGTTCCCTAATTGGTTCCCTGATTGGTTCCCTAATTGGTTCCCTAATAGGTTCCCTAATTGGTTCCCTAATTGGTTCCCTAATAGGTTCCCTAATTGGTTCCCTAATTGGTTCCCTAATTGGTTCCCTAATTGGTTCCCTAATTGGTTCCCTAATAGGTTCCCTAATTGGTTCCCTAATAGGTTCCCTAATTGGTTCACTAATTGGTTCCCTAATTGGTTCCCTAATTTGTTCCCTAATTGGTTCCCTAATAGGTTCCCTAATTGGTTCCCTAACTGGTTCCCTAATAGGTTCCCTAATTGGTTCCCTAATTGGTTCCCTAATTGGTTCCCTGATTGGTTCCCTAATTGGTTCCCTACTTGGTTCCCTAATTGGTTCCCTAATAGGTTCCCTATATGGTTCCCTAATTGGTTCCCTAATTGGTTCCCTAATTGGTTCCCTAACTGGTTCCCTAATAGGTTCCCTAATTGGTTCCCTAATTGGTTCCCTAATTGGTCCCCTAATTGGTTCCCTAATTGGTTCCGTAATTGGTTCCCTAATTGGTTCCCTAATTGGTTCCCTAATTGGTTCCCTAATTGGTTCCCTGATTAGTTCGCTAATTGGTTCCCTAATTGGTTCCCTAATAGGTTGCCTAATAGGTTCCCTAATTGGTTCCCTAACTGGTTCCCTAATTGGTTCCCTAATTGGTTCCCTAATAGGTGCCCTAATTGGTTCCCTAATTGGTTCCCTAATAGGTTCCCTAATAGGTTCCCTAATTGGTTCCCTAATTGGTTCCCTAATTGGTTCCCTAATTGGTTCCCTAATTGGTTCCCTAATTGGTTCCCTAATTGGTTCCCTAATAGGTTCCCTAATTGGTTCCCTAATTGGTTCCCTAATTGGTTCCCTAATTGGTTCCCTAATTGGTTCCCTAATTGGTTCCCTAACTTGTTCCCTAATAGGTTCCCTAATTGGTTCCCTAATAGGTTCCCTAACTGGTTCCCTAATAGGTTCCCTAATAGGTTCCCTAATAGGTTCCCTAATTGGTTCGCTAATTGGTTCCCTAATTGGTTCCCTAATTCGTTCCCTAATAGGTTCCCTAATAGGTTCCCTAAGTGGTTCCCTAACTGGTTCCCTAATAGGTTCCCTAATTGGTTCCCTAATTGGTTCCCTAATAGGTTCCCTAATTGGTTCCCTAATTGGTTCCCTAATAGGTTCCCTAATTGGTTCCCTAATAGGTTCCCTAATTGGTTCCCTAATTGGTTCCCTAATTGGTTCCCTAATTGGTTCCCTAATTGGTTCCCTAATTGGTTCCCTAATTGGTTCCCTAATAGGTTCCCTAATAGGTTCCCTAATAGGTTCCCTAATTGGTTCCCTAATTGGTTCCCTAATTGGTTCCCTAATAGGTTCCCTAATTGGTTCCCTATTAGGTTCCCTAATTGGTTCCCTATTTGGTGCCCTAATAGGTTCCCTAATTGGTTCCCTAATTGGTTCCCTAATAGGTTCCCTAATTGGTTCCCTAATAGGTTCCCTAATAGGTTCCTTAATAGGTTCCCTAATTGGTTCCCTAATTGGTTCCCTAATTGGTTCCCTAATAGGTTCCCTAATTGGTTCCCTAACTGGTTCCCTAATAGGTTCCCTAATTGGTTCCCTAATTGGTTCCCTAATTGGTTCCCTAATTGGTTCCCTAATTGGTTCCCTAATTGGTTCCCTAATTGGTTCCCTAATTGGTTCCCTAATTGGTTCCCTAATTGGTTCCCTAATAGGTTCCCTAATTGGTTCCCTAATTGGTTCCCTAATTGGTTCCCTAACTGGTTCCCTAATAGGTTCCCTAATTGGTTCCCTAATTGGTTCCCTAATTGGTTCCCCAATTGGTTCCCTAATTGGTTCCCTAATAGGTTCCCTAATTGGTTCCCTAATAGGTTCCCTAATTGGTTCCCTAATTGGTTCCCTAATTGGTTCCCTAATAGACTCCCTAATAGGTTCCCTAATTGGTTCCCTAATTGGTTCCCTAATTGGTTTCCTAATTGGTTCCCTAATTGGTTCCCTAATTGGTTCCCTAATTGGTTCCCTAATAGGTTCCCTAATTGGTTCCCTAATTGGTTCCCTAATTGGTTCGCTAATTGGTTCCCTATTTGGTTCCCTAATTGGTTCCCTAATAGGTTCCCTAATAGGTTCCCTAATTGGTTCCCTAACTGGTTCCCTAATAGGTTCCCTAATTGGTTCCCTAATTGGTTCCCTAATTGGTTCCCTAATTGGTTCCCTAATTGGTTCCCTAATTGGCTCCCTAATAGGTTCCCTAATTGGTTCCCTCATTGGTTCCCTGAATGGTTCCCTAATTGGTTCCCTAATTGGTTCCCTAATTGGTTCCCTAATTGGTTCCCTAATTGGTTCCCTAATAGGTTCCCTAATTGGTTCCCTAATTGGTTCCCTAATTGGTTCCCTAATAGGTTCCCTAATAGGTTCCCTAATTGGTTCCCTAATAGGTTCCCTAATTGGTTCCCTAATTGGTTCCCTAATTGGTTCCCTAATTGGTTCCCTAATAGGTTCCCTAATTGGTTCCCTAATTGGTTCCCTAATTGGTTCCCTAACTGGTTCCCTAATAGGTTCCCTAATTGGTTCCCTAATTGGTTCCCTAATTGGTTCCCTAATTGGTTCCCTAATTGGTTCCCTAATTGGTTCCCTAATAGGTTCCCTAATAGGTTCCCTAATAGGTTCCCTAATTGGTTCCCTAACTGGTTCCCTAATAGGTTCCCTAATTGGTTCCCTAATTGGTTCCCTAATTGGTTCCCTAATTGGTTCCCTAATTGGTTCCCTAATTGGCTCCCTAATAGGTTCCCTAATTGGTTCCCTAATTGGTTCCCTGAATGGTTCCCTAATTGGTTCCCTAATTGGTTCCCTAATTGGTTCCCTAATTGGTTCCCTAATTGGTTCCCTAATAGGTTCCCTAATTGGTTCCCTAATTGGTTCCCTAATTGGTTCCCTAACTGGTTCCCTAATAGGTTCCCTAATAGGTTCCCTAATTGGTTCCCTAATAGGTTCCCTAATTGGTTCCCTAATTGGTTCCCTAATTGGTTCCCTAATTGGTTCCCTAATAGGTTCCCTAATTGGTTCCCTAATTGGTTCCCTAATTGGTTCCCTAACTGGTTCCCTAATAGGTTCCCTAATTGGTTCCCTAATTGGTTCCCTAATTGGTTCCCTAATTGGTTCCCTAATTGGTTCCCTAATTGGTTCCCTAATAGGTTCCCTAATTGGTTCCCTAATAGGTTCCCTAATTGGTTCCCTAATTGGTTCCCTAATTGGTTCCCTAATTGGTTCCCTAATAGGTTCCCTAATAGTTTCCCTAATTGGTTCCCTAATTGGTTCCCTAACTGGTTCCCTAATAGGTTCCCTAATTGGTTCCCTAATTGGTTCCCTAATTGGTTCCCTAATTGGTTCCCTAATTGGTTCCCTAATTGGTTCCCTAATAGGTTCCCTAATTGGTTCCCTAATAGGTTCCCTAATTGGTTCCCTAATTGGTTCCCTAATTGGTTCCCTAACTGGTTCCCTAATAGGTTCCCTAATTGGTTCCCTAACTGGTTCCCTAATAGGTTCCCTAATTGGTTCCCTAATTGGTTCCCTAATTGGTTCCCTAATTGGTTCCCTAATAGGTTCCCTAATTGGTTCCCTAATTGGTTCCCTAATTGGTTCCCTAACTGGTTCCCTAACTGGTTCCCTAATTGGTTCCCTAATTGGTTCCCTAATTGGTTCCCTAATTGGTTCCCTAATTGGTTCCCTAATTGGTTCCCTAATAGGTTCCCTAATTGGTTCCCTAATAGGTTCCCTAATTGGTTCCCTAATTGGTTCCCTAATTGGTTCCCTAATAGGTTCCCTAATAGGTTCCCTAATAGTTTCCCTAATTGGTTCCCTAATTGGTTCCCTAACTGGTTGCCTAATAGGTTCCCTAATTGGTTCCCTAATTGGTTCCCTAATAGGTTCCCTAATTGGTTCCCTAATTGGTTCCCTAATTGGTTCCCTAATAGGTTCCCTAATTGGTTCCCTAATAGGTTCCCTAATTGGTTCCCTAATTGGTTCCCTAATTGGTTCCCTAACTGGTTCCCTAATAGGTTCCCTAATTGGTTCCCTAATTGGTTCCCCAATTGGTTCCCTAATTGGTTCCCTAATTGGTTCCCTAATTGGTTCCCTAATTGGTTCCCTAATAGGTTCCCTAATTGGTTCCCTAATTGGTTCCCTAATTGGTTCGCTAATTGGTTCCCTAATTGGTTCCCTAATTGGTTCCCTAATAAGTTCCCTAATAGGTTCCCTAATTGGTTCCCTAACCGTTTCCCTAATAGGTTCCCTAATTGGTTCCCTAATTGGTTCCCTAATTGGTTCCCTAATTGGTTCCCTAATTGGTTCCCTAATTGGTTCCCTAATTGGTTCCCTAATAGGTTCCCTAATTGGTTCCCTAATTGGTTCCCTAATTGGTTCCCCAATTGGTTCCCTAATTGGTTCCCTAATTGGTTCCCTGATTGGTTCCCTAATTGGTTCCCTAATAGGTTCCCTAATTGGTTCCCTAATTGGTTCCCTAATTGGTTCCCTAATTGGTTCCCTAATTGGTTCCCTAATTGGTTCCCTAATTGGTTCCCTAATAGGTTCCCTAATTGGTTCCCTAATAGGTTCCCTAATTGGTTCACTAATTGGTTCCCTAATTGGTTCCCTAATTTGTTCCCTAATTGGTTCCCTAATAGGTTCCCTAATTGGTTCCCTAACTGGTTCCCTAATAGGTTCCCTAATAGGTTCCCTAATTGGTTCCCTAATTGGTTCCCTAATTGGTTCCCTGATTGGTTCCCTAATTGGTTCCCTAATTGGTTCCCTAATTGGTTCCCTAATAGGTTCCCTAATTGGTTCCCTAATTGGTTCCCTAATTGGTTCCCTAATTGGTTCCCTAACTGGTTCCCTAATAGGTTCCCTAATTGGTTCCCTAATTGGTTCCCTAATTGGTTCCCTAATTGGTTCCCTAATTGGTTCCGTAATTGGTTCCCTAATTGGTTCCCTAATAGGTTCCCTAATTGGTTCCCTAATTGGTTCCCTGATTAGTTCGCTAATTGGTTCCCCAATTGGTTCCCTAATAGGTTGCCTAATAGGTTCCCTAATTGGTTCCCTAATTGGTTCCCTAATAGGTGCCCTAATTGGTTCCCTAATAGGTTCCCTAATAGGTTCCCTAATAGGTTCCCTAATTGGTTCCCTAATTGGTTCCCTAATTGGTTCCCTAATTGGTTCCCTAATTGGTTCCCTAATAGGTTCCCTAATTGGTTCCCTAATTGGCTCCCTAATTGGTTCCCTAATTGGTTCCCTAATTGGTTCCCTAATTGGTTCCCTAACTGGTTCCCTAATAGGTTCCCTGATTGGTTCCCTAATTGGTTCCCTAATTGGTTCCCTAATAGGTTCCCTAACTGGTTCCCTAATAGGTTCCCTAATAGGTTCCCTAATTGGTTCCCTAATTGGTTCGCTAATTGGTTCCCTAATTGGTTCCCTAATTGGTTCCCTAATAGGTTCCCTAATAGGTTCCCTAAGTGGTTCCCTAACTGGTTCCCTAATAGGTTCCCTAATTGGTTCCCTAATTGGTTCCCTAATAGGTTCCCTAATTGGTTCCCTAATTGGTTCCCTAATAGGTTCCCTAATAGGTTCCCTAATAGGTTCCCTAATTGGTTCCCTAATTGGTTCCCTAATTGGTTCCCTAATTGGTTCCCTAATTGGTTCCCTAATTGGTTCCCTAATTGGTTCCCTAATAGGTTCCCTAATAGGTTCCCTAATAGGTTCCCTAATTGGTTCCCCAATTGGTTCCCTAATTGGTTCCCTAATAGGTTCCCTAATTGGTTCCCTATTAGGTTCCCTAATTGGTTCCCTATTTGGTGCCCTAATAGGTTCCCTAATTGGTTCCCTAATTGGTTCCCTAATAGGTTCCCTAATAGGTTCCCTAATAGGTTCCCTAATAGGTTCCCTAATTGGTTCCCTAATTGGTTCCCTAATAGGTTCCCTAATTGGTTCCCTAATAGGTTCCCTAATAGGTTCCCTAATAGGTTCCCTAATTGGTTCCCTAATTGGTTCCCTAATTGGTTCCCTAATAGGTTCCCTAATTGGTTCCCTAACTGGTTCCCTAATAGGTTCCCTAATTGGTTCCCTAATTGGTTCCCTAATTGGTTCCCTAATTGGTTCCCTAATTGGTTCCCTAATTGGTTCCCTAATTGGTTCCCTAATTGGTTCCCTAATTGGTTCCCTAATTGGTTCCCTAATAGGTTCCCTAATTGGTTCCCTAATTGGTTCCCTAATTGGTTCCCTAACTGGTTCCCTAATAGGTTCCCTAATTGGTTCCCTAATTGGTTCCCTAATTGGTTCCCTAATTGGTTCCCTAATTGGTTCCCTAATAGGTTCCCTAATTGGTTCCCTAATAGGTTCCCTAATTGGTTCCCTAATTGGTTCCCTAATTGGTTCCCTAACTGGTTCCCTAATAGGTTCCCTAATTGGTTCCCTAATTGGTTCCCTAATTGGTTTCCTAATTGGTTCCCTAATTGGTTCCCTAATTGGTTCCCTAATTGGTTCCCTAATAGGTTCCCTAATTGGTTCCCTAATTGGTTCCCTAATTGGTTCGCTAATTGGTTCCCTATTTGGTTCCCTAATTGGTTCCCTAATAGGTTCCCTAATAGGTTCCCTAATTGGTTCCCTAACTGGTTCCCTAATAGGTTCCCTAATTGGTTCCCTAATTGGTTCCCTAATTGGTTCCCTAATTGGTTCCCTAATTGGTTCCCTAATTGGCTCCCTAATAGGTTCCCTAATTGGTTCCCTAATTGGTTCCCTGAATGGTTCCCTAATTGGTTCCCTAATTGGTTCCCTAATTGGTTCCCTAATTGGTTCCCTAATTGGTTCCCTAATAGGTTCCCTAATTGGTTCCCTAATTGGTTCCCTAATTGGTTCCCTAACTGGTTCCCTAATAGGTTCCCTAATTGGTTCCCTAATTGGTTCCCTAATAGGTTCCCTAATTGGTTCCCTAATTGGTTCCCTAATTGGTTCCCTAATTGGTTCCCTAATAGGTTCCCTAATTGGTTCCCTAATTGGTTCCCTAGTTGGTTCCCTAACTGGTTCCCTAATAGGTTCCCAAATTGGTTCCCTAATTGGTTCCCTAATTGGTTCCCTAATTGGTTCCCTAATTGGTTCCCTAATTGGTTCCCTAATAGGTTCCCTAATAGGTTCCCTAATTGGTTCCCTAATTGGTTCCCTAATAGGTTCCCTAATTGGTTCCCTAATTGGTTCCCTAATTGGTTCCCTAATTGGTTCCCTAATTGGTTCCCTAATTGGTTCCCTGAATGGTTCCCTAATTGGTTCCCTAATTGGTTCCCTAATTGGTTCCGTAATTGGTTCCCTAATTGGTTCCCTAATAGGTTCCCTAATTGGTTCCCTAATTGGTTCCCTAATTGGTTCCCTAACTGGTTCCCTAATAGGTTCCCTAATAGGTTCCCTAATTGGTTCCCTAATAGGTTCCCTAATTGGTTCCCTAATTGGTTCCCTAATTGGTTCCCTAATTGGTTCCCTAATAGGTTCCCTAATTGGTTCCCTAATTGGTTCCCTAATTGGTTCCCTAACTGGTTCCCTAATAGGTTCCCTAATTGGTCCCAGAATTGGTTCCCTAATTGGTTCCCTAATTGGTTCCCTAATTGGTTCCCTAATTGGTTCCCTAATAGGTTCCCTAATTGGTTCCCTAATAGGTTCCCTAATTGGTTCCCTAATTGGTTCCCTAATTGGTTCCCTAATAGGTTCCCTAATAGTTTCCCTAATTGGTTCCCTAATTGGTTCCCTAACTGGTTCCCTAATAGGTTCCCTAATTGGTTCCCTAATTGGTTCCCTAATTGGTTCCCTAATTGGTTCCCTAATTGGTTCCCTAATTGGTTCCCTAATAGGTTCCCTAATTGGTTCCCTAATAGGTTCCCTAATTGGTTCCCTAATTGGTTCCCTAATTGGTTCCCTAACTGGTTCCCTAATAGGTTCCCTAATTGGTTCCCTAACTGGTTCCCTAATAGGTTCCCTAATTGGTTCCCTAATTGGTTCCCTAATTGGTTCCCTAATAGGTTCCCTAATTGGTTCCCTAATTGGTTCCCTAATTGGTTCCCTAACTGGTTCCCTACTAGGTTCCCTAATTGGTTCCCTAATTGGTTCCCTAATTGGTTCCCTAATTGGTTCCCTAATTGGTTCCCTAATTGGTTCCCTAATAGGTTCCCTAATTGGTTCCCTAATAGGTTCCCTAATTGGTTCCCTAATTGGTTCCCTAATTGGTTCCCTAATAGGTTCCCTAATAGGTTCCCTAATTGGTTCCCTAACTGGTTCCCTAACTGGTTCCCTAACTGGTTGCCTAATAGGTTCCCTAATTGGTTCCCTAATTGGTTCCCTAATTGGTTCCCTAATTGGTTCCCTAATTGGTTCCCTAATAGGTTCCCTAATTGGTTCCCTAATAGGTTCCCTAATTGGTTCCCTAATTGGTTCCCTAATTGGTTCCCTAATTGGTTCCCTAATTGGTTCCCTAATTGGTTCCCTAATTGGTTCCCCAATTGGTTCCCTAATTGGTTCCCTAATTGGTTCCCTAATTGGTTCCCTAATTGGTTCCCTAATAGGTTCCCTAATTGGTTCCCTAATTGGTTCCCTAATAGGTTCGCTAATTGGTTTCCTAATTGGTTCCCTAATTGGTTCCCTAATAAGTTCCCCAATAGGTTCCCTAATTGGTTCCCTAACTGTTTCCCTAATAGGTTCCCTAATTGGTTCCCTAATTGGTTCCCTAATTGGTTCCCTAATAGGTTCCCTAATTGGTTCCCTAATTGGTTCCCTAATTGGTTCCCTAATTGGTTCCCTAATTGGTTCCCCAATTGGTTCCCTAATTGGTTCCCTAATTGGTTCCCTAATAGGTTCCCTAATTGGTTCCCTAATTGGTTCCCTAATTGGTTCCCTAATAGGTTCCCTAATAGGTTCCCTAATTGGTTCCCTAATTGGTTCCCTAATTGGTTCCCTAATAGGTTCCCTAATTGGTTCCCTAATTGGTTCCCTAATTGGTTCGCTAATTGGTTCCCTAATTGGTTCCCTAATTGGTTCCCTAATAAGTTCCCCAAAAGGTTCCCTAATTGGTTCCCTAATAGGTTCCCTAACTGGTTCCCTAATTGGTTCCCTAATTGGTTCCCTAACTGGTTCCCTAATAGGTTCCCTAATTGGTTCCCTAATTGGTTCCCCAATTGGTTCCCTAATTGGTTCCCTAATTGGTTCCCTAATTGGTTCCCTGATTGGTTCCCTAATAGGTTCCCTAATTGGTTCCCTAATTGGTTCCCTAATTGGTTCGCTAATTGGTTCCCTAATTGGTTCCCTAATTGGTTCCCTAATAAGTTCCCTAATAGGTTCCCTAATTGGTTCCCTAACTGTTTCCCTAATAGGTTCCCTAATTGGTTCCCTAATTGGTTCCCTAATTGGTTCCCTAATAGGTTCCCTAATAGGTCCCCTAAATGGTTCCCTAATTGGTTCCCTAATTGGTTCCCTAATAGTTTCCCTAATAGGTTCCCTAATTGGTTCCCTAATAGGTTCCCTAATTGGTTCCCTAATTGGTTCCCTAACTGGTTCCCTAATAGGTTCCCTAATTGGTTCCCTAATTGGTTCCCTAATTGGTTCCCTAATTGGTTCCCTAATTGGTTCCCTAATTGGTTCCCTAATAGGTTCCCTAATTGGTTCCCTAATAGGTTCCCTAATTGGTTCCCTAATTGGTTCCCTAATTGGTTCCCTAATAGGTTCCCTAATTGGTTCCCTAATTGGTTCCCTAATTGGTTCCCTAACTGGTTCCCTAATAGGTTCCCTAATTGGTTCCCTAATTGGTACCCTAATTGGTTCCCTAATTGGTTCCCTAATTGGTTCCCTAATAAGTTCCCTAATTGGTTCCCTAATAGGTTCCCTAATTGGTTCCCTAATTGGTTCCCTAATTGGTTCCCTAACTGGTTCCCTAATAGGTTCCCTAATTGGTTCCCTAATTGGTTCCCCAATTGGTTCCCTAATTGGTTCCCTAATTGGTTCCCTAATTGGTTCCCTAATTGGTTCCCTAATAGGTTCCCTAATTGGTTCCCTAATTGGTTCCCTAATTGGTTCGCTAATTGGTTCCCTAATTGGTTCCCTAATTGGTTCCCTAATAAGTTCCCTAATAGGTTCCCTAATTGGTTCCCTAACTGTTTCCCTAATAGGTTCCCTAATTGGTTCCCTAATTGGTTCCCTAATTGGTTCCCTAATTGGTTCCCTAATTGGTTCCCTAATTGGTTCCCTAATTGGTTCCCTAATTGGTTCCCTAATTGGTTCCCTAATTGGTTCCCTAATTGGTTCCCTAATTGGTTCCCTAATTGGTTCCCTAATTGGTTCCCTAACTGGTTCCCTAATAGGTTCCCTAATCGGTTCCCTAATTGGTTCCCTAATAGGTTCCCCAATAGGTTCCCTAATTGGTTCCCTAATTGGTTCCCTAATAGGTTCCCTAACTGGTTCCCTAATAGGTTCCCTAATTGGTTCCCTAACTGGTTCCCTAATTGGTTCCCTAATTGGTTCCCTAATTGGTTCCCTAATTGGTTCCCTAATAGGTTCCCTAATTGGTTCCCTAATTGGTTCCCTAATTGGTTCCCTAATTGGTTCCCTAATTGGTTCCCTAATAGGTTCCCTAATTGGTTCCCTAATTGGTTCCCTAATTGGTTCCCTAATTGGTTCCCTAATTGGTTCCCTAATTGGTTCCCTAATTGGTTCCCTAATTGGTTCCCTAACTGGTTCCCTAATAGGTTCCCTAATCGGTTCCCTAATTGGTTCCCTAATTGGTTCCCTAATTGGTTCCCTAACTGGTTCCCTAATAGGTTCCCTAATAGGTTCCCTAATTGGTTCCCTAATAGGTTCCCTAATTGGTTCCCTAATTGGTTCCCTAATTGGTTCCCTAATTGGTTCCCCAATAGAATCCCTAATTGGTTCCCTAATTGGTTCCCTAATTGGTTCCCTAACTGGTTCCCTAATAGGTTCCCTAATTGGTTCCCTAACTGGTTCCATAATTGGTTCCCTAATTGGTTCCCTAATTGGTTCCCTAATTGGTTCCCTAATTGGTTCCCTAATTGGTTCCCTAATTGGTTCCCTAATTGGTTCCCTAACTGGTTCCCTAATAGGTTCCCTAATAGGTTCCCTAATTGGTTCCCTAATAGGTTCCCTAATTGGTTCCCTAATTGGTTCCCTAATTGGTTCCCTAATTGGTTCCCCAATAGGTTCCCTAATTGGTTCCCTAATTGGTTCCCTAATAGGTTCCCTAACTGGTTCCCTAATAGGTTCCCTAATTGGTTCCCTAAATGGTTCCCTAATTGGTTCCCTAATTGGTTCCCTAATTGGTTCCCTAATTGGTTCCCTAATAGGTTCCCTAATTGGTTCCCTAATTGGTTCCCTAATTGGTTCCCTAATTGGTTCCCTAATTGGTTCCCTAATAGGTTCCCTAATTGGTTCCCTAATTGGTTCCCTAATTGGTTCCCTAATTGGTTCCCTAATTGGTTCCCTAATTGGTTCCCTAATTGGTTCCCTAATTGGTTCCCTAACTGGTTCCCTAATAGGTTCCCTAATCGGTTCCCTAATTGGTTCCCTAATTGGTTCCCTAATTGGTTCCCTAACTGGTTCCCTAATAGGTTCCCTAATAGGTTCCCTAATTGGTTCCCTAATAGGTTCCCTAATTGGTTCCCTAATTGGTTCCCTAATTGGTTCCCTAATTGGTTCCCCAATAGGTTCCCTAATTGGTTCCCTAATTGGTTCCCTAATTGGTTCCCTAACTGGTTCCCTAATAGGTTCCCTAATTGGTTCCCTAACTGGTTCCATAATTGGTTCCCTAATTGGTTCCCTAATTGGTTCCCTAATTGGTTCCCTAATAGGTTCCCTAATTGGTTCCCTAATAGGTTCCCTAATTGGTTCCCTAATAGGTTCCCTAATTGGTTCCCTAATTGGTTCCCTAATAGGTTCCGTAATTGGTTCCCTAATTGGTTCCCTAATTGGTTCCCTAACTGGTTCCCTAATAGGTTCCCTAATTGGTTCCCTAATTGGTTCCCTAATTGGTTCCCTAATAGGTTCCCTAATAGGTCCCCTAAATGGTTCCCTAATTGGTTCCCTAATTGGTTCCCTAATAGTTTCCCTAATAGGTTCCCTAATTGGTTCCCTAATAGGTTCCCTAATTGGTTCCCTAATTGGTTCCCTAACTGGTTCCCTAATAGGTTCCCTAATTGGTTCCCTAATTGGTTCCCTAATTGGTTCCCTAATTGGTTCCCTAATTGGTTCCCTAATTGGTTCCCTAATAGGTTCCCTAATTGGTTCCCTAATAGGTTCCCTAATTGGTTCCCTAATTGGTTCCCTAATTGGTTCCCTAATAGGTTCCCTAATTGGTTCCCTAATTGGTTCCCTAATTGGTTCCCTAACTGGTTCCCTAATAGGTTCCCTAATTGGTTCCCTAATTGGTACCCTAATTGGTTCCCTAATTGGTTCCCTAATTGGTTCCCTAATAAGTTCCCTAATTGGTTCCCTAATAGGTTCCCTAATTGGTTCCCTAATTGGTTCCCTAATTGGTTCCCTAACTGGTTCCCTAATAGGTTCCCTAATTGGTTCCCTAATTGGTTCCCCAATTGGTTCCCTAATTGGTTCCCTAATTGGTTCCCTAATTGGTTCCCTAATTGGTTCCCTAATAGGTTCCCTAATTGGTTCCCTAATTGGTTCCCTAATTGGTTCGCTAATTGGTTCCCTAATTGGTTCCCTAATTGGTTCCCTAATAAGTTCCCTAATAGGTTCCCTAATTGGTTCCCTAACTGTTTCCCTAATAGGTTCCCTAATTGGTTCCCTAATTGGTTCCCTAATTGGTTCCCTAATTGGTTCCCTAATTGGTTCCCTAATTGGTTCCCTAATTGGTTCCCTAATTGGTTCCCTAATTGGTTCCCTAATTGGTTCCCTAATTGGTTCCCTAATTGGTTCCCTAATTGGTTCCCTAATTGGTTCCCTAACTGGTTCCCTAATCGGTTCCCTAATCGGTTCCCTAATTGGTTCCCTGATAGGTTCCCCAATAGGTTCCCTAATTGGTTCCCTAATTGGTTCCCTAATAGGTTCCCTAACTGGTTCCCTAATAGGTTCCCTAATTGGTTCCCTAACTGGTTCCCTAATTGGTTCCCTAATTGGTTCCCTAATTGGTTCCCTAATTGGTTCCCTAATAGGTTCCCTAATTGGTTCCCTAATTGGTTCCCTAATTGGTTCCCTAATTGGTTCCCTAATTGGTTCCCTAATAGGTTCCCTAATTGGTTCCCTAATTGGTTCCCTAATTGGTTCCCTAATTGGTTCCCTAATTGGTTCCCTAATTGGTTCCCTAATTGGTTCCCTAATTGGTTCCCTAACTGGTTCCCTAATAGGTTCCCTAATCGGTTCCCTAATTGGTTCCCTAATTGGTTACCTAATTGGTTCCCTAACTGGTTCCCTAATAGGTTCCCTAATAGGTTCCCTAATTGGTTCCCTAATAGGTTCCCTAATTGGTTCCCTAATTGGTTCCCTAATTGGTTCCCTAATTGGTTCCCCAATAGAATCCCTAATTGGTTCCCTAATTGGTTCCCTAATTGGTTCCCTAACTGGTTCCCTGCTAGGTTCCCTAATTGGTTCCCTAACTGGTTCCATAATTGGTTCCCTAATTGGTTCCCTAATTGGTTCCCTAATTGGTTCCCTAATTGGTTCCCTAATTGGTTCCCTAATAGGTTCCCTAATTGGTTCCCTAACTGGTTCCCTAATAGGTTCCCTAATAGGTTCCCTAATTGGTTCCCTAATAGGTTCCCTAATTGGTTCCCTAATTGGTTCCCTAATTGGTTCCCTAATTGGTTCCCCAATAGGTTCCCTAATTGGTTCCCTAATTGGTTCCCTAATAGGTTCCCTAACTGGTTCCCTAATAGGTTCCCTAATTGGTTCCCTAAATGGTTCCCTAATTGGTTCCCTAATTGGTTCCCTAATTGGTTCCCTAATTGGTTCCCTAATAGGTTCCCTAATTGGTTCCCTAATTGGTTCCCTAATTGGTTCCCTAATTGGTTCCCTAATTGGTTCCCTAATAGGTTCCCTAATTGGTTCCCTAATTGGTTCCCTAATTGGTTCCCTAATTGGTTCCCTAATTGGTTCCCTAATTGGTTCCCTAATTGGTTCCCTAATTGGTTCCCTAACTGGTTCCCTAATAGGTTCCCTAATCGGTTCCCTAATTGGTTCCCTAATTGGTTCCCTAATTGGTTCCCTAACTGGTTCCCTAATAGGTTCCCTAATAGGTTCCCTAATTGGTTCCCTAATAGGTTCCCTAATTGGTTCCCTAATTGGTTCCCTAATTGGTTCCCTAATTGGTTCCCCAATAGGTTCCCTAATTGGTTCCCTAATTGGTTCCCTAATTGGTTCCCTAACTGGTTCCCTAATAGGTTCCCTAATTGGTTCCCTAACTGGTTCCATAATTGGTTCCCTAATTGGTTCCCTAATTGGTTCCCTAATTGGTTCCCTAATAGGTTCCCTAATTGGTTCCCTAATAGGTTCCCTAATTGGTTCCCTAATAGGTTCCCTAATTGGTTCCCTAATTGGTTCCCTAATAGGGTCCGTAATTGGTTCCCTAATTGGTTTCCTAATTGGTTCCCTAACTGGTTCCCTAATAGGTTCCCTAATTGGTTCCCTAATTGGTTCCCTAATTGGTTCCCTAATTGGTTCCCTAATTGGTTCCCTAATTGGTTCCCTAATAGGTTCCCTAATTGGTTCCCTAATTGGTTCCCTAATTGGTTCCCTAACTGTTTCCCTAATAGGTTCCCTAATTGGTTCCCTAATTGGTTCCCTAATTGGTTCCCTAATTGGTTCCCTAATTGGTTCCCTAATTGGTTCCCTAATAGGTTCCCTAATTGGTTCCCTAATTGGTTCCCTAATTGGTTCCCTAATTGGTTCCCTAATTGGTTCCCTAATAGGTTCCCTAATTGGTTCCCTAATTGGTTCCCTAATAGGTTCCCTAATCGGTTCCCTAATTGGTTCCCTAATTGGTTCCCTAATTGGTTCCCTAACTGGTTCCCTAATAGGTTCCCTAATAGGTTCCCTAATTGGTTCCCTAATAGGTTCCCTAATTGGTTCCCTAATTGGTTCCCTAATTGGTTCCCTAATTGGTTCCCCAATAGCTTCCCTAATTGGTTCCCTAATTGGTTCCCTAATTGGTTCCCTAACTGGTTCCCTAATAGGTTCCCTAATTGGTTCCCTAACTGGTTCCCTAATTGGTTCCCTAATTGGTTCCCTAATTGGTTCCCTAATAAGTTCCCTAATAGGTTCCCTAATTGGTTCCCTAACTGTTTCCCTAATAGGTTCCCTAATTGGTTCCCTAATTGGTTCCCTAATTGGTTCCCTAATAGGTTCCCTAATTGGTTCCCTAATTGGTTCCCTAATTGGTTCCCTAATTGGTTCCCTAATTGGTTCCCTAATTGGTTCCCTAATTGGTTCCCTAATTGGTTCCCCAATTGGTTCCCTAATTGGTTCCCTAATTGGTTCCCCAATTCGTTCCCTAATTGGTTCCCTAATTGGTTCCCTAATTGGTTCCCTAATTGGTTCCCTAATAGGTTCCCTAATTGGTTCCCTAATTGGTTCCCTAATTGGTTCGCTAATTGGTTCCCTAATTGGTTCCCTAATTGGTTCCCTAATAAGTTCCCCAATAGGTTCCCTAATTGGTTCCCTAATAGGTTCCCTAATTGGTTCCCTAATTGGTTCCCTAATTGGTTCCCTAACTGGTTCCCTAATAGGTTCCCAAATTGGTTCCCTAATTGGTTCCCCAATTGGTTCCCTAATTGGTTCCCTAATTGGTTCCCTAATTGGTTCCCTAATTGGTTCCCTAATAGGTTCCCTAATCGGTTCCCTAATTGGTTCCCTAATTGGTTCGCTAATTGGTTCCCTATTAGGTTCCCTAATTGGTTCCCTAATAAGTTCCCTAATAGGTTCCCTAATTGGTTCCCTAACTGTTTCCCTAATAGGTTCCCTAATTGGTTCCCTAATTGGTTCCCTATTTGGTTCCCTAATTGGTTCCCTAATTGGTTCCCTAATTGGTTCCCTAATAGGTTCCCTAATTGGTTCCCTAATTGGTTCCCTAATTGGTTCCCTAATTGGTTCCCTAATTGGTTCCCTAATTGGTTCCCTAACTGGTTCCCTAATAGGTTCCCTAATTGGTTCCCTAATTGGTTCCCTAATTGGTTCCCTAATTGGTTCCCTAATTGGTTCCGTAATTGGTTCCCTAATAGGTTCCCTAATTGGTTCCCTAATAGGTTCCCTAATTGGTTCCCTAATTGGTTCCCTAATTGGTTCCCTAATAGGTTCCCTAATTGGTTCCCTAATTGGTTCCCTAATTGGTTCCCTAACTGGTTCCCTAATAGGTTCCCTAATTGGTTCCCTAATTGGTACCCTAATTGGTTCCCTAATTGGTTCCCTAATTGGTTCCCTAATAAGTTCCCTAATTGGTTCCCTAATTGGTTCCCTAATTGGTTCCCTAACTGGTTCCCTAATAGGTTCCCTAATTGGTTCCCTAATTGGTTCCCCAATTGGTTCCCTAATTGGTTCCCTAATTGGTTCCCTAATTGGTTCCGTAATTGGTTCCCTAATAGGTTCCCTAATTGGTTCCCTAATTGGTTCCCTAATTGGTTCGCTAATTGGTTCCCTAATTGGTTCCCTAATTGGTTCCCTAATAAGTTCCCTAATAGGTTCCCTAATTGGTTCCCTAACTGTTTCCCTAATAGGTTCCCTAATTGGTTCCCTAATTGGTTCCCTAATTGGTTCCCTAATTGGTTCCCTAATTGGTTCCCTAATTGGTTCCCTAATAGGTTCCCTAATTGGTTCCCTAATTGGTTCCCTAATTGGTTCCCTAATTGGTTCCCTAATTGGTTCCCTAATTGGTTCCCTAATTGGTTCCCTAATTGGTTCCCTAACTGGTTCCCTAATAGGTTCCCTAATCGGTTCCCTAATTGGTTCCCTAATTGGTTCCCTAATTGGTTCCCTAACTGGTTCCCTAATAGGTTCCCTAATAGGTTCCCTAATTGGTTCCCTAATAGGTTCCCTAATTGGTTCCCTAATTGGTTCCCTCATTGGTTCCCTAATTGGTTCCCCAATAGGTTCCCTAATACGTTCCCTAATTGGTTCCCTAATTGGTTCCCTAACTGGTTCCCTAATTGGTTCCCTAATTGGTTCCCTAACTGGTTCCCTAATTGGTTCCCTAATTGGTTCCCTAATTGGTTCCCTAATTGGTTCCCTAATAGGTTCCCTAATTGGTTCCCTAATTGGTTCCCTAATTGGTTCCCTAATTGGTTCCCTAATTGGTTCCCTAATAGGTTCCCTAATTGGTTCCCTAATTGGTTCCCTAATTGGTTCCCTAATTGGTTCCCTAATTGGTTCCCTAATTGGTTCCCTAATTGGTTCCCTAATTAGTTCCCTAACTGGTTCCCTAATAGGTTCCCTAATCGGTTCCCTAATTGGTTCCCTAATTGGTTCCCTAATTGGTTCCCTAATAGGTTCCGTAATTGGTTCCCTAATTGGTTTCCTAATTGGTTCCCTAACTGGTTCCCTAATAGGTTCCCTAATTGGTTCCCTAATTGGTTCCCTAATTGGTTCCCTAATTGGTTCCCTAATTGGTTCCGTAATTGGTTCCCTAATAGGTTCCCTAATTGGTTCCCTAATTGGTTCCCTAATTGGTTCGCTAATTGGTTCCCTAATTGGTTCCCTAATTGGTTCCCTAATAAGTTCCCTAATAGGTTCCCTAATTGGTTCCCTAACTGTTTCCCTAATAGGTTCCCTAATTGGTTCCCTAATTGGTTCCCTAACTGGTTCCCTAATAGGTTCCCTAATTGGTTCCCTAATTGGTTCCCTAATTGGTTCCCTAATTGGTTCCCTAATTGGTTCCCTAATTGGTTCCCTAATAGGTTCCCTAATTGGTTCCCTAATAGGTTCCCTAATTGGTTCCCTAACTGTTTCCCTAATAGGTTCCCTAATTGGTTCCCTAATTGGTTCCCTAATTGGTTCCCTAATTGGTTCCCTAATTGGTTCCCTAACTGGTTCCCTAATAGGTTCCCTAATAGGTTCCCTAATTGGTTCCCTAATTGGTTCCCTAATTGGTTCCCTAATTGGTTCCCTAATAGGTTCCCTAATTGGTTCCCTAATTGGTTCCCTAACTGGTTCCCTAATAGGTTCCCTAATCGGTTCCCTAATTGGTTCCCTAATTGGTTCCCTAATTGGTTCCCTAACTGGTTCCCTAATAGGTTCCCTAATAGGTTCCCTAATTGGTTCCCTAATTGGTTCCCTAATTGGTTCCCTAATTGGTTCCCTAATTGGTTCCCTAATTGGTTCCCCAATAGGTTCCCTAATTGGTTCCCTAATTGGTTCCCTAATTGGTTCCCTAACTGGTTCCCTAATAGGTTCCCTAATTGGTTCCCTAACTGGTTCCCTAATTGGTTCCCTAATTGGTTCCCTAATTGGTTCCCTAATTGGTTCCCTAATAGGTTCCCTAATTGGTTCCCTAATAGGTTCCCTAATTGGTTCCCTAATAGGTTCCCTAATTGGTTCCCTAATTGGTTCCCTAATAGGTTCCGTAATTGGTTCCCTAATTGGTTCCCTAATTGGTTCCCTAAATGGTTCCCTAATAGGTTCCCTAATTGGTTCCCTAATTGGTTCCCTAATTGGTTCCCTAATTGGTTCCCTAATTGGTTCCCTAATTGGTTCCCTAATTGGTTCCCTAATTGGTGCCCTAATTGGTTCCCTAACTGGTTCCCTAATAGGTTCCCTAATTGGTTCCCTAATTGGTACCCTAATTGGTTCCCTAATTGGTTCCCTAATTGGTTCCCTAATAAGTTCCCTAATTGGTTCCCTAATAGGTTCCCTAATTGGTTCCCTAATTGGTTCCCTAATTGGTTCCCTAACTGGTTCCCTAATAGGTTCCCTAATTGGTTCCCTAATTGGTTCCCCAATTGGTTCCCTAATTGGTTCCCTAATTGGTTCCCTAATTGGTTCCCTAATTGGTTCCCTAATAGGTTCCCTAATTGGTTCCCTAATTGGTTCCCTAATTGGTTCGCTAATTGGTTCCCTAATTGGTTCCCTAATTGGTTCCCTAATAGGTTCCCTAATTGGTTCCCTAATTGGTTCCCTAATTGGTTCCCTAATAGGTTGCCTAATTGGTTCCCTAATAGGTTCCCTAATAGGTTCCCTAATTGGTTCCCTAATAGGTTCCCTAATTCGTTCCCTAATTGGTTCCCTAATTGGTTCCCTAACTGGTTCCCTAATAGGTTCCCTAATTGGTTCCCTAATTGGTTCCCCAATTGGTTCCCTAATTGGTTCCCTAATTGGTTCCCTAATTGGTTCCCTAATTGGTTCCCTAATTGGTTCCCTAATTGGTTCCCTAATTGGTTCCCTAATTGGTTCGCTAATTGGTTCCCTAATTGGTTCCCTAATTGGTTCCCTAATAAGTTCCCTAATTGGTTCCCTAATTGGTTCCCTAACTGGTTCCCTAATAGGTTCCCTAATTGGTTCCCTAACTGGTTCCCTAATTGGTTCCCTAATTGGTTCCCTAATTGGTTCCCTAATTGGTTCCCTAATAGGTTCCCTAATTGGTTCCCTAATTGGTTCCCTAATTGGTTCCCTAATTGGTTCCCTAATTGGTTCCCTAATAGGTTCGCTAATTGGTTCCCTAATTGGTTCCCTAATTGGTTCCCTAATTGGTTCCCTAATTGGTTCCCTAATTGGTTCCCTAATTGGTTCCCTAACTGGTTCCCTAATAGGTTCCCTAATCGGTTCCCTAATTGGTTCCCTAATTGGTTCCCTAATTGGTTCCCTAACTGGTTCCCTAATAGGTTCCCTAATAGGTTCCCTAATTGGTTCCCTAATAGGTTCCCTAATTGGTTCCCTAATTGGTTCCCTAATTGGTTCGCTAATTGGTTCCCCAATAGGTTCCCTAATTGGTTCCCTAATTGGTTCCCTAATTGGTTCCCTAACTGGTTCCCTAATAGGTTCCCTAATTGGTTCCCTAACTGGTTCCCTAATTGGTTCCCTAATTGGTTCCCTAATTGGTTCCCTAATTGGTTCCCTAATTGGTTCCCTAATTGGTTCCCTAATTGGTTCCCTAATTGGTTCCCTAATAGGTTCCCTAATTGGTTCCCTAATTGGTTCCCTAATTGGTTCCCTAATTGGTTCCCTAATTGGTTCCCTAATTGGTTCCCTAATTGGTTCCCTAATTGGTTCCCTAACTGGTTCCCTAATAGGTTCCCTAATCGGTTCCCTAATTGGTTCCCTAATTGGTTCCCTAATTGGTTCCCTAACTGGTTCCCTAATAGGTTCCCTAATAGGTTCCCTAATTGGTTCCCTAATAGGTTCCCTAATTGGTTCCCTAATTGGTTCCCTAATTGGTTCCCTAATTGGTTCCCCAATAGGTTCCCTAATTGGTTCCCTAATTGGTTCCCTAATTGGTTCCCTAATTGGTTCCCTAATAGGTTCCCTAATTGGTTCCCTAATAGGTTCCCTAATTGGTTCCCTAATAGGTTCCCTAATTGGTTCCCTAATTGGTTCCCTAATAGGTTCCGTAATTGGTTCCCTAATTGGTTCCCCAATAGGTTCCCTAATTGGTTCCCTAATTGGTTCCCTAATAGGTTCCCTAATTGGTTCCCTAACTGGTTCCCTAATAGGTTCCCTAATTGGTTCCCTAATTGGTTCCCTATTTGGTTCCCTAATTGGTTCCCTAATTGGTTCCCTAATTGGTTCCCTAATAGGTTCCCTAATTGGTTCCCCAATAGGTTCCCTAATTGGTTCCCTAATAGGTTCCCTAATCGGTTCCCTAATTGGTTCCCTAATTGGTTCCCTAATTGGTTCCCTAATTGGTTCCCTAATTGGTTCCCTAATTGGTTCCCTAATAGGTTCCCTAATTGGTTCCCTAATTGGTTCCCTAATTGGTTCCCTAATCGGTTCCCTAATTGGTTCCCTAATTGGTTCCCTAATTGGTTCATTAATTGGTTCCCTAATTGGTTCCCTAATAGGTTCCCTAATTGGTTCCCTAATTGGTTCCCTAATAGGTTCGCTAACTGGTTCCCTAATAGGTTCCCTAATAGGTTCCCTAATAGGTTCCCTAATAGGTTCTCTAATAGGTTCCCTAATAGGTTCCCTAATTGGTTCCCTCATTGGTTCCCTAATAGCTTCCCTAATAGGTTCCCTAATTGGTTCACTGATAGGTTCCCTAATAGGTTCCCTAATTAGCTCCCTAATTGGTTCCCTAATAGGTTCCCTAATTGGTTCCCTAATTGGTTCCCTAATAGGTTCCCTAATTGGTTCCCTAATAGGTTCCCTAATAGGTTCCCTAATAGGTTCCCTAATAGGTTCCCTAATTGGTTCCCTCATTGGTTCCCTAATAGGTTCCCTAATTGGTTCCATAATAGGTTCCCTAATAGGTTCCCTAATAGGTTCCCTAATTATTTCCCTAATAGGTACCCTAGTAGGTACCCTAATTGGTTCCCTAGTAGATTCCCTAATAGGTTCCCTAATAGGTTCCCTAATTGGTTCCCTAATTGGTTCCCTGATTGGTTCCCTAATTGGTTCCCTAATTGGTTCCCTAATTGGTTCCCTAATAGGTTCCCTAATAGGTTCCCTAATAGGTTCCCTAATTGGTTCCCTAATTGGTTCCCTAATAGGTTCGCTAATTGGTTCCCTAATTGGTTCCCTAATTGGTTCCCTAATTGGTTCCCTAATTGGTTCCCTAATTGGTTCCCTAATTGGTTCATTAATAGGTTCCCTAATTGGTTCCCTAATAGGTTCCCTAATTGGTTCCCTAATTGGTTCCCTAATAGGTTCCCTAACTGGTTCCCTAATAGGTTCCCTAATAGGTTCCCTAATAGGTTCCCTAATAGGTTCTCTAATAGGTTCCCTAATAGGTTCCCTAATTGGTTCCCTCATTGGTTCCCTAATAGCTTCCCTAATAGGTTCCCTAATTGGTTCACTAATAGGTTCCCTAATAGGTTCCCTAATTAGCTCCCTAATTGGTTCCCTAATAGGTTCCCTAATTGGTTCCCTAATTGGTTCCCTAATAGGTTCCCTAATTGGTTCCCTAATAGGTTCCCTAATAGGTTCCCTAATAGGTTCCCTAATAGGTTCCCTAATTGGTTCCCTCATTGGTTCCCTAATAGGTTCCCTAATTGGTTCCATAATAGGTTCCCTAATAGGTTCCCTAATAGGTTCCCTAATTATTTCCCTAATAGGTACCCTAGTAGGTACCCTAATTGGTTCCCTAGTAGATTCCCTAATAGGTTCCCTAATTGGTTCCCTAATTGGTTCCCTAATAGGTTCCCTAATAGGTTCCCTAATAGGTTCCCTAATTGGTTCCCTAATTGGTTCCCTAATAGGTTCCCTAATAGGTTCCCTAATTGGTTCCCTAATTGGTTCCCTAATATGTTCCCTAATTGGTTACCTAATTGGTTCCCTAATTGGTTCCCTAATTGGTTCCCTAATTGGTTCCCTAATTGGTTCCCTAATTGGTTCCCTAATTGGTTCCCTAACTGGTTCCCTGATAGGTTCCCTAATCGGTTCCCTAATTGGTTCCCTAATTGGTTCCCTAATTTGTTGCCTAACTGGTTCCCTAATAGGTTCCCTAATAGGTTCCCTAATTGATTCCCTAATAGGTTCCCTAATTGGTTCCCTAATTGGTTCCCTAATTGGTTCCCTAATTGGTTCCCCAATAGGTTCCCTAATTGGTTCCCTAATTGGTTCCCTAATTGGTTCCCTAACTGGTTCCCTAATAGGTTCCCTAATTGGTTCTTTAACTGGTTCCCTAATTGGTTCCCTAATTGGTTCCCTAACTGGTTCCCTAATTGGTTCCCTAATAGGTTCCCTAATTGGTTCCCTAATAGGTTCCCTAATTGGTTCCCTAATAGGTTCTCTAATTGGTTCCCTAATTGGTTCCCTAATAGGTTCCGTAATTGGTTCCCTAATTGGTTCCCTAATTGGTTCCCTAACTGGTTCCCTAATAGGTTCCCTAATTGGTTCCCTAATTGGTTCCCTAATTGGTTCCCTAATTGGTTCCCTAATTGGTTCCCTAGTTGGTTCCCTAATAGGTTCCCTAATTGGTTCCCCAATAGGTTCCCTAATAGGTTCCCTAATTGGTTCCCTAATTGGTTCCCTAATTGGTTCCCTAATTGGTTCCCTAATTGGTTCCCTAATTGGTTCCCTAATAGCTTCCCTAATTGGTTCCCTAATTGGTTCCCTAACTGGTTCCCTAATAGGTTCCCTAATCGGTTCCCTAATTGGTTCCCTAAATGGTTCCTTAATAGGTTCCCTAACTGGTTCCCTAATAGGTTCCCTAATTGGTTCCCTAATTGGTTCCCTAATTGGTTCCCTAATTGGTTCCCTAATTGGTTCCCTAATTGGTTCCCTAATAGGTTCCCTAATTGGTTCCCTAATAGGTTCCCTAATTGGTTCCCTAATAGGTTCCCTAATCGGTTCCCTAATTGGTTCCCTAATTGGTTCCCTAATTGGTTCCCTAATTGGTTCCCTAATTGGTTCCCTAATTGGTTCCCTAACTGGTTCCCTAATTGGTTCGCTAATTGGTTCCCTAATTGGTTCCCTAATTGGTTCCCTAATAGGTTCCCTAATTGGTTCCCTAATTGGTTCCCTAATTGGTTCCCTAATAGGTTGCCTAATTGGTTCCCTAATAGGTTCCCTAATAGGTTCCCTAATTGGTTCCCTAATAGGTTCCCTAATTCGTTCCCTAATTGGTTCCCTAATTGGTTCCCTAACTGGTTCCCTAATAGGTTCCCTAATTGGTTCCCTAATTGGTTCCCCAATTGGTTCCCTAATTGGTTCCCTAATTGGTTCCCTAATTGGTTCCCTAATTGGTTCCCTAATTGGTTCCCTAATTGGTTCCCTAATTGGTTCCCTAATTGGTTCGCTAATTGGTTCCCTAATTGGTTCCCTAATTGGTTCCCTAATAAGTTCCCTAATTGGTTCCCTAATTGGTTCCCTAACTGGTTCCCTAATAGGTTCCCTAATTGGTTCCCTAACTGGTTCCCTAATTGGTTCCCTAATTGGTTCCCTAATTGGTTCCCTAATTGGTTCCCTAATAGGTTCCCTAATTGGTTCCCTAATTGGTTCCCTAATTGGTTCCCTAATTGGTTCCCTAATTGGTTCCCTAATAGGTTCCCTAATTGGTTCCCTAATTGGTTCCCTAATTGGTTCCCTAATTGGTTCCCTAATTGGTTCCCTAATTGGTTCCCTAATTGGTTCCCTAATTGGTTCCCTAACTGGTTCCCTAATAGGTTCCCTAATCGGTTCCCTAATTGGTTCCCTAATTGGTTCCCTAATTGGTTCCCTAACTGGTTCCCTAATAGGTTCCCTAATTGGTTCCCTAATTGGTTCCCTAATAGGTTCCCTAATTGGTTCCCTAATTGGTTCCCTAATTGGTTCGCTAATTGGTTCCCCAATAGGTTCCCTAATTGGTTCCCTAATTGGTTCCCTAATTGGTTCCCTAACTGGTTCCCTAATAGGTTCCCTAATTGGTTCCCTAACTGGTTCCCTAATTGGTTCCCTAATTGGTTCCCTAATTGGTTCCCTAATTGGTTCCCTAATTGGTTCCCTAATTGGTTCCCTAATTGGTTCCCTAATTGGTTCCCTAATAGGTTCCCTAATTGGTTCCCTAATTGGTTCCCTAATTGGTTCCCTAATTGGTTCCCTAATTGGTTCCCTAATTGGTTCCCTAATTGGTTCCCTAATTGGTTCCCTAACTGGTTCCCTAATAGGTTCCCTAATCGGTTCCCTAATTGGTTCCCTAATTGGTTCCCTAATTGGTTCCCTAACTGGTTCCCTAATAGGTTCCCTAATAGGTTCCCTAATTGGTTCCCTAATAGGTTCCCTAATTGGTTCCCTAATTGGTTCCCTAATTGGTTCCCTAATTGGTTCCCCAATAGGTTCCCTAATTGGTTCCCTAATTGGTTCCCTAATTGGTTCCCTAATTGGTTCCCTAATAGGTTCCCTAATTGGTTCCCTAATAGGTTCCCTAATTGGTTCCCTAATAGGTTCCCTAATTGGTTCCCTAATTGGTTCCCTAATAGGTTCCGTAATTGGTTCCCTAATTGGTTCCCTAATTGGTTCCCTAACTGGTTCCCTAATAGGTTCCCTAATTGGTTCCCTAATTGGTTCCCTATTTGGTTCCCTAATTGGTTCCCTAATTGGTTCCCTAATTGGTTCCCTAATAGGTTCCCTAATTGGTTCCCCAATAGGTTCCCTAATTGGTTCCCTAATAGGTTCCCTAATCGGTTCCCTAATTGGTTCCCTAATTGGTTCCCTAATTGGTTCCCTAATTGGTTCCCTAATTGGTTCCCTAATTGGTTCCCTAATAGGTTCCCTAATTGGTTCCCTAATTGGTTCCCTAATTGGTTCCCTAATCGGTTCCCTAATTGGTTCCCTAATTGGTTCCCTAATTGGTTCATTAATTGGTTCCCTAATTGGTTTCCTAATAGGTTCCCTAATTGGTTCCCTAATTGGTTCCCTAATAGGTTCCCTAACTGGTTCCCTAATAGGTTCCCTAATAGGTTCCCTAATAGGTTCCCTAATAGGTTCTCTAATAGGTTCCCTAATAGGTTCCCTAATTGGTTCCCTCATTGGTTCCCTAATAGCTTCCCTAATAGGTTCCCTAATTGGTTCACTGATAGGTTCCCTAATAGGTTCCCTAATTAGCTCCCTAATTGGTTCCCTAATAGGTTCCCTAATTGGTTCCCTAATTGGTTCCCTAATAGGTTCCCTAATTGGTTCCCTAATAGGTTCCCTAATAGGTTCCCTAATAGGTTCCCTAATAGGTTCCCTAATTGGTTCCCTCATTGGTTCCCTAATAGGTTCCCTAATTGGTTCCCTAATAGGTTCCCTAATAGGTTCCCTAATAGGTTCCCTAATTATTTCCCTAATAGGTACCCTAGTAGGTACCCTAATTGGTTCCCTAGTAGATTCCCTAATAGGTTCCCTAATAGGTTCCCTAATTGGTTCCCTAATTGGTTCCCTGATTGGTTCCCTAATTGGTTCCCTAATTGGTTCCCTAATTGGTTCCCTAATAGGTTCCCTAATTGGTTCCCTAATAGGTTCCCTAATTGGTTCCCTAATTGGTTCCCTAATAGGTTCGCTAATTGGTTCCCTAATTGGTTCCCTAATTGGTTCCCTAATTGGTTCCCTAATTGGTTCCCTAATTGGTTCCCTAATTGGTTCATTAATAGGTTCCCTAATTGGTTCCCTAATAGGTTCCCTAATTGGTTCCCTAATTGGTTCCCTAATAGGTTCCCTAACTGGTTCCCTAATAGGTTCCCTAATAGGTTCCCTAATAGGTTCCCTAATAGGTTCTCTAATAGGTTCCCTAATAGGTTCCCTAATTGGTTCCCTCATTGGTTCCCTAATAGCTTCCCTAATAGGTTCCCTAATTGGTTCACTAATAGGTTCCCTAATAGGTTCCCTAATTAGCTCCCTAATTGGTTCCCTAATAGGTTCCCTAATTGGTTCCCTAATTGGTTCCCTAATAGGTTCCCTAATTGGTTCCCTAATAGGTTCCCTAATAGGTTCCCTAATAGGTTCCCTAATAGGTTCCCTAATTGGTTCCCTCATTGGTTCCCTAATAGGTTCCCTAATTGGTTCCATAATAGGTTCCCTAATAGGTTCCCTAATAGGTTCCCTAATTATTTCCCTAATAGGTACCCTAGTAGGTACCCTAATTGGTTCCCTAGTAGATTCCCTAATAGGTTCCCTAATTGGTTCCCTAATTGGTTCCCTAATAGGTTCCCTAATAGGTTCCCTAATAGGTTCCCTAATTGGTTCCCTAATTGGTTCCCTAATAGGTTCCCTAATAGGTTCCCTAATTGGTTCCCTAATTGGTTCCCTAATATGTTCCCTAATTGGTTACCTAATTGGTTCCCTAATTGGTTCCCTAATTGGTTCCCTAATTGGTTCCCTAATTGGTTCCCTAATTGGTTCCCTAATTGGTTCCCTAACTGGTTCCCTAATAGGTTCCCTAATCGGTTCCCTAATTGGTTCCCTAATTGGTTCCCTAATTGGTTGCCTAACTGGTTCCCTAATAGGTTCCCTAATAGGTTCCCTAATTGGTTCCCTAATAGGTTCCCTAATTGGTTCCCTAATTGGTTCCCTAATTGGTTCCCTAATTGGTTCCCCAATAGGTTCCCTAATTGGTTCCCTAATTGGTTCCCTAATTGGTTCCCTAACTGGTTCCCTAATAGGTTCCCTAATTGGTTCTTTAACTGGTTCCCTAATTGGTTCCCTAATTGGTTCCCTAATTGGTTCCCTAATTGGTTCCCTAATAGGTTCCCTAATTGGTTCCCTAATAGGTTCCCTAATTGGTTCCCTAATAGGTTCTCTAATTGGTTCCCTAATTGGTTCCCTAATAGGTTCCGTAATTGGTTCCCTAATTGGTTCCCTAATTGGTTCCCTAACTGGTTCCCTAATAGGTTCCCTAATTGGTTCCCTAATTGGTTCCCTAATTGGTTCCCTAATTGGTTCCCTAATTGGTTCCCTAGTTGGTTCCCTAATAGGTTCCCTAATTGGTTCCCTAATAGCTTCCCTAATTGGTTCCCTAATTGGTTCCCTAATAGGTTCCTTAATAGGTTCCCTAATCGGTTCCCTAATTGGTTCCCTAATTGGTTCCTTAATAGGTTCCCTAACTGGTTCCCTAATAGGTTCCCTAATTGGTTCCCTAATTGGTTCCCTAATTGGTTCCCTAATTGGTTCCCTAATTGGTTCCCTAATTGGTTCCCTAATAGGTTCCCTAATTGGTTCCCTAATAGGTTCCCTAATTGGTTCCCTAATAGGTTCCCTAATCGGTTCCCTAATTGGTTCCCTAATTGGTTCCCTAATTGGTTCCCTAATTGGTTCCCTAATTGGTTCCCTAATTGGTTCCCTAATAGGTTCCCTAATTGGTTCCCTAATTGGTTCCCTAATTGGTTCCCTAACTGGTTCCCTAATAGGTTCCCTAATAGGTTCCCTAATTGGTTCCCTAATTGGTTCCCTAATAGGTTCCCTAATTGGTTCCCTAATAGGTTCCCTAATTGGTTCGCTAATTGGTTCCCTAATTGGTTCCCTAATTGGTTCCCTAATAGGTTCCCTAATAGGTTCCCTAAGTGGTTCCCTAACTGGTTCCCTAATAGGTTCCCTAATTGGTTCCCTAATTGGTTCCCTAATTGGTTCCCTAATTGGTTCCCTAATAGGTTCCCTAATTGGTTCCCTAATTGGTTCCCTAATTGGTTCCCTAATTGGTTCCCTAATTGGTTCCCTAATTGGTTCCCTAATTGGTTCCCTAATAGGTTCCCTATTTGGTGCCCTAATAGGTTCCCTAACAGGTTCCCTAATAGGTTCCCTAATTGGTTCCCTAATAGGTTCCCTAATAGGTTCCCTAATAGGTTCCCTAATTGGTTCCCTAATAGGTTCCCTAATAGGTTCCCTAATTGGTTCCCTAATTGGTTCCCTGACTGGTTCCCTAATTGGTTCCCTAATAGGTTCCCTAATTGGTTCGCTAATTGGTTCCCTAATTGGTTCCCTAATTGGTTCCCTAACGGGTTCCCTAATAGGTTCCCTAATTGGTTCCCTAATAGGTTCCCTAATAGGTTCCCTAATTGGTTCCCTAATTGGTTCCCTAATTGGTTCCCTAATTGGTTCCCTAAATGGTTCCCTAATTGGTTCCCTAATAGGTTCCCTAATTGGTTCCCTAATAGGTTCCCTAATTGGTTCCCTAATTGGTTCCCTAATTGGTTCCCTAATTGGTACCCTAATAGGTTCCCTAATTGGTTCCCTAATTGGTTCCCTAATAGGTTCCCTAATTGGTTCCCTAATTGGTTCCCTAACTGGTTCCCTAATAGGTTCCCTAATTGGTTCCCTAATTGGTTCCCTAATTGGTTCCCTAATTGGTTCCCTAACGGGTTCCCTAATAGGTTCCCTAATTGGTTCCCTAACTGGTTCCCTAATAGGTTCCCTAATTGGTTCCCTAATTGGTTCCCTAATTGGTTCCCTAATTGGTTCCCTAATAGGTTCCCTAATTGGTTCCCTAATAGGTTCCCTAATTGGTTCCCTAATTGGTTCCCTAATAGGTTCGCTAATTGGTTCCCTAATTGGTTCCCTAATTGGTTCCCTAATTGGTTCCCTAATTGGTTCCCTAATTGGTTCCCTAATTGGTTCCCTAACTGGTTCCCTAATAGGGTCCCTAATCGGTTCCCTAATTGGTTCCCTAATTGGTTCCCTAATTGGTTGCCTAACTGGTTCCCTAATAGGTTCCCTAATAGGTTCCCTAATTGGTTCCCTAATTGGTTCCCTAATTGGTTCCCTAATTGGTTCCCTAATTGGTTCCCTAATTGGTTCCCTAATAGGTTCCCTAATTGGTTCCCTAATTGGTTCCCTAATTGGTTCCCTAATTGGTTCCCTAATTGGTTCCCTAATAGGTTCCCTAATTGGTTCCCTAATTGGTTCCCTAATTGGTTCCCTAATTGGTTCCCTAATTGGTTCCCTAATTGGTTCCCTAATTGGTTCCCTAATTGGTTCCCTAATTGGTTCCCTAATAGGTTCCCTAACTGGTTCCCTAATAGGTTCCCTAATTGGTTCCCTAACTGGTTCCCTAATATGTTCCCTAATAGGTTCCCTAATTGGTTCCCTAATAGGTTCCCTAATTGGTTCCCTAATTGGTTCCCTAATTGGTTCCCTAATAGGTTCCCTAATTGGTTCCCTAATAGGTTCCCTAATTGGTTCCCTAATTGGTTCCCTAACTGGTTCCCTAATAGGTTCCCTAATTGGTTCCCTAATTGGTTCCCTAATTGGTTCCCTAATTGGTTCCCTAATTGGTTCCCTAATTGGTTCCCTAATTGGTTCCCTAATTGGTTCCCTAATTGGTTCCCTAATTGGTTCCCTAATTGGTTCCCTAATAGGTTCCCTAATTGATTCCCTAATTGGTTCCCTAATAGGTTCCCTATTTGGTGCCCTAATAGGTTCCCTAATAGGTTCCCTAATTGGTTCCCTAATTGGTTCCCTAATTGGTTCCCTAATTGGTTCCCTAATTGGTTCCCTAATAGGTTCCCTAATTGGTTCCCTAATTGGTTCCCTAATTGGTTCCCTAACTGGTTCCCTAATAGGTTCCCTAATAGGTTCCCTAATTGGTTCCCTAATTGGTTCCCTAATAGGTTCCCTAATTGGTTCCCTAATAGGTTCCCTAATTGGTTCGCTAATTGGTTCCCTAATTGGTTCCCTAATTGGTTCCCTAATAGGTTCCCTAATAGGTTCCCTAAGTGGTTCCCTAACTGGTTCCCTAATAGGTTCCCTAATTGGTTCCCTAATTGGTTCCCTAATTGGTTCCCTAATTGGTTCCCTAATAGGTTCCCTAATTGGTTCCCTAATTGGTTCCCTAATTGGTTCCCTAATTGGTTCCCTAATTGGTTCCCTAATTGGTTCCCTAATTGGTTCCCTAATAGGTTCCCTATTTGGTGCCCTAATAGGTTCCCTAACAGGTTCCCTAATAGGTTCCCTAATTGGTTCCCTAATAGGTTCCCTAATAGGTTCCCTAATAGGTTCCCTAATTGGTTCCCTAATAGGTTCCCTAATAGGTTCCCTAATTGGTTCCCTAATTGGTTCCCTGACTGGTTCCCTAATTGGTTCCCTAATAGGTTCCCTAATTGGTTCGCTAATTGGTTCCCTAATTGGTTCCCTAATTGGTTCCCTAACGGGTTCCCTAATAGGTTCCCTAATTGGTTCCCTAATAGGTTCCCTAATAGGTTCCCTAATTGGTTCCCTAATTGGTTCCCTAATTGGTTCCCTAATTGGTTCCCTAAATGGTTCCCTAATTGGTTCCCTAATAGGTTCCCTAATTGGTTCCCTAATTGGTTCCCTAATTGGTTCCCTAATTGGTTCCCTAAATGGTTCCCTAATTGGTACCCTAATAGGTTCCCTAATTGGTTCCCTAATTGGTTCCCTAATAGGTTCCCTAATTGGTTCCCTAATTGGTTCCCTAACTGGTTCCCTAATAGGTTCCCTAATTGGTTCCCTAATTGGTTCCCTAATTGGTTCCCTAATTGGTTCCCTAACGGGTTCCCTAATAGGTTCCCTAATTGGTTCCCTAACTGGTTCCCTAATAGGTTCCCTAATTGGTTCCCTAATTGGTTCCCTAATTGGTTCCCTAATTGGTTCCCTAATAGGTTCCCTAATTGGTTCCCTAATAGGTTCCCTAATTGGTTCCCTAATTGGTTCCCTAATAGGTTCGCTAATTGGTTCCCTAATTGGTTCCCTAATTGGTTCCCTAATTGGTTCCCTAATTGGTTCCCTAATTGGTTCCCTAATTGGTTCCCTAACTGGTTCCCTAATAGGGTCCCTAATCGGTTCCCTAATTGGTTCCCTAATTGGTTCCCTAATTGGTTGCCTAACTGGTTCCCTAATAGGTTCCCTAATAGGTTCCCTAATTGGTTCCCTAATTGGTTCCCTAATTGGTTCCCTAATTGGTTCCCTAATTGGTTCCCTAATTGGTTCCCTAATAGGTTCCCTAATTGGTTCCCTAATTGGTTCCCTAATTGGTTCCCTAATTGGTTCCCTAATTGGTTCCCTAATAGGTTCCCTAATTGGTTCCCTAATTGGTTCCCTAATTGGTTCCCTAATTGGTTCCCTAATTGGTTCCCTAATTGGTTCCCTAATTGGTTCCCTAATTGGTTCCCTAACTGGTTCCCTAATAGGTTCCCTAACTGGTTCCCTAATAGGTTCCCTAATTGGTTCCCTAACTGGTTCCCTAATATGTTCCCTAATAGGTTCCCTAATTGGTTCCCTAATAGGTTCCCTAATTGGTTCCCTAATTGGTTCCCTAATTGGTTCCCTAATAGGTTCCCTAATTGGTTCCCTAATAGGTTCCCTAATTGGTTCCCTAATTGGTTCCCTAACTGGTTCCCTAATAGGTTCCCTAATTGGTTCCCTAATTGGTTCCCTAATTGGTTCCCTAATTGGTTCCCTAATTGGTTCCCTAATTGGTTCCCTAATTGGTTCCCTAATTGGTTCCCTAATTGGTTCCCTAATTGGTTCCCTAATTGGTTCCCTAATAGGTTCCCTAATTGATTCCCTAATTGGTTCCCTAATAGGTTCCCTATTTGGTGCCCTAATAGGTTCCCTAATAGGTTCCCTAATTGGTTCCCTATTAGGTTCCCTAATTGGTTCCCTAATAGGTTCCCTAATAGGTTCCCTAATTAGTTCCCTAATTGGTTCCCTAATAGGTTCCCTAATTGGTTCCCTAATTGGTTCCCTAATAGGTTCCCTAATTGGTTCCCTAATTGGTTCCCTAATTGGTTCCCTAATTGGTTCCCTAATTGGTTCCCTAATTGGTTCCCTAATTGGTTCCCTAATTGGTTCCCTAATAGGTTCCCTATTTGGTGCCCTAATAGGTTCCCTAATAGGTTCCCTAATAGGTTCCCTAATTGGTTCCCTATTAGGTTCCCTAATTGCTTCCCTAATAGGTTCCCTAATTGGTTCCGTAATAGGTTCCCTAACTGGTTCCCTAATTGGTTCCCTAATTGGTTCCCTAATAGGTTCCCTAATTGGTTCCCTAATAGGTTCCCTAATTGGTTCCCTAATAGGTTCCCCAATTGGTTCCCTAATAGGTTCCCTAATTGGTTCCCTAATTGGTTCCCTAGTTGGTTCCCTAATTGGTTCCCTAATAGGTTCCCTAATTGGTTCCCTAATTGGTTCCCCAATTGGTTCCCTAATAGGTTCCCTAATTGGTTCCCTAATTGGTTCCCTAATTGGTTCCCTAATAGGTTCCCTAATTGGTTCCCTAATTGGTTCCCTAATTGGTTCCCTAATTGGTTCCCTAATAGGTTCCCTAATTGGTTCCCTAATTGGTTCCCCAATTGGTTCCCTAATTGGTTCCCTAATTGGTTCCCTAATTGGTTCCCTAATTGGTTCCCCAATTGGTTCCCCAATTGGTTCCCTAATAGGTTCCTTAATTGGTTCCCTAATTGGTTCCCTAATTGGTTCCCTAATAGGTTCCCTAATTGGTTCCCTAATTGGTTCCCTGATTGGTTCCCTAATTGGTTCCCTAATAGGTTCCCTAATTGGTTCCCTAATTGGTTCCCTAATTGGTTCCCTAATAGGTTCCCTAATTGGTTCCCTAATAGGTTCCCTAATTGGTTCCCTAATTGGTTCCCTAATTGATTCTCTAATTGGTGCCATAATAGGTTCCCTAATAGGTTCCCTAAATGCTTCCCGAATAGGCTCCCTAATTGGTTCCCTAATTGGTTCCCTAATTGATTCTCTAATTGGTGCCATAATAGGTTCCCTAATAGGTTCTCTAAATGGTTCCCTAATAGGTTCCCTAATAGGTTCCCTAATAGGTTCCCTAATAGGTTTACCTATTTGGTTCCCTAATTGGTTCCCTAATTGGTTCCCTAATAGGTTCCCTAATAGGTTCCCTAATTGGTTCCCTAATTGGTTCCCTAATTGGTACCCTAATAGGTTCCCTAATTGGTTCCCTAATAGGTTCCCTAATTGGTTTCCTAATTGGTTTCCTAATTGGTTACCTAATAAGTTCCCTAATGTGTTCCCTAATAGGTTCCCTAATTGGTTCCCTAATTGGTTCCCTAATTGGTTCCCTAATAGGTTCCCTAATTGGTTCCCTAATTGGTTCCCTAATTGGTTCCCTAATAGGTTCCCCAATTGGTTCCCCAATTGGTTCCCTAATAGGTTCCCTAATTGGTTCCCTAATTGGTTCCCTAATTGGTTCCCTAATAGGTTCCCTAATTGGTTCCCTAATTGGTTCCCTAATTGGTTCCCTAATTGGTTCCCTAATAGGTTCCCTAATTGGTTCCCTAATTGGTTCCCTAATTGGTTCCCTAATTGGTTCCCTAATAGGTTCCCTAATAGGTTCCCTAATTGGTTCCCTAATTGGTTCCCTAATTGATTCTCTAATTGGTGCCATAATAGGTTCCCTAATAGGTTCCCTAAATGGTTCCCGAATAGGTTCCCTAATTGGTTCCCTAATTGGTTCCCTAATTGATTCTCTAATTGGTGCCATAATAGGTTCCCTAATAGGTTCTCTAAATGGTTCCCTAATAGGTTCCCTAATAGGTTCCCTAATAGGTTCCCTAATAGGTTCCCTAATAGGTTTACCTATTTGGTTCCCTAATTGGTTCCCTAATTGGTTCCCTAATAGGTTCCCTAATTGGTTCCCTAATTGGTTCCCTAATTGGTTCCCTAATAGGTTCCCTAATTGGTTCCCTAATTGGTTCCCTAATTGGTTCCCTAATTGGTTCCCTAATAGGTTCCCTAATTGGTTCCCTAATTGGTTCCCCAATTGGTTCCCTAATTGGTTCCCTAATTGGTTCCCTAATTGGTTCCCTAATTGGTTCCCCAATTGGTTCCCCAATTGGTTCCCTAATAGGTTCCTTAATTGGTTCCCTAATTGGTTCCCTAATTGGTTCCCTAATAGGTTCCCTAATTGGTTCCCTAATTGGTTCCCTGATTGGTTCCCTAATTGGTTCCCTAATAGGTTCCCTAATTGGTTCCCTAATTGGTTCCCTAATTGGTTCCCTAATAGGTTCCCTAATTGGTTCCCTAATAGGTTCCCTAATTGGTTCCCTAATTGGTTCCCTAATTGATTCTCTAATTGGTGCCATAATAGGTTCCCTAATAGGTTCCCTAAATGCTTCCCGAATAGGCTCCCTAATTGGTTCCCTAATTGGTTCCCTAATTGATTCTCTAATTGGTGCCATAATAGGTTCCCTAATAGGTTCTCTAAATGGTTCCCTAATAGGTTCCCTAATAGGTTCCCTAATAGGTTCCCTAATAGGTTTACCTATTTGGTTCCCTAATTGGTTCCCTAATTGGTTCCCTAATAGGTTCCCTAATAGGTTCCCTAATTGGTTCCCTAATTGGTTCCCTAATTGGTACCCTAATAGGTTCCCTAATTGGTTCCCTAATAGGTTCCCTAATTGGTTTCCTAATTGGTTTCCTAATTGGTTACCTAATAAGTTCCCTAATGTGTTCCCTAATAGGTTCCCTAATTGGTTCCCTAATTGGTTCCCTAATTGGTTCCCTAATAGGTTCCCTAATTGGTTCCCTAATTGGTTCCCTAATTGGTTCCCTAATAGGTTCCCCAATTGGTTCCCCAATTGGTTCCCTAATAGGTTCCCTAATTGGTTCCCTAATTGGTTCCCTAATTGGTTCCCTAATAGGTTCCCTAATTGGTTCCCTAATTGGTTCCCTAATTGGTTCCCTAATTGGTTCCCTAATAGGTTCCCTAATTGGTTCCCTAATTGGTTCCCTAATTGGTTCCCTAATTGGTTCCCTAATAGGTTCCCTAATAGGTTCCCTAATTGGTTCCCTAATTGGTTCCCTAATTGATTCTCTAATTGGTGCCATAATAGGTTCCCTAATAGGTTCCCTAAATGGTTCCCGAATAGGTTCCCTAATTGGTTCCCTAATTGGTTCCCTAATTGATTCTCTAATTGGTGCCATAATAGGTTCCCTAATAGGTTCTCTAAATGGTTCCCTAATAGGTTCCCTAATAGGTTCCCTAATAGGTTCCCTAATAGGTTCCCTAATAGGTTTACCTATTTGGTTCCCTAATTGGTTCCCTAATTGGTTCCCTAATAGGTTCCCTAATAGGTTCCCTAATTGGTTCCCTAATTGGTTCCCTAATTGGTTCCCTAATAGGTTCCCTAATTGGTTCCCTAATAGGTTCCCTAATTGGTTTCCTAATTGGTTTCCTAATTGGTTCCCTAATAGGTTGCCTAATGTGTTCCCTAATAGGTTCCCTAATTGGTTCCCTAATTGGTTCCCTAATTGGTTCCCTAATAGGTTCCCTAATTGGTTCCCTAATTGGTTCCCTAATTGGTTCCCTAATAGGTTCCCTAATTGGTTCCCTAATTGGTTCCCTAATTGGTTCCCTAATTGGTTCCCTAATTGGTTCCCTAATAGGTTCCCTAATTGGTTCCCTAATAGGTTCCCTAATTGGTTCCCTAATTGGTTCCCTAATTGGTTCCCTAATAGGTTCCCTAATTGGTTACCTAATTGGTTCCCTAATTGGTTCCCTAATTGGTTCCCTAATAGGGTCCCTAATAGGTTCCCTAATAGGTTCCCTAATTGGTTCCCTAATTGGTTCCCTAATTGGTTCCCTAATTGGTTCCCTAATATGTTCCCTAATTGGTTCCCTAATTGGTTCCCTAATTGGTTCCCTAATTGGCTCCCTAATAGGTTCCCTAATGTGTTCCCTAATAGGTTCCCTAATTGGTTCCCTAATTGGTTCCCTAATTGGTTCCCTAATAGGTTCCCTAATGTGTTCCCTAATAGGTTCCCTAATTGGTTCCCTAATTGGTTCCCTAATTGGTTCCCTAATAGGTTCCCTAATTGGTTCCCTAATTGGTTCCCTAATTGGTTCCCTAATAGGTTCCCTAATAGGTTCCCTAATTGGTTCCCTAATTGGTTCCCTAATTGGTTCCCTAATTGGTTCCCTAAGTGGTTCCCTAAGTGGTTCCCTAATGTGTTCCCTAATAGGTTCCCTAATTGGTTCCCTATTTGGTTCCCTAATTGGTTCCCTAATAGGTTCCCTAATTGGTTCCCTAATAGGTTCCCTAATTGGTTCCCTAATAGGTTCCCTAATTGGTTCCCTAATTGGTTCCCTAATTGGTTCCCTAATTGGTTCCCTAATAGTTTCCCTAATAGGTGTTTCCCTAATTGGTTCCCTAATTGGTTCCCTAATTGGTTCCCTAATTGGTTCCCTAATTGGTTCCCTAATAGGTTCCCTAATTGGTTCCCTAATTGGTTCCCTAATTGGTTCCCTAATTGGTTCCCTAATAGGTTCCCTAATTGGTTACCTAATTGGTTCCCTAATTGGTTCCCTAATTGGTTCCCTAATTGGTTCCCTAATTGGTTCCCTAATTGGTTCCCTAATTGGTTCCCTAATTGGTTCCCTAATTTGTTCCCTAATTGGTCCCCTAATTGGTTCCCTAATTGGTTCCATAATTGGTTCCCTAATAGGTTCCCTAATAGGTTCCCTAATAGGTTCCCTAATTGGTTCCCTAATTGGTTCCCTAATAGGTTCCCTAATGTGTTCCCTAACAGGTTCCCTAATTGGTTCCCTAATAGGTTCCCTAATTGGTTCCCTAATAGGTTCCCTAATGTGTTCCCTAATAGGTTCCCTAATTGGTTCCCTAATTGGTTCCCTAATTGGTTCCCTAATAGGTTCCCTAATTGGTTCCCTAATTGGTTCCCTAATTGGTTCCCTAATAGGTTCCCTAATTGGTTCCCTAATTGGTTCCCTAATTGGTTCCCTAATTGGTTCCCTAATTGGTTCCCTATTAGGTTCCCTAATAGGTTCCCTAATGTGTTCCCTAATAGGTTCCCTAATTGGTTCCCTAATTGGTTCCCTAATTGGTTCCCTAATAGGTTCCCTAATTGGTTCCCTAATTGGTTCCCTAGTTGGTTCCCTAATAGGTTCCCTAATTGGTTCCCTAATTGGTTCCCTAATTGGTTCCCTAATTGGTTCCCTAATTGGTTCCCTAATTGGTTCCCTAATAGGTTCCCTAATTGGTTCCCTAATTGGTTCCCTAATTGGTTCCCTATTAGGTTCCCTAATAGGTTCCCTAATGTGTTCCCTAATAGGTTCCCTAATTGGTTCCCTAATTGGTTCCCTAATTGGTTCCCTAATTGGTTCCCTAATTGGTTCCCTAATTGGTTCCCTAATTGGTTCCCTAATAGGTTCCCTAATAGGTTCCCTAATTGGTTCCCTAATTGGTTCCCTAATTGGTTCCCTAATAGGTTCCCTAATTGGTTCCCTAATAGGTTCCCTAATAGGTTCCCTAATAGGTTCCCTAATAGGTTCCCTAATTGGTTCCCTAATTGGTTCCCTAATTGGTTCCCTAATTGGTTCCCTAATATGTTCCCTAATTGGTTCCCTAATTGGTTCCCTAATTGGTTCCCTAATTGGTTCCCTAATAGGTTCCCTAATGTGTTCCCTAATAGGTTCCCTAATTGGTTCCCTAATTGGTTCCCTAATTGGTTCCCTAATAGGTTCCCTAATGTGTTCCCTAATAGGTTCCCTAATTGGTTCCCTAATTGGTTCCCTAATTGGTTCCCTAATAGGTTCCCTGATTGGTTCCCTAATTGGTTCCCTAATTGGTTCCCTAATAGGTTCCCTAATAGGTTCCCTAATTGGTTCCCTAATTGGTTCCCTAATTGGTTCCCTAATTGGTTCCCTAAGTGGTTCCCTAATAGGTTCCCTAATGTGTTCCCTAATAGGTTCCCTAATTGGGTCCCTATTTGGTTCCCTAATTGGTTCCCTAATAGGTTCCCTAATTGGTTCCCTAATAGGTTCCCTAATTGGTTCCCTAATAGGTTCCCTAATTGGTTCCCTAATTGGTTCCCTAATTGGTTCCCTAATTGGTTCCCTAATAGGTTCCCTAATAGGTTCCCTAATAGGTTCCCTAATTGGTTCCCTAATTGGTTCCCTAATTGGTTCCCTAATTGGTTCCCTAATTGGTTCCCTAATTGGTTCCCTAATAGGTTCCCTAATTGGTTCCCTAATTGGTTCCCTAATTGGTTCCCTAATTGGTTCCCTAATAGGTTCCCTAATTGGTTACCTAATTGGTTCCCTAATTGGTTCCCTAATTGGTTCCCTAATTGGTTCCCTAATTGGTTCCCTAATTGGTTCCCTAATTGGTTCCCTAATTGGTTCCCTAATTTGTTCCCTAATTGGTCCCCTAATTGGTTCCCTAATTGGTTCCATAATTGGTTCCCTAATAGGTTCCCTAATAGGTTCCCTAATAGGTTCCCTAATTGGTTCCCTAATTGGTTCCCTAATAGGTTCCCTAATGTGTTCCCTAATAGGTTCCCTAATTGGTTCCCTAATAGGTTCCCTAATTGGTTCCCTAATAGGTTCCCTAATGTGTTCCCTAATAGGTTCCCTAATTGGTTCCCTAATTGGTTCCCTAATTGGTTCCCTAATAGGTTCCCTAATTGGTTCCCTAATTGGTTCCCTAATTGGTTCCCTAATCGGTTCCCTAATTGGTTCCCTAATTGGTTCCCTAATTGGTTCCCTAATTGGTTCCCTAATTGGTTCCCTATTAGGTTCCCTAATAGGTTCCCTAATGTGTTCCCTAATAGGTTCCCTAATTGGTTCCCTAATTGGTTCCCTAATTGGTTCCCTAATAGGTTCCCTAATTGGTTCCCTAATTGGTTCCCTAATTGGTTCCCTAATAGGTTCCCTAATTGGTTCCCTAATTGGTTCCCTAATTGGTTCCCTAATTGGTTCCCTAATTGGTTCCCTAATTGGTTCCCTAATAGGTTCCCTAATTGGTTCCCTAATTGGTTCCCTAATTGGTTCCCTATTAGGTTCCCTAATAGGTTCCCTAATTGGTTCCCTAATTGGTTCCCTAATTGGTTCCCTAATTGGTTCCCTAATTGGTTCCCTAATAGGTTCCCTAATTGGTTCCCTAATTGGTTCCCTAATTGGTTCCCTATTAGGTTCCCTAATAGGTTCCCTAATGTGTTCCCTAATAGGTTCCCTAATTGGTTCCCTAATTGGTTCCCTAATTGGTTCCCTAATTGGTTCCCTAATTGGTTCCCTAATTGGTTCCCTAATAGGTTCCCTAATAGGTTCCCTAATTGGTTCCCTAATTGGTTCCCTAATTGGTTCCCTAATAGGTTCCCTAATTGGTTCCCTAATAGGTTCCCTAATAGGTTCCCTAATAGGTTCCCTAATAGGTTCCCTAATTGGTTCCCTAATTGGTTCCCTAATTGGTTCCCTAATTGGTTCCCTAATATGTTCCCTAATTGGTTCCCTAATTGGTTCCCTAATTGGTTCCCTAATTGGTTCCCTAATAGGTTCCCTAATGTGTTCCCTAATAGGTTCCCTAATTGGTTCCCTAATTGGTTCCCTAATTGGTTCCCTAATAGGTTCCCTAATGTGTTCCCTAATAGGTTCCCTAATTGGTTCCCTAATTGGTTCCCTAATTGGTTCCCTAATAGGTTCCCTAATTGGTTCCCTAATTGGTTCCCTAATTGGTTCCCTAATAGGTTCCCTAATAGGTTCCCTAATTGGTTCCCTAATTGGTTCCCTAATTGGTTCCCTAATTGGTTCCCTAAGTGGTTCCCTAATAGGTTCCCTAATGTGTTCCCTAATAGGTTCCCTAATTGGTTCCCTAATTGGTTCCCTAATAGGTTCCCTAATTGGTTCCCTAATTGGTTCCCTAATTGGTTCCCTATTAGGTTCCCTAATAGGTTCCCTAATGTGTTCCCTAATAGGTTCCCTAATTGGTTCCCTAATTGGTTCCCTAATTGGTTCCCTAATTGGTTCCCTAATTGGTTCCCTAATTGGTTCCCTAATTGGTTCCCTAATAGGTTCCCTAATAGGTTCCCTAATTGGTTCCCTAATTGGTTCCCTAATTGGTTCCCTAATAGGTTCCCTAATTGGTTCCCTAATAGGTTCCCTAATAGGTTCCCTAATAGGTTCCCTAATAGGTTCCCTAATTGGTTCCCTAATTGGTTCCCTAATTGGTTCCCTAATTGGTTCCCTAATATGTTCCCTAATTGGTTCCCTAATTGGTTCCCTAATTGGTTCCCTAATTGGTTCCCTAATAGGTTCCCTAATGTGTTCCCTAATAGGTTCCCTAATTGGTTCCCTAATTGGTTCCCTAATTGGTTCCCTAATAGGTTCCCTAATGTGTTCCCTAATAGGTTCCCTAATTGGTTCCCTAATTGGTTCCCTAATTGGTTCCCTAATAGGTTCCCTGATTGGTTCCCTAATTGGTTCCCTAATTGGTTCCCTAATAGGTTCCCTAATAGGTTCCCTAATTGGTTCCCTAATTGGTTCCCTAATTGGTTCCCTAATTGGTTCCCTAAGTGGTTCCCTAATAGGTTCCCTAATGTGTTCCCTAATAGGTTCCCTAATTGGGTCCCTATTTGGTTCCCTAATTGGTTCCCTAATAGGTTCCCTAATTGGTTCCCTAATAGGTTCCCTAATTGGTTCCCTAATAGGTTCCCTAATTGGTTCCCTAATTGGTTCCCTAATTGGTTCCCTAATTGGTTCCCTAATAGGTTCCCTAATAGGTTCCCTAATAGGTTCCCTAATAGGTTCCCTAATTGGTTCCCTAATTGGTTCCCTAATTGGTTCCCTAATTGGTTCCCTAATTGGTTCCCTAATAGGTTCCCTAATTGGTTCCCTAATTGGTTCCCTAATTGGTTCCCTAATTGGTTCCCTAATAGGTTCCCTAATTGGTTACCTAATTGGTTCCCTAATTGGTTCCCTAATTGGTTCCCTAATTGGTTCCCTAATTGGTTCCCTAATTGGTTCCCTAATTGGTTCCCTAATTGGTTCCCTAATTTGTTCCCTAATTGGTCCCCTAATTGGTTCCCTAATTGGTTCCATAATTGGTTCCCTAATAGGTTCCCTAATAGGTTCCCTAATAGGTTCCCTAATTGGTTCCCTAATTGGTTCCCTAATAGGTTCCCTAATGTGTTCCCTAATAGGTTCCCTAATTGGTTCCCTAATAGGTTCCCTAATTGGTTCCCTAATAGGTTCCCTAATGTGTTCCCTAATAGGTTCCCTAATTGGTTCCCTAATTGGTTCCCTAATTGGTTCCCTAATAGGTTCCCTAATTGGTTCCCTAATTGGTTCCCTAATTGGTTCCCTAATCGGTTCCCTAATTGGTTCCCTAATTGGTTCCCTAATTGGTTCCCTAATTGGTTCCCTAATTGGTTCCCTATTAGGTTCCCTAATAGGTTCCCTAATGTGTTCCCTAATAGGTTCCCTAATTGGTTCCCTAATTGGTTCCCTAATTGGTTCCCTAATAGGTTCCCTAATTGGTTCCCTAATTGGTTCCCTAATTGGTTCCCTAATAGGTTCCCTAATTGGTTCCCTAATTGGTTCCCTAATTGGTTCCCTAATTGGTTCCCTAATTGGTTCCCTAATTGGTTCCCTAATAGGTTCCCTAATTGGTTCCCTAATTGGTTCCCTAATTGGTTCCCTATTAGGTTCCCTAATAGGTTCCCTAATTGGTTCCCTAATTGGTTCCCTAATTGGTTCCCTAATTGGTTCCCTAATTGGTTCCCTAATAGGTTCCCTAATTGGTTCCCTAATTGGTTCCCTAATTGGTTCCCTATTAGGTTCCCTAATAGGTTCCCTAATGTGTTCCCTAATAGGTTCCCTAATTGGTTCCCTAATTGGTTCCCTAATTGGTTCCCTAATTGGTTCCCTAATTGGTTCCCTAATTGGTTCCCTAATAGGTTCCCTAATAGGTTCCCTAATTGGTTCCCTAATTGGTTCCCTAATTGGTTCCCTAATAGGTTCCCTAATTGGTTCCCTAATAGGTTCCCTAATAGGTTCCCTAATAGGTTCCCTAATAGGTTCCCTAATTGGTTCCCTAATTGGTTCCCTAATTGGTTCCCTAATTGGTTCCCTAATATGTTCCCTAATTGGTTCCCTAATTGGTTCCCTAATTGGTTCCCTAATTGGTTCCCTAATAGGTTCCCTAATGTGTTCCCTAATAGGTTCCCTAATTGGTTCCCTAATTGGTTCCCTAATTGGTTCCCTAATAGGTTCCCTAATGTGTTCCCTAATAGGTTCCCTAATTGGTTCCCTAATTGGTTCCCTAATTGGTTCCCTAATAGGTTCCCTAATTGGTTCCCTAATTGGTTCCCTAATTGGTTCCCTAATAGGTTCCCTAATAGGTTCCCTAATTGGTTCCCTAATTGGTTCCCTAATTGGTTCCCTAATTGGTTCCCTAAGTGGTTCCCTAATAGGTTCCCTAATGTGTTCCCTAATAGGTTCCCTAATTGGGTCCCTATTTGGTTCCCTAATTGGTTCCCTAATAGGTTCCCTAATTGGTTCCCTAATAGGTTCCCTAATTGGTTCCCTAATAGGTTCCCTAATTGGTTCCCTAATTGGTTCCCTAATTGGTTCCCTAATTGGTTCCCTAATAGGTTCCCTAATAGGTTCCCTAATAGGTTCCCTAATTGGTTCCCTAATTGGTTCCCTAATTGGTTCCCTAATTGGTTCCCTAATTGGTTCCCTAATTGGTTCCCTAATAGGTTCCCTAATTGGTTCCCTAATTGGTTCCCTAATTGGTTCCCTAATTGGTTCCCTAATAGGTTCCCTAATTGGTTACCTAATTGGTTCCCTAATTGGTTCCCTAATTGGTTCCCTAATTGGTTCCCTAATTGGTTCCCTAATTGGTTCCCTAATTGGTTCCCTAATTGGTTCCCTAATTTGTTCCCTAATTGGTCCCCTAATTGGTTCCCTAATTGGTTCCATAATTGGTTCCCTAATAGGTTCCCTAATAGGTTCCCTAATAGGTTCCCTAATTGGTTCCCTAATTGGTTCCCTAATAGGTTCCCTAATGTGTTCCCTAATAGGTTCCCTAATTGGTTCCCTAATAGGTTCCCTAATTGGTTCCCTAATAGGTTCCCTAATGTGTTCCCTAATAGGTTCCCTAATTGGTTCCCTAATTGGTTCCCTAATTGGTTCCCTAATAGGTTCCCTAATTGGTTCCCTAATTGGTTCCCTAATTGGTTCCCTAATCGGTTCCCTAATTGGTTCCCTAATTGGTTCCCTAATTGGTTCCCTAATTGGTTCCCTAATTGGTTCCCTATTAGGTTCCCTAATAGGTTCCCTAATGTGTTCCCTAATAGGTTCCCTAATTGGTTCCCTAATTGGTTCCCTAATTGGTTCCCTAATAGGTTCCCTAATTGGTTCCCTAATTGGTTCCCTAATTGGTTCCCTAATAGGTTCCCTAATTGGTTCCCTAATTGGTTCCCTAATTGGTTCCCTAATTGGTTCCCTAATTGGTTCCCTAATTGGTTCCCTAATAGGTTCCCTAATTGGTTCCCTAATTGGTTCCCTAATTGGTTCCCTATTAGGTTCCCTAATAGGTTCCCTAATGTGTTCCCTAATAGGTTCCCTAATTGGTTCCCTAATTGGTTCCCTAATTGGTTCCCTAATTGGTTCCCTAATTGGTTCCCTAATAGGTTCCCTAATAGGTTCCCTAATTGGTTCCCTAATTGGTTCCCTAATTGGTTCCCTAATTGGTTCCCTAATTGGTTCCCTAATTGGTTCCCTAATAGGTTCCCTAATTGGTTCCCTAATTGGTTCCCTAATTGGTTCCCTAATTGGTTCCCTAATTGGTTACCTAATTGGTTCCCTAATAGGTTCCCTAATTGGTTCCCTAATTGGTTCCCTAATTGGTTCCCTAATATGTTCCCTAATTGGTTCCCTAATTGGTTCCCTAATTGGTTCCCTAATTTGTTCCCTAATTGGTCCCCTAATTGGTTCCCTAATTGGTTCCATAATTGGTTCCCTAATAGGTTCCCTAATAGGTTCCCTAATAGGTTCCCTAATTGGTTCCCTAATTGGTTCCCTAATTGGTTCCCTAATTGGTTCCCGAATTGGTTCCCTAATTGGTTCCCTAATAGGTTCCCTAATAGGTTCCCTAATTGGTTCCCGGATTGGTTCCCTAATAGGTTCCCTAATAGGTTCCCTAATAGGTTCCCTAATAGGTTCCCTAATTGGTTCCCTAATTGGTTCCCTAATTGGTTCCCTAATAGATTCCCTAATTGGTTACCTAATTGGTTCCCTAATAGGTTCCCTAATTGGATCCCTAATTGGTTCCCTAATTGGTTCCCTAATATGTTCCCTAATTGGTTCCCTAATTGGTTCCCTAATTGGTTCCCTAATTGGTTCCCTAATTGGTCCCCTAATTGGTTCCCTAATTGGTTCCCTAATTGGTTCCCTAATAGGTTCCCTAATAGGTTCCCTAATAGGTTCCCTAATTGGTTCCCTAATTGGTTCCCTAATTGGTTCCCTAATTGGTTCCCTAATAGGTTCCCTAATTGGTTCCCGAATTGGTTCCCTAATTGGTTCCCTAATAGGTTCCCTAATAGGTTCCCTAATAGGTTCCCTGATTGGTTCCCTAATTGGTTCCCTAATTGGTTCCCTGATTGGTTCCCTAATTGGTTCCCTAATATGTTCCCTAATTGGTTCCCTAATTGGTTCCCTAATTGGTTCCCTAATTGGTTCCCTAATAGGTTCCCTAATGTGTTCCCTAATAGGTTCCCTAATTGGTTCCCTAATTGGTTCCCTAATTGGTTCCCTAATAGGTTCCCTAATGTGTTCCCTAATAGGTTCCCTAATTGGTTCCCTAATTGGTTCCCTAATTGGTTCCCTAATTGGTTCCCTAATTGGTGCCCTAATTGGTTACCTAATTGGTTCCCTAATAGGTTCCCTAATTGGTTCCCTAATTGGTTCCCTAATTGGTTCCCTAATATGTTCCCTAATTGGTTCCCTAATTGGTTCCCTAATTGGTTCCCTAATTTGTTCCCTAATTGGTCCCCTAATTGGTTCCCTAATTGGTTCCATAATTGGTTCCCTAATAGGTTCCCTAATAGGTTCCCTAATAGGTTCCCTAATTGGTTCCCTAATTGGTTCCCTAATTGGTTCCCTAATTGGTTCCCGAATTGGTTCCCTAATTGGTTCCCTAATAGGTTCCCTAATAGGTTCCCTAATTGGTTCCCGGATTGGTTCCCTAATAGGTTCCCTAATAGGTTCCCTAATAGGTTCCCTAATAGGTTCCCTAATTGGTTCCCTAATTGGTTCCCTAATTGGTTCCCTAATAGATTCCCTAATTGGTTACCTAATTGGTTCCCTAATAGGTTCCCTAATTGGATCCCTAATTGGTTCCCTAATTGGTTCCCTAATATGTTCCCTAATTGGTTCCCTAATTGGTTCCCTAATTGGTTCCCTAATTGGTTCCCTAATTGGTCCCCTAATTGGTTCCCTAATTGGTTCCCTAATTGGTTCCCTAATAGGTTCCCTAATAGGTTCCCTAATAGGTTCCCTAATTGGTTCCCTAATTGGTTCCCTAATTGGTTCCCTAATTGGTTCCCTAATAGGTTCCCTAATTGGTTCCCGAATTGGTTCCCTAATTGGTTCCCTAATAGGTTCCCTAATAGGTTCCCTAATAGGTTCCCTGATTGGTTCCCTAATTGGTTCCCTAATTGGTTCCCTGATTGGTTCCCTAATTGGTTCCCTAATATGTTCCCTAATTGGTTCCCTAATTGGTTCCCTAATTGGTTCCCTAATTGGTTCCCTAATAGGTTCCCTAATGTGTTCCCTAATAGGTTCCGTAATTGGTTCCCTAATTGGTTCCCTAATTGGTTCCCTAATAGGTTCCCTAATGTGTTCCCTAATAGGTTCCCTAATTGGTTCCCTAATTGGTTCCCTAATTGGTTCCCTAATAGGTTCCCTAATTGGTGCCCTAATTGGTTCCCTAATTGGTTCCCTAATAGGTTCCCTAATTGGTTCCCTAATTGGTTCCCTAATTGGTTCCCTAATAGGTTCCCTAATTGGTTCCCTAAGTGGTTCCCTAATAGGTTCCCTAATGTGTTCCCTAATAGGTTCCCTAATTGGGTCCCTAATTGGTTCCCTAATTGGTTCCCTAATTGGTTCCCTAATTGGTTCCCTAATTGGTTCCCTAATTGGTTCCCTAATAGGTTCCCTAACTGGTTCCCTAATTGGTTCCCTAATTGGTTCCCTAATTGGTTCCCTAATTGGTTCCCTAATAGGTTCCCTAATAGGTTCCCTAATAGGTTCCCTAATTGGTTCCCTAATTGGTTCCCTAATTGGTTCCCTAATTGGTTCCCTAATTGGTTCCCTAATTGGTTCCCTAATAGGTTCCCTAATTGGTTCCCTAATTGGTTCCCTAATTGGTTCCCTAATAGGTTCCCTAATTGGTTACCTAATTGGTTCCCTAATAGGTTCCCTAATAGGTTCCCTAATTGGTTCCCTGATTGGTTCCCTAATATGTTCCCTAATTGGTTCCCTAATTGGTTCCCTAATTTGTTCCCTAATTGGTCCCCTAATTGGTTCCCTAATTGGTTCCATAATTGGTTCCCTAATAGGTTCCCTAATAGGTTCCCTAATAGGTTCCCTAATTGGCTCCCTAATTGGTTCCCTAATAGGTTCCCTAATGTGTTCCCTAATAGGTTCCCTAATTGGTTCCCTGATTGGTTCCCTAATTGGTTCCCTAATAGGTTCCCTAATGTGTTCCCTAATAGGTTCCCTAATTGGTTCCCTAATTGGTTCCCTAATTGGTTCCCTAATAGGATCCCTAATTGGTTCCCTAATTGGTTCCCTAATTGGTTCCCTAATAGGTTCCCTGATTGGTTCCCTAATTGGTTCCCTAATTGGTTCCCTAATTGGTTCCCTAATTGGTTCCCTAATTGGTTCCCTAATAGGTTCCCTAATGTGTTCCCTAATAGGTTCCCTAATTGGTTCCCTAATTGGTTCCCTAATTGGTTCCCTAATTGGTTCCCTAATTGGTTCCCTAATTGGTTCCCTAATTGGTTCCCTAATTGGTTCCCTAATAGGTTCCCTAATAGGTTCCCTAATTGGTTCCCTAATTGGTTCCCTAATTGGTTCCCTAATTGGTTCCCTAATTGGTTCCCTAATTGGTTCCCTAAAAGGTTCCCTAATTGGTTCCCTAATTGGTTCCCTAATTGGTTCCCTAATAGGTTCCCTAATTGGTTACCTAATTGGTTCCCTAATAGGTTCCCTAATAGGTTCCCTAATTGGTTCCCTAATTGGTTCCCTAATATGTTCCCTAATTGGTTCCCTAATTGGTTCCCTAATTGGTTCCCTAATTGGTTCCCTAATTGGTTCCCTAATTGGTTCCCTAATTGGTTCCATAATTGGTTCCCTAATAGGTTCCCTAATAGGTTCCCTAATAGGTTCCCTAATTGGTTCCCTAATTGGTTCCCTAATTGGTTCCCTAATTGGTTCCCTAATTGGTTCCCGAATTGGTTCCCTAATTGGTTCCCTAATAGGTTCCCTAATAGGTTCCCTAATTGGTTCCCGGATTGGTTCCCTAGTAGGTTCCCTAATAGGTTCCCTAATAGGTTCCCTAATAGGTTCCCTAATTGGTTCCCTAATTGGTTCCCTAATTGGTTCCCTAATAGATTCCCTAATTGGTTACCTAATTGGTTCCCTAATAGGTTCCCTAATTGGATCCCTAATTGGTTCCCTAATTGGTTCCCTAATATGTTCCCTAATTGGTTCCCTAATTGGTTCCCTAATTGGTTCCCTAATTGGTTCCCTAATTGGTCCCCTAATTGGTTCCCTAATTGGTTCCCTAATTGGTTCCCTAATAGGTTCCCTAATAGGTTCCCTAATAGGTTCCCTAATTGGTTCCCTAATTGGTTCCCTAATTGGTTCCCTAATTGGTTCCCTAATAGGTTCCCTAATTGGTTCCCGAATTGGTTCCCTAATTGGTTCCCTAATAGGTTCCCTAATAGGTTCCCTAATAGGTTCCCTGATTGGTTCCCTAATTGGTTCCCTAATTGGTTCCCTAATTGGTTCCCTAATTGGTTCCCTAATTGGTTCCCTAATAGGTTCCCTAATTGGTTCCCTAATATGTTCCCTAATTGGTTCCCTAATAGTTTCCCTAATAGGTTCCCTAATTGGTTCCCTAATTGGTTCCCTAATTGATTCTCTAATTGGTGCCATAATAGGTTCCCTAATGGGGTCCCTAAATGGTTCCCTAATAGGTTCCCTAATTGGTTCCCTAATTGGTTCCCTAATTGATTCTCTAATTGGTGCCATAATAGGTTCCCTAATAGGTTCTCTAAATGGTTCCCTAATAGGTTCCCTAATAGGTTCCCTAATAGGTTCCCTAATAGGTTCCCTAATAGGTTCCCTATTTGGTTCCCTAATTGGTTCCCTAATAGGTTCCCTAATTGGTTCCCTAATTGGTTCCCTAATTGGTTCCCCAATTGGTTCCCTCATTGGTTCCCTAATAGGTTCCCAAACTGGTTCCCTAATAGGTTCCCTAATTGGTTCCCTAATTGGTTCCCTAATTGGTTCCCTAATTGGTTCCCTAATTGGTTCCCTAATTGGTTCCCTAATTGGTTCCCTAATTGGTTCCCTAATAGGTTCCCCAATTGGTTCCCTCATTGGTTCCCTAATAGGTTCCCTAATTGGTTCCCTGATAGGTTCCCTAATTGGTTCCCTAATTGGTTCCCTAATTGGTTCCCTAATTGGTTCCCTAATTGGTTCCCTAATTGGTTCCCTAATTGGTTCCCTAATTGGTTCCCTAATAGGTTCCCTAATAGGTTCCCTAATAGGTTCCCTAATTGGTTCCCTAATTGGTTCCCTAATTGGTTCCCTAATAGGTTCCCTAATTGGTTCCCTAATTGGTTCCCTAATTGGTTCCCTAATAGGTTCCCTAATAGGTTCCCTAATAGGTTCCCTAATTGGTTCCCTAATTGGTTCCCTAATTGGTTCCCTAATAGGTTCCCTAATTGGTTCCCTAATTGGTTCCCTAATTGGTTCCCCAATTGGTTCCCTCATTGGTTCCCTAATAGGTTCCCTAATTGGTTCCCTAATAGGTTCCCTAATTGGTTCCCTAATTGGTTCCCTAATTGGTTCCCTAATTGGTTCCCTAATTGGTTCCCTAATTGGTTCCCTAATTGGTTCCCTAATAGGTTCCCTAATTGGTTCCCTAATTGGTTCCCTAATAGGTTCCCTAATTGGTTCCCTAATTGGTTCCCTAATAGGTTCCCTAATAGGTTCCCTAATAGGTTCCCTAATTGGTTCCCTAATTGGTTCCCTAATTGGTTCCCTAATTGGTTCCCTAATTGGTTCCCTAATTGGTTCCCTAATTGGTTCCCTAATTGGTTCCCTAATTGGTTCCCTAATAGGTTCCCTAATTGGTTCCCTAATTGGTTCCCTAATAGGTTCCCGAATTGGTTACCTAATTGGCTCCCTAATTGGTTCCCTAATTGGTTCCCTAATAGGTTCCCTAGTAGGTTCCCTAATATGTTCCCTAATTGGTTCCCTAATTGGTTCCCTAATTGGTTCCCTAATTGGTCCCCTAATTGGTTCCCTAATTGGTTCCCTAATTGGTTCCCTAATAGGTTCCGTAATAGGTTCCCTAATTGGTTCCCTAATTGGTTCCCTAATAGGATCCCTAATAGGTTCCCTAATAGGTTCCCTAATAGGTTCCCTAATTGGTTCCCTAATAGGTTCCCTAATAGGTTCCCTAATTGGTTCCCTAATTGGTTCCCTAATTGGTTCCCTAATAGGTTCCCTAATAGGTTCCCTAATTGGTTCCCTAATTGGTTCCCTAATTGATTCTCTAATTGGTGCCATTTTAGGTTCCCTAATAGGTTCCTTAAATGGTTCCCTAATAGGTTCCCTAATTGGTTCCCTAATTGGTTCCCTAATTGGTTCCCTAATAGGTTCCCTAATTGGTTACCTAATTGGTTCCCTAATAGGTTCCCTAATTGGTTCCCTAATTGGTTCCCTAATTGGTTCCCTAATATGTTCCCTAATTGGTTCCCTAATTGGTTCCCTAATTGGTCCCCTAATTGGTTCCCTAATTGGTCCCCTAATTGGTTCCCTAATAGGTTCCCTAATAGGTTCCCTAATTGGTTCCCTAATTGGTTCCCTAATTGGTTCCCTAATTGGTTCCCTGATTGGTTCCCTAATTGGTTCCCTAATTGGTTCCCTAATTGGTTCCCTAATTGGTCCCCTAATTGGTTCCCTAATTGGTTCCCTAATTGGTTCCCTAATAGGTTCCCTAATAGGTTCCCTAAAAGGTTCCCCAATAGGTTCCCTAATAGGTTCCCTAATTGGTTCCCTAATTGGTTCCCTAATAGGTTCCCTAATTGGTTCCCGAATTGGTTCCCTAATTGGTTCCCTAATAGGTTCCCTAATTGGTTCCCTAATAGGTTCCCTGATTGGTTCCCTAATTGGTTCCCTAATAGGGTCCCTAATTGGTTCCCTAATTGGTTCCCTAATTGGTTCCCTAATTGGTTCCCTAATAGGTTCCCTAATTGGTTCCCTAATAGTTTCCCTAATAGGTTCCCTAATTGGTTCCCTAATTGGTTCCCTAATTGATTCTCTAATTGGTGCCATAATAGGTTCCCTAATAGGTTCCCTAAATGGTTCCCTAATAGGTTCCCTAATTGGTTCCCTAATTGGTTCCCTAATTGATTCTCTAATTGGTGGCATAATAGGTTCCCTAATAGGTTCTGTAAATGGTTCCCTAATAGGTTCCCTAATAGGTTCCGTAATAGGTTCCCTAATAGGTTCCTTATTTGGTTCCCTAATTGGTTCCCTAATAGGTTCCCTAATTGGTTCCCTAATTGGTTCCCTAATTGGTTCCCTAATAGGTTCCCTAATTGGTTCCCTAATTGGTTCCCTCATTGGTTCCCCAATTGGTTCCCTCATTGGTTACCTAATAGGTTCCCTAATTGGTTCCCTAATAGGTTCCCTAATTGGTTCCCCGATTGGTTCCCTAATTGGTTCCCTAATTGGTTCCCTAATTGGTTCTCTAATTGGTTCCCTAATTGGTTCCCTAATTGGTTCCCTAATAGGTTCCCTAATAGGTTCCCTAATAGGTTCCCTAATGGGGTCCCTAATTGGTTCCCTAATAGGTTCCCTAATTGGTTCCCTAATTGGTTCCCTAATTGGTTCCCTAATTGGTTCCCTAATTGATTCCCTAATTGGTTCCCTAATTGGTTCCCTAATTGGTTCCCTAATTGATTCCGTAATTGGTTCCCTAATTGGTTCCCTAATTGGTTCCCTAATTGGTTCCCTAATTGGTTCCCTAATAGGTTCCCTAATTGGTTCCCTAATTGGTTCCCTAATTGGTTCCCTAATAGGTTCCCTAATTGGTTACCTAATTGGTTCCCTAATAGGTTCCCTAATTGGTTCCCTAATTGGTTCCCTAATTGGTTCCCTAATATGTTCCCTAATTGGTTCCCTAATTGGTTCCCTAATTGGTTCCCTAATTGGTTCCCTAATTGGTTCCCTAATTGGTTCCCTAATTGGTCCCCTAATTGGTTCCCTTATTGGTCCCCTAATTGGTTCCCTTATTGGTTCCCTAATTGGTTCCCTAATAGGTTCCCTAATAGGTTCCCTAATTGGTTCCCTAATTGGTTCCCTAATTGGTTCCCTAATAGGTTCCCTAATAGGTTCCCTAATTGGTTCCCTAATTGGTTCCCTAATTGGTTCCCTAATTGGTTCCCTACTAGGTTCCCTAATTGGTTCCCTAATTGGTTCCCTAATTGGTTCCCTAATAGGTTCCCTAATTGGTTCCCTAATTGGTTCCCTAATTCCTCCCCTAATTGGTTCCCTAATTGGTTCCCTAATTGGTTCCCTAATAGGTTCCCTAATAGGTTCCCTAATTGGTTCCCTAATTGGTTCCCTAATTGGTTCCCTAATTGGTTCCCTAATTGGTTCCCTAATTGGTTCCCCAATTGGTTCCCTAATAGGTTCCCTCATTGGTTCCCTAATTGGTTCCCTAATAGGTTCCCTACTAGGTTCCCTAATTGGTTCCCTAATAGGTTCCCTAATAGGTTCCCTAATTGGTTCCCTAATAGGTTCCCTAATTGGTTCCCTAATAGGTTCCCTAATTGGTTCCCTTATAGGTTCCCTAATTGGTTCCCTAATTGGTTCCCTAATTGGTTCCCTAATAGGTTCCCTAATTGGTTCCCTAATTGGTTCCCTAATTGGTTCCCTAATAGGTTCCCTAATTGGTTCCCTATTGGTTCCCTAATTGGTTCCCTAACTGGTTCCCTAATTGGTTCCCTAATTGGTTCCCTAATTGGTTCCCTAATTGGTTCCCTAATAGGTTCCCTAATGGGTTCCCTAATTGGTTCCCTAATTGGTTCCCTAATTGGTTCCCTAATAGGTTCCCTAATTGGTTCCCTAATTGGTTCCCTAATTGGTTCCCTAATAGGTTCCCTAATAGGTTCCCTAATTGGTTCCCTAATTGGTTCCCTAATTGGTCCCCTAATTGGTTCCCTAACTGGTTCCCTAATTGGTTCCCTAATAGGTTCCCTAATAGGTTCCCTAATTGGTTCACTAATTGGTTCCCTAATTGGTTCCCTAATTGGTTCCCTAATTGGTTCCCTAATTGGTTCCCTAATAGGTTCCCTAATTGGTTCCCTAATTGGTTCCCTAATAGGTTCCCTAATTGGTTCCCTAATTGGTTCCCTAATAGGTTCCCTAATTGGTTCCCTAATTGGTTCCCTGATTGGTTCCCCAATTGGTTCCCTGATAGATTCCCTCATTGGGTCCCTAATTGGTTCCCTAATAGGTTCCCTAATAGGTTCCCTAATTGGTTCCCTAATAGGTTCCCTAATTGGTTCCCTAATAGGTTCCCTAATAGGTTCCCTAATTGGTTCCCTAATAGGTTCCCTAATTGGTTCCCTAATAGGTTCCCTAATTGGTTCCCTAATTGGTTCCCTAATTGGTTCCCTAATTGGTTCCCTAATTGGTTCCCTAATAGGTTCCCTAATAGGTTCCCTAATTGGTTCCCTAATTGGTTCCCTAATTGGTCCCCTAATTGGTTCCCTAACTGGTTCCCTAATTGGTTCCCTAATAGGTTCCCTAATAGGTTCCCTAATTGGTTCCCTATTAGTTTCCCTAATTGGTTCCCTAATTGGTTCCCTAATTGGTTCCCTAATTGGTTCCCTAATAGGTTCCCTAATTGGTTCCCTAATTGGTTCCCTAATAGGTTCCCTAATTGGTTCCCTAATTGGTTCCCTAATAGGTTCCCTAATAGGTTCCCCAATAGGTTCCCTAATTGGTTCCCTAATAGGTTCCCTAATTGGTTCCCTAATCGGTTCCCTAATAGGTTCCCTAATAGGTTCCCTAATTGGTTCCCTAATAGGTTCCCTAATTGGTTCCCTAATAGGTTCCCTAATTGGTTCCCTAATTGGTTCCCTAATTGGTTCCCTAATTGGTTCCCTAATTGGTTCCCTAATAGGTTCCCTAATTGGTTCCCTAATTGGTTCCCTAATAGGTTCCCTAATTGGTTCCCTAATAGGTTCCCTAATAGGTTCCCCAATTGGTTCCCTGAAAGATTCCCTCATTGGTTCCCTAATTGGTTCCCTAATTGGTTCCCTAATAGGTTCCCTAATTGGTTCCCTAATAGGTTCCCTAATTGGTTCCCTAATAGGTTCCCTAATAGGTTCCCTAATTGGTTCCCTAATAGGTTCCCTAATTGGTTCCCTAATAGGTTCCCTAATTGGTTCCCTAATTGGTTCCCTAATAGGTTCCCTAATTGGTTCCCTAATTGGTTCCCTAATAGGTTTCCTAATTGGTTCCCTAATAGGTTCCCTAATTGGTTCCCTAATAGGTTCCCTAATAGGTTCCCTAATTGGTTCCCTAATAGGTTCCCTAATAGGTTCCCTAATTGGTTCCCTAATAGGTTCCCTAATTGGTTCCCTAATAGGTTCCCTAATTGGTTCCCTAATTGGTTCCCTAATTGGTTCCCTGATTGGTTCCCTAATTGGTTCCCTAATAGGTTCCCTAATAGGTTCCCTAATTGGTTCCCTAATTGGTTCCCTAATTGGTCCCCTAATTGGTTCCCTAACTGGTTCCCTAATTGGTTCCCTAATAGGTTCCCTAATAGGTTCCCTAATTGGTTCCCTATTAGTTTCCCTAATTGGTTCCCTAATTGGTTCCCTAATTGGTTCCCTAATTGGTTCCCTAATAGGTTCGCTAATTGGTTCCCTAATTGGTTCCCTAATAGGTTCCCTAATTGGTTCCCTAATTGGTTCCCTAATAGGTTCCCTAATAGGTTCCCCAATAGGTTCCCTAATTGGTTCCCTAATAGGTTCCCTAACTGGTTCCCTAATTGGTTCCCTAATAGGTTCCCTAATTGGTTTCCTAATTGGTTCCCTAATTGGTTCCCTAATTGGTTCCCTAATTGGTTCCCTAATTGGTCCCCTAATTGGTTCCCTAACTGGTTCCCTAATTGGTTCCCTAATAGGTTCCCTAATAGGTTCCCTAATAGGTTCCCTAATTGGTTCCCTATTAGGTTCCCTAATTGGTTCCCTAATTGGTTCCCTAATTGGTTCCCTAATTGGTTCCCTAATAGGTTCCCTAATTGGTTCCCTAATTGGTTCCCTAATAGGTTCCCTAATTGGTTCCCTAATTGGTTCCCTAATAGGTTCCCTAATTGGTTCCCTAATTGGTTCCCTAATTGGTTCCCCAATTGGTTCCCTGAAAGATTCCCTCATTGGTTCCTTAATTGGTTCCCTAATAGGTTCCCTAATAGGTTCCCTAATTGGTTCCCTAATTGGTTCCCTAATAGGTTCCCTAATAGGTTCCCTAATTGGTTCCCTAATAGGTTCCCTAATTGGTTCCCTAATAGGTTCCCTAATTGGTTCCCTAATTGGTTCCCTAATTGGTTCCCTAATTGGTTCCCTAATAGGTTCCCTAATTGGTTCCCTAATAGGTTCCCTACTTGGTTCCCTAATTGGTTCCCTAATAGGTTCCCTAATTGGTTCCCTAATTGGTTCCCTAATTGGTTCCCTAATTGGTTCCCTGATTGGTTCCCTAATTGGTTCCCTAATTGGTTCCCTAATTGGTTCCCTACTAGGTTCCCTAATTGGTTCCCTAATTGGTTCCCTAATTGGTTCCCTGATTGGTTCCCTAATTGGTTCCCTAATTGGTTCCCGAATTGCTCCCCTAATTGGTTCCCTAATTGGTTCCCTAATTGGTTCCCTAATAGGTTGCCTAATAGGTTCCCTAATTGGATCCCTAATAGGTTCCCTAATACGTTCCCTAATAGGTTCCCTAATTGGTTCCCTAATTGGTTCCCTAATTGGTTCCCTAATAGGTTCCCTAATTGGTTCCCTAATTGGTTCCCTAATTGGTCCCCTAATTGGTTCCCTAACTGGTTCCCTAATTGGTTCCCTAATAGGTTCCCTAATAGGTTCCCTAATTGGTTCCCTATTAGGTTCCCTAATTGGTTCCCTAATTGGTTCCCTAATTGGTTCCCTAATTGGTTCCCTAATAGGTTCCCTAATTGGTTCCCTAATTGGTTCCCTAATAGGTTCCCTAATTGGTTCCCTAATTGGTTCCCTAATAGGTTCCCTAATTGGTTCCCTAATTGGTTCCCTAATTGGTTCCCCAATTGGTTCCCTGAAAGATTCCCTCATTGGTTCCTTAATTGGTTCCCTAATAGGTTCCCTAATAGGTTCCCTAATTGGTTCCCTAATTGGTTCCCTAATAGGTTCCCTAATAGGTTCCCTAATTGGTTCCCTAATAGGTTCCCTAATTGGTTCCCTAATAGGTTCCCTAATTGGTTCCCTAATTGGTTCCCTAATAGGTTCCCTAATTGGTTCCCTAATTGGTTCCCTAATTGGTTCCCTAATTGGTTCCCTAATTGGTTCCCTACTAGGTTCCCTAATTGGTTCCCTAATTGGTTCCCTAATTGGTTCCCTGATTGGTTCCCTAATTGGTTCCCTAATTGGTTCCCGAATTGCTCCCCTAATTGGTTCCCTAATTGGTTCCCTAATTGGTTCCCTAATAGGTTGCCTAATAGGTTCCCTAATTGGATCCCTAATAGGTTCCCTAATACGTTCCCTAATTGGTTCCCTAATAGGTTCCCTAATTGATTCCCTAATTGGTTCCCTAATTGGTTCCCTAATTGGTTCCCTAATAGGTTCCCTAATTGGTTCCCTAATTGGTTCCCTAATAGGTTCCTTAATAGGTTCCCTAATAGGTTCCCTAATTGGTTCCCTAATTGGTTCCCTAATTGGTTCCCTAATTGGTTCCCTAATTGGTTCCCTGATTGGTTCCCTAATTGGTTCCCTAATTGGTTCCGTAATAGGTTCCCTAATAGGTTCCCTAATTGGTTCCCTAATAGGTTCCCTAATAGGTTCCCTAATAGGTTCCCTAATTGGTTCCCTAATAGGTTCCCTCATTGGTTCCCTAATTGGTTCCCTAATAGGTTCCCTAATAGGTTCCCTAATTGGTTCCCTAATTGGTTCCCTAATTGGTTCCCTAATAGGTTCCCTAATAAGTTCCCTAATTGGTTCCCTAATAGGTTCCCTAATTGGTTCCCTAATAGGTTCCCTAATTGGTTCCCTAATTGGTTCCCTAATTGGTTCCCTGATTGGTTCCCTAATTGGTTCCCTAATTGGTTCCCTAATAGGTTCCCTAATTGGTTCCCTAATTGGTTCCCTAATAGGTTCCCTAATTGGTTCCCTAATTGGTTCCCTAATAGGTTCCCTAATTGGTTCCCTAATAGGTTCCCTAATTGGTTCCCTAATTGGTTCCCTAATTGGTTCCCTGATTGGTTCCCTAATAGGTTCCTTAATTGGTTCCGTAATAGGTTCCCTAATAGGTTCCCTAATTGGTTCCCTAATAGGTTCCCTAATAGGTTCCCTAATAGGTTCCCTAATTGGTTCCCTAATAGGTTCCCTCATTGGATCCCTAATTGGTTCCCTAATAGGTTCCCTAATTGGTTCCCTAATTGGTTCCCTAATTGGTTCCCTAATTGGTTCCCTAATAGGTTCCCTAATTGGTTCCCTAATTGGTTCCCTAATTGGTTCCCCAATTGGTTCCCTAATTGGTTCCCTAATTGGTTCCCTAATTGGTTCCCTAATAGGTTCCCTAATTGGTTCCCTAATAGGTTCCCTAATAGGTTCCCTAATTGGTTCCCTAATAGGTTCCCTAATTGGTTCCCTAATAGGTTCCCTAATTGGTTCCCTAAATGGTTCCCTAATTGGTTCCCTAATAGGTTCCCTAATTGGTTCCCTAATTGGTTCGCTAATAGGTTCCCTAATAGGTTCCCTAATTGGTTCCCTAATTGGTTCCCTAATTGGTTCCCTAATAGGTTCCCTAATTGGTTCCCTAATTGGTTCCCTAACTGGTTCCCTAATTGGTTCCCTAATTGGTTCCCTAATAGGTTCCCTAATTGGTTCCCTAATTGGTTCCCCAATTCGTTCCCTAATAGGTTCCCTAATTGGTTACCTAATTGGTTCCCTAATAGGTTCCCTAATTGGTTCCCTAATTGGTTCCCTAATATGTTCCCTAATTGGTTCCCTAATTGGTTCCCTAATTGGTTCCCTAATAGGTTCCCTAATTGGTTCCCTAATTGGTTCCCTAATAGGTTCCCTAATTGGTTCCCTAAATGGTTCCCTAATTGGTTCCCTAATAGGTTCCCTAATTGGTTCCCTAATTGGTTCGCTAATAGGTTCCCTAATAGGTTCCCTAATTGGTTCCCTAATTGGTTCCCTAATTGGTTCCCTAATAGGTTCCCTAATTGGTTCCCTAATTGGTTCCCTAACTGGTTCCCTAATTGGTTCCCTAATTGGTTCCCTAATTGGTTCCCTAATAGGTTCCCTAATTGGTTCCCTAATTGGTTCCCCAATTCGTTCCCTAATAGGTTCCCTAATTGGTTACCTAATTGGTTCCCTAATAGGTTCCCTAATTGGTTCCCTAATTGGTTCCCTAATATGTTCCCTAATTGGTTCCCTAATTGGTTCCCTAATTGGTTCCCTAATAGGTTCCCTAATTGGTTCCCTAATTGGTTCCCCAATTCGTTCCCTAATAGGTTCCCTAATTGGTTACCTAATTGGTTCCCTAATAGGTTCCCTAATTGGTTCCCTAATTGGTTCCCTAATATGTTCCCTAATTGGTTCCCTAATTGGTTCCCTAATTGGTTCCCTAATAGGTTCCCTAATTGGTTCCCTAATTGGTTCCCTAATAGTTTCCCTAATTGGTTCCCTAATTGGTTCCCTAATTGGTTCCCTAATTGGTTCCCTAATAGGTTCCCTTATTGGTTCCCTAATTGGTTCCCTAATTGGTTCCCTAATAGGTTCCCTAATTGGTTCCCTAATAGGTTCCCTAATTGGTTCCCTAATTGGTTCCCTAATTGGTTCCCTGATTGGTTCCCTAATTGGTTCCGTAATAGGTTCCCTAATAGGTTCCCTAATTGGTTCCCTAATAGGTTCCCTAATAGGTTCCCTAATAGGTTCCCTAATTGGTTCCCTAATAGGTTCCCTCATTGGTTCCCTAATTGGTTCCCTAATAGGTTCCCTAATTGGTTCCCTAATTGGTTCCCTAATTGGTTCCCTAATTGGTTCCCTAATAGGTTCCCTAATTGGTTCCCTAATTGGTTCCCTAATAGGTTCCCTAATTGGTTCCCTAATTGGTTCCCTAATAGTTTCCCTAATTGGTTCCCTAATAGGTTCCCTAATAGGTTCCCTACTTGGTTCCCTAATTGGTTCCCTAATAGGTTCCCTAATTGGTTCCCTAATTGGATCCCTAATTGGTTCCCTAATTGGTTCCCTAATTGGTTCCCTAATTGGTTCCCTACTAGGTTCCCTACTAGGTTCCCTAATTGGTTCCCTAATTGGTTCCCTGATTGGTTCCCTAATTGGTTCCCTAATTGGTTCCCGAATTGCTCCCCTAATTGGTTCCCTAATTGGTTCCCTAATTGGTTCCCTAATAGGTTGCCTAATAGGTTCCCTAATTGGATCCCTAATAGGTTCCCTAATACGTTCCCTAATTGGTTCCCTAATAGGTTCCCTAATTGATTCCCTAATTGGTTCCCTAATTGGTTCCCTAATTGGTTCCCGAATAGGTTCCCTAATTGGTTCCCTAATTGGTTCCCTAATAGGTTCCCTAATTGGTTCCTTAATAGGTTCCCTAATTGGTTCCCTAATTGGTTCCCTAATTGGTTCCCTGATTGGTTCCCTAATTGGTTCCCTAATTGGTTCCGTAATAGGTTCCCTAATAGGTTCCCTAATTGGTTCCCTAATATGTTCCCTAATAGGTTCCCTAATAGGTTCCCTAATTGGTTCCCTAATAGGTTCCCTCATTGGTTCCCTAATTGGTTCCCTAATAGGTTCCCTAATAGGTTCCCTAATTGGTTCCCTAATAGGTTCCCTAATTGGTTCCCTAATAGGTTCCCTAATAAGTTCCCTAATTGGTTCCCTAATAGGTTCCCTAATTGGTTCCCTAATAGGTTCCCTAATTGGTTCCCTAATTGGTTCCCTAATTGGTTCCCTGATTGGTTCCCTAATTGGTTCCCTAATTGGTTCCCTAATAGGTTCCCTAATTGGTTCCCTAATTGGTTCCCTAATAGGTTCCCTAATTGGTTCCCTAATTGGTTCCCTAATAGGTTCCCTAATTGGTTCCCTAATAGGTTCCCTAATTGGTTCCCTAATTGGTTCCCTAATTGGTTCCCTGATTGGTTCCCTAATTGGTTCCCTAATTGGTTCCGTAATAGGTTCCCTAATAGGTTCCCTAATTGGTTCCCTAAGAGGTTCCCTAATAGGTTCCCTAATAGGTTCCCTAATTGGTTCCCTAATAGGTTCCCTCATTGGTTCCCTAATTGGTTCCCTAATAGGTTCCCTAATTGGTTCCCTAATTGGTTCCCTAATTGGTTCCCTAATTGGTTCCCTAATAGGTTCCCTAATTGGTTCCCTAATTGGTTCCCTAATTGGTTCCCCAATTGGTTCCCTAATTGGTTCCCTAATTGGTTCCCTAATTGGTTCCCTAATAGGTTCCCTAATTGGTTCCCTAATAGGTTCCCTAATAGGTTCCCTAATTGGTTCCCTAATAGGTTCCCTAATTGGTTCCCTAATAGGTTCCCTAATTGGTTCCCTAAATGGTTCCCTAATTGGTTCCCTAATAGGTTCCCTAATTGGTTCCCTAATTGGTTCGCTAATAGGTTCCCTAATAGGTTCCCTAATTGGTTCCCTAATTGGTTCCCTAATTGGTTCCCTAATAGGTTCCCTAATTGGTTCCCTAATTGGTTCCCTAATTGGTTCCCTAATAGGTTCCCTAATAGGTTCCCTAATTGGTTACCTAATTGGTTCCCTAATAGGTTCCCTAATTGGTTCCCTAATTGGTTCCCTAATATGTTCCCTAATTGGTTCCCTAATTGGTTCCCTAATTGGTTCCCTAATAGGTTCCCTAATTGGTTCCCTAATTGGTTCCCTAATAGGTTCCCTAATTGGTTCCCTAATTGGTTCCCTAATAGTTTCCCTAATTGGTTCCCTAATTGGTTCCCTAATTGGTTCCCTAATTGGTTCCCTAATAGGTTCCCTTATTGGTTCCCTAATTGGTTCCCTAATAGGTTCCCTAATAGGTTCCCTAATTGGTTCCCTAATTGGTTCCCTAATAGGTTCCCTAATAGGTTCCCTAATTGGTTACCTAATTGGTTCCCTAATAGGTTCCCTAATTGGTTCCCTAATTGGTTCCCTAATATGTTCCCTAATTGGTTCCCTAATTGGTTCCCTAATTGGTTCCCTAATAGGTTCCCTAATTGGTTCCCTAATTGGTTCCCTAATAGGTTCCCTCATTGGTTCCCTAATTGGTTCCCTAATAGGTTCCCTAATTGGTTCCCTAATTGGTTCCCTAATTGGTTCCCTAATTGGTTCCCTAATAGGTTCCCTAATTGGTTCCCTAATAGGTTCCCTAATTGGTTCCCTAATTGGTTCCCTAATAGGTTCCCTCATTGGTTCCCTAATTGGTTCCCTAATAGGTTCCCTAATTGGTTCCCTAATTGGTTCCCTAATTGGTTCCCTAATTGGTTCCCTAATAGGTTCCCTAATTGGTTCCCTAATTGGTTCCCTAATAGGTTCCCTAATAGGTTCCCTAATTGGTTACCTAATAGGTTCCCTAATTGGTTCCCTAATAGGTTCCCTAATTGGTTCCCTAATAGGTTCCCTAATGGGTTCCCTAATTGGTTCCCTGGTAGGTTCCCTAATTGGTTCCCTAATTGGTTCCCTAATTGGTTCCCTAATTGGATCCCTAATAGGTTCCCTAATACGTTCCCTAATTGGTTCCCTAATTGGTTCCCTAATTGGTTCCCTAATTGGTTCCCTAATTGGTTCCCTAATTGGTTCCCTAATTGGTTCCCTAATTGGTTCCCTAATAGGTTCCCGAATTGGTTCCCTAATAGGTTCCCTAATTGGTTCCCTAATTGGTTCCCTAATAGGTTCCCTAATTGGTTCCCTAATAGGTTCCCTAATTGGTTCCCTCATAGGTTCCCTAATAAGTTCCCTAATTGGTTCCCTAATAGGTTCCCTAATTGGTTCCCTAATAGGTTCCCTAATTGGTTCCCTAATTGGATCCCTAATAGGTTCCCTAATTGGTTCCCTAATTGGTTCCCTAATTGGTTCCCTAATAGGTTCCCTAATTGGTTCCCTAATTGGTTCCCTAATAGGTTCCCTAATTGGTTCCCTAATTGGTTCCCTAATTGGTTCCCCAATTGGTTCCCTAATTGGTTCCCTCATTGGTTCCCTAATTGGTTCCCTAATAGGTTCCCTAATAGGTTCCCTAATGGGTTCCCTAATAGGTTCCCTAATAGGTTCCCTAATTGGTTCCCTAATAGGTTCCCTAATTGGTTCCCTAATAGGTTCCCTAATTGGTTCCCTAAATGGTTCCCTAATTGGTTCCCTAATAGGTTCCCTAATTGGTTCCCTAATTGGTTCCCTAATTGGTTCCCTAATAGGTTCCCTAATTGGTTCCCTAATTGGTTCCCTAATTGGTTCCCTAATTGGTTCCCTAATTGGTTCCCTAATTGGTTCCCTAATAGGTTCCCCAATCGGTTCCCTAATTGGTTCCCTAATTAGTTCCCTGATAGGTTCCCTAATTGGTTACCTAATTGGTTCCCTAATAGGTTCCCTAATAGGTTCCCTAATTGGTTCCCTAATATGTTCCATAATTGGTTCCCTAATTGGTTCCCTAATTGGTTCCCTAATTGGTTCCCTAATAGGTTCCCTAATTGGTTCCCTAATTGGTTCCCTAATAGGTTCCCTAATTGGTTCCCTAATTGGTTCCCTAATTGGTTCCCTAATTGGTTCCCTAATTGGTTCCCTAATTGGTTCCCCAATTGGTTCCCTAATAGGTTCCCTCATTGGTTCCCTAATTGGTTCCCTAATAGGTTCCCTAATAGGTTCCCTCATTGGTTCCCTAATTGGTTCCCTAATAGGTTCCCTAATAGGTTCCCTAATTGGTTCCCTAATAGGTTCCCTAATTGGTTCCCTAATAGGTCCCCTAATAGGTTCCCTAATTGGTTCCCTAATTGGTTCCCTAATTGGTTCCCTAATAGGTTCCCTAATTGGTTCCCTAATAGGTTCCCTAATGGGTTCCCTAATTGGTTCCCTAATAGGTTCCCTAATTGGTTCCCTAATTGGTTCCCTAATTGGTTCCCTAATAGGTTCCCTAATTGGTTCCCTAATTGGATCCCTAATAGGTTCCCTAATACGTTCCCTAATTGGTTCCCTAATAGGTTCCCTAATTGGTTCCCTAATTGGTTCCCTAATTGGTTCCCTAATTGGTTCCCTAATAGGTTCCCTAATTGGTTCCCTAATTGGTTCCCTAATTGGTTCCCTAATTGGTTCCCCAATAGATTCCCCAATTGGTTCCCTAATTGGTTCCCTAATTGGTTCCCTAATTGGTTCCCTGATTGGTCCCCTAATTGGTTCCCTAATTGGTTCCCTAATAGTTTCCCTAATTGGTTCCCTAATTGGTTCCCTAATTGGTTCCCTAATTGGTTCCCTAATTGGTTCCCTAATTGGTTCCCTAATAGGTACCCTAATTGGTTCCCTAATTGGTTCCCTAATTGGTTCCCTAATAGGTTCCCTAATAGGTTCCCTAATTGGTTCCCTAATAGGTTCCCTAATTGGTTCCCTAATAGGTTCCCTAATAGGTTCCCTAATAGGTTCCCTAATTGGTTCCCTAATAGGTTCCCTAATAGGTTCCCTAATTGGTTCCCTAATTGGTTCCCTAATTGGTTCCCTAATAGGTTCCCTAATAGGTTCCCTCATTGGTTCCCTAATTGGTTCCCTAATAGGTTCCCTAATAGGTTCCCTAATTGGTTCCCTGATAGGTTCCCTAATAGGTTCCCTAATAGGTCCCCTAATAGGTTCCCTAATTGGTTCCCTAATAGGTTCCCTAATTGGTTCCCTAATAGGTTCCCTAATTGGTTCCCCAATTGGTTCCCTAATTGGTTCCCTCATTGGTTCCCTAATTGGTTCCCTAATAGGTTCCCTAATAGGTTCCCTAATTGGTTCCCTAATAGGTTCCCTAATAGGTTCCCTAATTGGTTCCCTAATAGGTTCCCTAATTGGTTCCCTAATAGGTTCCCTAATTGGTTCCCTAAATGGTTCCCTAATTGGTTCCCTAATAGGTTCCCTAATTGGTTCCCTAATTGGTTCCCTAATTGGTTCCCTAATAGGTTCCCTAATTGGTTCCCTAATTGGTTCCCTAATTGGTTCCCTAATTGGTTCCCTAATTGGTTCCCTAATTGGTTCCCTAATAGGTTCCCCAATCGGTTCCCTAATTGGTTCCCTAATTAGTTCCCTAATAGGTTCCCTAATTGGTTACCTAATTGGTTCCCTAATAGGTTCCCTAATAGGTTCCCTAATTGGTTCCCTAATATGTTCCATAATTGGTTCCCTAATTGGTTCCCTAATTGGTTCCCTAATTGGTTCCCTAATTGGTTCCCTAATTGGTTCCCTAATTGGTTCCCTAATAGGTTCCCTAATTGGTTCCCTAATTGGTTCCCTAATTGGTTCCCTAATTGGTTCCCTAATTGGTTCCCTAATTGGTTCCCCAATTGGTTCCCTAATAGGTTCCCTCATTGGTTCCCTAATTGGTTCCCTAATAGGTTCCCTAATAGGTTCCCTCATTGGTTCCCTAATTGGTTCCCTAATAGGTTCCCTACTAGGTTCCTTAATTGGTTCCCTAATAGGTTCCCTAATTGGTTCCCTAATAGGTCCCCTAATAGGTTCCCTTAATGGTTCCCTAATTGGTTCCCTGATTGGTTCCCTAATTGGATCCCTAATAGGTTCCCTAATACGTTCCCTAATTGGTTCCCTAATTGGTTCCCTAATAGGTTCCCTAATTGGTTCCCTAATTGGTTCCCTAATTGGTTCCCTAATTGGTTCCCTAATTGGTTCCCCAATTGGTTCCCTAATAGGTTCCCTCATTGGTTCCCTAATTGGTTCCCTAATAGGTTCCCTAATAGGTTCCCTCATTGGTTCCCTAATTGGTTCCCTAATAGGTTCCCTACTAGGTTCCTTAATTGGTTCCCTAATAGGTTCCCTAATTGGTTCCCTAATAGGTCCCCTAATAGGTTCCCTAATTGGTTCCCTAATTGGTTCCCTAATTGGTTCCCTAATAGGTTCCCTAATTGGTTCCCTAATAGGTTCCCTAATGGGTTCCCTAATTGGTTCCCTAATAGGTTCCCTAATTGGTTCCCTAATTGGTTCCCTAATTGGTTCCCTAATAGGTTCCCTAATTGGTTCCCTAATTGGATCCCTAATAGGTTCCCTAATACGTTCCCTAATTGGTTCCCTAATAGGTTCCCTAATTGGTTCCCTAATTGGTTCCCTAATTGGTTCCCTAATTGGTTCCCTAATAGGTTCCCTAATTGGTTCCCTAATTGGTTCCCTAATTGGTTCCCTAATTGGTTCCCCAATAGATTCCCCAATTGGTTCCCTAATTGGTTCCCTAATTGGTTCCCTAATTGGTTCCCTGATTGGTCCCCTAATTGGTTCCCTAATTGGTTCCCTGATAGTTTCCCTAATTGGTTCCCTAATTGGTTCCCTAATTGGTTCCCTAATTGGTTCCCTAATTGGTTCCCTAATTGGTTCCCTAATAGGTACCCTAATTGGTTCCCTAATTGGTTCCCTAATTGGTTCCCTAATAGGTTCCCTAATAGGTTCCCTAATTGGTTCCCTAATAGGTTCCCTAATTGGTTCCCTAATAGGTTCCCTAATAGGTTCCCTAATAGGTTCCCTAATTGGTTCCCTAATAGGTTCCCTAATAGGTTCCCTAATTGGTTCCCTAATTGGTTCCCTAATTGGTTCCCTAATAGGTTCCCTAATAGGTTCCCTCATTGGTTCCCTAATTGGTTCCCTAATAGGTTCCCTAATAGGTTCCCTAATTGGTTCCCTGATAGGTTCCCTAATTGGTTCCCTAATAGGTCCCCTAATAGGTTCCCTAATTGGTTCCCTAATTGGTTCCCTAATTGGTTCCCTAATAGGTTCCCTAATTGGTTCCCTAATAGGTTCCCTAATGGGTTCCCTAATTGGTTCCCTAATAGGTTCCCTAATTGGTTCCCTAATTGGTTCCCTAATTGGTTCCCAAATAGGTTCCCTAATTGGTTCCCTAATTGGTTCCCTAATAGGTTCCCTAATACGTTCCCTAATTGGTTCCCTAATAGGTTCCCTAATTGGTTCCCTAATTGGTTCCCTAATTGGTTCCCTAATTGGTTCCCTAATAGGTTCCCTAATTGGTTCCCTAATTGGTTCCCTAATTGGTTCCCTAATTAATTCCCCAATAGATTCCCTAATTGGTTCCCTAATTGGTTCCCTAATTGGTTCCCTAATTGGTTCCCTGATTGGTCCCCTAATTGGTTCCCTAATTGGTTCCCTAATAGTTTCCCTAATTGGTTCCCTAATTGGTTCCCTAATTGGTTCCCTAATTGGTTCCCTAATTGGTTCCCTAATTGGTTCCCTAATAGGTACCCTAATTGGTTCCCTAATTGGTTCCCTAATAGGTTCCCTAATAGGTTCCCTAATAGGTTCCCTAATAGGTTCCCTAATAAGTTCCCTAATTGGTTCCCTAATAGGTTCCCTAATTGGTTCCCTAATAGGTTCCCTAATTGGTTCCCTAATTGGATCCCTAATAGGTTCCCTAATTGGTTCCCTAATTGGTTCCCTAATTGGTTCCCTAATAGGTTCCCTAATTGGTTCCCTAATTGGTTCCCTAATAGGTTCCCTAATTGGTTCCCTAATTGGTTCCCTAATTGGTTCCCCAATTGGTTCCCTAATTGGTTCCCTCATTGGTTCCCTAATTGGTTCCCTAATAGGTTCCCTAATAGGTTCCCTAATGGGTTCCCTAATAGGTTCCCTAATAGGTTCCCTAATTGGTTCCCTAATAGGTTCCCTAATTGGTTCCCTAATAGGTTCCCTAATTGGTTCCCTAAATGGTTCCCTAATTGGTTCCCTAATAGGTTCCCTAATTGGTTCCCTAATTGGTTCCCTAATTGGTTCCCTAATAGGTTCCCTAATTGGTTCCCTAATTGGTTCCCTAATTGGTTCCCTAATTGGTTCCCTAATTGGTTCCCTAATTGGTTCCCTAATAGGTTCCCCAATCGGTTCCCTAATTGGTTCCCTAATTAGTTCCCTGATAGGTTCCCTAATTGGTTACCTAATTGGTTCCCTAATAGGTTCCCTAATAGGTTCCCTAATTGGTTCCCTAATATGTTCCATAATTGGTTCCCTAATTGGTTCCCTAATTGGTTCCCTAATTGGTTCCCTAATAGGTTCCCTAATTGGTTCCCTAATTGGTTCCCTAATAGGTTCCCTAATTGGTTCCCTAATTGGTTCCCTAATTGGTTCCCTAATTGGTTCCCTAATTGGTTCCCTAATTGGTTCCCCAATTGGTTCCCTAATAGGTTCCCTCATTGGTTCCCTAATTGGTTCCCTAATAGGTTCCCTAATAGGTTCCCTCATTGGTTCCCTAATTGGTTCCCTAATAGGTTCCCTAATAGGTTCCCTAATTGGTTCCCTAATAGGTTCCCTAATTGGTTCCCTAATAGGTCCCCTAATAGGTTCCCTAATTGGTTCCCTAATTGGTTCCCTAATTGGTTCCCTAATAGGTTCCCTAATTGGTTCCCTAATAGGTTCCCTAACGGGTTCCCTAATTGGTTCCCTAATAGGTTCCCTAATTGGTTCCCTAATTGGTTCCCTAATTGGTTCCCTAATAGGTTCCCTAATTGGTTCCCTAATTGGATCCCTAATAGGTTCCCTAATACATTCCCTAATTGGTTCCCTAATAGGTTCCCTAATTGGTTCCCTAATTGGTTCCCTAATTGGTTCCCTAATTGGTTCCCTAATAGGTTCCCTAATTGGTTCCCTAATTGGTTCCCTAATTGGTTCCCTAATTGGTTCCCCAATAGATTCCCCAATTGGTTCCCTAATTGGTTCCCTAATTGGTTCCCTAATTGGTTCCCTGATTGGTCCCCTAATTGGTTCCCTAATTGGTTCCCTAATAGTTTCCCTAATTGGTTCCCTAATTGGTTCCCTAATTGGTTCCCTAATTGGTTCCCTAATTGGTTCCCTAATTGGTTCCCTAATAGGTACCCTAATTGGTTCCCTAATTGGTTCCCTAATTGGTTCCCTAATAGGTTCCCTAATAGGTTCCCTAATTGGTTCCCTAATAGGTTCCCTAATTGGTTCCCTAATAGGTTCCCTAATAGGTTCCCTAATAGGTTCCCTAATTGGTTCCCTAATAGGTTCCCTAATAGGTTCCCTAATTGGTTCCCTAATTGGTTCCCTAATTGGTTCCCTAATAGGTTCCCTAATAGGTTCCCTCATTGGTTCCCTAATTGGTTCCCTAATAGGTTCCCTAATAGGTTCCCTAATTGGTTCCCTGATAGGTTCCCTAATTGGTTCCCTAATAGGTCCCCTAATAGGTTCCCTAATTGGTTCCCTAATAGGTTCCCTAATTGGTTCCCTAATAGGTTCCCTAATTGGTTCCCCAATTGGTTCCCTAATTGGTTCCCTCATTGGTTCCCTAATTGGTTCCCTAATAGGTTCCCTAATAGGTTCCCTAATTGGTTCCCTAATAGGTTCCCTAATAGGTTCCCTAATTGGTTCCCTAATAGGTTCCCTAATTGGTTCCCTAATAGGTTCCCTAATTGGTTCCCTAATTGGTTCCCTAATTGGTTCCCTAATAGGTTCCCTAATTGGTTCCCTAATTGGTTCCCTAATTGGTTCCCTAATAGGTTCCCTAATTGGTTCCCTAATTGGTTCCCTAATTGGTTCCCTAATTGGTTCCCTAATTGGTTCCCTAATTGGTTCCCTAATAGGTTCCCCAATCGGTTCCCTAATTGGTTCCCTAATTGGTTACCTAATTGGTTCCCTAATAGGTTCCCTAATAGGTTCCCTAATTGGTTCCCTAATATGTTCCATAATTGGTTCCCTAATTGGTTCCCTAATTGGTTCCCTAATTGGTTCCCTAATAGGTTCCCTAATTGGTTCCCTAATTGGTTCCCTAATAGGTTCCCTAATTGGTTCCCTAATTGGTTCCCTAATTGGTTCCCTAATTGGTTCCCTAATTGGTTCCCTAATTGGTTCCCCAATTGGTTCCCTAATAGGTTCCCTCATTGGTTCCCTAATTGGTTCCCTAATAGGTTCCCTAATAGGTTCCCTCATTGGTTCCCTAATTGGTTCCCTAATAGGTTCCCTAATAGGTTCCTTAATTGGTTCCCTAATAGGTTCCCTAATTGGTTCCCTAATAGGTCCCCTAATAGGTTCCCTAATTGGTTCCCTAATTGGTTCCCTAATTGGTTCCCTAATAGGTTCCCTAATTGGTTCCCTAATAGGTTCCCTAATGGGTTCCCTAATTGGTTCCCTAATAGGTTCCCTAATTGGTTCCCTAATTGGTTCCCTAATTGGTTCCCTAATAGGTTCCCTAATTGGTTCCCTAATTGGATCCCTAATAGGTTCCCTAATACGTTCCCTAATTGGTTCCCTAATAGGTTCCCTAATTGGTTCCCTAATTGGTTCCCTAATTGGTTCCCTAATTGGATCCCTAATAGGTTCCCTAATTGGTTCCCTAATTGGTTCCCTAATTGGTTCCCTAATTGGTTCCCCAATAGATTCCCCAATTGGTTCCCTAATTGGTTCCCTAATTGGTTCCCTAATTGGTTCCCTGATTGGTCCCCTAATTGGTTCCCTAATTGGTTCCCTAATAGTTTCCCTAATTGGTTCCCTAATTGGTTCCCTAATTGGTTCCCTAATTGGTTCCCTAATTGGTTCCCTAATAGGTACCCTAATTGGTTCCCTAATTGGTTCCCTAATTGGTTCCCTAATAGGTTCCCTAATAGGTTCCCTAATTGGTTCCCTAATAGGTTCCCTAATTGGTTCCCTAATAGGTTCCCTAATAGGTTCCCTAATAGGTTCCCTAATTGGTTCCCTAATAGGTTCCCTAATAGGTTCCCTAATTGGTTCCCTAATTGGTTCCCTAATTGGTTCCCTAATAGGTTCCCTAATAGGTTCCCTCATTGGTTCCCGAATTGGTTCCCTAATAGGTTCCCTAATAGGTTCCCTAATTGGTTCCCTGATAGGTTCCCTAATTGGTTCCCTAATAGGTCCCCTAATAGGTTCCCTAATTGGTTCCCTAATTGGTTCCCTAATTGGTTCCCTAATAGGTTCCCTAATTGGTTCCCTAATAGGTTCCCTAATGGGTTCCCTAATTGGTTCCCTAATAGGTTCCCTAATTGGTTCCCTAATTGGTTCCCTAATTGGTTCCCAAATAGGTTCCCTAATTGGTTCCCTAATTGGTTCCCTAATAGGTTCCCTAATACGTTCCCTAATTGGTTCCCTAATAGGTTCCCTAATTGGTTCCCTAATTGGTTCCCTAATTGGTTCCCTAATTGGTTCCCTAATAGGTTCCCTAATTGGTTCCCTAATTGGTTCCCTAATTGGTTCCCTAATTGGTTCCCCAATAGATTCCCTAATTGGTTCCCTAATTGGTTCCCTAATTGGTTCCCTAATTGGTTCCCTGATTGGTCCCCTAATTGGTTCCCTAATTGGTTCCCTAATAGTTTCCCTAATTGGTTCCCTAATTGGTTCCCTAATTGGTTCCCTAATTGGTTCCCTAATTGGTTCCCTAATTGGTTCCCTAATAGGTACCCTAATTGGTTCCCTAATTGGTTCCCTAATAGGTTCCCTAATAGGTTCCCTAATAGGTTCCCTAATTGGTTCCCTAATAGGTTCCCTAATTGGTTCCCTAATAGGTTCCCTAATAGGTTCCCTAATAGGTTCCCTAATTGGTTCCCTAATAGGTTCCCTAATAGGTTCCCTAATTGGTTCCCTAATTGGTTCCCTAATTGGTTCCCTAATTGGTTCCCTAATTGGTTCCCTAATTGGTTCCCTAATTGGTTCCCTAATAGGTTCCCTAATTGGTTCCCTAATAGGTTCCCTAATGGGTTCCCTAATTGGTTCCCTAATAGGTTCCCTAATTGGTTTCCTAATAGGTTCCCTAATTGGTTCCCTAATAGGTTCCCTAATTGGTTCCCTAATTGGTTCCCTAATAGGTTCCCTAATACGTTCCCTAATTGGTTCCCTAATTGGTTCCCTAATTGGTTCCCTAATAGGTTCCCTAATTGGTTCCCTAATAGGTTCCCTAATTGGTTCCCTAATTGGTTCCCTCATTGGTTCCCTAATTGGTTCCCTAATAGGTTCCCTAATTGGTTCCCTAATTGGTTCCCTAATTGGTTCCCTAATTGGTTCCCCAATAGATTCCCTAATAGGTTCCCTAATTGGTTCCCTAATTGGTTCCCTGATTGGTTCCCTGATTGGTCCCCTAATTGGTTCCCTAATTGGTTCCCTAATAGGTTCCCTAATTGGTTCCCTAATTGGTTCCCTAATTGGTTCCCTAATTGGTTCCCTAATTGGTTCCCTAATTGGTTCCCTAATAGGTTCCCTAATTGGTTCCCTAATTGGTTCCCTAATAGGTTCCCTAATAGGTTCCCTAATTGGTTCCCTAATAGGTTCCCTGATTGGTTCCCTAATAGGTTCCCTAATAGGTTCCCTAATAGGTTCCCTAATTGGTTCCCTAATTGGTTCCCTAATAGGTTCCCTAATAGGTTCCCTAATTGGTTCCCTAATTGGTTCCCTAATTGGTTCCCTAATTGGTTCCCTAATAGGTTCCCTAATAGGTTCCCTAATGGGTTCCCTAATTGGTTCCCTAATGGGTTCCCTAATGGGTTCCCTAATTGGTTCCCTAATAGGTTCCCTAATTGGTTCCCTAATAGGTTCCCTAATTGGTTCCCTAATAGGTTCCCTAATAGGTCCCCAATTGGTTCCCTAATAGGTTCCCTAATTGGTTCCCTAATAGGTTCCCTAATTGGTTCCCTAATTGGTTCCCTAATTGGTTCCCTAATTGGTTCCCTAATGGGTTCCCTAATTGTATCCCTAATAGGTCCCCTAATTGGTTCCCTAATTGGTTCCCCAATTGGTTCCCAAATTGGTTCCCTAATTGGTTCCCTAATAGCTTCCCTAATTGGTTCCCTAATAGGTCCCCTAATTGGTTCCCTAATTGGTTCCCTAATAGGTTCCCTAATTGGTTCCCTAATTGGTTCCCTAATTGGTTCCCTAATAGGTTCCCTAATTGGTTCCCTAATTGGTTCCCTAATAGGTCCCCTAATTGGTTCCCTAATTGGTTCCCTAATAGGTTCCCTAATTGGTTCCCTAATTGGTTCCCTAATAGGTTCCCTAATAGGTTCCCTAATAGGTTCCCTAATTGGTTCCCTGATAAGTTCCCTAATAGGTTCCCTAATTGGTTCCCTAATTGGTTCCCTAATAGGTTCCCTAATAGGTTCCCTAATTGGTTCCCTAATTGGTTCCCTAATAGGTTCCCTAATAGGTTCCCTAATAGGTTCCCTAATAGGTTCCCTAATTGGTTCCTCAATAGGTTCCCTAATAGGTTCCCTAGTTGGTTCCCTAATTGGTTCCCTAATTGCCACCCTAATTGGTTCCCTAATTGGTGCCCTAATAGGTTCCCTAATAGGTTCCCTAATAGGTTCCCTAATTGGTTCCCGAATAGGTTCCCTAATTGGTTCCTTATTGGTTCCCTAATAGGTTCCCTAATAGGTTCCCTAATAGGTTCCCTAATTGGTTCCCTAATAGGTTCCCTAATTGGTTCCCTAATTGGTTCCCTAATTGGTTCCCTAATTGGTTCCCTAATTGGTTCCCTAATTGGTTCCCTAATTGGTTCCCTAATTGGTTCCCTGATTGGTTCCCTGATTGGTTCCCTAATTGGTTCCCTAATAGGTTCCCTAATAGGTTCCCTAATTGGTTCCCTAATTGGTTCCCTAATTGGTTCCCTAATTGGTTCCCTAATTGGTTCCCTAATTGGTTCCCTAATAGGTTCCCTAATTGGTTCCCTAATTGGTTCCCTAATTGGTTCCCTAATTGGTTCCCTAATTGGTTCCCTAATAGGTTCCCTAATAGGTCCCCAATTGGTTCCCTAATAGGTTCCCCAATTGGTTCCCTAATATGTTCCCTAATTGGTTCCCTAATAGGTTCCCTAATAGGTTCCCTAATTAGTTCCCTAATAGGTTCCCTATTAGGTCCCCAAACGGTTCCCTAATAGGTTCCCTAATTGGTTCCCTAATAGATTCCCTAATTGGTTCCCTAATTGGTTCCCTAATTGGTTCCGTAATAGGTTCCCTAATTGGATCCCTAATAGGTTCCCTAATAGGTTCCCTAATTGGTTCCCTAATTGGTTCCCTAATTGGTTCCCTAACCAATTAGGGAACCTATTAGGGAACCTATTAGGGAACCCATTAGGGAACCTATTAGGGAACCTATTACGGAACCAATTAGGGAACCCATTAGGGAACCTATTAGGGAACCAATTAGGGAACCAATTAGGGAACCTATTAGGGAACCTATCAGGGAACCAATTAGGGAACCTATTAGGGAACCAATTAGGGAACCTATTAGGGAACCAATTTCCTCAATAGGTTCCCTAAAAGGTTCCCTAGTTGGTTCCCTAATTGGTTCCCTAATTGGCTCCCTAATTGGTTCCCTAATTGGTGCCCTAATAGGTTCCCTAATAGGTTCCCTAATAGGTTCCCTAATTGGTTTCCTAATAGGTTCCCTAATTGGTTCCCTAATTGGTTCCCTAATAGGTTCCCTAATAGGTTCCCTAATAGGTTCCCTAATTGGTTCCCTAATAGGTTCCCTAATTGGTTCCCTAATTGGTTCCCTAATTGGTTCCCTAATTGGTTCCCTAATTGGTTCCCTAATTGGTTCCCTAATTGGTTCCCTGATTGGTTCCCTGATTGGTTCCCTAATTGGTTCCCTAATTGGTTCCCTAATAGGTTCCCTAATTGGTTCCCTAATTGGTTCCCTAATTGGTTCCCTAATTGGTTCCCTAATAGGTTCCCTAATAGGTTCCCTAATAGGTTCCCTAATTGGTTCCCTAATTGGTTCCCTAATTGGTTCCCTAATTGGTTCCCTAATTGGTTCCCTAATTGGTTCCCTAATAGGTTCCCTAATAGGTTCCCTAATTGGTTCCCTAATTGGTTCCCTAATTGGTTCCCTAATAGGTTCCTAATTGGTTACCTAATTGGTTCCCTAATAGGTTCCCTAATAGGTTCCCTAATAGGTTCCCTAATAGGTTCCCTAATTGGTTCCTTAATTGGTTCCCTAATAGGTTCCCTAATTGGTTCCCTAATAGGTTCCCTAATTGGTTCCCTAATAGGTTCCCTAATAGGTTCCCTAATTGGTTCCCTAATTGGTTCCCTAATTGGTTCCCTAATAGGTTCCCTAATTGGTTACCTAATTGGTACCCTAATAGGTTCCCTAATTGGTTCCCTAATTGGTTCCCTAATTGGTTCCCTAATTGGTTCCCTAATTGGTTCCCTAATTGGTTCCCTAATAGGTTCCCTAATTGGTTCCCTAATAGGTTCCCTAGTAGGTTCCCTAATTGGTTCCCTAATAGGTTCCCTAATAGGTTCCCTAATTGGTTCCTTAATTGGTTCCCTAATAGGTTCCCTAATTGGTTCCCTAATAGGTTCCCTAATTGGTTCCCTAATTGGTTCCCTAATAGGTTCCCTAATTGGTTACCTAATTGGTTCCCTAATAGGTTCCCTAATTGGTTCCCTAATAGGGTCCCTAATTGGTTCCCTAATAGGTTCCCTAATAGGTTCCCTAATTGGTTCCCTAATAGGTTCCCTAATAGGTTCCCTAATTGGTTCCCTAATAGGTTCCCTAATTGGTTCCCTAATAGGTTCCCTAATTGGTTCCCTAATTGGTTCCCTAATTGGTTCCCTAATTGGTTCCCTAATTGGTTCCCTGATTGGTTCCCTGATTGGTTCCCTAATTGGTTCCCTAATTGGTTCCCTAATAGGTTCCCTAATTGGTTCCCTCATTGGTTCCCTAATTGGTTCCCTAATTGGTTCCCTAATTGGTTCCCTAATAGGTTCCCTAATAGGTTCCCTAATTGGTTCCCTAATTGGTTCCCTAATTGGTTCCCTAATTGGTTCCCTAATTGGTTCCCTAATTGGTTCCCTAATAGGTTCCCTAATAGGTCCCCAATTGGTTCCCTAATAGGTTCCCCAATTGGTTCCCTAATAGGTTCCCTAATTGGTTCCCTAATAGGTTCCCTAATAGGTTCCCTAATTAGTTCCCTAATAGGTTCCCTAGTAGGTTCCCTAATTGGTTCCCTAATTGGTTCCCTAATAGGTTCCCTAATAGGTTGCCTAATTGGTTCCCTAATTGGTTCCCTAATAGGTTCCCTAATAGGTTCCCTAATAGGTTCCCTAATTGGTTCCTCAATAGGTTCCCTAATTGGTTCCCTAATTGGCTCCCTAATTGGTTCCCTAATAGGTTCCCTAATTGGTTCCCTAATGGGTTCCCTAATTGGTTCCCTAATTGGTTCCCGAATAGGTTCCCTAATTGGTTCCCTAATTGGTTCCCTAATAGGTTCCCTAATTGGTTCCCTAATAGGTTCCCTAATTGGTTCCATAATTGGTTCCCTAATTGGTTCCCTAATTGGTTCCCTAATTGGTTCCCTAATTGGTTCCTTAAATGGTTCCCTGATAGGTTCCCCAATTGGTTCCCTAATAGGTTCCCAAATAGGTTCCCTAATTGGTTCCCTAATAGGTTCCCTAATTGGTTCCCTAATTGGTTCCCTAATTGGTTCCCTAATTGGTTCCCTAATAGGTTCCCTATCTGGTTCCCTATCTGGTTCCCGAATTGGTTCCCTAATAGGTTCCCTAATTGGTTCCCTAATAGGATCCCTAATTGGTTCCCTAATTGGTTCCCTAATAGGTTCCCTAATAGGTTCCCTAATTGGTTCCCTAATAGGTTCCCTAATAGGTTCCCCAATTGGTTCCCTAATTGGTTCCCTAATAGGTTCCCTAATTGGTTCCCTAATTGGTTCCCTAATAGGTTCCCTAATAGGTTCCCTAATAGGTTCCCTAATAGGTTCCCTAATGGGCTCCCTAATTGGTTCCCTAATTGGTTCCCTAATAGGTTCCCTAATAGGTTCTCTAATTGGTTCCCTAATTGGTTCCCTAATAGTTTCCCTAATTGGTTCCCTAATTGGTTCCCTAATAGGTTCCCTAATTGGTTCCCTAATTGGTTCCCTAATTGGTTCCCTACTTGGTTCCCTAATAGGTTCCCTAATAGATTCCCTAATTGGTTCCTTAATTGGTTCCCTAATAGGTTCCCTAATTGGTTCCCTAATTGGTTCCCTAATTGGTTCCCTAATAGGTTCCCTAATTGGTTCCCTAATAGGTTGCCTAATCGGTTCCCTAATAGGTTCCCTAATAGGTTCCCTAATAGGTTCCCTAATTGGATCCCTAACAGGTTCCCTAATAGCTTCCCTAATTGGTTCCGTACTAGGTTCCCTAATAGGTTCCCTAATTGGTTCCCTAATTGGTTCCCTAAAAGGTTCCCTAATTGGTTCCCTAATTGGTTCCCTAATTGGTTCCCTAATTGGTTTCCTAATTGGTTCCCTAATAGGTTCCCTGATTGGTTCCCTAATAGGTTCCCTAATTGGTTCCCTAATTGGTTCCCTAATTGGTTCCCTAATGGGTTCCCTACTAGGTTCCCTAATTGGTTCCCTAATAGGTTCCCTAATTGGTTCCCTAATAGGTTCCCTAATTGGTTCCCTAATTGGTTCCCTAATAGGTTCCCTAATAGGTTCTCTAATTGGTTCCCTAATAGGTTCCCTAATAGGTTCTCTAATTGGTTCCCTAATTGGTTCCCTAATAGGTTCCCTAATTGGTTCCCTGATAAGTTCCCTGATTGGTTCCCTAATTGGTTCCCTAATAGGTTCCCTAATAGGTTCCCTAATAGGTTCCCTAATTGGTTCCCTAATTGGTGCCCTAATTGGTTCCCTAATAGGTTCCCTAATAGGTTCCCTAATAGGTTCCCTAATAGGTTCCCTAATTGGTGCCCTAATTGGTTCCCTAATTGGTTCCCTAATAGGTTCCCTAATAGGTTCCCTAATTGGTTCCCTGATAAGTTCCCTAATTGGTTCCCTAATTGATTCCCTAATTGGTTCCCTAATTGGTTCCCTAATAGGTTCCCTAATTGGTTCCCTAATAGGTTCCCTAATAGGTTCCCTAATAGGTTCCCTAATTGGTTCCCTAATTGGTTCCCTACTTGGTTCCCTAATTGGTGCCCTAATTGGTTCCCTAATAGGTTCCCTAATAGGTTCCCTAATAGGTTCCCTAATAGGTTCCCTAATTGGTTCCCTAATTGGTTCCCTAATAGGTTCCCTAATAGGTTCCCTAATTGGTTCCCTAATTGGTTCCCTAATAGGTTCCCTAATAGGTTCCCTAATTGGTTCCCTAATTGGTTCTCTAATAGGTTACGTAATTGGTTCCCTAATAGGTTCCCTAATTGGTTCCCTAATTGGTTCCCTAATAGGTTCCCTAATAGGTTCCCTAATAGGCTCCCTAATAGGTTCCCTAATAGGTTCCCTAATAGGTTCCCTAATAGGTTCCCTAATAGGTTCCCTAATAGGTTCCCTAATAGGTTCCCTAATAGGTTCCCTAATTGGTTCCCTAATTGGTTCCCTAATTGGTTCCCTAATAGGTTCCCTAATTGGTTCCCTAATAGGTTGCCTAATCGGTTCCCTAATAGGTTCCCTAATAGGTTCCCTAATAGGTTCCCTAATTGGTTCCCTAACAGGTTCCCTAATAGGTTCCCTAATTGGTTCCGTACTAGGTTCCCTAATAGGTTCCCTAATTGGTTCCCTAATTGGTTCCCTAAAAGGTTCCCTAATTGGTTCCCTAATTGGTTCCCTAATAGGTTCCCTAATTGGTTCCCTAATTGGTTCCCTAATGAGTTCCCTAATTGGTTCCCTAATAGGTTCCCTAATTGGTTCCCTAATTGGTTCCCTAATTGGTTCCCTGATGGGTTCCCTAATAGGTTCCCTAATTGGTTCCCTAATAGGTTCCCTAATTGGTTCCCTAATAGGTTCCCTAATTGGTTCCCTAATTGGTTCCCTAATAGGTTCCCTAATAGGTTCTCTAATTGGTGCCCTAATAGGTTCCCTAATTGGTTCCCTAATTGGTTCCCTAATTGGTTCCCTAATAGGTTCCCTAATTGGTTCCCTGATAAGTTCCCTAATTGGTTCCCTAATTGGTTCCCTAATAGGTTCCCTAATAGGTTCCCTAATAGGTTCCCTAATAGGTTCCCTAATTGGTGCCCTAATTGGTTCCCTAATTGGTTCCCTAATAGGTTCCCTAATAGGTTCCCTAATTGGTTCCCTGATTGGTTCCCTAATTGGTTCCCTAATTGATTCCCTAATAGGTTCCCTAATTGGTTCCCTAATAGGTTCCCTAATTGGTTCCCTAATAGGTTCCCTAATAGGTTCCCTAATAGGTTCCCTAATTGGTTCCCTAATTGGTTCCCTACTTGGTTCCCTAATTGGTGCCCTAATTGGTTCCCTAATAGGTTCCCTAATTGGTTCCCTAATAGGTTCCCTAATAGGTTCCCTAATTGGTTCCCTGATAAGTTCCCTAATTGGTTCCCTAATTGGTTCCCTAATTGGTTCCCTAATAGGTTCCCTAATAGGTTCCCTAATTGGTTCCCTGATAAGTTCCCTAATTGGTTCCCTAATTGGTTCCCTAATAGGTTCCCTAATAGGTTCCCTAATAGGTTCCGTAATAGGTTCCCTAATTGGTGCCCTAATTGGTTCCCTAATTGGTTCCCTAATAGGTTCCCTAATAGGTTCCCTAATTGGTTCCCTGATTGGTTCCCTAATTGGTTCCCTAATTGATTCCCTAATAGGTTCCCTAATTGGTTCCCTAATAGGTTCCCCAATTGGTTCCCTAATAGGTTCCCTAATAGGTTCCCTAATAGGTTCCCTAATTGGTTCCCTAATTGGTTCCCTACTTGGTTCCCTAATTGGTGCCCTAATTGGTTCCCTAATAGGTTCCCTAATAGGTTCCCTAATAGGTTCCCTAATAGGTTCCCTAATTGGTTCCCTAATTGGTTCCCTAATAGGTTCCCTAATAGGTTCCCTAATTGGTTCCCTAATTGGTTCCCTAATAGGTTCCCTAATAGGTTCCCTAATTGGTTCCCTAATTGGTTCTCAAATAGGTTACGTAATTGGTTCCCTAATAGGTTCCCTAATTGGTTCCCTAATTGGTTCCCTAATAGGTTCCCTAATAGGTTCCCTAATAGGCTCCCTAAAAGGTTCCCTAATAGGTTCCCTAATAGGTTCCCTAATAGGTTCCCTAATAGGTTTCCTAATAGGTTCTCTAATAGGTTCCCTAATTGGTTCCCTGATTGGCTCCCTAATTGGTTCCCTAATTGGGTCCCTAATAGGTTCCCTAATTGGTTCCCTAATAGGTTCCCGAATAGGTTCCCTAATAGGTTCCCTAATAGGTTCCCCAATAGGTTCCCTAATTGGTTCCCTAATAGGTTCCCTGATTGGTTCCCTGATTGGTTCCCTAATCGGTTCCCTAATCGGTTCCCTAATAGGTTCCCTAATAGGTTCCCTAATTGGTTCCCTAATTGGTTCTCTAATTGGTTCCCTAATAGGTTCCCTAATAGGTTCCCTAATAGGCTCCCTAATAGGTTCCCTAATAGGTTCCCTAATAGGTTCCCTAATAGGTTCCCTAATAGGTTCCCTAATTGGTTCCCTAATTGGTTCCCTAATAGGTTCCCTAATAGGTTCCCTAATAGGTTCCCTAATTGGTTCCCTAATTGGTTCCCTAATAGGTTCCCTAATAGGTTCCCTAATAGGTTCCCTAATAGGTTCCCTAATAGGTTCCGTACTAGGTTCCCTAATAGGTTCCCTAATAGGTTCCCTAATCGGTTCCCTAATAGGTTCCCTAATAGGTTCCCTAATAGGTTCCATAATTGGTTCCCTAATAGGTTCCCTAATAGGTTCCCTAATAGATTCCCTAATAGGTTTCCTAATAGGTTCCCTAATTGGTTCCCTAATAGGTTCCCTAATTGGTTCCCTAATTGGTTCCCTAATAGGTTCCCTAATAGGTTCCCTAATAGGTTCCATAATAGGTTCCCTAATAAGTTCCCTAATAGGTTCCCTAATAGGTTCCCTAATTGGTTCCCCAATAGGTTCCCTAATAGGTTCCCCAATTGGTTCCCTAATTGGTTTCGTAATCGGTTCCCTAATAGGTTCCCTAATTGGTTCCCTAATAGGTTCCCTAATTGGTTCCCTAATGGGTTCCCTAATAGGTCCCCTAATTGGTTCCCTAATTGGTTCCCTGATTGGTTCCCTAATAGGTTCCCTAATAGGTTCCCTAATTGGTTCCCTAATAGGTTCCCTAATAGGTTCCCTAATAGGTTCCCTAATAGGTTCCGTACTAGGATCCCTAATAGGTTCCCTAATTGGTTCCCTAATTGGTTCCCTAACAGGTTCCCTAATAGGTTCCCTAATTGGTTCCCTAATAGGTTCCCTAACAGGTTCCCTAATAGGTTCCCTAATAGGTTCCCTAATTGGTTCCCCAATAGGTTCCCTAATAGGTTCCCTAATTGGTTCCCTAATTGGTTCCCTAATAGGTTCCCTAATAGGTTTCCTAATTGGTTCCCTAATGGGTTCCCTAATTGGTTCCCTAATTGGTTCCCTAATAGGTTCCCTAATTGGATCCCTAATAGGTTCCCTAATAGGTTCCCTAATTGGTTCCCTAATACGTTCCCTAATAGGTTCCCTAATAGGTTCCCTAATAGGTTCCCTGATTGGTTCCCTAATAGGTTCCCTAATAGGTTCCCTAATTGATTCCCCAATTGATTCCCTAATCGGTTCCCTAATAGGTTCCCTAATTGGTTCCCTAATAGGTTCCCTAATGGGTTCCCTAATGGGTTCTCTAATAGGTTCCCAAATAGGTTCCCTAATTCGTTCCCTAATTGGTTCCCTAATTGTTTCCCTAATAGGTTCCCTAATTGGTTCCCTAATAGGTTCCCTAATTGGTTCCCTAATAGGTTCCCTAATTGGTTCCCTAATTGGTTCTCTAATTGGTTCCCTAATAGGTTCCCTAATAGGTTCCCTAATAGGCTCCCTAATAGGTTCCCTAATAGGTTCCCTAATAGGTTCCCTAATGGGTTCCCTAATAGGTTCCCTAATTGGTTCCCTAATAGGTTCCCTAATAGGTTCCCTAATAGGTTCCCTAATAGGTTCCCTAATTGGTTCCCTAATTGGTTCCCTAATAGGTTCCCTAATTGGTTCCCTAATAGGTTCCCTAATAGGTTCCCTAATAGGTTCCCTAATAGGTTCCCTAATAGGTTCCGTACTAGGTTCCCTAATAGGTTCCCTAATAGGTTCCCTAATCGGTTCCCTAATAGGTTCCCTAATAGGTTCCCTAATAGGTTCCATAATTGGTTCCCTAATAGGTTCCCTAATAGGTTCCCTAATACATTCCCTAATAGGTTCCCTAATAGGTTCCCTAATTGGTTCCCTAATAGGTTCCCTAATTGGTTCCCTAATTGGTTCCCTAATAGGTTCCCTAATAGGTTCCCTAATAGGTTCCATAATAGGTTCCCTAATAAGTTCCCTAATAGGTTCCCTAATAGGTTCCCTAATAGGTTCCCCAATTGGTTCCCTAATTGGTTTCGTAATCGGTTCCCTGATAGGTTCCCTAATTGGTTCCCTAATAGGTTCCCTAATTGGTTCCCTAATGGGTTCCCTAATTGGTTCCCTAATTGGTTCCCTAATTGGTTCCCTGATTGGTTCCCTAATAGGTTCCCTAATAGGTTCCCTAATTGGTTCCCTAATAGGTTCCCTAATAGGTTCCCTAATAGGTTCCCTAATAGGTTCCGTACTAGGATCCCTAATAGGTTCCCTAATTGGTTCCCTAATTGGTTCCCTAACAGGTTCCCTAATAGGTTCCCTAATTGGTTCCCTAATAGGTTCCCTAACAGGTTCCCTAATAGGTTCCCTAATAGGTTCCCTAATTGGTTCCCTAATAGGTTCCCTAATTGGTTCCCTAATTGGTTCCCTAATAGGTTCCCTAATAGGTTTCCTAATTGGTTCCCTAATGGGTTCCCCAATTGGTTCCCTAATAGGTTCCCTAATTGGTTCCCTAATTGGTTCCCTAATAGGTTCCCTAATTGGATCCCTAATAGGTTCCCTAATAGGTTCCCTAATTGGTTCCCTAATAGGTTCCCTAATAGGTTCCCTAATAGGTTCCCTAATAGGTTCCCTAATTGGTTCCCTAATAGGTTCCCTAATAGGTTCCCTAATTGATTCCCCAATTGGTTCCCTAATCGGTTCCCTAATAGGTTCCCTAATTGGTTCCCTAATAGGTTCCCTAATTGGTTCCCTAATGGGTTCTCTAATAGGTTCCCAAATAGGTTCCCTAATTCGTTCCCTAATTGGTTCCCTAATTGGTTCCCTAATAGGTTCCCTAATTGGTTCCCTAATAGGTTCCCTAATTGGTTCCCTAATAGGTTCCCTAATTGGTTCCCTAATTGGTTCCCTAATGGGTTCCCTAATTGGTTCCCTAATGGGTTCCCTAATTGGTTCCCTAATAGGTTCCCTAATGGATTCCCTAATAGGTTCCCTAATTGGTTCCCTAATTGGTTCCCTAATAGGTTCCCTAATAGGTTCCCTAATAGGTTCCCTAATTGGTTCCCTAATAGGTTCCCTAATAGGTTCCCTAATAGGTTCCCTAATAGGTTCCCTAATAGGTTCCCTAATAGGTTCCCTAATAGGTTCCCTAATAGGTTCCCTAATTGGTTCCCTAATTGGTTCCCTAATTGGTTCCCTAATAGGTCCCCTAATTGGTTCCCTAATAGGTTCCCTCATTGGTTCCCTAATTGGTTCCCTAATAGGTTCCCTAATTGGTTCCCTAATAGGTTCCCTAATTGGTTCCCTAATAGGTTTCCTAATTGGTTCACTAATAGGTTCCTTAATTGGTTCCCTAATAGGTTCCCTAATTGGTTCCCTAATTGGTTCCCTAATTGGTTCACTAATAGGTTCCTTAATTGGTTCCCTAATTGGTTCCCTAATTGGTTCCCTAATTGGTTCCCTAATAGGTTCCCTAATTGGTTCCCTAATTGGTTCTCTAATAGGTTCCGTAATTGGTTCCCTAATAGGTTCCCTAATTGGTTCCCTAATAGGTTCCCTAATTGGTTCCCTAATTGGTTCCCTAATAGGTTCCCTAATTGGTTCCCTAATTGGTTCCCTAATAGGTTCCCTAATAGGTTCCCCAATAGGTTCCCTAATTGGTTCCCTAATAGGTTCCCTGATTGGTTCCCTGATTGGTTCCCTAATCGGTTCCCTAATCGGTTCCCTAATAGGTTCCCTAATAGGTTCCCTAATTGGTTCCCTAATAGGTTCCCTAATTTGTTCCCTAATAGGTTCCCTAATAGGCTCCCTAATAGGTTCCCTAATAGGTTCCCTAATAGGTTCCCTAATTGGTTCCCTAATAGGTTCCCTAATTTGTTCCCTAATAGGTTCCCTAATAGGCTCCCTAATAGGTTCCCTAATAGGTTCCCTAATAGGTTCCCTAATTGGTTCCCTAATAGGTTCCCTAATAGGTTCCCTAATAGGTTCCCTAATAGGTTCCCTAATTGGTTCCCTGATTGGTTCCGTACTAGGTTCCCTAATAGGTTCCCTAATTGGTTCCCTAATAGGTTCCCTAATAGGTTCCCTAATAGGTTCCCTAATAGGTTCCCTAATAGGTTCCCTAATTGGTTCCCCAATAGGTTCCCTAATAGGTTCCCTAATTGGTTCCCTAATTGGTTTCCTAATCGGTTCCCTAATAGGTTCCCTGATTGGTTCCCTAATAGGTTCCCTAATTGGTTCCCTAATGGGTTCCCTAATAGGTCCCCTAATTGGTTCCCTAATTGGTTCCCTAATTGGTTCCCTAATTGGTTCCCTAATAGGTCCCCTAATAGGTTCCCTAATTGGTTCCCTAATAGGTTCCCTAATAGGTTCCTTAATAGGTTCCCTAATAGGTTCCGTACTAGGATCCCTAATAGGTTCCCTAATTGGTTCCCTAATTGGTTCCCTAACAGGTTCCCTAATAGGCTCCCTAATTGGTTCCCTAATAGGTTCCCTAACAGGTTCCCTAATAGGTTCCCTAATAGGGTGCCTAATTGGTTCCCTAATAGGTTCCCTAATAGGTTCCCTAATTGGTTCCCTAATTGGTTCCCTAATGGGTTTCCTAATTGGTTCCCTAATAGGTTCCCTAATTGGTTCCCTAATAGGTTCCCTAATTGGTTCCCTAATAGGTTCCCTAATTGGTTCCCTAATTGGTTCCCTAATAGGTTCCCTAATTGGTTCCCTAATTGGTTCCCTAATAGGTTCCCTAATAGGTTCCCTAATAGGTTCCCTAATAGGTTCCCTAATTGGTTCCCTGATTGGTTCCCTGATTGGTTCCCTAATCGGTTCCCTAATCGGTTCCCTAATAGGTTCCCTAATAGGTTCCCTAATTGGTTCCCTAATAGGTTCCCTAATTTGTTCCCTAATAGGTTCCCTAATAGGCTCCCTAATAGGTTCCCTAATAGGTTCCCTAATAGGTTCCCTAATTGGTTCCCTAATAGGTTCCCTAATTTGTTCCCTAATAGGTTCCCTAATAGGCTCCCTAATAGGTTCCCTAATAGGTTCCCTAATAGGTTCCCTAATTGGTTCCCTAATAGGTTCCCTAATAGGTTCCCTAATAGGTTCCCTAATAGGTTGCCTAATTGGTTCCCTGATTGGTTCCGTACTAGGTTCCCTAATAGGTTCCCTAATTGGTTCCCTAATAGGTTCCCTAATAGGTTCCCTAATAGGTTCCCTAATAGGTTCCCTAATAGGTTCCCTAATTGGTTCCCCAATAGGTTCCCTAATAGGTTCCCTAATTGGTTCCCTAATTGGTTTCCTAATCGGTTCCCTAATAGGTTCCCTGATTGGTTCCCTAATAGGTTCCCTAATTGGTTCCCTAATGGGTTCCCTAATAGGTCCCCTAATTGGTTCCCTAATTGGTTCCCTAATTGGTTCCCTAATAGGTCCCCTAATAGGTTCCCTAATTGGTTCCCTAATAGGTTCCCTAATAGGTTCCTTAATAGGTTCCCTAATAGGTTCCGTACTAGGATCCCTAATAGGTTCCCTAATTGGTTCCCTAATTGGTTCCCTAACAGGTTCCCTAATAGGCTCCCTAATTGGTTCCCTAATAGGTTCCCTAACAGGTTCCCTAATAGGTTCCCTAATAGGGTGCCTAATTGGTTCCCTGATAGGTTCCCTAATAGGTTCCCTAATTGGTTCCCTAATTGGTTCCCTAATAGGTTTCCTAATTGGTTCCCTAATAGGTTCCCTAATTGGTTCCCTAATAGGTTCCCTAATTGGTTCCCTAATTGGTTCCCTAATAGGTTCCCTAATTGGATCCCTAATAGGTTCCCTAATAGGTTCCCTAATTGGTTCCCTATTAGGTTCCCTAATAGGTTCCCTAATAGGTTCCCTAATAGGTTCCCTAATTGGTTCCCTAATAGGTTCCCTAATAGGTTCCCTAATTGATTCCCTAATTGGTTCCCTAATCGGTTCCCTAATAGGTTCCCTAATTGGTTCCCTAATAGGTTCCCTAATTGGTTCCCTAATGGGTTCCCTAATAGGTTCCCAAATAGGTTCCCTAATTCGTTCCCTAATTGGTTCCCTAATTGGTTCCCTAATAGGTTCCCTAATTGGTTCCCTAATAGGTTCCCTAATGGGTTCCCTAATTGGTTCCCTAATGGGTTCCCTAATTGGTTCCCTAATAGGTTCCCTAATTGATTCCCTAATAGGTTTCCTAATTGGTTCCCTAATAGGTTCCCTAATAGGTTCCCTACTAGGTTCCCTAATAGGTTCCCTAATTGGTTCCCTAATAGGTTCCCTAATAGGTTCCCTAATAGGTTCCCTAATAGGTTCCCTAATAGGTTCCCTAATAGGTTCCCTAATAGGTTCCCTAATTGGTTCCCTAATTGGTTCCCTAATTGGTTCCCTAATAGGTCCCCTAATTGGTTCCCTAATAGGTTCCCCCATTGGTTCCCTAATTGGTTCCCTAATAGGTTCCCTAATTGGTTCCCTAATAGGTTCCCTAATTGGTTCCCTAATAGGTTTCCTAATTGGTTCACTAATAGGTTCCCTAATAGGTTCCCTAATTGGTTCCCTAATTGGTTCCCTAATAGGTTCCCTAATTGGTTCCCTAATTGGTTCCCTAATAGGTTCCCTAATAGGTTCCCCAATAGGTTCCCTAATTGGTTCCCTAATAGGTTCCCTGATTGGTTCCCTGATTGGTTCCCTAATGGGTTCCCTAATCGGTTCCCTAATAGGTTCCCTAATAGGTTCCCTAATTGGTTCCCTAATTGGTTCCCTAATTTGTTCCCTAATAGGTTCCCTAATAGGCTCCCTAATAGGTTCCCTAATAGGTTCCCTAATAGGTTCCCTAATTGGTTCCCTAATAGGTTCCCTAATTTGTTCCCTAATAGGTTCCCTAATAGGCTCCCTAATAGGCTCCCTAATAGGTTCCCTAATAGGTTCCCTAATTGGTTCCCTAATGGGTTCCCTAATAGGTTCCCTAATAGGTTCCCTAATAGGTTCCCTAATTGGTTCCCTGATTGGTTCCCTAATAGGTTCCCTAATAGGTTCCCTAATAGGTTCCCCAATAGGTTCCCTAATAGGTTCCCTAATGGGTTCCCCAATAGGTTCCCTAATAGGTTCCCTGATTGGTTCCCTGATTGGTTCCCTAATCAGTTCCCTAATTGGTTCCCTAATAGGTTCCCTAATAGGTTCCCTAATTGGTTCCCTAATAGGTTCCCTAAAAGGTTCCCTAATTGGTTCCCTAATCGGTTCCCTAATCGGTTCCCTAATAGGTTCCCTAATTGGTTCCCTAATATATTCCCTAATAGGTTCCGTAATAGGTTCCCTAATAGGTTCCCTAATAGGTTCCCTAATTGGTTCCCTAATTGGTTCCCTGATTGGTTCCCTAATCGGTTCCCTAATCGGTTCCCTAATTTGTTCCCTAATAGGGTCCCTAATAGGCTCCCTAATTGGTTCCCTAATAGGTTCCCCAATAGGTTCCCTAATTGGTTCCCTTATTGGTTCCCTAATAGGTTTCCTAATAGGTTCCCTAATAGGTTCCCTAATAGGTTCCCTAAAAGGTTCCCTGATTGGTTCCCTAATAGGTTGCCCAATTGGTTCCGTAATAGGTTCCCTAATCGGTTCTCTAATTGGTTCCCTAATTGGTTCCCTAATAGGTTCCCTAATAGGTTCCCTGATAGGTTCCCTAATAGGTTCCCTAATTGGTTCCCTAATAGGTTCCCTAATCGGTTCCCTAATAGGTTCCCTAATAGGTTCCCTAATTGGTTCCCTAAATGGTTCCCTAATTGGTTCCCTAATAGGTTCCCTAATTGGTTCCCTAATTGGTTCCCTAATAGGTTCCCTAATAGGTTCCCTAATAGGTTCCCTAATAGGTTCCGTAACAGGTTCCCTAATAGGTTCCCTAATGGGTTCCCTAATAGGTTCCCTAATTGGTTCCCTAATAGGTTCCCTAATAGGTTCCCTAATAGGTTCCCTAATTGGTTCCCTAATTGGTTCCCTAATAGGTTCCCTAATTGGTTCCCTAATAGGTTCCCTAATAGGTTCCCTAATAGGTTCCCCAATAGGTTCCCCAATAGGTTCCCTAATTGGTTCCCTAATAGGTTCCCTGATTGGTTCCCTAATTGGTTCCCTAATAGGTTCCCTAATTGGTTCCCTAATAGGTTCGCTAATAGGTTCCCTAATTGGTTCCCTAATAGGTTCCCTAATCGGTTCCCTAATAGGTTCCCTAATAGGTTCCCTAATTGGTTCCCTAATAGGTTCCCTAATTGGTTCCCTAATTGGTTCCCTAATAGGTTCCCTAATTGGTTACCTAATCGGTTCCCTAATCGGTTCCCTGATAGGTTCCCTAATTGGTTCCCTAATAGGTTCCCTAATAGGTTCCCTAATAGGTTCCCTAATTGGTTCCCTAATTGGTTCCCTAATTGGTTCCCTAATAGGTTCCCTAATTGGTTCTCTAATTGGTTCCCTAATAGGTTCCCTAATAGGTTCCCTAATAGGTTCCCTAATAGGTTCCCTAATGGGTTCCCTAATAGGTTCCCTAATAGGTTCCCTAATTGGTTCCCTAATTGGTTCCCTAATAGGTTCCCTAATAGGTTCCCTAATAGGTTCCCTAATAGGTTCCCTAATTGGTTCCCTAATTGGTTCCCTAATTGGTTCCCTAATAGGTTCCCTAATAGGTTCCCTAATAGGTTCCCTAATAGGTTCCCTAATAGGTTCCCTAATTGGTTCCCTAATTGGTTCCCTAATAGGTTCCCTAATTGGTTCCCTAATTGGTTCCCTAATAGGTCCCCTAATTGGTTCCCTAATTGGTTCCCTAATTGGTTCCCTAATTGGTTCCCTAATAGGTTCCCTAATTGGTTCCCTAATAGGTTCCCTAATTGGTTCCCTAATAGGTTCCCTAATTGGTTCCCTAATTGGTTCCCTAATGGGTTCCCTAATTGGTTCACTAATAGGTTCCCTAATAGGTTCCCTAATAGGTTCCCTAATTGGTTCCCTAATAGGTTCCCTAATAGGTTCCCTAATAGGTTCCCTAATTGGTTCCCTAATTGCTTCCCTAATAGGTTCCCTAATAGGTTCCCTAATTGGTTCCCTAATTGGTTCCCTAATAGGTCCCCTAATTGGTTCCCTAATGGGCTCCCTAATTGGTTCCCTAATTGGTTCCCTAATAGGTTCCCTAATAGGTTCCCTAATTGGTTCCCTAATTGGTTCCCTAATAGGTTCCCTAATTGGTTCCCTAATTGGTTCCCTAATGGGTTCCCTAATAGGTTCACTAATAGGTTCCTTAATTGGTTCCCTAATTGGTTCCCTAATAGGTTCCCTAATAGGTTCCCTAATAGGTTCCCTAACAGGTTCCCTAATAGGTTCCCTAATAGGTTCCCTAATAGGTTCCCTAATTGGTTCCCTAATTGGTTCCCTAATTGGTTCCGTAATTGGTTCCCTAATAGGTTCCCTAATTGGTTCCCTAATAGGTTCCCTAATTGGTTCCCTAATTGGTTCCCTAATGGGTTCCCTAATAGGTTCCCTAATAGGCTCCCTAATAGGTTCCCTAATAGGTTCCCTAATAGGTTCCCTAATTGGTTCCCTAATTGGTTCCCTAATTGGTTCCCTAATAGGTTCCCTAATAGGTTCCCTAATAGGTTCCCTAATAGGTTCCCCAATAGCTTCCCTCATTGGTTCCCTAATAGGTTCCCTGATCGGGTCCCTAATAGGTTCCCTAATCGGTTCCCTAATCGGTTCCCTAATCGGTTCCCTAATAGGTTCCCTAATAGGTTCCCTAATTAGTTCCCTAATAGGTTCCCTAATTGGTTCCCTAATGGGTTCCCTAATTGGTTCCCAAATAGGTTCCCTAATAGGTTCCCTAATAGGTTCCCTAATAGGTTCCCTAATTGGTTCCCTAATAGGTTGCCTAAAAGGATCCCTAATTGGTTCCCTAATCGGTTCCCTAATCGGTTCCCTAATAGGTTCCCTAATTGGTTCCCTAATAGGTTCCCTAATAGGTTCCCTAATTGGTTCCCTAATAGGTTCCCTAATTGGTTCCCTAATAGGTTGCCTAATAGGTTCCCTAATTGGTTCCCTAATAGGTTCCCTAATCGGTTCCCTAATAGGTTCCCTAATAGGTTCCCTAATTGGTTCCCTAATTGGTTCCCTAATTGGTTCCCTAATAGGTTCCCTAATTGGTTCCCTAATTGGTTCCCTAATAGGTTCCCTAATTGGTTCCCTAATAGGTTCCCTCATTGGTTCCCTAATAGGTTCCCTAATATGTTCCCTAATTGGTTCCCTAATTGGTTCCCTAATAGGTTCCCTAATAGGTTCCCTAATTGGTTCCCTAATAGGTTCCCTAATTGGTTCCCTAATAGGTTCGCTAATAGGTTCCCTAATAGGTTCCCCAATAGGTTCCCTAATCGGTTCCCTAATAGGTTCCCTAATTGGTTCCCTAATAGGTTCCCTAATTGGTTCCCTAATAGGTTCCCTAATAGGTTCCCTAATAGGTTCCCTAATTGGTTCCCTAATTGGTTCCCTAATTGGTTCCCTAATAGGTTCCCTAATTGGTTCTCTAATTGGTTCCCTAATAGGTTCTCTAATAGGTTCCCTAATAGGTTCCCTAATAGGTTCCCTAATGGGTTCCCTAATAGGTTCCCTAATAGGTTCCCTAATTGGTTCCCTAATTGGTTCCCTAATAGGTTCCCTAATAGGTTCCCTAATAGGTTCCCTAATAGGTTCCCTAATTGGTTCCCTAATTGGTTCCCTAATTGGTTCCCTAATAGGTTCCCTAATAGGTTCCCTAATAGGTTCCCTAATAGGTTCCCTAATAGGTTCCCTAATAGGTTCCCTAATTGGTTCCCTAATTGGTTCCCTAATAGGTTCCCTAATTGGTTCCCTAATTGGTTCCCTAATTGGTTCCCTAATAGGTCCCCTAATTGGTTCCCTAATTGGTTCCCTAATTGGTTCCCTAATTGGTTCCCTAATAGGTTCCCTAATTGGTTCCCTAATAGGTTCCCTAATTGGTTCCCTAATAGGTTCCCTAATTGGTTCCCTAATTGGTTCCCTAATGGGTTCCCTAATTGGTTCACTAATAGGTTCCCTAATTGGTTCCCTAATAGGTTCCCTAATTGGTTCCCTAATAGGTTCCCTAATAGGTTCCCTAATAGGTTCCCTAATTGGTTCCCTAATTGCTTCCCTAATAGGTTCCCTAATAGGTTCCCTAATTGGTTCCCTACTTGGTTCCCTAATAGGTCCCCTAATTGGTTCCCTAATGGGCTCCCTAATTGGTTCCCTAATTGGTTCCCTAATAGGTTCCCTAATAGGTTCCCTAATTGGTTCCCTAATTGGTTCCCTAATAGGTTCCCTAATTGGTTCCCTAATTGGTTCCCTAATGGGTTCCCTAATAGGTTCACTAATAGGTTCCTTAATTGGTTCCCTAATTGGTTCCCTAATAGGTTCCCTAATAGGTTCCCTAATAGGTTCCCTAACAGGTTCCCTAATAGGTTCCCTAATAGGTTCCCTAATAGCTTCCCTCATTGGTTCCCTAATTGGTTCCCTAATTGGTTCCCTAATAGGTTCCCTAATTGGTTCCCTAATTGGTTCCCTAATTGGTTCCGTAATTGGTTCCCTAATAGGTTCCCTAATTGGTTCCCTAATAGGTTCCCTAATTGGTTCCCTAATTGGTTCCCTAATTGGTTCCCTAATAGGTTCCCTAATTGGTTCCCTAATTGGTTCCCTAATTGGTTCCGTAATTGGTTCCCTAATAGGTTCCCTAATTGGTTCCCTAATAGGTTCCCTAATTGGTTCCCTAATTGGTTCCCTAATGGGTTCCCTAATAGGTTCCCTAATAGGCTCCCTAATAGGTTCCCTAATAGGTTCCCTAATAGGTTCCCTAATTGGTTCCCTAATTGGTTCCCTAATTGGTTCCCTAATAGGTTCCCTAATAGGTTCCTAATAGGTTCCCTAATAGGTTCCCCAATAGCTTCCCTCATTGGTTCCCTAATAGGTTCCCTGATCGGGTCCCTAATAGGTTCCCTAATCGGTTCCCTAATCGGTTCCCTAATCGGTTCCCTAATAGGTTCCCTAATAGGTTCCCTAATAGGTTCCCTAATAGGTTCCCTAATTGGTTCCCTAATGGGTTCCCTAATTGGTTCCCAAATAGGTTCCCTAATAGGTTCCCTAATAGGTTCCCTAATAGGTTCCCTAATTGGTTCCCTAATAGGTTCCCTAAAAGGATCCCTAATTGGTTCCCTAATCGGTTCCCTAATCGGTTCCCTAATAGGTTCCCTAATTGGTTCCCTAATAGGTTCCCTAATAGGTTCCCTAATTGGTTCCCTAATAGGTTCCCTAATTGGTTCCCTGATAGGTTGCCTAATAGGTTCCCTAATTGGTTCCCTAATAGGTTCCCTAATCGGTTCCCTAATAGGTTCCCTAATAGGTTCCCTAATTGGTTCCCTAAATGGTTCCCTAATTGGTTCCCTAATAGGTTCCCTAATTGGTTCCCTAATTGGTTCCCTAATAGGTTCCCTAATTGGTTCCCTAATAGGTTCCCTCATTGGTTCCCTAATAGGTTCCCTAATATGTTCCCTAATAGGTTCCCTAATTGGTTCCCTAATAGGTTCCCTAATAGGTTCCCTAATTGGTTCCCTAATAGGTTCCCTAATTGGTTCCCTAATAGGTTCGCTAATAGGTTCCCTAATAGGTTCCCCAATAGGTTCCCTAATCGGTTCCCTAATAGGTTCCCTAATAGGTTCCCTAATAGGTTCCCTAATTGGTTCCCTAATTGGTTCCCTAATTGGTTCCCTAATTGGTTCCCTAATAGGTTCCCTAATAGGTTCCCTAATAGGTTCCCTAATAGGTTCCCTAATTGGTTCCCTAATAGGTTCCCTAATAGGTTCCCTAATTGGTTCCCATATTGGTTCCCTAATAGGTTCCCTAATTGGTTCCCTAATAGGTTCCCTAATTGGTTCCCTAATTGGTTCCCTAATAGGTTCCCTAATAGGTTCCCTAATTGGTTCCCTAATTGGTTCCCTAATTGGTTCCCTAATAGGTTCCCTAATAGGTTCCCTAATAGGTTCCCTAATAGGTTCCCTAATAGGTTCCCTAATTGGTTCCCTAATTGGTTCCCTAATAGGTGCCCTAATAGGTTCCCTAATTGGTTCCCTAATAGGTTCCCTAATTGGCTCCCCAATAGGTTCCCTAATTGGTTCCCTAATTGGTTCCCTAATTAGTTCCCTAATAGATTCCCTAATTGGTTCCCTAATTGGTTCCCTAATAGGTTCCCTAATTGGTTCCCTAATAGGTTCCCTAATTGGTTCCCTAATTGGTTCCCTAATTGGTTCCCTAATTGGTTCCCTAATTGGTTCCCTAATAGGTTCCCTCATTGGTTCCCTAATTGGTTCCCTAATTGGTTCCCTAATTGGTTCCCTAATGGGTTCCCTCATTGGTTCCCTAATTGGTTCCCTAATAGGTTCCCTAATTGGTTCCCTAATTGGTTCCCTAATGGGTTCCCTAATTGGTTCCCTAATGGGTTCCTTAATTGGTTCCCTAATTGGTTCCCTAATTGGTTCCCTAATAGGTTCCCTAATAGGTTTCCTAATTGGTTCTCTAATAGGTTCCCTAATTGGTTCCCTAATTGGTTCTCTAATAGGTTCCCTAATTGGTTCCCTAATAGGTTCCCTAATTGGTTCCCTAATAGGTTCCCTAATTGGTTCCCTAATTGGTTCCCTAATTGGTTCCCTAATGGGTTCCCTAATAGGTCCCCTATTGGTTCCCTGATTGGTTCCCTAATTGGTTCCCTAATTGGTTCCCTAACAGGTTCCCTAATTGGTTCCCTAATTGGTTCCCTAATGGGTTCCCTAATGGGTTCCCTAATTGGTTCCCTGATAGGTTCCTTAATTGGTTCCCTAATTGGTTCCCTAATAGGTTCCCTAATAGGTTCCCTAATTGGTTCCCTAATAGGTTCCCTAATTGGTTCCCTAATTGGTTCTCTAATAGGTTCCCTAATTGGTTCCCTAATTGGTTCCCTAATAGGTTCCCTAATTGGTTCCCTAATTGGTTCCCTAATTGGTTCCCTAATAGGTTCCCTAATTGGTTCCCTAATTGGTTCTCTAATAGGTTCCGTAATTGGTTCCCTAATAGGTTCCCTGATTGGTTCCCTAATTGGTTCCCTAATAGGTCCCCTAATAGGTTCCCTAATAGGTTCCCTAATAGGTTCCCTAATAGGTTCCCTAATAGGTTCCCTAATAGGTTCCCTAATTGGTTCCCCAATAGGTTCCCTAATGGGTTCCCTAATAGGTTCCCTAATAGGTTCCCTAATTGGTTCCCTAATTGGTTCCCTAATAGGTTCCCTAATTGGTTCCCTAATAGGTTCCCTAATAGGTTCCCTAATAGGTTCCCTAATAGGTTCCCTAATAGGTTCCCCAATAGGTTCCCTAATTGGTTCCCTAATAGGTTCCCTGATTGGTTCCCTGATTGGTTCCCCAATCGGTTCCCTAATTGGTTCCCTAATAGGTTCCCTAATTGGTTCCCTAATAGGTTCCCTAATTGGTTCCCTAATTGGTTCCCTAATTGGTTCCCTAATGGGTTCCCTAATAGGTCCCCTAATTGGTTCCCTGATTGGTTCCCTAATTGGTTCCCTAATTGGTTCCCTAACAGGTTCCCTAATAGGTTCCCTAATTTGTTCCCTAATAGGTTCCCTAATTGGTTCCCTAATTGGTTCCCTAACAGGTTCCCTAATAGGTTCCCTAATTTGTTCCCTAATGGGTTCCCTAATGGGTTCCCTAATTGGTTCCCTAATAGGTTCCTTAATTGGTTCCCTAATTGGTTCCCTAATAGGTTCCCTAATAGGTTCCCTAATTGGTTCCCTAATAGGTTCCCTAATTGGTTCCCTAATTGGTTCTCCAATAGGTTCCCTAATTGGTTCCCTAATTGGTTCCCTAATAGGTTCCCTAATAGGTTCCCTAATTGGTTCCCTAATAGGTTCCCTAATAGGTTCCCTATATGGTTCCCTAATTGGTTCTCTAATAGGTTCCGTAATTGGTTCCCTAATAGGTTCCCTGATTGGTTCCCTAATTGGTTCCCTAATAGGTCCCCTAATAGGTTCCCTAATAGGTTCCCTAATAGGTTCCCTAATAGGTTCCCTAATTGGTTCCCCAATAGGTTCCCTAATAGGTTCCCTAATAGGTTCCCTAATAGGTTCCCTAATTGGTTCCCTAATGGGTTCCCTAATAGGTTCCCTAATAGGTTCCCTAATTGGTTCCCTAATTGGTTCCCTAATAGGTTCCCTAATTGGTTCCCCAATCGGTTCCCTAATAGGTTCCCTAATAGGTTCCCTAATAGGTTCCCTAATAGGTTCCCAAATAGGTTCCCTAATTGGTTCCCTAATAGGTTCCCTGATTGGTTCCCTGATTGGTTCCCCAATCGGTTCCCTAATCAGTTCCCTAAAAGGTTCCCTAATTGGTTCCCTAATAGGTTCCCTAATTGGTTCCCTAATTGGTTCCCTAATTGGTTCCCTAATGGGTTCCCTAATAGGTCCCCTAATTGGTTCCCTGATTGGTTCCCTAATTGGTTCCCTAATTGGTTCCCTAACAGGTTCCCTAATAGGTTCCCTAATTTGTTCCCTGATTGGTTCCCTAATTGGTTCCCTAATTGGTTCCCTAACAGGTTCCCTAATAGGTTCCCTAATTTGTTCCCTAATGGGTTCCCTAATGGGTTCCCTAATTGGTTCCCTAATAGGTTCCTTAATTGGTTCCCTAATTGGTTCCCTAATAGGTTCCCTAATAGGTTCCCTAATTGGTTCCCTAATAGGTTCCCTAATTGGTTCCCTAATTGGTTCTCCAATAGGTTCCCTAATTGGTTCCCTAATTGGTTCCCTAATAGGTTCCCTAATAGGTTCCCTAATTGGTTCCCTAATTGGTTCCCTAATAGGTTCCCTAATTGGTTCCCTAATTGGTTCTCTAATAGGTTCCGTAATTGGTTCCCTAATAGGTTCCCTGATTGGTTCCCTAATTGGTTCCCTAATAGGTCCCCTAATAGGTTCCCTAATAGGTTCCCTAATAGGTTCCCTAATAGGTTCCCTAATTGGTTCCCCAATAGGTTCCCTAATAGGTTCCCTAATAGGTTCCCTAATAGGTTCCCTAATTGGTTCCCTAATTGGTTCCCTAATAGGTTCCCTAATTGGTTCCCTAATAGGTTCCCTAATAGGTTCCCTAATAGGTTCCCTGATTGGTTCCCCAATCGGTTCCCTAATCAGTTCCCTAATAGGTTCCCTAATAGGTTCCCTAATTGGTTCCCTAATAGGTTCCCTAATAGGTTCCCTAATTGGTTCCCTAATAGGTTCCCTAATAGGTTCCCTAATAGGTTCCCTAATTGGTTCCCTAATTGGTTTCCCTAATAGGTTCCCTAATTGGTTCCCTAATTGGTTCCCTATTCGGTTCCCTAATCGGTTCCCTAATAGGTTCCCTAATTGGTTCCCTAATAGGTTTCCTAATTGGTTCCCTAATATGTTCCCTAATAGGTTTTCTAATTGGTTCCCTAATTGGTTCCCTAATAGGTTCCCTAATAGGTTCCCTAATCGGTTCCCTAATAGGTTCCCTAATTGGTTCCCTAATAGGTTCCCTAATAGGTTCCCTAATTGGTTCCGTAATTGGTTCCCTAATAGGTTCCCTAATTGGTTCCCTAATTGGTTCCCTAATAGGTTCCCTAATTGGTTCCCTAATAGGTTCCCTAATAGGTTCCCTAATAGGTTCCCTAATAGGTTCCCTAATAGGTTCCCTAATAGGTTCCCTAATTGGTTCCCCAATAGGTTCCCTAATAGGTTCCCTAATAGGTTCCCTAATTGGTTCCCTAATAGGTTCCCTAATAGGTTCCCCAATGGGTTCCCTAATAGGTTCCCTAATAGGTTCCCTAATTGGTTCCCTAATTGGTTCCCTAACAGGTTCCCTAATAGGTTCCCTAATTGGTTCCCTAATCGGTTCCCTAATAGGTTCCCTAATAGGTTCCCTAATAGGTTCCCTAATAGGTTCCCTAATAGGTTCCCTAATAGGTTCCCTAATTGGTTCCCTAATTGGTTCCCTAATAGGTTCCCTAATTGGTTCCCTAATAGGTTCCCTAATTGGTTCCCTCATAGGTTCCCTAATTGGTTCCCTAATTGGTTCCCTAATAGGTTCCCTAATAGGTTCCCTAATTGGTTCCCTAATAGGTTCCCTGATAGGTTCCCTAATAGGTTCCCTAATAGGTTCCCTAATAGGTTCCCTAATAGGTTCCCTAATTGGTTCCCTAATTGGTTCCCTAATAGGTTCCCTAATAGGTCCCCTAATTGGTTCCCTAATTGGTTCCCTAATTGGTTCCCTAATAGGTTCCCTAATTGGCTCCCTAATAGGTTCCCTAATTGGTTCCCTAATTGGTTCCCTAATGGGTTCCCTAATTGGTTCCCTAATAGGTTCCCTAATAGGCTCCCTAATAGGTTCCCTAATTGCTTCCCTAATAGGTTCCCTAATTGGTTCCCTAATTGGTTCCCTGATAGGTTCCCTAATTGGTTCCGTAATAGTTTCCCTAATAGGTTCCCTAATTGGTTCCCTAATTGGTTCCCTAATAGGTTCCCTAATAGGTTCCCTAATCGGTTCCCTAGGAGGTTCCCTAATAGGTTCCCTAATAGGTTCCCTAATTGGTTCCCTAATAGGTTCCCTAATAGGTTCCCTAATAGGTTCCCTAATAGGTTTCCTAATTGGTTCCCTAATAGGTTCCCTAATAGTTCCCTAATTGGTTCCCTAATTGGTTCCCTAATAGGTTCCCTAATAGGTTCCCTAATAGGTTCCCTAATAGGTTCCCTAATTGGTTCCCTAATAGGTTCCCTAATAGGTTCCCTAATAGGTTCCCTAATAGGTTCCCTAATAGGTTCCCTAATTGGTTCCCTAATTGGTTCCCTAATAGGTTCCCTAATAGGTCCCCTAATTGGTTCCCTAATTGGTTCCCTAATTGGTTCCCTAATAGGTTCCCTAATTGGTTCCCTAATTGGTTCCCTAATTGGTTCCCTAATTGGTTCCCTAATAGGTTCCCTAATTGGTTCCCTAATAGGTTCCCTAATTGGTTCCCTAATTGGTTCCCTAATAGGTTCCCTAATAGGTCCCCTAATTGGTTCCCTAATAGGTTCCCTAATTGGTTCCCTGATTGGTTCCCTAATTGGTTCCCTAATAGGTTCCCTAATTGGTTCCCTAATTGGTTCCCTAATGGGTTCCCTAATAGGTTCCCTAATAGGTTCCCTAATAGGTTCCCTAATAGGTTCCCTAATTGCTTCCCTAATAGGTTCCCTAATTGGTTCCCTAATTGGGTCCCTAATAGGTTCCCTAATTGGTTCCCTAATAGTTTCCCTAATAGGTTCCCCAATAGGTTGCCTAATAGGTTCCCTAATAGGTTCCCTAATAGGTTCCCTAATTGGTTCCCTAATTGTTTCCCTAATAGGTTCCCTAATAGGTTCCCTTATCGGTTCCCTAATAGGTTCCCTAATAGGTTCCCTAATAGGTTCCCTAATAGGTTCCCTAATAGGTTCCCTAATAGGTTCCCTAATTGGTTCCCTAATTGGTTCCCTAATAGGTTCCCTAATAGGTCCCCTAATTGGTTCCCTAATTGGTTCCCTAATAGGTTCCCTAATAGGTTTCCTAAAAGGTTCCCTAATAGGTTCCCTAATTGGTTCCCTAATAGGTTCCCTAATAGGTTCCCTAATAGGTTCCCTAATAGGTTCCCTAATAGGTTCCCTAATAGGTTCCCTAATTGGTTCCCTAATTGGTTCCCTAATAGGTTCCCTAATAGGTCCCCTAATTGGTTCCCTAATTGGTTCCCTAATTGGTTCCCTAATAGGTTCCTTAATTGGTTCCCTAATTGGTTCCCTAATTGGTTCCCTAATTGGTTCCCTAATAGGTTCCCTAATAGGTTCCCTAATAGGTTCCCTAATTGCTTCCCTAATAGGTTCCCTAATTGGTTCCCTAATTGGTTCCCTAATAGGTTCCCTAATTGGTTCCCTAATAGTTTCCCTAATAGGTTCCCTAATAGGTTCCCTAATAGGTTCCCTAATAGGTTCCCTAATAGGTTCCCTAATTGGTTCCCTAATTGGTTCCCTAATAGGTTCCCTAATAGGTCCCCTAATTGGTTCCCTAATTGGTTCCCTAATTGGTTCCCTAATAGGTTCCTTAATTGGTTCCCTAATTGGTTCCCTAATTGGTTCCCTAATTGGTTCCCTAATAGGTTCCCTAATAGGTTCCCTAATAGGTTCCCTAATTGCTTCCCTAATAGGTTCCCTAATTGGTTCCCTAATAGGTTCCCTAATAGGTTCCCTAATTGGTTCCCTAATAGTTTCCCTAATAGGTTCCCTAATTGGTTCCCTAATTGGTTCCCTAATAGGTTCCCTAATAGGTCCCCTAATTGGTTCTCTAATTGGTTCCCTAATTGGTTCCCTAATAGGTTCCCTAATTGGTTCCCTAATTGGTACCCTAATGGGTTCCCTAATTGGTTCCCTAATAGGTGCCCTAATAGGTTCCCTAATTGCTTCCCAAATAGGTTCCCTAATTGGTTCCCTAATTGGTTCCCTAATAGGTTCCCTAATTGGTTCCCTAATAGTTTCCCTAATAGGTTCCCTAATAGGTTCCCTAATAGGTTCCCTAATAGGTTCCCTAATAGGTACCCTAATAGGTTCCCTAATAGGTTCCCTAATAGGTTCCCTAATAGGTTCCCTAATAGGTTCCCTAATAGGTTCCCTAATAGGTTCCCTAATAGGTTCCCTAATTGGTTCCCTAATTGGTTCCCTAATAGGTTCCCTAATAGGTTCCCTAATTGGTTCCTAATAGGTTCCCTAATGGGTTCCCTAATAGGTTCCCTAATTGGTTCCCTAATTGGTACCCTAATGGGTTCCCTAATTGGTTCCCTAATGGGTTCCCTAATAGGTTCCCTAATAGGTTCCCTAATTGGTTCCCTAATAGGTTCCCTAATAGGTTCCCTAATTGCTTCCCTAATAGGTTCCCTAATTGGTTCCCTAATTGGTTCCCTAATAGGTTCCCTAATAGTTTCCCTAATAGGTTCCCTAATAGGTTCCCTAATAGGTTCCCTAATAGGTTCCCTAATTGGTTCCCTAATTGGTTCCCTAATGGGTTCCCTAATAGGTTCCCTAATTGGTTCCCTAATAGGTTCCCTAATAGGTCCCCTAATAGGTTCCCTAATAGGTTCCCTAATAGGTTCCCTAATAGGTTCCCTAATTGGTTCCTTAATAGGTTCCCTAATGGGTTCCCTAATAGGTTCCCTAATTGGTTCCCTAATTGGTTCCCTAATAGGTCCCCTAATTGGTTCCCTAATTGGTTCCCTAATAGGTTCCCTAATAGGTTCCCTAATTGGTTCCCTAATTGGTTCCCTAATAGGTTCCCTAATTGGTTCCCTAATTGGTTCCCTAATAGGTTCCCTAATAGGTCCCCTAATTGGTTCCCTGATTGGTTCCCTAATCGGTTCCCTAATCGGTTCCCTAATAGGTTCCCTAATAGGTTCCCTAATTGGTTCCCTAACAGGTTCCCTAATAGGTTCCCTAATAGGTTCCCTAATAGGTTCCCTAATAGGTTCCCTAATAGGTTCCCTAATAGGTTCCCTAATTGGTTCCGTAATTGGTTCCCTAATGGGTTCCCTAATTGGTTCCCTAATAGGTTCCCTAATAGGTTCCCTAATTGCTTCCCTAATAGGTTCCCTAATTGGTTCCCTAATCGGTTCCCTAATAGGTTCCCTAATTGGTTCCCTAATAGTTTCCCTAATAGGTTCCCTAATAGGTTCCCTAATAGGTTCCCTAATAGGTTCCCTAATTGGTTCCCTAATTGGTTCCCTAATAGGTTCCCTAATAGGTTCCATAATCGGTTCCCTAATAGGTTCCCTAATAGGTTCCCTAATAGGTTCCCTAATTGGTTCCCTAACAGGTTCCCTAATAGGTTCCCTAATAGGTTCCCTAATAGGTTCCCTAAAACGTTTCCTAATTGGTTCCCTAATAGGTTCCCTAATAGGTTCCCTAATTGGTTCCCTAATTGGTTCCCTAATAGGTTCCCTAATAGGTTCCCTAATTGGTTCCCTAATAGGTTCCCTAATAGGTTCCCTAATAGGTTCCCTAATAGGTTCCCTAATAGGTTCCCTAATTGGTTCCCTAATTGGTTCCCTAATAGGTTCCCTAATAGGTCCCCTAATTGGTTCCCTAATTGGTTCCCTAATTGGTTCCCTAATGGGTTCCCTACTTGGTTCCCTAATAGGTTCCGTAATTGGTTCCCTAATTGGTTCCCTAATGGGTTCCCTAATTGGTTGCCTAATAGGTTCCTTAATTGGTTCTCTAATAGGTTCCCTAATTGGTTCCCTAATAGGTTCCCTAATTGGTTCCCTAATAGGTTCCCTAATTGGTTCCCTAATTGGTTCCCTAATAGGTTCCCTAATAGGTTCCCTAATAGGTTCCCTAATAGGTTCCCTAATAGGTTCCCTAATTGGTTCCCTAATAGGTTCCCTAATAGGTTCCCTAATAGGTTCCCTAATAGGTTCCCTAATAGGTTCCCTAATTGGTTCCCTAATTGGTTCCCTAATAGGTTCCCTAATTGGTTCCCTAATTGGTTCCCTAATTGGTTCCCTAATGGGTTCCCTAATTGGTTCCCTAATAGGTTCCCTAATAGGTTCCCTAATAGGTTCCCTAATAGGTTCCCTAATAGGTTCCCTAATTGGTTCCCTAATTGGTTCCCTAATAGGTTCCCTAATAGGTCCCCTAATTGGTTCCCTAATTGGTTCCCTAATTGGTTCCCTAATTGGTTCCCTACTAGGTTCCCTAATTGGTTCCCTAATAGGTCCCCTAATTGGTTCCCTAATAGGTTCCCTAATTGGTTCCCTAATTGGTTCCCTAATGGGTTCCCTAATAGGTTCCTTAATTGGTTCCCTAATTGGTTCCCTAATTGGTTACCTAATAGGTTCCCTAATAGGTTCCCTAATTGGTTCCCTAATAGGTTCCCTAATTGGTTCCCTAATTGGTTCTCTAATAGGTTCCCTAATTGGTTCCCTAATAGGTTCCCTAATTGGTTCCGTAATAGGTTCCCTAATTGGTTCCCTAATTGGTTCCCTAATTGGTTCCCTAATTGGTTCCCTAATAGGTTCCCTAATAGGTTCCCTAATTGGTTCCCTAATAGGTTCCCTAATAGGTTCCCTAATAGGTTCCCTAATTGGTTCCCTAGTAGGTTCCCTAATTGGTTCCCTAATTGGTTCCCTAATTGGTTCCCTAATTGGTTCCCTAATAGGTTCCCTAATTGGTTCCCTAATTGGTTCCCTAATAGGTTTCCTAATAGGTTCCCTAATTGGTTCCCTAATTGGTTCCCTAATAGGTTCCCTAATAGGTTCCCTAATTGGTTCCCTAATTGGTTCCCTAATAGGTTCCCAAATTGGTTCCCTAATAGGTTCCCTATTAGGTTCCCTAATAGGTTCCCTAATAGGTTCCCTAATTGGTTCCCTAATAGGTTCCCCAATAGGTTCCCTAATTGGTTCCCTAATAGGTTCCCTGATTGGTTTCCTGATTGGTTCCCTAATCGGTTCCCTAATCGGTTCCCTAATAGGTTCCCTAATAGGTTCCCTAATTGGTTCCCTAATAGGTTCCCTAATAGGTTCCCTAACTGGTTCCCTAATTGGTTCCCTAATAGGTTCCCTAATAGGTTCCCTAATTGGTTCCCGAATTGGTTCCCTAATAGGTTCCCTAATAGGTTCCCTAATTCGTTCCCTAATTGGTTCCCTAATCGGTTCCCTAATAGGTTCCCTAATTGGTTCCCTAATAGGTTCCCTAATTGGTTCCCTAATAGGTTCCCTAATAGGTTTTCTAATTGGTTCCCTAATGGGTTCCCTAATAGGTTCCCTAATAGGTTCCCTAATTGGTTCCCTAATAGGTTCCCTAATCGGTTCCCTCATAGGTTCCCTAATATATTCCCTAATTGGTTCCCTAATAGGTTCCCTAATAGGTTCCCTAATAGGTTTTCTAATTGGTTCCCTAATAGGTTCCCTAATTGGTTCCCTAATTGGTTCCCTAATAGGTTCCCTAAAAGGTTCCCTAATCGGTTCCCTAATCGGTTCCCTAATAGGTTCCCTAATAGGTTCCCTAATTGGTTCCCTAATAGGTTCCCTAATAGGTTCCCTACTAGGTTCCCTAATTGATTCCCTAATTGGTTCCCTAATAGGTTCCCTAATTGGTTCCCTAATCGGTTCCCTAATAGGTTCCCTAATAGGTTCCCTAATTGGTTCCCTAATAGGTTCCCTAATAGGTTCCCTAGTTGGTTCTCTAATAGGTTCCCTAATTGGTTCCCTAATCGGTTCCCTAATTGGTTCCCTAATAGGTTCCCTAAGTGGTTCCCTAATAGGTTCCCTAATAGGTTCCCTAATAGGTTCCCTAATAGGTTCCCTAATTGGTTCCCTAATAGGTGCCCTAATAGGTTCCCTAATTGGTTCCCTAATAGGTTCCCTAATAGGTTCCGTAATTGGTTCCCTAATTGGTTCCCTAATAGGTTCCCTAATAGGTTCCCTAATAGGTTCCCTAATAGGTTCCCTAATTGGTTCCCTAATTGGTTCCCTAATAGGTTCCCTAAAAGGTTCCCTAATCGGTTCCCTAATCGGTTCCCTAATAGGTTCCCTAATAGGTTCCCTAATTGGTTCCCTAATAGGTTCCCTAATAGGTTCCCTACTAGGTTCCCTAATTGATTCCCTAATTGGTTCCCTAATAGGTTCCCTGATTGGTTCCCTAATCGGTTCCCTAATAGGTTCCCTAATAGGTTCCCTAATTGGTTCCCTAATAGGTTCCCTAATAGGTTCCCTAGTTGGTTCTCTAATAGGTTCCCTAATTGGTTCCCTAATCGGTTCCCTAATTGGTTCCCTAATAGGTTCCCTAAGTGGTTCCCTAATAGGTTCCCTAATAGGTTTCCTAATAGGTTCCCTAATAGGTTCCCTAATAGGTTCCCTAATTGGTTCCCTAATAGGTGCCCTAATAGGTTCCCTAATTGGTTCCCTAATAGGTTCCCTAATAGGTTCCCTAATAGGTTCCCTAATTGGTTCCCTAATAGGTTCCCTAATTGGTTCCCTAATAGGTTCCCTAATAGGTGCCCTAATAGGTTCCCTAATTGGTTCCCTAATTGGTTCCCTAATAGGTTCCCTAATAGGTTCCCTAATTGGTTCCCTAATAGGTTCCCTAATAGGTTCCCTAATGGGTTCCCTAATTGGTTCCCTAATTGGTTCCCTAATAGGTTCCCTAATAGGTTCCCTAATAGGTTCCCTAATTGGTTCCCTAATTGGTGCCCTAATAGGTTCCCTAATTGGTTCCCTAAGAGGTTCCCTAATAGGTGCCTTAATAGGTTCCCTAATTGGTTCCCTAATACGTTCCCTAATTGGTTCCCTAATAGGTTCCCTAATTGGTTCCCTAATTGGTTCCCTAATAGGTTCCCTAATAGGTTCCCTAATTGGTTCTCTAATAGGTTCCCTAATAGGTTCCCTAATAGGTTCCCTAATAGGTTTCCTAATAGGTTCCCTAAATGGTTCCCTAATTGGTTCCCTAATAGGTTCCCTAATTGGTTCCCTAATACGTTCCCTAATTGGTTCCCTAATAGGTTCCCTAATTGGTTCCCTAATTGGTTCCCTAATAGGTTCCCTAATAGGTTCCCTAATTGGTTCTCTAATAGATTCCCTAATAGGTTCCCTAATAGGTTCCCTAATAGGTGCCCTAATAGGTTCCCTAATTGGTTCCCTAATACGTTCCCTAATTGGTTCCCTAATAGGTTCCCTAATTGGTTCCCTAATTGGTTCCCTAATAGGTTCCCTAATTGGTTCTCTAATAGATTCCCTAATAGGTTCCCTAATAGGTTCCCTAATTGGTTCCCTAATTGGTTCCCTAATCGGTTCCCTCATAGGTTCCCTAATAGATTCCCTAATTGGTTCCCTAATAGGTTCCCTAATAGGTTCCCTAATAGGTTCCCTAATATGTTCCCTAATAGGTTCCCTAATAGGTTCCCTAATTGGTTCCCTAATAGGTTCCCTAAAAGGTTCCCTAATCGGTTCCCTAATCGGTTCCCTAATAGGTTCCCTAATAGGTTCCCTAATTGGTTCCCTAATAGGTTCCCTAATAGGTTCCCTAATTGGTTCCCTAATTGATTCCCTAATTGGTTCCCTAATAGGTTCCCTAATTGGTTCCCTAATTGGTTCCCTAATAGGTTCCCTGATAGGTTCCATAATTGGTTCCCTAATAGGTTCCCTAATTGGTTCCCTAATAGGTTCCCTAATAGGTTCCCTAATAGGTTCCCCAATAGGTTCCCTAATAGGTTCCCTAATTGGTTCCCTAATTGGTTCCCTAATTGGTTCCCTAATTGGTTCCCTAATTGGTTCCCTAATTGGTTCCCTAATTGGTTCCCTAATAGGTTTCCTAATAGGTACCCTAATAGGTTCCCTAATTGGTTCCCTAATGGGTTCCCTAATTGGTTCCCTAATTGGTTCCTAAAATGGTTCCCTAATTGGTTACCTAATTGGTTCCCTAATAGGTTCCCTAATTGGTTCCCTAATAGGTTCCCTAATAGGTTCCCTAATTGGTTCTCTAATAGGTTCCCTAATTGGTTCCCTAATCGGTTCCCTAATTGGTTCCCTAATAGGTTCCCTAAGTGGTTCCCTAATAGGTTCCCTAATACGTTCCCTAATAGGTTCCCTAATAGGTTCCCTAATAGGTTCCCTAATTGGTTCCCTAATAGGTGCCCTAATAGGTTCCCTAATAGGTTCCGTAATTGGTTCCCTAATTGGTTCCCTAATAGGTTCCCTAATTGCTTCCCTAATAGGTTCCCTAATAGGTGCCCCAATAGGTTCCCTAATTGGTTCCCTAATTGGTTCCCTGATAGGTTCCCTAATAGGTTCCCTAATTGGTTCCCTAATAGGTTCCCTAATAGGTTCCCTAATGGGTTCCCTAATTGGTTCGCTAATTGGTTCCCTAATAGGTTCCCTAATAGGTTCCCTAATAGGTTCCCTAATTGGTTCCCTAATTGGTGCCCTAATAGGTTCCCTAATTGGTTCCCTAATAGGTTCCCTAATTGGTTCCCTAATAGGTTCCCTAATGGGTTCCCTAATTGGTTCCCTAATATGTTCCCTAATAGGTTCCCTAATAGGTTCCCTAATTGGTTCCCTAATAGGTTCCCTAAAAGGTTCCCTAATCGGTTCCCTAATCGGTTCCCTAATAGGTTCCCTAATAGGTTCCCTAATTGGTTCCCTAATAGGTTCCCTAATAGGTTCCCTAATTGGTTCCCTAATTGATTCCCTAATTGGTTCCCTAATAGGTTCCCTAATTGGTTCCCTAATTGGTTCCCTAATAGGTTCCCTGATAGGTTCCATAATTGGTTCCCTAATAGGTTCCCTAATTGGTTCCCTAATAGGTTCCCTAATAGGTTCCCTAATAGGTTCCCCAATAGGTTCCCTAATAGGTTCCCTAATTGGTTCCCTAATTGGTTCCCTAATTGGTTCCCTAATTGGTTCCCTAATTGGTTCCCTAATTGGTTCCCTAATTGGTTCCCTAATAGGTTTCCTAATAGGTACCCTAATAGGTTCCCTAATTGGTTCCCTAATGGGTTCCCTAATTGGTTCCCTAATTGGTTCCTAAAATGGTTCCCTAATTGGTTACCTAATTGGTTCCCTAATATGTTCCCTAATTGGTTCCCTAATAGGTTCCCTAATAGGTTCCCTAATTGGTTCTCTAATAGGTTCCCTAATTGGTTCCCTAATCGGTTCCCTAATTGGTTCCCTAATAGGTTCCCTAAGTGGTTCCCTAATAGGTTCCCTAATACGTTCCCTAATAGGTTCCCTAATAGGTTCCCTAATAGGTTCCCTAATTGGTTCCCTAATAGGTGCCCTAATAGGTTCCCTAATAGGTTCCGTAATTGGTTCCCTAATTGGTTCCCTAATAGGTTCCCTAATTGCTTCCCTAATAGGTTCCCTAATAGGTGCCCTAATAGGTTCCCTAATTGGTTCCCTAATTGGTTCCCTGATAGGTTCCCTAATAGGTTCCCTAATTGGTTCCCTAATAGGTTCCCTAATAGGTTCCCTAATGGGTTCCCTAATAGGTTCCCTAATTGGTTCCCTAATAGGTTCCCTAATAGGTTCCCTAATAGGTTCCCTAATTGGTTCCCTAATTGGTGCCCTAATAGGTTCCCTAATTGGTTCCCTAATAGGTTCCCTAATTGGTTCCCTAATAGGTTCCCTAATGGGTTCCCTAATGGGTTCCCTAATTGGTTCCCTAATAGGTTCCCTAATAGGTTCCCTAATTGGTTCTCTAATAGGTTCCCTAATTGGTTCCCTAATACGTTCCCTAATTGGTTCCCTAATAGGTTCCCTAATTGGTTCCCTAATTGGTTCCCTAATAGGTTCCCTAATAGGTTCCCTAATTGGTTCTCTAATAGGTTCCCTAATAGGTTCCCTAATAGGTTCCCTAATAGGTTCCCTAATAGGTTCCCTAATTGGTTCCCTAATAGGTGCCCTAATAGGTTCCCTAATTGGTTCCCTAATAGGTTCCCTAATAGGTTCCCTAATAGGTTCCCTAATAGGTTCCCTAATTCGTTCCCTAATTGGTTCCCTAATCGGTTCCCTAATAGGTTCCCTAATTGGTTCCCTAATAGGTTCCCTAATTGGTTCCCTAATAGGTTCCCTAATAGGTTTTCTAATTGGCTCCCTAATGGGTTCCCTAATAGGTTCCCTAATAGGTTCCCTAATTGGTTCCCTAATAGGTTCCCTAATCGGTTCCCTCATAGGTTCCCTAATAGATTCCCTAATTGGTTCCCTAATAGGTTCCCTAATAGGTTCCCTAATAGGTTCCCTAATAGGTTCCCTAATAGGTTCCCTAATAGGTTCCCTAATTGGTTCCCTAATTGGTTCCCTAATAGGTTCCCTAAAAGGTTCCCTAATCGGTTCCCTAATCGGTTCCCTAATAGGTTCCCTAATAGGTTCCCTAATTGGTTCCCTAATAGGTTCCCTAATAGGTTCCCTACTAGGTTCCCTAATTGATTCCCTAATTGGTTCCCTAATAGGTTCCCTAATTGGTTCCCTAATTGGTTCCCTAATAGGTTCCCTGATAGGTTCCATAATTGGTTCCCTAATAGGTTCCCTAATTGGTTCCCTAATTGGTTCCCTAATTGGTTCCCTAATTGGTTCCCTAATTGGTTCCCTAATTGGTTCCCTAATTGGTTCCCTAATTGGTTCCTTAATAGGTTTCCTAATAAGTACCCTAATAGGTTCCCTAATTGGTTCCCTAATGGGTTCCCTAATTGTTTCCCTAACTGGTTCCTAAAATGGTTCCCTAATTGGTTACCTAATTGGTTCCCTAATAGGTTCCCTGATAGGTTCCCTAATTGGTTCCCTAATAGGTTCCCTAATAGGTTCCCTAATTGGTTCTCTAATAGGTTCCCTAATTGGTTCCCTAATCGGTTCCCTAATTGGTTCCCTAATAGGTTCCCTAAGTGGTTCCCTAATAGGTTCCCTAATAGGTTCCCTAATAGGTTCCCTAATAGGTTCCCTAATAGGTTCCCTAATTGGTTCCCTAATAGGTGCCCTAATAGGTTCCCTAATTGGTTCCCTAATAGGTTCCCTAATAGGTTCCGTAATTGGTTCCCTAATTGGTTCCCTAATAGGTTCCCTAATTGGTTCCCTAATAGGTTCCCTAATAGGTGCCCTAATAGGTTCCCTAATTGGTTCCCTAATTGGTTCCCTAATAGGTTCCCTAATAGGTTCCCTAATTGGTTCCCTAATAGGTTCCCTAATAGGTTCCCTAATGGGTTCCCTAATTGGTTCCCTAATTGGTTCCCTAATAGGTTCCCTAATAGGTTCCCTAATAGGTTCCCTAATTGGTTCCCTAATTGGTGCCCAAATAGGTTCCCTAATTGGTTCCCTAATAGGTTCCCTAATAGGTGCCTTAATAGGTTCCCTAATTGGTTCCCTAATACGTTCCCTAATTGGTTCCCTAATAGGTTCCCTAATTGGTTCCCTAATTGGTTCCCTAATAGGTTCCCTAATAGGTTTCCTAATAGGTTCCCTAAATGGTTCCCTAATTGGTTCCCTAATAGGTTCCCTAATTGGTTCCCTAATACGTTCCCTAATTGGTTCCCTAATAGGTTCCCTAATTGGTTCCCTAATTGGTTCCCTAATAGGTTCCCTAATAGGTTCCCTAATTGGTTCTCTAATAGATTCCCTAATAGGTTCCCTAAAAGGTTCCCTAATAGGTGCCCTAATAGGTTCCCTAATTGGTTCCCTAATACGTTCCCTAATTGGTTCCCTAATAGGTTCCCTAATTGGTTCCCTAATTGGTTCCCTAATAGGTTCCCTAATAGGTTCCCTAATTGGTTCTCTAATAGATTCCCTAATAGGTTCCCTAATAGGTTCCCTAATTGGTTCCCTAATAGGTTCCCTAATCGGTTCCCTCATAGGTTCCCTAATAGATTCCCTAATTGGTTCCCTAATAGGTTCCCTAATAGGTTCCCTAATAGGTTCCCTAATATGTTCCCTAATAGGTTCCCTAATAGGTTCCCTAATTGGTTCCCTAATAGGTTCCCTAAAAGGTTCCCTAATCGGTTCCCTAATCGGTTCCCTAATAGGTTCCCTAATAGGTTCCCTAATTGGTTCCCTAATAGGTTCCCTAATAGGTTCCCTAATTGGTTCCCTAATTGATTCCCTAATAGGTTCCCTAATAGGTGCCCTAATTGGTTCCCTAATTGGTTCCCTAATAGGTTCCCTGATAGGTTCCATAATTGGTTCCCTAATAGGTTCCCTAATTGGTTCCCTAATAGGTTCCCTAATAGGTTCCCTAATAGGTTCCCCAATAGGTTCCCTAATAGGTTCCCTAATTGGTTCCCTAATTGGTTCCCTAATTGGTTCCCTAATTGGTTCCCTAATTGGTTCCCTAATTGGTTCCCTAATTGGTTCCCTAATAGGTTCCCTAATTGGTTCTCTAATAGATTCCCTAATAGGTTCCCTAATAGGTTCCCTAATTGGTTCCCTAATAGGTTCCCTAATCGGTTCCCTCATAGGTTCCCTAATAGATTCCCTAATTGGTTCCCTAATAGGTTCCCTAATAGGTTCCCTAATAGGTTCCCTAATATGTTCCCTAATAGGTTCCCTAATAGGTTCCCTAATTGGTTCCCTAATAGGTTCCCTAAAAGGTTCCCTAATCGGTTCCCTAATCGGTTCCCTAATAGGTTCCCTAATAGGTTCCCTAATTGGTTCCCTAATAGGTTCCCTAATAGGTTCCCTAATTGGTTCCCTAATTGATTCCCTGATTGGTTCCCTAATAGGTTCCCTAATTGGTTCCCTAATTGGTTCCCTAATAGGTTCCCTGATAGGTTCCATAATTGGTTCCCTAATAGGTTCCCTAATTGGTTCCCTAATAGGTTCCCTAATAGGTTTACCTATTTGGTTCCCCAATAGGTTCCCTAATAGGTTCCCTAATTGGTTCCCTAATTGGTTCCCTAATTGGTTCCCTAATTGGTTCCCTAATTGGTTCCCTAATTGGTTCCCTAATTGGTTCCCTAATAGGTTTCCTAATAGGTACCCTAATAGGTTCCCTAATTGGTTCCCTAATGGGTTCCCTAATTGGTTCCCTAATTGGTTCCTAAAATGGTTCCCTAATTGGTTACCTAGTTGGTTCCCTAATAGGTTCCCTAATAGGTTCCCTAATTGGTTCCCTAATAGGTTCCCTAATAGGTTCCCTGATTGGTTCTCTAATAGGTTCCCTAATTGGTTCCCTAATCGGTTCCCTAATTGGTTCCCTAATAGGTTCCGTAATTGGTTCCCTAATTGGTTCCCTAATAGGTTCCCTGATAGGTTCCCTAATAGGTTCCCTAATAGGTTCCCTAATAGGTTCCCTAATTGGTTCCCTAATAGGTTCCCTAATTGGTTCCCTAATAGGTGCCCTAATAGGTTCCCTAATTGGTTCCCTAATAGGTTCCCTAATAGGTTCCGTAATTGGTTCCCTAATTGGTTCCCTAATAGGTTCCCTAATTGGTTCCCTAATAGGTTCCCTAATAGGTGCCCTAATAGGTTCCCTAATTGGTTCCTTAATTGGTCCCCTGATAGGTTCCCTAATAAGTTCCTCAATTGGTTCCCTAATAGGTTCCCTAATAGGTTCCCTAATGGGTTCCCTAATTGGTTCGCTAATTGGTTCCCTAATAGGTTCCCTAATAGGTTCCCTAATAGGTTCCCTAATTGGTTCCCTAATTGGTGCCCTAATAGGTTCCCTAATTGGTTCCCTAATAGGTTCCCTAATTGGTTCCCTAATAGGTTCCCTAATGGGTTCCCTAATGGGTTCCCTAATTGGTTCCCTAATAGGTTCCCTAATTGTTTCCCAATTGGTTCTCTAATGGGTTCCCTGATTGGTTCCCTAATACGTTCCCTAATTGGTTCCCTAATAGGTTCCCTAATTGGTTCCCTAATTGGTTCCCTAATAGGTTCCCTAATAGGTTCCCTAATTGGTTCTCTAATAGGTTCCCTAATAGGTTCCCTAATAGGTTCCCTAATAGGTTCCCTAATAGGTTCCCTAATTGGTTCCCTAATAGGTGCCCTAATAGGTTCCCTAATTGGTTCCCTAATAGGTTCCCTAATAGGTTCCCTAATTGGTTCCCTGATTGGTTCCCTAATAGGTTCGCTAATAGGTTCCCTAATTGGTTCCCTAATAGGTTCCCTAATTGGTTCCCTAATTGGTTCCCTAATAGGTTCCCTAATAGGTTCCCTAATAGGTTCCCTAATTGGTTCCCTAATTGGTTCCCTAATAGGTTCCCTAATTGGTTCCCTAATTGGTTCCCTACTAGGTTCCCTAATAGGTACCCTAATTGGTTCCCTAATTGGTTCCCTAATTGGTTCCCTCATAGGTTCCCTAATAGGTTCCCTAATTGGTTCCCTAATTGGTTCCCTAATAGGTTCCCTAATAGGTTCCCTAATAGGTTCCCTAATAGGTTCCCTAATAGGTTCCCTAATTGGTTCCCTAATAGGTTCCCTAATTGGTTCCCTAATAGGTTCCCTAATAGGTTCCCTAATAGGTTCCCTAATTGGTTCCCTAATAGGTTCTCTACTAGGTTCCCTAATTGGTTCCCTAATTGGTTCCCTAATTGGTTCCCTAATAGGTTCCCTTATAGGTTCCCTAATTGGTTCCCTAATTGGTTCCCTAATAGGTTCCCTAATAGGTTCCCTAATAGGTTCCCTAATTGGTTCCCTAATAGGTTCTCTACTAGGTTCCCTAATTGGTTCCCTAATTGGTTCCCTAATTGGTTCCCTAATAGGTTCCCTTATAGGTTCCCTAATTGGTTCCCTAATTGGTTCCCTAATTGGTTCCCTAATTGGTTCCCTAATAGGTTCCCTAATGGGTTCCCTAATTGGTTCCCTAATAGGTTCCCTAATTGGTTCCCTAATAGGTTCCCTAATTGGTTCCCTAATTGGTTCCCTAATTGGTTCCCTAATAGGTTCCCTAATAGGTTCCCTAATTGGTTCCCTAATAGGTTCCCTAATTGGTTCCCTAATAGGTTCCCTAATTGGTTCCCTAATTGGTTCCCTAATAGGTTCCCTAATTGGTTCCCTAATTGGTTCCCTAATAGGTTCCCTAATAGGTTCCCTAATTGGTTCCCTAATAGGTTCCCTAATTGGTTCCCTAATAGGTTCCCTAATTGGTTCCCTAATAGGTTCCCTAATAGGTTCCCTAATTGGTTCCCTAATAGGTTCCCTAATAGGTGCCCTAATTGGTTCCCTAATTGGTTCCCTAATTGGTTCCCTAATTGGTTCCCTAATAGGTTCCCTAATAGGTTCCCTAATACGTGCCCTAATAGGTTCCCTAATTGGTTCCCTAATAGGTTCCCTAATAGGTTCCCTAATAGGTTCCCTAATAGGTTCCCTAATAGGTTCCCTAATAGGTTCCCTAATTGGTTCCCCAATCGGTTCCCTAAGTGGTTCCCTAATTGGTTCCCTAATAGGTTCCCTAATAGGTGCCCTAATGGGTTCCCTAATTGGTTCCCTAATAGGTTCCCTAATAGGTGCCCTAATAGGTGCCCTAATTGGTTCCCTAATAGGTTCCCTAATTGGTTCCCTAATTGGTTCCCTAATTGGTTCCCCAATAGGTTCCCTAATAGGTTCCCTAATAGGTGCCCTAATAGGTTCCCTAATAGGTTCCCTAATTGGTTCCCTAATAGGTTCCCTAAACGTTTCCCTAATAGGTTCCCTAATAGGTTCCCTAATTGGTTCCCTAATTGGTTCCCTAATAGGTTCCCTAATATGTTCCCTAATAGGTGCCCTAATAGGTGCCATAATTGGTTCCCTAATTGGTTCCCTAATTGGTTCCCTAATAGGGTCCCTAATAGGTTCCCTAATTGGTTCCCTAATAGGTTCCCTAATAGGTTCGCTAATTGGTTCCCTAATTGGTTCCCTAATTGGTTCCCTAATAGGTGCCCTAATAGGTTCCCTAATGGGTTCGCTAATAGGTCCCCTAATAGGTTTCCTAATTTGTTCCCTAATTGGTTCCCTAATAGGTTCCCTAATGGGTTCCCTAATGGGTTCCCTAATAGGTTCCCTAATAGGTTCCCTAATTGGTTCCCTAATTGGTTCCCTAATAGGTTCCCTAACAGGTTCCCTAATAGGTTCCCTAATTGGTTCCCTAATTGGTTCCCTAATAGGTTCCCTAATAGGTTCCCTAATTGGTTCCCTAATAGGTTCCCTAATTGGTTCCCTAATTGGTTCCCTAATAGGTTCCCTAATTGTTTCCCAATTGGTTCCCTAATAGGTTCCCTAATAGGTTCCCTAATAGGTTCCCTAATAGGTTCCCTAATTGGTTCCCTAATAGGTTACCTAATAGGTTCCCTAATAGGTTCCCTAATAGGTTCCCTAATTGGTTCCCTAATTGGTTCCCTAATAGGTTCCCTAATAGGTTCCCTAATAGGTTCCCTAATAGGTTCCCTAATTGGTTCCCTAATTGGTTCCCTAATTGGTTCCCTAATTGGTTCCCTAATTGGTTCCCTAATAGGTTCCCTAATTGGTTCCCTAATTGGTTCCCTAATAGGTTCCCTAATAGGTTCCCTAATAGGTGCCCTAATAGGTGCCCTAATTGGTTCCCTAATTGGTTCCCTAATTGGTTCCCTAATTGGTTCCCTAATAGGTTCCCTAATAGGTTCCCTAATTGGTTCCCTAATAGGTGCCCTAATTGGTTCCCTAATTGGTTCCCTAATTGGTTCCCTAATAGTTTCCCTAATAGGTTCCCTAATAGGTTCCCTAATTGGTTCCCTAATTGGTTCCCTAATAGGTCCCCTAATAGGTTCCCTAATAGGTGCCCTAATAGGTGCCCTAATTGGTTACCTAATTGGTTCCCTAATTGGTTCCCTAATAGGTTCCCTAATAGGTTCCCTAATTGGTTCCCTAATAGGTTCCCTAATTGGTTCCCTAATTGGTTCCCTACTTGGTTCCCTAATTGGTTCCCTAATAGGTTCCCTAATAGGTTCCCTAATAGGTTCCCTAATAGGTTCCCTCATTGGTTCCCTAATAGGTTCCCTAATAGGCTCCCTAATTGGTTCCCTAATAGGTGCCCTAATTGGTTCCCTAATAGGTTCCCTAATAGGTTTCCTAATTTGTTCCCTAATTGGTTCCCTAATAGGTTCCCTAATAGGTTCCCTAATGGGTTCCCTAATAGGTTCCCTAATAGGTTCCCTAATAGGTTCCCTAATAGGTTCCCTAATAGGTTCCCTAACAGGTTCCCTAATAGGTCCCCTAATTGGTTCCCTAATTGGTTCCCTAATAGGTTCCCTAATAGGTTTCCTAATTTGTTCCCTAATTGGTTCCCTAATTAGTTCCCTAATAGGTTGCCTAATTGGTTCCCTAATTGGTTCCCCAATAGGTTCCCTAATTGGTTCCCTAATAGGTTCCCTAATAGGCTCCCTAATAGGTTCCCTAATAGGGTCCCTGATTGGTTCCCTAATAGGTTCCCTAATAGGTTCCCTAATAGGTTCCCTAATTGGTTCCCTAATAGGTTCCCTAATTGGTTCCCTAATAGGTTCCCTAATCGGTTCCCTAATAGGTTCCCTAATTGGTTCCCTAATGGGTTCCCTAATTGGTTCCCTAATTGGTTCCCTAATTGGTTCCCTAATAGGTTCCCTAATAGGTTCCCTAATTGGTTCCTTAATTGGTTCCCTAATAGGTTCCCTAATTGGTTCCTTAATTGGTTCCCTAACAGGTTCCCTAATAGGTTCCCTAATAGGTTCCCTAATTGGTTCCCTAATAGGTTCCCTAATAGGTTCCCTAATAGGTTCCCTAATTGGTTCCCTAATAGGTTCCCTAATAGGTTCCCTAATTGGTTCCCTAATTGGTTCCCTAATAGGTTCCCTAATTGGTTCCCTAATTGGTTCCCTAATAGGTTCCCTAATTGGTTCCCTAATTGGTTCCCTAATAGGTTCCCTAATAGGTTCCCTAATAGGTTCCGGAATAGGTTCCCTAATTGGTTCCCTAATAGGTTCCCTAATTGGTTCCCTAATAGGTTCCCTAATAGGTTCCCTAATTGGTTCCCTAATTGGTTCCCTAATTGGTTCCCTAATAGCTTCCCTAATAGGTTCCCTGATTGGTTCCCTAATTGGTTCCCTAATTGGTTCCCTAATAGGTTCCCTAATAGGTTCCCTAATTGGTTCCCTAATAGGTTCCCTAGTAGGTTCCCTAATTGGTTCCCTAATAGGTGCCCTAATTGGTTCCCTAATTGGTTCCCTAATTGGTTCCCTAATAGTTTCCCTAATAGGTTCCCTAATAGGTTCCCTAATAGGTTCCCTAATTGGTTCCCTAATTGGTTCCCTAATAGGTTCCCTAATAGGTTCCCTAATAGGTGCCCTAATAGGTGCCCTAATTGGTTACCTAATTGGTTCCCTAATTGGTTCCCTAATAGGTTCCCTAATAGGTTCCCTAATTGGTTCCCTAATAGGTTCCCTAATTGGTTCCCTAATTGGTTCCCTACTTGGTTCCCCAATTGGTTCCCTAATTGGTTCCCTAATAGGTTCCCTAATAGGTTCCCTAATAGGTTCCCTCATTGGTTCCCTAATAGGTTCCCTAATTGGTTCCCTAATAGGTGCCCTAATTGGTTCCCTAATAGGTTCCCTAATAGGTTTCGTAATTTGTTCCCTAATTGGTTCCCTAATAGGTTCCCTAATAGGTTCCCTAATGGGTTCCCTAATAGGTTCCCTAATAGGTTCCCTAATAGGTTCCCTAATTGGTTCCCTAATAGGTTCCCTAACAGGTTCCCTAATAGGTCCCCTAATTGGTTCCCTAATTGGTTCCCTAATAGGTTCCCTAATAGGTTTCCTAATTTGTTCCCTAATTGGTTCCCTAATTGGTTCCCTAATAGGTTCCCTAATTGGTTCCCTAATTGGTTCCCTAATAGGTTCCCTAATTGGTTCCCTAATAGGTTCCCTAATAGGCTCCCTAATAGGTTCCCTAATAGGTTCCCTAATTGGTTCCCTAATAGGTTCCCTAATAGGTTCCCTAATAGGTTCCCTAATTGGTTCCCTAATAGGTTCCCTAATTGGTTCCCTAATAGGTTCCCTAATCGGTTCCCTAATAGGTTCCCTAATTGGTTCCCTAATAGGTTCCCTAATTGGTTCCCTAATTGGTTCCCTAATTGGTTCCCTAATAGGTTCCCTAATAGGTTCCCTAATTGGTTCCTTAATTGGTTCCCTAATAGGTTCCCTAATAGGTTCCCTAATTGGTTCCTTAATTGGTTCCCTAATAGGTTCCCTAATAGGTTCCCTAATAGGTTCCCTAATTGGTTCCCTAATAGGTTCCCTAATAGGTTCCCTAATAGGTTCCCTAATTGGTTCCCTAATAGGTTCCCTAATAGGTTCCCTAATTGGTTCCCTAATTGGTTCCCTAATAGGTTCCCTAATTGGTTCCCTAATTGGTTCCCTAATAGGTTCCCTAATTGGTTCCCTAATTGGTTCCCTAATAGGTTCCCTAATAGGTTCCCTAATAGGTTCCCTAATAGGTTCCCTAATTGGTTCCCTAATAGGTTCCCTAATTGGTTCCCTAATAGGTTCCCTAATAGGTTCCCTAATTGGTTCCCTAATTGGTTCCCTAATAGTTTCCCTAATAGGTTCCCTAATTGGTTCCCCAATTGGTTCCCTAATAGGTTCCCTAATAGGTTCCCTAATTGGTTCCCTAATTGGTTCCCTAATTGGTTCCCTAATAGGTTCCCTAATAGGTTCCCTAATTGGTTCCTTAATTGGTTCCCTAATTGGTTCCTTAATTGGTTCCCTAATAGGTTCCCTAATAGGCTCCCTAATAGGTTCCCTAATAGGTTCCCTAATTGGTTCCCTAATAGGTTCCCTAATAGGTTCCCTAATAGGTTCCCTAATTGGTTCCCTAATAGGTTCCCTAATTGGTTCCCTAATAGGTTCCCTAATCGGTTCCCTAATAGGTTCCCTAATTGGTTCCCTAATAGGTTCCCTAATTGGTTCCCTAATTGGTTCCCTAATTGGTTCCCTAATAGGTTCCCTAATAGGTTCCCTAATTGGTTCCTTAATTGGTTCCCTAATAGGTTCCCTAATAGGTTCCCTAATTGGTTCCTTAATTGGTTCCCTAATAGGTTCCCTAATAGGTTCCCTAATAGGTTCCCTAATTGGTTCCCTAATAGGTTCCCTAATAGGTTCCCTAATAGGTTCCCTAATTGGTTCCCTAATAGGTTCCCTAATAGGTTCCCTAATTGGTTCCCTAATTGGTTCCCTAATAGGTTCCCTAATTGGTTCCCTAATTGGTTCCCTAATAGGTTCCCTAATTGGTTCCCTAATTGGTTCCCTAATAGGTTCCCTAATAGGTTCCCTAATAGGTTCCCTAATAGGTTCCCTAATAGGTTCCCTAATAGGTTCCCTAATTGGTTCCCTAATAGGTTCCCTAATAGGTTCCCTAATTGGTTCCCTAATTGGTTCCCTAATAGTTTCCCTAATAGGTTCCCTAATTGGTTCCCCAATTGGTTCCCTAATAGGTTCCCTAATAGGTTCCCTAATAGGTTCCCTAATAGGTTCCCTAATTGGTTCCCTAATTGGTTCCCTAATAGGTTCCCTAATTGGTTCCCTAATAGGTTCCCTAATAGGTTCCCTAATTGGTTCCCTAATTGGTTCCCTAATAGGTTCCCTAATAGGTTCCCTGATTGGTTCCCTGATAGGTTCCCTAATAGGTTCTCTAAAAGGTTCCCTAATAGGTTCCCTAATTGGTTCCCTAATAGGTTCCCTAATTGCTTCCCTAATTGGTTCCCTAATAGGTTCCCTAATAGGTTCCCTAATTGGTTCCCTAATTGGTTCCCTAATAGTTTCCCTAATAGGTTCCCTAATTGGTTCCCCAATTGGTTCCCTAATAGGTTCCCTAATAGGTTCCCTAATAGGTTCCCTAATAGGTTCCCTAATTGGTTCCCTAATTGGTTCCCTAATTGGTTCCCTAATAGGTTCCCTAATAGGTTCCCTAATAGTTTCCATAATTGGTTCCCTAATTGGTTCCCTAATAGGTTCCCTAATAGGTTCCCTAATTGGTTCCCTAATTGGTTCCTTAATAGGTTCCCTAATTGGTTCCCTAATTGGTTCCCTAATAGGTTCCCTAATAGGTTCCCTAATTGGTTCCCTAATAGGTTCCCTAATAGGTTCCGTAATAGGTTCCCTAATTGGTTCCCTAATTGGTTCCCTAATAGGTTCCCTAATGGGTTCCCTAATTGGTTCCCTAATTGGTTCCCTAATAGGTTCCCTAATAGGTTCCCTAATAGGTTCCCTAATAGGTTCCCTAATTGGTTCCCTAATTGGTTCCCTAATTGGTTCCCTAATAGGTTCCCTAATAGGTTCCCTAATAGGTTCCCTAATTGGTTCCCTAATTGGTTCCCTAATTGGTTCCCTAATAGGTTCCCTAATTGGTCCCCTAATATGTTTCCTAATTAGTTCCCTAATTGGTTCCCTAATAGGTTCCCTAATAGGTTCCCTAATAGGTTCCCTAATAGGTTCCCTAATTGGTTCCCTAATTGGTTCCCTAATTGGTTCCCTAATAGGTTCCCTAATAGGTTCCCTAATAGGTTCCCTAATTGGTTCCCTAATTGGTTCCCTAATTGGTTCCCTAATAGGTTCCCTAATTGGTTCCCTAATAGGTTCCGTAATTGGTTCCCTAGTAGGTTCTCTAATAGGTTCCCTAATAGGTTCCCTAATAGGTTCCCTAATAGGTTCCCTAATTGGTTCCCTAATTGGTTCCCTAATAGGTTCCCTAATAGGTTCCCTAATTGGTTCCTTAATTGGTTCCCTAATAGGTTCCGTAATTGGTTCCCTAATAGGTTCCCTAATAGGTTCCCTAATTGGTTCCCTAATAGGTTCCCTAATTGGTTCCCTAATAGGTTCCCTAATAGGTTCCCTAATTGGTTCCCTAATAGGTTCCCTAATTGGTCCCCTAATATGTTTCCTAATTAGTTCCCTAATTGGTTCCCTAATAGGTTCCCTAATTGGTTCCCTAATTGGTTCCCTAATTGGTTCCCTAATAGGTTCCCTTATAGGTTCCCTAATAGGTTCCCTAATTGGTCCCCTAATATGTTTCCTAATTAGTTCCCTAATTGGTTCCCTAATAGGTTCCCTAATTGGTTCCCCAATTGGTTCCCTAATAGGTTCCCTAATAGGTTCCCTAATAGGTTCCCTAATAGGTTCCCTAATTGGTTCCCTAATTGGTTCCCTAATAGGTTCCCTAATTGGTTCCCTAATTGGTTCCCTAATAGGTTCCCTAATAGGTTCCCTAATAGGTTCCCCAATAGGTTCCCTAATAGGTTCCCTAATAGGTTCCGTAATAGGTTCCCTAATTGGTTCCCTAATTGGTTCCCTAATAGGTTCCCTAATGGGTTCCCTAATTGGTTCCCTAATTGGTTCCCTAATAGGTTCCCTAATAGGTTCCCTAATAGGTTCCCTAATAGGTTCCCTAATTGGTTCCCTAATTGGTTCCCTAATTGGTTCCCTAATAGGTTCCCTAATAGGTTCCCTAATAGGTTCCCTAATTGGTTCCCTAATTGGTTCCCTAATTGGTTCCCTAATAGGTTCCCTAATTGGTTCCCTAATAGGTTCCGTAATTGGTTCCCTAGTAGGTTCTCTAATAGGTTCCCTAATAGGTTCCCTAATAGGTTCCCTAATAGGTTCCCTAATAGGTTCCCTAATAGGTTCCCTAATTGGTTCCCTAATAGGTTCCCTAATTGGTCCCCTAATATGTTTCCTAATTAGTTCCCTAATTGGTTCCCTAATAGGTTCCCTAATAGGTTCCCTAATAGGTTCCCTAATAGGTTCCCTAATTGGTTCCCTAATTGGTTCCCTAATTGGTTCCCTAATAGGTTCCCTAATAGGTTCCCTAATAGGTTCCCTAATTGGTTCCCTAATTGGTTCCCTAATTGGTTCCCTAATAGGTTCCCTAATTGGTTCCCTAATAGGTTCCGTAATTGGTTCCCTAGTAGGTTCTCTAATAGGTTCCCTAATAGGTTCCCTAATAGGTTCCCTAATAGGTTCCCTAATTGGTTCCCTAATTGGTTCCCTAATAGGTTCCCTAATAGGTTCCCTAATTGGTTCCTTAATTGGTTCCCTAATAGGTTCCGTAATTGGTTCCCTAATAGGTTCCCTAATAGGTTCCCTAATTGGTTCCCTAATAGGTTCCCTAATTGGTTCCCTAATTGGTTCCCTAATAGGTTCCCTAATTGGTTCCCTAATAGGTTCCCTAATTGGTCCCCTAATATGTTTCCTAATTAGTTCCCTAATTGGTTCCCTAATAGGTTCCCTAATTGGTTCCCTAATTGGTTCCCTAATTGGTTCCCTAATAGGTTCCCTTATAGGTTCCCTAATAGGTTCCCTAATTGGTCCCCTAATATGTTTCCTAATTAGTTCCCTAATTGGTTCCCTAATAGGTTCCCTAATTGGTTCCCCAATTGGTTCCCTAATAGGTTCCCTAATAGGTTCCCTAATAGGTTCCCTAATAGGTTCCCTAATTGGTTCCCTAATTGGTTCCCTAATAGGTTCCCTAATTGGTTCCCTAATTGGTTCCCTAATAGGTTCCCTAATAGGTTCCCTGATTGGTTCCCTGATAGGTTCCCTAATAGGTTCTCTAAAAGGTTCCCTAATAGGTTCCCTAATTGGTTCCCTAATAGGTTCCCTAATTGCTTCCCTAATTGGTTCCCTAATAGGTTCCCTAATAGGTTCCCTAATTGGTTCCCTAATTGGTTCCCTAATAGTTTCCCTAATAGGTTCCCGAATTGGTTCCCCAATTGGTTCCCTAATAGGTTCCCTAATAGGTTCCCTAATAGGTTCCCTAATAGGTTCCCTAATTGGTTCCCTAATTGGTTCCCTAATTGGTTCCCTAATAGGTTCCCTAATAGGTTCCCTAATAGTTTCCATAATTGGTTCCCTAATTGGTTCCCTAATAGGTTCCCTAATAGGTTCCCTAATTGGTTCCCTAATTGGTTCCTTAATAGGTTCCCTAATTGGTTCCCTAATTGGTTCCCTAATAGGTTCCCTAATAGGTTCCCTAATTGGTTCCCTAATAGGTTCCCTAATAGGTTCCGTAATAGGTTCCCTAATTGGTTCCCTAATTGGTTCCCTAATAGGTTCCCTAATGGGTTCCCTAATTGGTTCCCTAATTGGTTCCCTAATAGGTTCCCTAATAGGTTCCCTAATAGGTTCCCTAATTGGTTCCCTAATTGGTTCCCTAATTGGTTCCCTAATAGGTTCCCTAATTGGTTCCCTAATAGGTTCCGTAATTGGTTCCCTAGTAGGTTCTCTAATAGGTTCCCTAATAGGTTCCCTAATAGGTTCCCTAATAGGTTCCCTAATAGGTTCCCTAATAGGTTCCCTAATTGGTTCCCTAATAGGTTCCCTAATTGGTCCCCTAATATGTTTCCTAATTAGTTCCCTAATTGGTTCCCTAATAGGTTCCCTAATAGGTTCCCTAATAGGTTCCCTAATAGGTTCCCTAATTGGTTCCCTAATTGGTTCCCTAATTGGTTCCCTAATAGGTTCCCTAATAGGTTCCCTAATAGGTTCCCTAATTGGTTCCCTAATTGGTTCCCTAATTGGTTCCCTAATAGGTTCCCTAATTGGTTCCCTAATAGGTTCCGTAATTGGTTCCCTAGTAGGTTCTCTAATAGGTTCCCTAATAGGTTCCCTAATAGGTTCCCTAATAGGTTCCCTAATTGGTTCCCTAATTGGTTCCCTAATAGGTTCCCTAATAGGTTCCCTAATTGGTTCCTTAATTGGTTCCCTAATAGGTTCCGTAATTGGTTCCCTAATAGGTTCTCTAATAGGTTCCCTAATAGGTTCCCTAATAGGTTCCCTAATTGGTTCCCTAATAGGTTCCCTAATTGGTTCCCTAATAGGTTCCCTAATAGGTTCCCTAATTGGTTCCCTAATAGGTTCCCTAATTGGTCCCCTAATATGTTTCCTAATTAGTTCCCTAATTGGTTCCCTAATAGGTTCCCTAATTGGTTCCCTAATTGGTTCCCTAATTGGTTCCCTAATAGGTTCCCTAATTGGTTCCCTAATAGGTTCCGTAATTGGTTCCCTAATAGGTTCTCTAATAGGTTCCCCAATAGGTTCCCTAATAGGTTCCCTAATAGGTTCCCTAATTGGTTCCCTAATAGGTTCCCTAATTGGTTCCCTAATAGGTTCCCTAATAGGTTCCCTAATTGGTTCCCTAATAGGTTCCCTAATTGGTCCCCTAATATGTTTCCTAATTAGTTCCCTAATTGGTTCCCTAATAGGTTCCCTAATTGGTTCCCTAATTGGTTCCCTAATTGGTTCCCTAATTGGTTCCTTAATTGGTTCCCTAATAGGTTCCCTAATAGGTTCCCTAATTGGTTCCCTAATTGGTTCCCTAATAGGTTCCCTAATTGGTTCCCTAATAGGTTCCCTAATAGGTTCCCTAATAGGTCCCCTAATTGGTTCCCTAATTTGTTCCCTAATAGGTTCCCTAATTGGTTCCCTAATTGGTTCCCTAATAGGTTCCCTAATAGGTTCCCTAATAGGTTCCCTAATAGGTTCCCTAATTGGTTCCCTAATAGCTTCCCTAATTGGTTCCCTAATAGGTTCCCTAATAGGTTCCCTAATTGGTTCCCTAATTGGTTCCCTAATTGGTTCCCTAATAGCTTCCCTAATAGGTTCCCTGATTGGTTCCCTAATCGGTTCCCTAATTGGTTCCCTAATAGGTTCCCTAATAGGTTCCCTAATAGGTTCCCTAATTGGTTCCCTAATTGGTTCCCTAATTGGTTCCCTAATAGGTTCCCTAATAGGTTCCCTAATAGGTTCCCTGATTGGTTCCCTAATTGGTTCCCTAATTGGTTCCCTAATAGGTTCCCTAATTGGTTCCCTAATAGGTTCCGTAATTGGTTCCCTAATAGGTTCTCTAATAGGTTCCCTAATAGGGTCCCTAATAGGTTCCCTAATAGGTTCCCTAATTGGTTCCCTAATAGGTTCCCTAATAGGTTCCCTAATAGGTTCCCTAATTGGTTCCCTAATAGGTTCCCTAATTGGTCCCCCAATATGTTTCCTAATTAGTTCCCTAATTGGTTCCCTAATAGGTTCCCTAATAGGTTCCCTAATTGGTTCCCTAATTGGTTCCCTAATTGGTTTGGTTCCCTAATAGGTTCCCTAATAGGTTCCCTAATTGGTTCCTTAATTGGTTCCCTAATAGGTTCCGTAATTGGTTCCCTAATAGGTTCTCTAATAGGTTCCCTAATAGGTTCCCTAATAGGTTCCCGAATTGGGTCCCTAATAGGTTCCCTAATTGGTTCCCTAATAGGTTCCCTAATTGGTCCCCTAATATGTTTCCTAATTAGTTCCCTAATTGGTTCCCTAATAGGTTCCCTAATAGGTTCCCTAATAGGTTCCCTAATTGGTTCCTTAATTGGTTCCCTAATAGGTTCCGTAATTGGTTCCCTAATAGGTTCTCTAATGGGTTCCCTAATAGGTTCCCTAATAGGTTCCCTAATTGGTTCCCTAATAGGTTCCCTAATTGGTTCCCTAATAGGTTCCCTAATAGGTTCCCTAATTGGTTCCCTAATAGGTTCCCTAATTGGTCCCCTAATATGTTTGCTAATTAGTTCCCTAATTGGTTCCCTAATAGGTTCCCTAATTGGTTCCCGAATTGGTTCCCTAATTGGTTCCCTAATAGGTTCCCTAATTGGTTCCCTAATAGGTTCCGTAATTGGTTCCCTAATAGGTTCTCTAATAGGTTCCCCAATAGGTTCCCTAATAGGTTCCCTAATAGGTTCCCTAATTGGTTCCCTAATAGGTTCCCTAATTGGTTCCCTAATAGGTTCCCTAATAGGTTCCCTAATTGGTTCCCTAATAGGTTCCCTAATTGGTCCCCTAATATGTTTCCTAATTAGTTCCCTAATTGGTTCCCTAATAGGTTCCCTAATTGGTTCCCTAATTGGTTCCCTAATTGGTTCCCTAATTGGTTCCTTAATTGGTTCCCTAATAGGTTCCCTAATAGGTTCCCTAATTGGTTCCCTAATTGGTTCCCTAATAGGTTCCCTAATTGGTTCCCTAATAGGTTCCCTAATAGGTTCCCTAATTGGTTCCCTAATTGGTTCCCTAATTGGTTCCCTAATAGGTTCCCTAATTGGTTCCCTAATTGGTTCCCTAATAGGTTCCCTAATAGGTTCCCTAATAGGTTCCCTAATAGGTTCCCTAATTGGTTCCCTAATAGCTTCCCTAATTGGTTCCCTAATAGGTTCCCTAATAGGTTCCCTAATTGGTTCCCTAATTGGTTCCCTAATTGGTTCCCTAATAGCTTCCCTAATAGGTTCCCTGATTGGTTCCCTAATTGGTTCCCTAATTGGTTCCCTAATAGGTTCCCTAATAGGTTCCCTAATAGGTTCCCTAATAGGTTCCCTAATTGGTTCCCTAATTGGTTCCCTAATTGGTTCCCTAATAGGTTCCCTAATAGGTTCCCTAATAGGTTCCCTGATTGGTTCCCTAATTGGTTCCCTAATTGGTTCCCTAATAGGTTCCCTAGTTGGTTCCCTAATAGGTTCCGTAATTGGTTCCCTAATAGGTTCTCTAATAGGTTCCCTAATAGGGTCCCTAATAGGTTCCCTAATAGGTTCCCTAATTGGTTCCCTAATAGGTTCCCTAATAGGTTCCCTAATAGGTTCCCTAATAGGTTCCCTAATTGGTTCCCTAATAGGTTCCCTAATTGGTCCCCCAATATGTTTCCTAATTAGTTCCCTAATTGGTTCCCTAATAGGTTCCCTAATAGGTTCCCTAATTGGTTCCCTAATTGGTTCCCTAATTGGTTTGGTTCCCTAATAGGTTCCCTAATAGGTTCCCTAATTGGTTCCCTAATTGGTTCCCTAATAGGTTCCCTAATAGGTTCCCTAATTGGTTCCTTAATTGGTTCCCTAATAGGTTCCGTAATTGGTTCCCTAATAGGTTCTCTAATAGGTTCCCTAATAGGTTCCCTAATAGGTTCCCGAATTGGTTCCCTAATAGGTTCCCTAATTGGTTCCCTAATAGGTTCCCTAATAGGTTCCCTAATTGGTTCCCTAATAGGTTCCCTAATTGGTCCCCTAATATGTTTCCTAATTAGTTCCCTAATTGGTTCCCTAATAGGTTCCCTAATTGGTTCCCTAATTGGTTCCCTAATTGGTTCCCTAATAGGTTCCCTAATTGGTTCCCTAATAGGTTCCGTAATTGGTTCCCTAATAGGTTCTCTAATAGGTTCCCCAATAGGTTCCCTAATAGGTTCCCTAATAGGTTCCCCAATAGGTTCCCTAATAGGTTCCCTAATTGGTTCCCTAATAGGTTCCCTAATAGGTTCCCTAATTGGTTCCCTAATAGGTTCCCTAATTGGTCCCCTAATATGTTTCCTAATTAGTTCCCTAATTGGTTCCCTAATAGGTTCCCTAATTGGTTCCCTAATTGGTTCCCTAATTGGTTCCCTAATAGGTTCCCTAATTGGTTCCCTAATAGGTTCCGTAATTGGTTCCCTAATAGGTTCTCTAATAGGTTCCCCAATAGGTTCCCTAATAGGTTCCCTAATAGGTTCCCTAATTGGTTCCCTAATTGGTTCCCTAATTGGTTCCTTAATTGGTTCCCTAATAGGTTCCCTAATAGGTTCCCTAATTGGTTCCCTAATTGGTTCCCTAATAGGTTCCCTAATTGGTTCCCTAATACGTTCCCTAATAGGTTCCCTAATACGTTCCCTAATTGGTTCCCTAATTGGTTCCCTAATAGGTTCCCTAATTGGTTCCCTAATTGGTTCCCTAATAGGTTCCCTAATAGGTTCCCTAATAGGTTCCCTAATAGGTTCCCTAATAGCTTCCCTAATTGGTTCCCTAATAGGTTCCCTAATTGGTTTCCTAATAGGTTCCCTAATAGGTTCCCTAATTGGTTCCCTAATTGGTTCCCTAATTGGTTCCCTAATAGCTTCCCTAATAGGTTCCCTGATTGGTTCCCTAATTGGTTCCCTAATTGGTTCCCTAATAGGTTCCCTAATAGGTTCCCTAATTGGTTCCCTAATTGGTTCCCTAATAGGTTCCCTAATTGGTTCCCTAATAGGTTCCCTAATTGGTTCCCTAATATGTTTCCTAATTAGTTCCCTAATTGGTTCCCTAATAGGTTCCCTAATTGGTTCCCTAATTGGTTCCCTAATTGGTTCCCTAATAGGTTCCCTAATTGGTTCCCTAATAGGTTCCGTAATTGGTTCCCTAATAGGTTCTCTAATAGGTTCCCCAATAGGTTCCCTAATAGGTTCCCTAATAGGTTCCCTAATTGGTTCCCTAATTGGTTCCTTAATTGGTTCCCTAATAGGTTCCCTAATAGGTTCCCTAATTGGTTCCCTAATTGGTTCCCTAATAGGTTCCCTAATTGGTTCCCTAATAGGTTCCCTAATAGGTTCCCTAATAGGTTCCCTAATTGGTTCCCTAATTGGTTCCCTAATTGGTTCCCTAATTGGTTCCCTAATTGGTTCCCTAATAGGTTCCCTAATAGGTTCCCTAATAGGTTCCCTAATAGCTTCCCTAATTGGTTCCCTAATAGGTTCCCTAATTGGTTCCCTAATAGGTTCCCTAATAGGTTCCCTAATTGGTTCCCTAATTGGTTCCCTAATTGGTTCCCTAATAGCTTCCCTAATAGGTTCCCTGATTGGTTCCCTAATTGGTTCCCTAATTGGTTCCCTAATAGGTTCCCTAATAGGTTCCCTAATTGGTTCCCTAATTGGTTCCCTAATTGGTTCCCTAATTGGTTCCCTAATAGGTTCCCTAATAGGTTCCCTAATTGGTTCCCTAATAGGTTCCCTAATAGGTTCCCTAATAGGTTCCCTAATTGGTTCCCTAATACGTTCCCTAATAGGTTCTCTAGAAGGTTCCCTAATAGGTTCCCTAATTGGTTCCCTAATAGGTTCCCTAATTGCTTCCCTAATTGGTTCCCTAATAGGTTCCCTAATAGGTTCCCTAATTGGTTCCCTAATTGGTTCCCTAATAGGTTCCCTAATAGGTTCCCTAATATGTTCCCCAATTGGTTCCCTAATAGGTTCCCTAATAGGTTCCCTAATAGGTTCCCTAATAGGTTCCCTAATTGGTTCCCTAATAGGTTCCCTAATTGGTTCCCTAATAGGTTCCCTAATAGGTTCCCTAATAGTTTCCACAATTGGTTCCCTAATTGGTTCCCTAATAGGTTCCCTAATAGGTTCCCTAATTGGTTCCCTAATTGGTTCCCTAATAGGTTCCCTAATTGGTTCCCTAATTGGTTCCCTAATAGGTTCCCTAATTGGTTCCCTAATTGGTTCCCTAATAGGTTCGCTAATAGGTTCCCTAATTGGTTCCCTAATAGGTTCGCTAATAGGTTCCGTAATAGGTTCCCTAATTGGTTCCCTAATTGGTTCCCTAATAGGTTCCCTAATGGGTTCCCTAATTGGTTCCCTAATTGGTTCCCTAATAGGTTCCCTAATAGGTTCCCTAATAGGTTCCCTAATAGGTTCCCTAATTGGTTCCCTAATTGGTTCCCTAATTGGTTCCCTAATTGGTTCCCTAATAGGTTCCCTAATAGTTTCCCTAATAGGTTCCCTAATTGGTTCCCTAATTGGTTCCCTAATTGGTTCCTTAATAGGTTCCCTGATTGTTTCCTTAATTGGTTCCCTAATAGGTTCCGTAATTGGTTCCCTAATAGGTTCTCTAATAGGTTCCCTAATAGGTTCCCTAATAGGTTCCCTAAATGGTTCCCTAATTGGTTCCCTAATAGGTTCCCTAATTGGTCCCCTAATATGTTTCCTAATTAGTTCCCTAATTGGTTCCCTAATAGGTTCCCTAATAGGTTCCCTAATTGGTTCCCTAATTGGTTCCCTAATTGGTTCCTTAATTGGTTCCCTAATAGGTTCCCTAATTGGTTCCTTAATTGGTTCCCTAATAGGTTCCGTAATTGGTTCCCTAATAGGTTCCCTAATAGGTTCCCTAATAGGTTCCCTAATAGGTTCCCTAATTGGTTCCCTAATAGGTTCCCTAATTTGTTCCCTAATAGGTTCCCTAATAGGTTCCCTAATTGGTTCCCTAATAGGTTCCCTAATTGGTCCCCTAATATGTTTCCTAATTGGTTCCCTAATTGGTTCCCTAATAGGTTCCCTAATTGGTTCCCTAATTGGTTCCCTAATTGGTTCCCTAATAGGTTCCCTAATTGGTTCCCTAATAGGTTCCGTAATTGGTTCCCTAATAGGTTCTCTAATAGGTTCCCTAATAGGTTCCCTAATAGGTTCCCTAATAGGTTCCCTAATTGGTTCCGTAATAGGTTCCCTAATTGGTTCCCTAATAGGTTCCCTAATAGGTTCCCTAATTGGTTCCCTAATGGGTCCCCTAATTGGTCCCCTAATATGTTTCCTAATTAGTTCCCTAATTGGTTCCCTAATAGGTTCCCTAATAGGTTCCCTAATTGGTTCCCTAATTGGTTCCTTAATTGGTTCCCTAATAGGTTCCCTAATTGGTTCCCTAATTGGTTCCCTAATAGGTTCCCTAATAGGTTCCCTAATAGGTTCCCTAATAGGTTCCCTAATAGCTTCCCCAATTGGTTCCCTAAGTGGTTCCCTAATAGCTTCCCTAATAGGTTCCCTAATTGGTTCCCTAATTGGTTCCCTAATAGGTTCCCTAATTGGTTCCCTAATAGGTTCCTTAATAGGTTCCCTAATTGGTTCCCTAATTGGTCCCCTAATTGGTTCCCTAATAGGTTCCCTAATAGGTTCCCTAATTGGTTCCCTAATTGGTTCCCTAATATGTTCCCTAATAGGTTCTCTAATAGGTTCCCTAATAGGTTCTCTAATAGGTTCCCTAATAGGTTCCCTAATTGCTTCCCTAATTGGTTCCCTAATAGGTTCCCTAATAGGTTCCCTGATTGGTTCCCTGATTGGTTCCCTAATCAGTTCCCTAATCGGTTCCCTAATAGGTTCCCCAATTGGTTCCCTAATAGGTTCCCTAATAGGTTCCCTAATAGGTTCCCTAATAGGTTCCCTACTTGGTTCCCTAATAGGTTCCCTAATTGGTTCCCTAATAGGTTCCCTAATAGGTTCCCTAATAGTTTCCATAATTGGTCCCCAATTTGGTTCCCTAATAGGTTCCCTAATTGGTTCCCTAATTGGTTCCCTAATTGCTTCCCTAATTGGTTCCCTAATAGGTTCCCTAATAGGTTCCCTGATTGGTTCCCTGATTGGTTCCCTAATCAGTTCCCTATTCGGTTCCCTAATAGGTTCCCCAATTGGTTCCCTAATAGGTTCCCTAATAGGTTCCCTAATAGGTTCCCTAATAGGTTCCCTACTTGGTTCCCTAATAGGTTCCCTAATTGGTTCCCTAATAGGTTCCCTAATAGGTTCCCTAATAGTTTCCATAATTGGTTCCCTATTTGGTTCCCTAATAGGTTCCCTAATTGGTTCCCTAATAGGTTCCCTAATAGGTTCCCTAATAGGTTCCCTAATAGGTTCCCTAATTGGTTCCCTAATAGGTTCCCTGATTGGTTTCCTGATTGGTTCTCTAATCGGTCCCCTAATTGGTTCCCTAATAGGTTCCCTAATAGGTTCCCTAATTGGTTCCCTAATTGGTTCCCTAATTGTTTCCCTAATAGGTTCCCTAATAGGTTCCCTCATTGGTTCCCTAATTGGTTCCCTAATTGGTTCCCTAATAGGTTCCCTAATAGGTTCCCTAATTGGTTCCCTAATTGGTTCCCTAATTGGTTCCCTAATAGGTTCCCTAATTGGTTCCCTAATTGGTTCCAAGATGTACAAGCACCAAGAAAAACATTCTTTACCATTTTGAAAACGAGGAGGAACAATCTATAACTCTTGCCTTGTTTGATTTCTGAATGGCTGATATTCGCAAATTTCTGCCTCGAGGTATGTAAAATTCAAATGATAAAATTGGACCTTCAAAAGCACACTGGCCATTGCAGTCCAAGCAGTGGCCTAGTGCTGCAGAAGTCAAAGGTTTGGTTTCCGTCCCCGCAAATTGTGTCTCCCCAAGCGGGGACGAGCTCCGTAGGAGCTGCTTGGACGAGCTCTTAAGGAGTCATCGGGGACGAGCGCCATGGGAGCAGTAGCCGGGGATGCTCCCATGCTGGGACAGCACAGGGCACCCCCCAAACCCAGTGCACCCCTTGGTCCCCACAGCGACTGTGATAAACTTGACAGTACTTCAAAACATTGCAATGTATTTAGTAATCTACCTTGTAGTGCATCGTCCAAACGCTTTTGAACTGCTTGCATCCTAATGTGAACTCCATTGCACTGCGCCCTCTTATATGCAGTTTGTATGTTAGGTGGTGCTTGTTACGGTCAAAGAACAAAACTAGGTTGCTTTTACATGCATGCAACTCACCAAGTCCCTTCCATACCCCCCTTTAAAGACAACCCTTGGTTTGAGCGCGCCGGTTGTTCTGAGCGAATGCATGTAACATACGACGGGTCATGCTATGATATGTGTACATAGGATGTACTTGACATACCAGCAGTGGTCCACTCGCTCAAACTATGCCTAACAAGCTAGAATCGGCCCGACAGGTGCAAAATACCCTTGAAATGGTGAATGAATTGTCAAAAAGAATCAATAGTGAAGACAAAACAGAAAAACAAAATACCAAACCACCCCCAAAAAATGTACCAACAAAGTCCCAACTTTGTTTTAGCATGTGTACTAGTTTGAGCAAGTATTCTGGCCTCGGGTCCCACCCTGTAGTACAAAGGTACTGAACAACACTCCGCAACAACTCCCAAAATGTACCAAACTACCTCCCAAAATGTACCCAAAAACACTTCCAATTGCAAAACAACCGTCAAAATGCACCAGAAAAGCCCTTAATTTTGGCAAAAACCGCTCTTTTGAAACGAAACAGGAGGATGTCTTGGCACTCACCACACACAAATACATGCAACCAACAAGCACCAATAGGCCACTGGTACCCTTTTCTATAGGCGGCGCCTTAGCACCAAGCATTGCTATATATCAGGTGGTGGTCTTTTGATGAGCTTCGGCCCATGGTTAGGCTGCATTTGCATTATGCTTGCTGGGGGTCCCTCCCATGCCTAAAACAATTTGAGCCTACAAAACGACGACAACAACAACAACAATGACAACAACAATGACAATAAGAATCGTATCATGTTTAGCACATGGCTTGGTTGCCACCACTAAGATGATCTCTTGCATAAGAATGCTTTCATGCATACAACATCTCATAACCTCTCCAGATCAGCTCCAATGTCTCTCAACCCCACTCCGCTGCAGCGCTATCATACCCTGCAGAAATCTACAGTGTCCTCATCCTAACCCACAATCAGTCTCTCTCAGCTGTGACCGAAGCAATCGACAATCTGTCCGTATGCTCTATGTTCAATTACATCATTCAGTGTGATACCACTCTCATCCTCATTGGATCCCTACTATTTCTGGTACTGCCTTATCTGGGTAGTCCTGGGTGTTCCCCATTTCAAGTCACTCTTTGTTGAGTAAAAAAGCACATCAAAATTCATGGTCACCAACCAAATTTGTTCCTCCAACAACTTCAGTCCTGGTCCCAAAGTTCCTGTCATTTTCAAAATCGTGGCTCTTCCTGCAGGTAAAATCAAATGCGGCCAGCTGACCCACCCCCTTCCCTTGCATGGTCACCACATGAATCCACATTAAGCTGGGTATTGATTACTTTCACTCCTTCCAAATGGTACACCCCATCCCCCATCCCCATCTCAACGTCCAGTCGCTTTGATCCTGTTTCTCTTTCTGCCCTTCCATCTCTCACCTTCGCAATAATATGCTCCACACATGGGGCCCGAACTGGTATAATGCATACAACCGAATGGCTTCTCACTTCTCTCTAAAGGGGATGCAAGAAACTTTTTCCACACCCTTGTCCCTAATTCTCTCAGCCAAAAAAAAAACCCCTTACAACGCACTTCTGAATCGAAGAAAATCCCTACTGCACACTTTGAACCCCTCTACATATTTACAAAAGGACAACAACAACAACAACAACAACAATGACAGCAAGGATGACAGCAAAAATTGTAACGAGTTGATGCCAAGCATAGGGCTTGGTTGCCACCCCTGAGATGATCTACCCCCCCCATTTGGATTCCTCTGTTTAGGGCCCCACCCACAGCCCCACCTTCATCTGATCATGTGTCTACCTTCCCCTCACTCAATTATACTCCTGTCTGCAGCATTCTGCCTCCACAGCCGCTTGACTGCAGCGCGCACAAGGCTCTCTAAGCATCTCTGACCCCAGGAGTCTCCCTCAGGCACCAGCTGATCCTGGCTAGCCCTTAGTGCCACCTGGAAGTATTCCTCTCACCCAGGCCCAGTGTCAGAAATTTGCACATAATGCTGCTGTCCGACGGTTAGCTTGCACGCTTGCATGCAGCCCGTAATGAGGCCGCTTTTCTGTTATGCCGCAGGCGGGCAACCGCCACACCCTCCCATTTGTGACATGACAGTGCATCCAAACTCTCAATGTACCCTGACACACTGTTGCCCATCTGTTGGAGGAGGGGCATGCAGCGAAAGCTGCTGTCGCTTGTTTGCCTCCCTGTTTGTCATGCACCGGGTGTCTGGGTGCAGGCGTGCTTTCAGAAGGAACGCTGTTGAACACTTGGTTTACATCGGACTGAACTCGAGAGGGTGTACAATAAAGAGGACCCTCAGGACACACTGATCATTGGGGGTAGGACTGTGGTAGTGGATGACACATAGTGAGGCTGAGCTGACTCTGATACCACATGCTGCAATGGGGAACGCAACTGCCACACCCGTGGGTTTTCTGCACAACAGACTGTGAGGAAGATGTGTTTCATCCGGCCCGCCGCTTTGCGGCACAAGCCATTGCCAGCCTTCAGGACTGCCCTTTTAAAGACGCCCAGGCATCATGGCTCCTTTCAACTTGTCCCCCTCCCCCTGACTCTCCCGCACTTCTGGTTTAAATTGCGCAGCGGATGCATTGACGCATCGCCCCTGCTTTTGAAATGGCTTGGGCGACCCCGCCCCAGGGATGTAGTAGACGAGAGGAGGGGCACTACTTTGTTTTTGGGCTGACAGGTCAACTCACCAGACGGCAGAGACAAGAAACATACAACAGCATGCAAGAACCACGTTACACACTTTTTTTTACCGTGCCAATGTGCAGGTGTGTGACAGTAGTGCGGGACATAGCGTAACAAGACCGCCAGCTGTGTTGCCTGCTGCATGAATTTCTGTTGAACACTGTGACTACCCATTGGTTCGGGGGTAGAGGTCAAAGAGATCACTGTGATTGGGCTGACAATAAGCCTGCTTGTGTGCGTTGTGGGTTAGTTAGGTGAGGGAAACCTGAATTGACCTAGAATGAAGATTTTGCTTCACTTGCTGTTGACAACACGACATTTTTGTGTGCTGAGCAGGTCATTTTCCAATAAGTTTTCTATGTGCTTGATATTGGATACGTTCCCGCAGCCTTCGGGGGGGCTCCCCCGTGAACCCCCTTCCCCTCTCCCCCCTCCGCTCAAGCAAAACCCTGCCCCCCCCCCCCCCAAGGGCAACCGGGCTTTCAATTGAGGGGGGGGGGTCGATAGAGCCCCCTGGCTAGCCCCCCCCCCCCCCCCCAAAAGGGCTCAATTGACAGGACCTCCAAAATCCTACCGAGACTGACCCCCAGGCCTCGGAGGTGACCCGGACCCAAAAATCGGCAAAAACTGAAAATTGGATTTTCGGAATCAGCACGTCGAGGGGGTTCAGAAAAGTCATCATTTGCAATATATTTGGTGAAAAAAATTTTGACCATTTTTAATGGTAAAAAATTACGGCGCCTTTGGCGCCAGTGCTCATAATGACTGACAAATGGTCCTGTCAATTGAGCCCTTTTCCCAGACCCCCCCCCCCCAGTTTTGGGGGGCTCTATTGACCCCCCCCCCCTCACTTGAAAGCCCGGTATGCCCAGCCACCAGCCCCCCCACCCCCTTCCCCCAGACGCCCAACCCCCCTCCATCCTCTTCTTCCAATGGGTAATCCAGCCCTGAGCTTTGCAGTTCTCTTCGGCCTTCTGTCGCAAGTTTCTTCAGCATTTATTGAGGACATTTTCCTCTGTCCCTTGAGGCCAGAGACCATAGGAGGGGCAGTTCCGGTGAAAGAAAGAAACTGGCCCACTGAGAGGCACATGTTGTTTTTTTGCATCTGGCAACCCAGAATGCCTTCTCTCAGGAGCTCGGGAGTGTGGGGGTGACCCTTGACCCCCCCCCCCCCTACACACACACAACTCGGGCGAGGGGGAGGGGCGGGGCACAAATCAGAATTTAGGCCTTCAAGGGACCCATACCGCGTCATCAGGTGGCAAAGGGCTGCAAGCACACGTGCAAGTGCTGAGTCAGCCACAAATGCTGCAACAACATTTCTGTGATGCGGGCATGTTGATGGGACACAGGACACTTGTGTCAAAAGAGTATCGTGCATTGACATCTCCGTGCACGCATGTCTTTCTCCTTATTGGCATACCATATTGAATGTACCATGTATTCCATGTCGCGTCAACAAACACATATGGGAAAAATAGCGTCATCATCCGACACCACAATGTACACACACCAAAGAACACTACTTGCTGTCACACAGCTGGGGGGACTTCCGAGCAGCAGGCATAGGGCACAAGGAAATATTAGAATGGCCATACACCATCATCGGAGGGGCTGGGGCCTGGATACCGCATGGTCATTAAGACAATGGACATAGGGTAGACATGGAACAATAACTGGACACTCTTTGACATGTGCCGAGCGGAGAAAGTTTTGTAAACGTTCCCAAAACCCTGGGGGGGGGTTGCGGAACGAAAATTGAAGCAAAAACCCTGGGGGGTGGGACCCTCCTCCTATGGTTGTCAGGCATTCCAATACATCCATGGTCAACCCCCCCCCCGGCTCACCTGCACCGCTGGGGCTAGGGGTAGTAAAACATGATGGGCACGTCATGTTAACACACGTCTCGAAAGAGAAATTGGCATCATTTTGCATCCGTAATCCACATCGTCGAATGGTGCCATGGGAACAAGCTGCCAGGACCTGTGGACAAAGGGGCACGGGGGGGTGACCAAAAACAAACTCGTTGACAAATCAATAACAAGATGGCTCGGAAACGCACTGGCACAGCAGTGTGCAGGGATACCATCACCTTCCATGCTACGGTGAGCAAACCGGTCCGGGAAGCTCTCTGGCGGACGGCTCTGTCAAACGAGGAGAGCCTCCCGAAGGCTTCATCAAGGCTGCCCTGCGTTGCACCGACGAGGAGTGGCTGGGAATCGCAAGCGGTTGGCAGTTGGTCATTGACCGCCGGTTGTTGACTGGTATCCGTCCGCCAGGCGGCAAAACAGCAAAACCTACCCTTCAAAAACGTCCTGGATTGGCCCAAAATTTTCGACAGCAGCAGCAGCAGGAGGTCAGCATGCAGATCCGCGGGGCAGGACGTCTGCACAAGATGGCGGACGGTCCGGCACCTCAGCAGACACTCGTCCCCGCTTCGCCGAACCCGGCGCCCCCAGATCCTCCCGCGCCCGTTTCCATGGCCCCGCTGCCGCGGGGCGCCGGGCCCGGCGCACGACCACCGGGTCGTCACCGGCATCCGTGTCCATAACAAACCAGTCCGGGTTGATGCCGATGAACTCCGTGAGGCTGACGGCAAGGCTGGCGTACAGGGGGTTGCCGCCCCACGGCCCCAAGAAGTCGCCGATCTGTGCAATGGTCAGCCCCGCGCCCTCCGGGATCCGCTCGTACACCGCCTCCAGCAGCTCCTGCTCCGTGCGGAACCCCCGGCTCTGCAGAGGCTTCGCGGGGGGCGGAGCAGCGTCAGCCCGCCAGACCGTTGCGTGCTGCGGCAGCGCGTACTCAGCGACACGGAACCAGTCGGGGTGGGCCAACAGGAACTGCTTGAGGTTCGGGGCCAGGTCCCTGTACCTCTCATTTACCTCCCACTTGCCAACAAGCTGCCCGAACTGCACGAGCGGGATGCCCTGCAGGGGGATCCGGCTGTAGAGCCCCTCCAGCGCGGCGACCGTCAACTCCCGCAGTGTGTCCGGGTCGTGCTGCAGGGGGATCTTGAAGTCGCGCCCCGCCCGCCCCACCAACATCCGCTTGCCGAACCGCTGGCACTGGAAGAGGGAGTCGTTCGCCTTGATGAACTGCGCGAGCGGGCCCAAGTGCCCGAACGCCTCGTGCCAGCCCCCCGGGTGCTGGTGGAACAGCCGCTCGCACAGGACATGGTACGGCACCGCCTCCTCCTCCGGGACGTTGCGGAGGATGGCGTCCAGCGCCTCTTCGGCGGTCGCCTGCGCCCTGGGGCCGCGTACTTGCGCCGAGCTGGATGCTCCTGAGGCCGCCAACGGGCCCGGGGGGCGTTTTCCTCCCGCCCCTTGCAACGCCTCCAGGTGGGCAATGGCGGGCTGCACCTCGCCCGATTCCTGCATGATCTCGCGGTAACGATCCCAGAACTCGTCCTCGCCATCGCCGGACCCCTCCAGCGCCTCAAGCGCGCCGGCATCGACGCCCGGCCCGTGGGGCCCGCAGCGACCCACACGCACTTGCCCCTCCACCTCCGACGCGCTCACGAAGTAGGGGTTCCCGGTCACGAACTGGCCCAACGACCCCAAGTGCCCGAAAGTTCCGCCCCAGCCGCCGGGATACAGCTGCACGAGGCGGGCCTGGAGCTGCTCCCAGGGGATTGTGCCGTCCTCCGGGACGATCTCTAGAACCGCCTCCAGGGCCTGCATTGCTGTCGCGGTGCCTCTTTTGGTGACCGCGGGAGGACCGGCACCGCTGCTAGAGGAGTGCGGGGCCACGCGGCTGCCACCCGCACCTTTGCCGGAATGCATGACCCTCGGACTGGCTTCGGCGGCGGAATGCATGACCCTCGGACTGGCTTCGGCGGCGGAATGCATGACCCTCGGACTGGTTTCGGCGGCGTGCGTCGCTTCCGCAGCGGGTCTGCCGCGACAGGCGGTCGCAAACGGCGGCGGCAGGCTGCTCCGCGGAATAGCCGACTGCAGCGCACCACCGGACGCACCCTTCCCCTTCCCAACAGACTTCCCGCACCCTTTGCTTTCCCCCTGCCCCCCAACACTACCGGCATCCATTGCCACCGGCGTTGGAGGGCGCCGCGTGTACGCGCCCCGGTACAGAGGCCAAGAGGGTGCACCACGGTTGGAGTTGTGCATTATGTCCTCGTATGCTTAGCCCTGATGTGGTAGTGGGTGTGGCTCGGTTGAGGTAGCTTGTCAGCTCAAGTACAAGGTAATAGGAGCTCTTCAAATGATCATGAGACTACAAAAACGAATGTGCGTGCACTTGAGTGGAGTTCCAGCAACGCATATGTAAATAGCATCTTCGGCGGATCTCTATGCACACGATCACCTCATGTTATTCCTTGTCTTTTGCTCTCTCGTCACCCTCGACCACATGTATGTAAGAGCGACAAACATACACACTTGTGGTGTCAACACATTGGCTCTACACGGTTTGCTTAACACAAGGGAATGTGCAGCGCTACGGCTAATAGGGGTGTACGTCTGGCTTGGCTGAGATAGGTTAGCTACAAGGGTTGGGGTACCCTTTTGGGGATGGGGTTGCCAAGGGATGTTGCAAAGCCGGTTGCTGATGCGTGCAGTGGCACACACCGGTGCCTTCCATGCTCGTAGAAGGTCATCCAAGCAAAGCTGGGAAGCGTCAGCACATCAGAGGGTTGCCACATAAAAACTTGTGATCAATACGTCGGGTGTTTGCATTGGTGAAAGCGTCGGGTGCTTGCATTGGTGAAAGTAGTGTTATAGCACCATGGAGGTATTGCTTTTTGCGGTTTTGCATGACACAACTTCGGGATTTGAATGCCACTTATGGGTGTGTTTGAGTAGGCACCTGTTGTGTTGCGTCAACTAGTTCACAAAGGTGCAAGGTGTGGCAAAAAGAAAAGCAACACGAGACAACTCTGTCTTTCTACAGCATAACGGGGCGTGCACAAGCAAATTGATGCCAATCGTGCCCCATCCCGGAAATTCCCAAGCCTCCCGGGCGAACCACTTGCACTAGAAAAATGTCCGGATTTCTAGGAGGGATGGGAGGGCTTTGCATCCTCCTCCGGCCCATTTGTCTGATGGTATTACCACATCTGGCTAATGCTGAGCAAATCGACCCTACACTTCGTGCTTGCCTGGGTCAAAGGCCATGCAAACTTTGCCGGAAAGGAAGTGACAGTTAAAGTTTCTTCGATATCCATTATTCGTTCAACCATCCCAATTTCCCACCAAAACCTTGTCTCTCCCTCAATCAAATCACAATCCGTGGCATCCTTGCATCACCATTTAGGGGAAGGGTGATTTGGTCGAGTGGTGGTGGGCAATGACTTGAATTATTTTAGACACTATGTATTAACCATCCATCCCCGCAGTTCGTAGGCTTCATTTGGGCCCTACACACTACGAATCCCGCTCCATGTGAGGAGAGCAGGGCATACACGTGAGGAGGAAGTGGCACGGAGCAAGAGCACACAGGCACAGGTCGTCTCTGCTGGCGGTGTACGGTACCATAAATCTTCACTCTTTTCTTTCTTTGCAGTCAGCGATTATAGTCCCATTTTAGAGTTGTGGAAACTTTTGGACTAAACGTTGGAAAATCTGGAATATTCGCGACATAGTAAGGGAAATCCCCTTAAGGGAAAACCTTGGCAAATGACACTGGCGCGCGAGTTCCAGTCTGGAATAAGAGTTTTGGAAATTTCTCGGAATTTTTGGATGCCGATTGGATTGGAATCCGAGGAGCTGGGATCGTGTTTTTTGAGTGTTGATTTACCTGGTGCACTATTTAGATTTTCGTCGAATTGACCGCAGGTACTCGATTTTTCGTCGAACTTTGGGTCCTTTACCAGTCGTGTTTTCCATATTTACCTCAGCAAATGAGACTGAGTGTTTTTGCCACGGACAGTATTGCAACCTCCACGATACGATCGATACGATCACAGGCAAGCACAAGAAGACTCTTCAGTAGATTATGCAAGTGAGCGACAAAACATATGTGGCTTTCTCCCAAAGCTGCAATAAATGGAAAAGTGACAAGCGTGCCTCGTGCACCATGGGGTCCATTGAGGCCCCTAGTAGGGGCCTTTATTATTTCCGTTGGCTGCTGCGCCCTTCACCCTCCTGCTCTGTGGACTTTCGTCTTCATGTGCTGTAGTTCACGTGTACATATGGGTCCTATTTGTCAGACCGGAACATTGGTGCTGCTGTAGCAGCAAGCAGACACGATAGAAAACCGTGGTTCTCCGTGATGGCCCAACATGGGGCCCTCAGGGATAGTTTTTTTTTTGGCACCCGCAGACCTGTCTTAGCTGATCGCAGCCACCAGCTATGTGGGTACCCTTTCACTGCAAGATCCCTACCTACAGCCCGCAAGTTGTCACACGCGTGGTTAGCAGAGAATGCATACTGCAAGCATTTATAAATCAGTCCCGGCACTAGTGACCGCAGGACTGCCCTGGCTATAGGGGAGTGGGCGTCCGGACTGCTCGCATTGGGTCCCAATGGGTCGCAAGAGTATCATGTTTTCGTTTTAGGCGATTTCTTTTGCAGTTGAGGCCCAAGGCCTATTAGGACCTATCGCAAAAGCGTAGATGTGTGTCATGCTGCTTTGTACTTGCTGAGTGAAGTTGGGGGGTTGGTGCACTTGAGAACTCACCATTCCTTGCAACAACAACAAGCGGAGGGGGGCTCCACGAGATGGGGAAGGGCAGTGTGCGGACTGTGATCGCCTCCGAAGGGTATCTGTCGGACGACGAATTCAGATTGCACGATATGCATTTGCATGATCACGTATTTATAACAAAGAAAGATGAGCATGTTGAGGAAATTTCAATGAAGCAATGATACATGATATGTTGCGGAGGGTGTGGAAAAGTAAGGTTAAATGAATCCTTCGTCTTTCGTGCTTGGTGTGGCTTTTCCTTTGCTGGTGCGAAGCACCATCAAAAGAAAAGCCTTATTACGTTTTTAGCCATTTTCGGGTCACTTTTCTATGTCGGAAATGGAGCCGGGCGGTGACAAACAAACGCAAAAACACTCCTTTGCCTTATGTTTAAGCTAGCAGCGCAAGGACAGGGAGGGTGCATCGGGCAAGATTAGCGATACAGGGTGCAAATAGCATACAATTGACATATTCATAACTCGGGCCTATTGTATCGGATTTTGACGAAATCAAGGGCAATTTTGGTCAATTTGGGGGTGTTCTTTCCATTTTTGAGCTTAAAAAGGCGGCTGAGGGCGCTGAAAACCGTCAAATCGAAAAGCGGTGCTAAAACAAAACGACGGCGTTTTCCCGATTGAACAGCAACACAAGGCTTTTAGAATAATTTATAAATCTGGTCTTAGATCGAAATTTAGTGCATTGTAGCCCGATTTCACTTTGGACAGTCAAATTGAAAGATCGCAAATGCCGGCGACTGCAAAATGCACGCGTGCACAGCAAATAAATAATATGTCAAATAGATTTCTTGAGATTTGGGGCCTGTGGTTCGGCACTTCAACTTTGCTGGTGCACCTTTGAATTGGGTCCCTAGCTTATAAGGAATTAGTGGATGCTAGTAAAGAAGTTAAAACCTTGTAAAGGTCCTAACTTTGCAAAACAGCCATGATCAATCAAAAGCAATATGACAGCGCGAATCAGCTCCTTGATGCGGTCATTTAGAGGGGCTGCATCGTACACTTTTGGGATATGTTTCGTTTCGGCGCTCGGATTGTATATAATGGCATAAGGACTGCTTTTAGAGGGGGGCGGGGCCCCATTCCCCGGCCCCCCAATTAAAAGCCCCCCATGGGGGGGGAGGTGAACAAGCGGGGGGAAATTGCACGAGGTGGGGTCGCACGGGTGCTCAGATGAGAACGGGGAGGACAAGGAGCACAAAGGCAAAAAGACCATTCAAAGGCGGAGAAGGAGAAAACCATGAAAACACTCCGTTTTTGTGGGCCAAGCCCCACAAAAACGAAGCCTAGCGGGTGCTGCTTCGTGCCTCTTGCACAACATGGTTGCACCATTGGCAAAAAAGGCTTGCCAGATGGGCAGCAAGTATACATGCCAAATATGGCGAAAAAAATGGCAGAAAACTGCCAAAAAACGCACAAAATTGACCGTAAATCATCGAATCGGCACCCGATTTGGCCAATTAGGTTGCTTTTCTGACGTTTTGGCCAGAGCCAGTCATTTTAAGGGGCTACAACATGATGTAACTTTGCAAGCATAAGCCAATACGGAATTCAGCCCCAAATTTTCGGAGACTGCCCGAAAAACTGCTTAAAACGGTCCTAATTCACCAAAACGACCATCGTCGGCCAAAAAGAAGAAAAGTCGCGTTCTTAGAATTCGATTGCGATCATTTTAAGGGGCTGCATGGAAGCGGTTTGAAAAGGGCTGTCTTCCAGGGGGGGGGGGTGGCGTAACGTAGTAGTTGGTCACTGCTTCTGGCGCGGGGTCAGGGGCCCCCAACACCCCGACCCCCACAGAAGCCAGCCCCGTGCGGGGGGGATTTGAACAAGAGCAGGCAGACGACAAGAGCATTCTCAAATGGCCATGACCTGCCGAGATCGTAAAATTAATGTGACAGCAACCGAAATTTCAAGCACAGCAATTTATGATCTCATGTACTGAGTGGCCACACATAGATTCAAAAACAATCACCGTGTCTGACTACACCCGGTCCCTATATGCCCAGCATACATTCTATTGGCTAAACTCAAACCTGTCACCAACTGCCAACGTGTGGGCGTGATTGGAGGACAGGTAAGGGATAGCACTCATGTAGTACACCAGGCCAGGGAACCTCAGTCGCTGTCATTCATCGTTTCTAGGCACAGAATCTCCTCTTTCCACATTTCTATGGGTGGGGGAGGTTGTTCCTTGTAGTGATGGTGGAAGTCAAACCGATATTTAGCATATGCCCAGCGGTCAAGAGGGGAGGAGGCGTCAAACTGATGTGCATCGTGTTTACCAAGGAGATCAGAAAGATGTCCTTGATTAGTGCCCTATAGATTTTGATGAAATCCTGCAGGTTTTTTGACGGTGAAATCCCAAAACCAAAGGAGCAAGTAGAGCAAGAACAGGATGTGGATCGAATCAATGAATAGTTTGAAATCCAGTGTAACACAGAAGGGCTGCAGATAGACAAAGCAGGTATAAACACAAAGATTCAATCACAAACGGATAATACAAAAGATTTTATATGAAAACTGGACTGCTTCTTGCCTCCAAGATAGCATCAAGCACTTCATGTGCACTCTTTTGGGTGAAATGGTGCTGGTTAGGAATGTGGGGCATAGGTGTGAGGCCAGACACAGAATGTGACTTGGCCAAGCAACTGAATTCAGAAACAGTTAAAAAGTGGAACCACAATAAGTGGTAGAAACAATTGAGTATAGGGGTCTTGGGGTGGGAGACCACTACGCTTAACCTCCAAGGCCTAAAGCATGAAATGACTATTTTATTTTGGTATATCCTCCATGAAGGAAGATACCTCCGCTCAGTTGAGTGGTAGGGGTGAACTTCATGGGGGGCTAGGGTTACAACCCTAGTTACTTTGAGAAAGTGTACTTTAGGCTTCAAAAGAGAGATAAAAATACTTAAGTTAGTGTTAGCATCAACAAAAGGGTTTTAAGGGGGGCTTGGCCTGGATGAAGCCCTCCAAGAAAGACATGGCAGTGACTTTTTCTTACTCCCCCCTGGAGTACTAGTTAGCTAAGCTAGTAGGACCAAGGAAAAAGGCTCAAATATTCCCAAAATTACCTCAGAAAGTGCATTAAAGTTACCAAAAACATCCTCATCAGTTCATAGAAGCCTATCACACTGTAGGTACCCTCGAAGAACAGTGTAATGTACCGTGAATGATGTCCCTTCGATGGGGCATTCTTCAAAAGTCGCCGGCGTGCGACTAAAACTTTTGGTAAAAATTTGGGGCCAGTGGGGTTTGAACCCAGGACTCCCTCCCTAGAGCACATGTGCTTGCCCACTAGGGTACAGTCGAACGCTCTAATGCGGACGGCCATCGCTGCATAAACAGCGTTTTAGTAAACTTCCTGACCAAGGGCCAGGGCGGAGCAATACTCCCAATGGAGGACACAAATCTCCAGGAGCTGAAAAAAATAGAAAATGTAACCAACAGGGAGTGATTCCTGCGGTTTAGCGAAAGGTGTAGCGATGTAGCAAGTCAAATCGCTAGAAATTGACGAAATCACGCGGGAAATCGTCATTTTTAAACATAACTGAAAGTCGCAGACAAGCGCAACGGAAGCGGTATTCAAAAACAAGTTTGCGCAAGCGTAAACGGCTTTTGAAAAAGAAGGTATGAGCCGTAGTTTATAAAGTTCTAAAGGAAATTGTTGCACAGTTGCATCAAAATTTTTATAAACTTTAGGGAAAAGTATTCAAACTCAACCCACACCGCAGAGAAGGTGGTCAACCCACCTCTCAGGTATGCCAGTGTCATCTCACACGCATGCATTGCGTTCGTGTTGGTTGCTTCGTTAAAACGTTAGGGTTGCCAACGCTGTGTTCGTTGGGGTTTCGGGTGCTCCTCTCTCTTGCTCTGCACAGGTCAAAACAGGAATGAAAGGTATGCGATGCGAATGGAGCGCGCACCGCGCACGTAGGGTTAGAGTATGCGCTGTGCTCGCGATGCATTCGCCTAATTGAGGCATTCACACGCTGTGGCGCTCTCCCTGTACCCCAATTCACCCTTGTTCTCTCTTCACAGGTAAGAAAAGAAAGTGCTTGCTCGTGTTTGTGTTGCCGTAGCGCTAAAGTAGGGTTGCTTAAAACGCTTAGGCTTGTTTTGCGTTGTGCAGTGCGCCACTTTCTCTCCTCTTTCTGCAGGAAACAAGACAAGGGAAGCGTGCATGACACGCAGTGCATTAATCGCTTAGGGTGGTTCATAATTCGCGTAGGGTTGTTCTGCGCTCGTGTTTTCCTCGGCAGTCACATGATGCGTGGTGAGTAAGGTAGGTAAGCCTAGGAGGAGCTCACCTCCTGGTTGAGTCACGCTTGTGATTGGTTATGTTGGGTTAAATTAGGTAAAAACAACAGGAAATGGCAAGAATGAGTAAGAAAAAGTCACTGCCATGTCTTTCTTGGAGGGCTTGATCCAGGCCAAGCCCCCCTTAAAACCCTTTTGTTGATGCTAGACTAACTTAAGTATTTTTATCTCTCTTTGGAAGCCTAAAGTACACTTTCTCAAAGTAACTAGGGTTGTAACCCTAGCCCCCCCATGAAGTTCACCCCTACCACTCAACTGAGCGGAGGTACCTTCCTTCATGGAGGATATACCGAAATAAAATAGGCATTTCATGCTTTAGGCCTTGGAGGTTAAGCCTAGTGGTCTCCCACCCCAAGACCCCTATACTCAATTGTTTCTACCACTTATTGTGGTTCTAGTTTTCAACTGTTTCTGAATTCGGTTGCTTGGCCAAGTCATTTTCTGTGTTGGCCTGACATCTATGCCCCACATTCCTAACCAGCACCATTTCACCCAAAAGAGTGCACATGAAGTGCCTGATGCTATCTTGGAGGCCTGAGTCAGTCCAGTTTTCATATAAAATCTTTTGTATTATCCATTTGTGGTTGAATCTTTGTGTTTATACCTGCTTTGTCTATCTGCAGCCCTTCTGTGTTACACTGGATTCCAAAACCAATCATTGACTCGATCCACATCCTGTTCTTGCTCTACTTGCTGCTTTGGTTTGGGTTTTCAACTTCAAAACCTGCAGGATTTCATCAAAATATCTAGGGCATTAATCAAGGACATCTTTCCGGTAGCAGAGACAGTCCCTTGTGACCTTTTGAACCGACCTTGAGAAGAAGTGCAGCACACAAAGCTGAACAACAAGTTCATCATGTCCACGCCAAGCGTCAGGACCTGGCCCATAAGAACTGTCCAAGTACAAATGGGCAGCATGGCCCACCCTATGAGTGAACCACCTTACCGAGCTCCACAACATCTCAGTGGCGCATCTCGGTCCCAAGGAGATCGAGATCGCAGAAGGGCGGAAGAAAATAAAATCCTTACCACCGAGGCCTTAGCGACCCACGGTGGAGACAGCCTGCATCATCTCCACAGGCGTGTAGGAGCCTTAGTCTCCCGATCCGCCTGTCCGGCTTCATCCTGAACAGCGATTGGAGGCCCTGAGGAATACGAGGAGCTGTGGAAGAAAATGGATGAATACATCCTCCATGAGGAGTAGTACAAATCCATTCGTGGAGAAGATGGGGAGGAGCCATTGGCAGTACACGGATCCAGACCACGTACAGACCTAGGGTCCTACACGCACTCTGGCCCGCTGTCCGACAGAGCCGAGACAGCATCCCTGCCAAGACGACCGAGACCCGAGTATCCAAGAGCATGTTGTCCAACCCCAAGGGCTCCGGAATTGGGCCCGACTCGAGTTGAGGAACAACATCATCCAAGGCCAACCTACGGTGCCCTGGATCATACGGCTGAACTGCTGGCCAAACTTCTGTCTGGATCAGAAGATACAGATGTGACGGCCCTAGCGGGGGCCATTAAGGCGAAACTGGGTATTGCAGAACCTTTACCCAAGCCAGAGTTGTCCTCCCCCTCTCCCGGACTGCGTACCCTGGCCGAAGATCTTAAGAGATCAAGGGTTTCAAGGCTGTTGCCTAAGGTCACCTGCCCCAGCCCCTTTCACCCCCGTGCCAGGACAGTGCCCATGGCTGAACTACAGGACGTGCCTGTGACAGAGACTGAGAAACAAGGGCTGTCAGCCCTGGCACCTCTCGCCGGCGTATCGCCTTCTGGCCTAACTCCGGGGGGTGGGAAGACGGGCAGACCTATTGCCCAGGCGAACATCCAGCTGGAACTGCCGGAGTTCGACCCCAAAAATCCCCCCGAATGGGCAGAAGAATTTGCTGAGTTTCTTTTGCTGACTGGCCAGTCCCATGTGGATGTGGCCACCAAATGCTCACTGCTGAAACGCTCATGCAAAAAGAAATTTTTGCAAAAACAGGTGAAACAGATTATGAAAACCTGTTCCACCTGGGCAGAGGTACTCCAGAGGTTGGAGAAAACGTTCCCAGTCTATGAGACTGACCTCGATGTGCGCATACAGATAGAGGAGCTACCTATGCTCCCTGAGTTTCCTTCCGCTGCGCGAATCTCTGAATACGTGTGCGACCTGGAGTATCTGTTTTCGCGGATGAACGTGGGCTCCTACGGAGCCACTAAGCCCCACCTGTGGCTCATGAGTAAGATCCCCCAACGTACGTGGGATGATTGCCGCTCTACCTCTGAGAGGAAGAGTAGGACCCACTCGTACGATGAACTGGTGGACCTCTTGATTGAGCTAGCTCTTGAGAGAGAGAATGACTGCCACATGGAGAAATTTCTCAAGAAGCATTTGGGTTGAGGTGGTACCCCTACCCCCGAATGTGGCGAAGGGAAAGGGCCTAAAAATCCCACTAACACCAACCAGGGAGGTGGTAAGGGGAGGGGTAACCTACGTGCCATGAATGAGGTTAATCCTGATACAGGTACACCCCCTCTGTTCTACTGCAAACCTGTCAATGACAAGGGGGGGCCTTGTCATGCCTCTGACTGCGATCACCGCGGTAGCTGTATGCTGCAGATGAAATGATAGCAGCATACCAAGGATGGGAAATCTGTGACCCATCAGGGTCATTTCAGGTGTACCATCACCTGTGGCTATTGTGGCAAACGTCGTCACTACAAAGACGAATGTCACATAAAGAAACGCGAGAGTGATAAACTCAAGCGTCAGGAGGCCGAATGCCGGAAGACCCAAACACCCACCAAAAACCCCCAGAATGGGGATAAAGGTGGTAAAGAAGGTGGCAAGGGGGGTGGCAAAGGTGGACCCCCTAACCCCCAGAGGCGCTCATCAGCGCCCGTTGATACACCCACTCCTGCTGCTACACCCGCTCCTGCCGCAGGTGATCCCAAGAAGCGCCCCCAAGGGGATAACGCTACCCCTGAGGGGAATAACTCCAAGAAGAGGCGCTTGGCCTGGATGGCCAGGTCCCTGATTGCTGCAGGGGTGGATGTAAAGATCCCTGATGAGGAGTAGGGGGGCGGCTCCGAAGAGGAGGACTTGGTTTTCTGAATCCTCGTGAAAATCGGGTATCAAGTTTTTCGAGCGGTGCTTGACACCGGTGCAACACTTTCCATAGTGGCCCGGCGCCTGCTAAAGACTTTCAATAAAACTAAGACCGTGGCCATAAGAGTAGGGGATGGGTGTACCATCCATTCCTTGGGGGGGGTCGATGTGACTATATGCCTGGGCGACGAAACCGTGACCCAACACTGCAGAGTGCTGGACACCGACGCCTTTGACATCGTCATTGGTACAGACTTCCTACGAAGAAACCCCCAGGTAAAAATGCTGTCTCTGCAGCGCCCCCATTCTTTGCACTGCGACTTCGGCAGTGAGCTGTTCTCCGTACCTTTGGAGCTGTCAGGACGAAAAGAGTCTGGGCTGCGCTACGCATCCAAGACTAACTATCGTACTGAAAACTACCAACTGGCCCGTCACGTTCTTGAAAATGGACTGGCGGCCCTTGAGGTAAACCTGGATGAAATCCAGGTGGAATTGTTTGCGAGCCAACAACAGCACTTCATGCAGTTGTACTGCTCGAAACAATTGAACAATGCTTTCCGTTTCTTCTGGAAAGCAATGGGCCTAGCGTATGCTAACCCTCCCTTCTCCCTGCTCGCGAAGGTTCTAACCAAAATCGCTTATGAGGGAGGAAGGGTTGTCATGTGCACCCCTGACTGGGGCTGCTCTGGTGAACATGCTTACTGGCGCCGTATGCTAGATCGAATGACCGTGGGAAGAGTGCAACTTTCCGACGGCCCCATCTATGTGCCTGAGGACTCAGACACAGCTATGCAGGCCCCTGAGTGGGCCAGTTTCCTGTCCATCGTCGATGGATCTCTCAATCCTGTACCCCTGTGTGACCTAGACCGGGTGCTACTGAAGGAGGTCATGGCCGAAAATCGTGGCCTGACCCTTTCTGATCTGAAAAATCGATCTCCTGAGCACCTATCTGCCACACTTACAGGGTGTGAGTCTCCCGATGATTATCTGGAACCTGCAGCTGTAAAGGAGGATGCTGACGACCAGCTGTCTGAGATCGCCAGCACTATCCCTCCTGTTGATCCCAGCTGTGTTGACCTAAAACACAGTGCCTTCCTAGCCCAGCTGTTGCTAGAGGAGGTAGATCTAGATTCAACCCCTGAGCCCGCTTCCCCTGTTGGGAAGCCAGTGCTACACATGCAGCCTACGCACACAGGTGAACCCGTGGCCCAGAGTGCTGATGCTCTGGCGCGGCCTGCTGCTAATAACATGCCATTGTCTGAGCATGACACTCAGGAACTCCGGCGGCTGTTGTACCTGAAGGCCGAAGGTATTGAGCGCCAAGAGCGGCTGCAATACCTCGGACAGACCTGGAAATCCTCCATCTGGTCTGAGATTGACGATGATTCCTATACGCTGCCTGATCCTGAGATACCGCTAGTGTATTCTCTGCACTATGGGCAGCAATGTCCCCCTGAGTGGGACGATGGTTCTGTGCCTGCTGAAGCTGCTGATCAGCAGAAAAAGAAAGAACATGGAAAGAGCAACCTCCATGCTGAGGAAGATTTCCTTCAGAAACTCGAGAGTCTTAACCTTGACCCCCGCCTGAAGAAACTGCTGATAACCTATGGGGAGGTTTTCGGCGCCTTGCCGCCTGACCTCTCTTGTAAAAAAATGGTCCAGATGGACCTGAAACTGAAACCTGAATTTGAAAGGACGCGAGTGAGGCGTCGTCCCTATCCCGCTCCACAGGAACGGGTTGAAGAAATCGAGCGCCAGATCCAGGAATGTATTGATGCTGGCCTCGTTGAGGAATATAAGCAGGGGGACTACCCCCATCACTGCAGTCCCTTTTTCCTGGTTGCCAAACCAGGGTCGACTGCCCTACGAGTGGTTGTAGACTATGGTGAGGTCAACAAGAAAACCCAGAACCATCCAGGTAGTATTCCTAACATGGAAAAAACCCTGGAGCGTATTGCCAAATGCAGGTACAAGACCAAAATGGACAAACGCTCTGGTTTCTCGCAGGTGGACCTAACCGCCGCAGCTCAGGAGCTGCTGGCTTTTATAACCCCTGAGGGCCGTGTCTTTAAGTGGAAGGTTATGCCTTTCGGGGTGGCTAATGCCCCAGCGCTCTTCCAGGAGCTAATGAACAAAATTTTGTACATACTGAGGCACAGGCCTCTAGTACAGGAGTTGATTTCTCGGGGTGCAGAAATGGAGGCTCACATCGACGACGTGAGTTTGGGTACTAATACCAAAGAGGACCATGTCCTTCTCTTCCGTGAATTTTTCATTGTCGGTCAAGAAAACCATCTCCGAATCAAACTCGAAAAATGTGAGTTTATGAAAGAGGAGATGGAATATTTGGGTTTCGACGTGGGGTATGGTTGGTGGAAACCAACCGTGTCTAAGATGCAGCCCCTACAGGACCTGCAGATTCGCGATGACCCTAAGAAGGGTCTACACGATGTGAGGAGTTTTGTGGGCCCCTGTAATTTCTATCGGCGTCACATCCACAATTTTACTTACTCCTCTGCCCCCCTGACTGACCTAATCAAGAAAACTACTCCCTGGAGGTGGACCTCCAGAGAGGAAGAGTGTTTCCCGGAGTTGAAGAAAAAGATTGCCTCCTCCAACTGCCTGGGAGTACCCCGCCCTGAGGGCGAGTCAGTCCTGATCACTGATGCCAGTGATGTAGGGGGGGGTGGTACGATCTACCAATGGCAGGAGCTTAACCCCGCTGAACTAACACACTGCCATTATCGTACCAGTGGACTGAACCGTGATGGTTCGTTGAAACATGACTATCCTACCAGTGAGTGGCGATTGGTGCCACTGGGACACTGGAATTGGAAATGGAACTAAGCGCGTTCCAATTACAGCACCTATGACCAGGAACTCCCGGCCGGTATGTTGGTGCTTTCGTCACAATACCGACTCCTGGGATCTAACCCTATTGTCTGGCTGTGTGACCAGGAACCTGTGAAGTCTAATCAGAAGGGCCCACCACCAGAGAAAGCAAAGCTAAAGCGGTGGTGGACTTACCTGAGCCAGTTCAGGCTGACAGTTCATCATATCCCCGGAATAAAGAATGGACTGTCTGACTATATATCGCGCAACAACTTCGATGCGCTTATAGGTGAGAGCTCTGAGGCACTCGCCAGAGAGGCTTTCCAGCGTATGGATGTCCAGCTTGACCTGTCCATGCGCACTGCTGGAATCCTGGAGGGTTGGATTCTAACCGACTATCCGTCAGAGTATAAAGAATTTCTCCAGACCCTCAGCACTGCTCTCGAACCCGGTGTCATTGACGGGCACCAGTGGTATAAAAACAATCAGTACCTCTTCTATGAGGACCGAATTGTGGTGCCTGAGGCACGACTGGATGGGTGCCTACAGTGGTCCCATCTCAGTTCTGGTCACACTGGCGCTAATCGCTTGGTGGACTTCTTCCGTGAGTGCTTCTACTCTAGTCTAACCCTGACTGAACTGAGGTCGCGTATGCAGACCATTGTGGATGCTTGTGGCTGTCATGCCAGCAAGCAGAGCGACAGTAGGGATAGGGGCCTGATCTCCAGCTTACCCATACCCTATTGTGCTAACTCTCTTCTCTACGTGGATTTCATCCACGGCCTACCACGCTTTGGCGGCTATGATAGTGGCCTAGTGGTCACCTGTGGCCTATCTCGCTTCACCCGTGTGTTCCCTTGCAATAAGAAAATCACAGGTGAGCAGACTGTGAAAATGTTGGTCGAACAATGGTTCGAACCCTATGGAGCACCTAAGCAGGTGCACTCTGATGAGGATGTACGCATCCGCAGTGACACTGGGTGGTACAAACGAGTGCTAAATGCCCTCAACGTGGAGGTAACCACAGGTGTGCCCTATACCCACACGTCTAACCCTCTCTGTGAGAGACAGAACCGTGTCGTGGAGCAAAACTTAGGAATCCTGATGAAACAGGAGCGTACCAAGGACTGGGTACGCCTAGTGCCCTGGGCAGTGCTGACCATGAACTCACAGCGGAGCTCCTCTACGGGTTTCACCCCCCACAAATTGTTCCATGGAGGATGCCCTGCTTCGTTCTTCAAAACGCCCTTTCCTGAGGACTTCAAGAGCCCTGTGGGAGATTGGCTGGAACACAAGCAGTCTCTGGCTAACCAGGCTGGGACTAACCTGAGACACATTCGTGACCGTGAACTGAGCCGACGGAACCGCCTACGGCGACGTGCCAGCTTCAATGGTTGGTGACCTTGTTTTGGTACACCATTCACGCCTACCCTCCTGGCCACGTAACTGCCTAAGGGACCCTTATTTTGGACCCTATCGTATCATCAGGATAGATGGATCCAGGATCCATGTCAGGTGCAGTCCACGTCTAGGTGGTGAACTGCTGTGTGCACCTAAACAGTTGAGGCACTATCTGTAACGGCAGCAGTGACAGCACTCAATTATACACTGATGTGATCAGAATTTCAATGATTCTCAGATGTACATTAGTGCAGTAAATTTTCCGCTCAGTTTCATGTTTTCCGTTCGCCGCCAGATGTCGCCTGTGAGCGCGCGTCGAGTCGCACTTGTCTTTCGTGATTTCCCAATCGGATTTATTTAAATTATTTCGAATGATTTCACGTCGTGTCATTAGTTGCGATGAATGCGCATTGAGATTCTATGTCTGCTCCATTTTTGTAGACCGGGTTTTCGTACTCTTCATATCTCACCATGGAGTTCAAAGGACTTACAAGTGCTTCGCATATGTCGCTCCAAGAGGCTGGATATGGGTCTGAAGAGGGTCAGTTGGGTTCGGAGATATCAGGGGCAGTGTCGGGCGTTACGACCCCTGGGGCATCAAGGCTGCAGGCTTCGCAATCACAAGAAAGATCAACCACTATGCAGCGGTTACATGGTAGCAGAGGAAATCATGACTCTGCTTCTGGAATCTCCACGGACACCCTGATCCCATCGGACTTTAGCGGGTCAATCACTCGTAGAGAGTCACTGCGTGTTCCCCCTGAGGTTACCTTCGTGGCATCTCCCCAACAAACCGAGGATCATCCGTCAGAGTGCCCTTACTGTGGCCATAAACATTGGCCTGGTGTACATACTTGTGCTGATTGCTGTATGAACGCCCCACCCAACCTTAAACCCGGTCGAGAATCTCCCTCCTCGAGTGAATCTGGTTCCAGCTCCCACGCCTTGCCTGATCTAGAAGACAGCAGCAGCGAAGGAGAGCCATCCAATACTGGAATGGATGAGATTTCTGGTGACTACTGGGAACACCAATTTCAGGATATTTGGAACCAAGAATTTCTGCAGCGCCAGAATTGGCTACTGGCGGAGGCTGGCTACCGTGGCCGCCTGAGGGACTGGTTCAGGGCGTCGTGCCAGTTCATCAGGGACACAGGCCGGTCGAGATTTGACGCCACATTGCAGGAGCAAGAGGACTGGGAGGAGCTGATGGACCAGTTCGACCACCAGGCCGCCGTGATGGTGCAGATGGCCATCATCGCCGAGGAGAGACGGCAGAATGTGCATCCGCACGCTGGTCCGTCAGGCGTCTGGGGTCGGAACGACGACGGAGTCGACGAAATGAGGTGTGATTCGACACATTCGCACCTCTCCAGGGAGCAACTGTCCAAACTCCCCAACTCTGCCTCCAGTGTTGACACTTGGGTCGACGAGGTAAGAAGCAAGGGAAAAGGGACAAGATGCCCGTCCTGTGGTGAATGTGCCAAGGACTGCTCCTGTCGACGACAGATTTCGTCGCTGGAAAACAAGGTGAAGGAGCTGAAGAAGGACGCCAAGGAGAGAAAGAGGGATGAGGACAGCAAGTGGAAGGAGATGGAGCAGAAGCTGGAGAATCTTACAAATCTGGTACAAAATCTGAGCACTACTGGGCTCTCTGGACCAGCGCCTACAATGGCAAGCCACCCAGCACCTACCTCCTCAGCTGCACCCACATCCACGCCTTACGGCGTTCCACATTCTCCAGCACCCCCAGCTTTTACTGGCCACCATCCAGCTTTTACTGGAATTTCTGGTATCCCCCCTACTGGATTTACAAGTCCAATTGGGTTCAATCTGGGTACTGAAGGAGGAGAATCTTCGTCGGAGAGGTCTGTACTGTCCGTGGGTACTGTTGCTGATATTGATGGAGAAGCAAGGACCACTGTGAAGGAGCGATCCATGGCCCTGAAGAAGAAGGACAGGCAGCAGAAAGAAAACGAGGCAAAAATCAAAGAAAAGCAGAAGAAATTGAAGGAGATGAGGATGCATCAAGCAGGATCAACGACGTTCGTGCAGCCTACTGTGGACCAGGCGTTGCTGGCGGCCGCAATTGCGCAGGCACAGGCCATGGGAGGCGCCGCAGTCAATCCAGTGTTCGTCAATCCGGTCGGCACAGCCAACAATTTCAACCTGAACCACTTGCTGAACCCTTTGCATATGAGGCTGAGAGGGTCAGTTATGAAGCAGCCGAAGTTCTCAGGACATCCCAATTACTGGGCGTCCTTCGAGAGGCAGTTCATGGTGTGGCTGCAGACCGAGAAGCTGGACAAGGAACTCTGGATCCTTGGGTTGATGGATTGTCTCACCGGCAAGCTCAGAGAGAGCACATACAATCTGTATGTGGAGAGGCAAAACCAAGGGAATCCGCTGACGTATGAGGAGTTGTACAGAAGTCTCAAGAAGAAAGGGTCTCGACTACCTGAAGATCATTACAGGAACCGTCTGGAGAACTTCAGGGCGATCAAGAAATTATTTCTGGAAGAGATTCAAATTGCAAGGCAAGATTGGGAGTTTTTGGTGCAAGAGGCGGAGAACTATGGAGAAGGACTTTCTGAAGGCGAGATGAAGAAGATCCTCCTGAGCAAGCTCACGCCGGAGACCAAGCAGAAGATCAGGGACTCTCAGGCGGACCAAAAAGTTCTGGGCAACTGGGTTGAAGTCCGAGGATTACCAGAAACTATGGGAAAAATGGCTGTTCGTGAGTTGCTACACTCTATCAGTGCTACTGGATTGAAGGACATCACTATTCGTGAGGGCAGATGGAGAGTTGGTTTCCACGATTCTGAACAGTCGGAGTTTTTCTGCAGCATGGTGGATGGAAAGGTGAAGTATAAGGGAACAGTTTTGAAGGTACGACCGTGGATCTTCAGTTATGGGGTCGAACAAATCTGGGACCAACTTGAAAAGTATGCAAACTTAGAACGCCAGAAGTCCCAGGATGCACATGGCTTCGGAGGCAAGGTCAACGCCGTTGGTGAGAAGGGATGCTCTGTGTGCATTGCCCTTGGAAAAGAAGGTCGAGCGGCGACTCACACGACCGCAGATCACAGATGGACGCCCTCAGATCTCAAGACAATTCAGTCCAAAATGGATGGAAAGGGAAATTCTCCCAAAAATCCCCAGCAGGATGGAGCACGAGATGCTGACCAGCATGGAAGGGGAAAGGGTAAAGGGCAGTCCAAAGGAAAGAACAGAGACTGGACACCAAAAGATTACTCGCAGCAAGGCGGAGATCCAAGCGACTCAAGATGGACCGATGCTGGTGGAAAAAAATGGGGGAAAAAATGGCCAAAAAGGTGGAAATGGCAAGGGAAAGTCCGGGAATCAAGATGATTCCAAGGTGAATGGCAACCCCCTGTACGCGGAGACGCCAGCGAACAAGACCTTCGGCAACAACAAGGATACTGGAGGTCGAGGCAAGGGCGGATCCAACGAATCCAACCCCAATTCCAACACCTCCAACAACAAAGGCCAAGGAGGTAAGAAAGGTGGTAAGGGGAAATCATTTGGAGGTCGTGGACGTGGAAAAGGAGTGAATGCTGTCGAAGCAGGAGAAGAATGGGTTGACGAAGGACAAGTACAGGACGTACAGCCGAACGACGAAGAAGAATGGCAATAGGGAAGCCAACTTGACCCAAATCCCAACACTGGGGTTGAGTGGCAGGAGACAAAACCCATCAGGGTAGTTGGGGCGGTGGATGGACGCTGCTGGGACCGGCTGGCGCGCTCCTCCGGCCTCCTGTACCCTGCCTGGGTCCTCAGCGCTGTCCGGCGAGGCAAGCAGCGCCAGTTTGTCTGCTGGATCCAGGTCAGATCGACGGATGGTAAGGTTAAACTTGCCAGATGTCTGATCGACAATGGTTCAGAGGTGAATCTGGTGCGAAAAGGCTTTCTGCAGGAGGATGAGACGAAGATGTCCTCCACCCCTGTCCAGCTGGAGGGAGTCAGCGGACATCGCCTTGACGGTGGCGACAGAGAAGCAGAATTGGCGGTCAGATTGGTGAAACAATCAGTCTGGAGTGTGGAAGAGACGGTCACTGAGGAGTGGTTTGCTGGAAAATTCTATGAAGCCAGCATAAAGTACGATTTATTCTTGGGTCAACCATGGCTTCACGCTCACCGTGTGTCGCCCATGGGACACAGGACGTGCTTCCTCCAAGATCCGTCGACCAACGATCCGTCCGAACTGTATTATCTGCACCCATATACCAAGAGTATCCACCAGTTCAAGGAGAGAAATAAGCTGCATTTTCAGCAAGATGGGCAGGAATGGACAAGGAATCAAAAAGATTTCGACAAAGGAAAGGTGGATTCGTTGAACAGCAAGAAGTGGAAGTCAGTTTGCTATCGAGTAGTCGACAACTGGCGGGACATTCTGGTGGATTATTTCGAAAAGAACCACAATTTTCGTCCTGAAGTTGATGCTTTTGCAAACAAAAAGAATAAAAGATTTCCGAAGTTCTACGACGATGCCTGGAGTGAGGACTGGTCTGAACCTCTTTGGATCAATCCGCCCTTCGACGTTTTTCCTCGTGTAGTGCAGAAGCTGAAGCAATCCGGCGCAAGGGCGATTTTAATTGTCCCCAATTGGCCAAGACAAGAGTGGTTCAAGGACATTATGGACATTTCAATCGACATTGTCGAGCTTCCGCACAAGGGCGTGAAGCTGTATTGCGAAGACAATGGCAAGCCTTTGCCACAGCGTTCGTGGAGCACGTTGGCGTGCTTAGTTGACGGGAATCTGGGAGATTATTGGCAAGATGGCAGTGAAATGGGAACAGAAGAGGTTATATCACAATCCTCAAGAATCGACGAAATTGAGGTGGATGAAGACGATCGAGCGCAGAATCCCGACGTATCGTCGCGGAAGGAGGGAAGGACAATCGGCGTCCCTCAAGAGAACGCCTCCATCCATTACAATTCGTCCCCATCAGACAAGAATCAAGCCAAAAAAGTCAAGATTTCAAGCAAGAATGAAGACAAATCTCCAAGAATCTCGCCTGAATTGACAGGAATGAAGCTGAATTCGTCCGACCATCCCTTCAAGACATTCGTGGACCCCTTTGATTGGTGGGATCCCACGGAGGAGCGAGCTCAGGTGAGCTTCATCCGCCAGCAATGCGACGAAGAAGTTTGGAATGAAGTGGCCAAGAATATGAGACCACGACCAACAATTCGCAAGTTGGTGGACATAATGTCGGTGATTAAATGTGGGAATCAGGTCGACGGAGACAAGATATCTGCAAGAAGGGACGCAGTGTTCGAAGATTATCAAGATGACGTGCTGAGTGGGAAGTTGTGGAAAAACCCCCCAATTCGATGTGAAAATGGGGAAGCCAAGATTGACATAATCGAAGGCTCAAAGGTGCACAAACAACGTCCATTCTATCTCCACGGCACCAAAGCAGATGCCCTACGAAAGATTATTGAGCGCAATCTCTATGAGTTCGGTTGGTTGGAGGGCTGCATGAGTTCTGAGTGGTGTTCAGCACCATTTACTGTGCCAAAACCCCCACCTGCTCACCAATCCAGCATAGATGCTTGGCGTCTAGTGGTGGATTACAGAGCCCTGAACGCCGCCACAGTACCAGACGCGCATCCTCTACCTTTAATCGAGAAAGAGATCGCTGCGAGAGCCAAAGGCAAGCTCTTTACTGTGTTGGATTTGCGCCATGGCTTTCATCAGATGCCCCTTCGAAAGGAGGATAGGCATTTGACGGCAATGTGCACGCCCTGTGGCACTGTCCAGTGGACTGTACTGCCGATGGGTCTGAAGAATGCGCCGTCGATGTTCCAGAAGATGATGGAGACTATTTTATTTCAGAAGCACAAAGATCTGGATTTACAAGAATTCTGCAGCATCTACATTGACGACCTTCTGATTGCCACGCCGTTGGGAAACAACTTTGATGAGTGCCTGAAGTTACACGAAGAACAAGTTCGAAAAGTTCTCGAAGTCCTTCGACAAGAGAAGCTCGTGTGTGGACCCAAGAAGGGCAAGATGTTCCTCCAATCGGTGGAATTTTGTGGCTCTGTCTTGGAAGATGGGACAAGAAGACCAGCCCCAGGAAAAATGGCTGCCCTGCAGCTCTGGGAAAGGCCTAAAACCATCACGCAGCTTCGTGCCTTTTTAGGCTGCTGCAATTACTACCACGAGTTCCTTCCTCTCTACGCCAAGTTCTCTGGTCCATTGACAGAGTTACTGAAGGTTGGCAAAATAGAAGGAAAGTAGGGATCTCAAGTCAAGCTCAAGTGGACGCCAGAATGTGAAGAGGCATTTACTGGTCTCAAGGAAGCACTGGCGAATGTGGTTACATTAAAGACTCCGTGGTTGGATGGAAGACCTTTTTATATTCGTACAGACGCCAGTCGTTACGCCATTGGTGCTACGATCGAACAAGTCGACGACGAAGGTCACCATCATCCTCTGGCTTTCTGGTCTCGCAAGCTTACAACAAGGCAGCGAAATTGGAGTCCAAGGGAACAAGAAGCCTACGCAATCCTTTGTGCCTTACGGCGCTATGAAGGTTGGATCTTGGGCCATCGCGTCGAGGTACTGACTGACCACAAGTCACTGGAGAGCTGGAGGACAGAACATGTGGATACCCCTGGTGGACCAGCTGGGAGAAGAGGCCGTTGGCATGAAACTCTCAGCAGATTTGACCTCCATGTGACTTACATTCCGGGTCGCTACAACACAGTGGCGGACGCCCTGAGTCGCTGGGCCTACCCAGCCTCAGAGGCTTACTCTGAAGTGAGTTTTCATGGGACAGCGACGGATAAAGCTGAAGTGATTGAGTTCGACAAGGAGGAACAAGCACTGATCAAGAAACATTGTCTCCAATGTTCGATTAAAAATCGGATGAAGGTGGATTTGGTCAGATGCAAGGAGATTACCAAGGCAGATCAGACTGCAGGAGTTAACTCTGACTCTGAGTCGTCGCTGCCACTCCTTAATGTGTTTCCGACGACAAGATCCAAAGCGAAATCCACGCTCCCTCCACAACAAAAGGACAAGGAAACTTCCTTCCTCTATGTGGATTGGACGAAGATGTACAAGGAGGACAGGTTCTTTGGGTCTGTATACCACAAGTTGAAAGGGGACAAGCCTTACGACTCTGAAGAGACGTCTGATTTCAAAATCCAAGGCGACAAGTTATTTTGGCAAGGACGGATTTGTGTTCCTGATTGTCTGATTGACCAATATGTCAAACATTGGCATCGGAATGAGACAGCCCACACACATTCTCGTGTGCTGGAACAGGAGCTACGCCACAGAGTGTACACAAGGGACCTCAAGGGTGCCTGTGAACGAGTTGCCAAAGGATGCAAGCAATGTCAGGCGACCATCCCTAAGAATCAAAAGGCAGAAGGACTACTGAAGGGATTACCAATTCCTGAGAGGCTGTTCGACAAGGTGACGGCGGATGTCTTCGAGTTGGGACAAATCCAAGAGGAATGTCTCTACACGAGGAAGCCTATCGATGGGGTTTTGTTAATTCAAGACCGCCACAGTGGCTACATCCAAGTCCTCCCTTGCAACACGAAGCATCTCACCTCTGAAATGGCTGCCAAGTGGACTGCAAGTCAGTGGATGAGTAACTGGGATGTGCTCAGTGAAATTCTGACTGACAGTGGGAAAGAGTTCATTGGGACTTGGTGGGAGAACATGTGTGCCCTATTGGGAGTTCATCACCTTCGTGCCCGAGTCTACGACCATCGAGCTCTCCCTGCTGAACGCGCTGGAAGGATTCTTATCAGCATTCTGAGAAAATTTCTGGCGACTGAAAAAGACTACAATTGGTTGGAGACAATTTACTGTGTCTTGAGAAGATACCATCGTACCAAGAATTACACTAGATTAAGTCCGAATGAGCTGGTTTTTGGTCGCGAGAAGATGGGTCCAGGACCAGTGATGCATCATCCAAGGCAGTGCTACGACGCATCACAATGGTTTGAGAAGATCAAGGATCTAGAGTCCAGGTGGATCAAAGCCAAAGTGGAAAGTCAAGCAGATTGGTTGAATTTCAAAAATAAATCAAGAACGCAAGGAAAACCCTTCGAGAAAGGCCAGCAAGTTTGGCTTCGTAAGTCAGACGAGACCCTGAAGGACGACAACAAATTGTTACCTTTGTGGGATGGCCCATTCCAAGTCAAAAGTCAACTAAGTGAGACTACATTCAACATTGAGATTGAGCCAGGCAGGCATCAAGAAGTACATCGAGATCGTTTGAAGGCCGAAGTACCCTGCCCCAAAGGAAGGTTCAAGCCTCTCTATTGGACTTCGAAGTACCTGAGCGACAGGAAGATGGTCACAAGCAGTTTCGAGTTGGAGAAGATTGTTGAGTACAAGAAGAATGCTCCAGGCAAGTGGTACTTTCTGTGCAGATGGAAAGGATTCGGTCCAGAAGAAGACAAATGGGAGCCAGCTTCAAGCTTCATCCATGGGTATACGGATACTTTCATCAAGTTCCTGAAGAAACACCCTGAGATTGACAAAGAGCTCTCGCTGATCAAGGATTGTGTCACCAAGGAGGACTTACAAGCACAAGAAGAAGCTCCAATTGTGGCATCATCCATCCCAGACAAGATCTGATCAGAATTTAGGTCGCCGAAACTTTCGAAGAGGTTTACGGTCGACATATACCCTTGGCATGGGGACAATACAGTCCTAACGCATCGTCTATGTGGTTCGATGAACAGATGATGGGACATTCTGGGGTCATCCTGGTCATTCCATCCATCATTCTCATCATGGCCATCATGTGAATCATGTGCTTCATCTCAGATGATTCCAATCGGAAGTTCCGAGAGGCCTTTATCCTCAACCACGACGACACTATCGCCTTTTGCTGTCGGCTGGGCCCCTCTACTCGCCTTGGGAAGGACTCGTTCGAGTTCGTGCTCATTACAGAGATTCTGGCACATGACTGAGTCTGATCCATTTCATGTGTTTGACGGATCTGCTCAGAATGTGATTTCCATCAGCTCTTACATTGAGACGGTTGGTTTGTTTTTCAATCGACCACTGTCAAAGGGCTTATATAGACCAAGTGACGACGATGGTGTTCTTACTTGTGTCGACTCGCTGTTCATCTTTGGATTGTGTTGGAATCCCCCTCAGAATCAGCTCAATTTTGGCAAATTCCCAGTACCAAGCATTGGATGCTTATACATTCTGGGACTATAACGAGTCAATTACCACTTCTGGCTCATACTGGCATTAAACATGAAGCCCTGGAGACAATACTGACAGTGTGGTAATTACTCACTGCGTTTTCTTGGCTATCATTACTTTAAATGATTGGATTTCCATCATGGGGATCATCATCATCCTGAGGATTTGACCTGGATTGGCTATGAATGAGAACTGGATTTCCGTTCAACACTACACACAGTGTCTATCGACATTGAATTGGACCTATTTTGGCTTGCGGTGAGTTTCGCCACCCTGAATCCATGCGCGATTCACTGATTTTGGTCTCAATTCAGGCACATTTTGTACCATAATCTGGCATCTGGTCTCATGACTGCAAATGACACCAGCCAGTTTCAGATATCTTGGACTCCATGAAGGGATACCCTATTTTTTTGACGCTCGACGACATGGCGACGCTCGTTTTCTGTTTTCTGGCAGTGGGATGTCAGATCCTGATTTCATCATGAATCATGGATCATGAATCATCATGTACATTCTTCACTCAGACTTTCAATTTTCGAATTTTCGAGCTTGAACAAAGCTTTTTCTGTTTGCCCTGAGGTACCTATACGTTTCATTCAAGTCGATGGCCATCGCGAAGCACAGATCTCAGCACAATTTTGCTCAATTCAGCTCAATTTCACACATTTTGGCTTAGATTGGTCAGTTTTTGGTCACTTTCGCCGTTTCGTTCACTTCACTTGACCCAGCCTGACATACTGGCGTATGTTTTCAGAGGGGGAGTGTAACGGCAGCAGTGACAGCACTCAATTATACACTGATGTGATCAGAATTTCAATGATTCTCAGATGTACATTAGTGCAGTAAATTTTCCGCTCAGTTTCATGTTTTCCGTTCGCCGCCAGATGTCGCCTGTGAGCGCGCGTCGAGTCGCACTTGTCTTTCGTGATTTCCCAATCGGATTTATTTAAATTATTTCGAATGATTTCACGTCGTGTCATTAGTTGCGATGAATGCGCATTGAGATTCTATGTCTGCTCCATTTTTGTAGACCGGGTTTTCGTACTCTTCATATCTCACCATGGAGTTCAAAGGACTTACAAGTGCTTCGCATATGTCGCTCCAAGAGGCTGGATATGGGTCTGAAGAGGGTCAGTTGGGTTCGGAGATATCAGGGGCAGTGTCGGGCGTTACGACCCCTGGGGCATCAAGGCTGCAGGCTTCGCAATCACAAGAAAGATCAACCACTATGCAGCGGTTACACTATCACTCCCCTGACGATTTGTCTTGGGATGAGTGGCGCCTCAGCGACAGTGAGGTCGAGCGTATAGACCTAGAGAGCGCCGCCAGTCCAGAGGAGGCAGACGAACTCGAAGAGATGACTGCTGATGAGATGGCAGTCGATGGTTAATACGTGGTTGCAGGTATTGCTCGCCACGAGTATAAACAGGGCTGGAAATTCCTAACCCTGTGGGATGGCTATGGGTTATCTGAGGCGACCTGGGAACCTATGTCAGCCTTCATACAACCAGACGGGAGTATCAACTCCATCTTCCGCACCTACCTCGTTGAGAACAACGAGGGGCAGCTACTAACCCGTGCTGAGACTATGTCCCAGCGTAAAAAGCGAAACTAATTTCCCTGTGTCAGTCTACTGCTTACTGAGCACTGCACTGACCCTGTCTGTGCCCTGCAGACCCATGCCTATGGTTTCCAGCGTGGGCCAGGTGGCCGCCTATCAGGATTGCAGCCACCAAGCGAGTGTATGCCTTGTTGTCCATTTGTTGCATGGGGACTGCCCTGATGTAATGACCTTGGGGAGCCAACGAAGAACGGTGGCTTACTACACCAGGGGGGAGTGACAAGCAAGGTGTTATGAGGCAAGGTATGTCTTCCCTCCTTGGGGACAAGCGAGCCCACAGTTAGGACCCCTGAGTCGTCCAGACCCATGGGTTCTACCCTTCCTTACAGGGTTTACCATACCCCTATGTGTGCTACGTATGTCTGTGTGTGTCTCACTTCTCTCCCCGGCGTGGCTCCCGGAGACCGGGCTTCGCTGACGTCGGACCGAAGGTCCTAATCAGGTACTATTACCACTCCTATGGCGCCCAATTTCTGTGCTGGCGCCTATCCTTGGGGGAAGACGGCAAAAGCCCTACCTACTAGAGGGGAGGGGTGGCCAAGTGTGCTAAGGGCATACAAAACGCCCATTTTTGCTAACGGCCAAAAGCTAACGCACTCCCCTGCCCACGAGGAAAAGCACGCGGGACAGGAGACACCACTACACTACACTCACCAACGCCAGCACCGGCCTTCGAAGGCAGGGTGAGCACTCATAACCTGCACTCAACTCCTGCCAGGCCTGCTGACGCTAACCCCTACACACGCTACTTGGTATTGCTGTCAATGATGTCTCGGGTCCTAATGACCCTCCTGTGAAGAAGACAAGAGAACACAGCGCTGCTAAGCATCTGTGGCCTAACAGGGACGTCACAACACGTTTCCCTGCTAGGGCTCGGAGGGAAGGGGTGCTCTTGTTGCGTGCACAGCGCAGATGTCGATGGAGTCGAACTGCCCACGCCACTCCTGGCTGAAGCGCAGTCAATTGATTGTGTGATCAGCGCCCCTGTTTAAGTGGGGCAGAAAAATGGGTAGCCGCCGAAGGCAGCTGCTGCGTGCACCAATCACCCTGAACCTCTCCCACCTGTACAACAGAGGCCGATGAAGGGGTGTTTGCAGCTGAGGAACCAAGGCACACTCCACGTATTATACGCTTCTCAGTGTCATAAAAATCAACTTCTCACCAATAAACCTCCCAATGCTAAATACACGAAGCGAAAGTGAGACCCCACGTCTCCTTCCCTCCACGCATATTCCTCTCCACCTTCTCAAAGGTTGTCATGTCAATCTCAGAACCCATTCGCGAATCTCTACTTCAACCAGGTTCTCCCCTCCCATACTCCCCCACACCCATGCTTTCTGTCATCACTTAATTGCGATATCGGCTTCGAGCTCTCCACTTCCACCAACTCTAGTCGAATCTCTTATCGACATAAATGCGTTTATTGTGTGTCAATTCAATCGTCCCCTTCACTGCTCTCATTCTAGTTTCTGCAAGTCTCGGTATGTTTCACAACATTCGTCATTTAAATTTTGCACTCGCTTCCTTTGTTCTACTCCCAACTTCTTCAACACTCGCCACGACTCGCTTTTTGCCCTCATCGCGCCTCCAACCTGTCTCACAGCTACTCCCGTCATTCTTTTTCCCCACCAACCTCTCAACCCGCATGTTCAGGACAACAATCTATTTCAATTTCCAAGAACCAATCAATTTCCAAGAATGAATCAATCAAAGAAGCTCTCTAAGGAACGACAAGGTTCTCCTTCACTCGCACTTGCACATCACCACCGCACAAACACTAACACAACACCTTGCACCCAGCACCACATTCACACGACACAAATCACCACTCCACCTCGCTCTACACTTATCGATCACCACTCCGCCACCGCCGCTCCACTTTTCGCCTGGATTACGATGACATCATCGAATACTTCATCATCATTAAGCTTGCCTATTCCCATGCCTCCTCTCCCGATCACGAGCGCTTCGACATCATGGAGATTATCACAAGTTAACAGAAATTTGATTTGTGTGCCTCACGAATTGCGCCCAAAACACCAAGGTTCACCTATTCTCATGCCTCCCCTCCCGAGCACAAGCGCTTCGACATCATGGAGACTATCACAAGTTAACAGAGTTTTGAATTGTGTGTCTCACGATTTGCGCCCAAAACACCACAGTTCTCTTATTCTCATGCCTCCCCTCCCGAGCACAAGCGCTTCGACATCATGGAGACTATATCAAGTTAACAGAAATTTGATTTATGTGCCTCACGAATTGTGCCCAAAACACCACGGTTCTCTTATTCTCATGCCTCCCCTCCCGAGCACGAGCGCTTTGACATCATGGAGACCTTTACACTTTAACGGATTTTGGGTTTATGTCCCCCACATTGATATTTCATTCCCTTTCGTGTTCACCAACAACCCGACCTCACACCACGAACACACCCACGCTCACAATCACATCACTATCACTCCCACTACCCGAACAACCCCCCCGACCCAATCGCCGGCGATCCCAACACCGAGCCTAATGGTGACAACAACAACACCACCAAACCCCCCTTCATTTTTCTTCCTCACCATCCAAACACCACCAAACACCATCATCCAGTACTCTCTAAAACCACATTACAGATCACAACTCATAATACTGCCAAAAACATGCACGACATCCAAGCCACCGTCCTCCACCACTTTAGCAAAGGAACAGACATTCTATGCCTTCAGGAAATTCCCTCCAACATTACCCTTGACAACTCCCTTGGCCTCACCACCTTCGAAAACTATGCCCCCGACAAAACAAACGGCACTGCCATAATCGTCCACAAACACCTCGCCCCCTTTTGCCGCAAAACCCACCACACTAACATTCACGGTTGTCTCACTACCATAGACATCACCCTACCGGGATACCCCTCATTTCGCATCTCCAATATTTATAAAACCCACATTCAATCACATCAACAACGCCTCGCACACGTCATCACCACTCTCCAGCAAAAGGAACCAATTCATCTCCTCATTGGAGACATGAACACTCACCTACAACCACACTTAGACACCGACAACATCAAACACCCAAAATCCTGGCCTTGGCTCTATGACCAACTACACCCCCCAACCCCAGACACTACCCCCCGGCTACATGACCTTTTTCGGTCCCAAAACCCCCATCTCCGCCAATGGACAAGGCCTCGTAACAAGCGCCTACCCGACTCCCAATCTCGCATCGATCTCATTATCGCTTCTTCCTCCTTCATTTCCATATTCAATCCACAAAATAACTTTATCATCACCACCATCAATAACTCCGATCACTACCCTGTCACCTCCACCATTAACATACCTACCAACCCGCTAAACATCTACGACATTCCCCACGCAGACATCTACTACAGAAAACTCAACAAAGAAGAACACAGCAAATTTCTCCAACGCCTCCACTCCCTGGACACATGGACCCAAAATAACATGACCTCCATTTTAAACTCTCCCATCGACGAATTAATCGACACTACAAACAACATCCTCTGCTCTCTTGTCAACTCCTACAAGTTGGTCACCAACCAGCATTATTCCCACAAACCTACCAAAATCAAAAAGGCCTTCACTCACCAACTCAACAACATCCAACCCTCCACCACTTTAACCTCCAAGCAAGCCAAGACACTTCAACACACCCTGGACAAATGGACTGAAAAGAAAAAACTTCAATCCCAAAAACGTCTCCATCACTCTCTCATTAAAGGACGGAAATTTAAAAAGTCTCTCAATAACATCTTAACCCCCCGCTCCACCACACCCATGGCCCTATACGACACCAACAACAATCTCACCTCCGACCCCTACTCCCTCTGCGAATCCATGGGCCAATGCCTCACCGCTTTAGGAGGACCCCCAGACTTCCAGATAGAACCCCAACTTATCGACTCCCTTATGGAGCTCTCCCCTTCCATCCCTCAGGACGCTCCTCACCCCGAATTCACTGAAATCTTCTTCAACACCTTGCTCTCAAACTCAAACCCAGTCAAAGCCCCTGGCTTTGACAACACCAACCTATACCTCTTCCACCTAGCTCCCAAACACATAAAGTCTCTCCTCTTTCACATATGCTCCCACTTCATCACCAACCCCATTCCCAAACAATGGCTCACCGCTCGAATCTTCCTCCTCTACAAGAAACACGACCCCCACAACCCTATCAATTACCGACCCATAGCTCTTCTCCAAACAATTTATAAAATACTCGCCTCATATGCCGCTACCGCCCTAACCTTCTACGCCACCAAATATAACCTACTCCACCACTCCCAATACGGTGGCATCCCCAATCACCGCACCACAGACCACATATTCACCATGATCTCCAACATCTCCCTCCACCCCGACATCTACCACCTCTACCTCGACCTCAACAAGGCCATCAACTCCGTCCCCCACCAAGCCCTATGGCAAATCCTACACAACTACAACTTCCCCAAACACATTATCTCTCTCATCCAAAACCTATACTCTCATCCCGCTGACTATCCCACCGTCAATGGCTTCTCTCTTTTTGCCGCCATGACTATCAGGGGACTCCGCCAAGGATGCCCAATGTCTCCAATTCTTTTCAATCTCTTCATCGACCCCGTAATCCGCAAACTCTCTTCCTTGCTCCCTTCTCACACCTTCTCCGCTCTGTTCTCCTTTATTGACGACATAGCCCTACAAACTGCCTGCCCCAAAATCCTGCACACTGCACTCTCCTTCCTCTTCAACGTAGGCCCAAAATACGGCCTCTCCTTCAACGCCACCAAATCCGAACTCCACGCCCTCAACAATGCCCCTCACCTCACCATCCGCATTTCCTCTACTACCCACTTCAGCACCTTGGATCAACATGGCAAACCACGCCAATATTACAAATACCTAGGGGTCTTCTTCTTCACTTCTCAACAAAATCAACAAATGTTCCTCCTCCTAAAAAACCTCGTCAACTCCTTCTTCACCAACCTCCTTCCACTATCCCTATCACACACCGAACTCATCAAACTCTCCAACATTCAACTTATTCCTATCCTTGCCTACCGCCTCATCTACAATTCCCTCCCCAACAAACTTCTTGACACACTTGACCACTCCATTTGGGTCAACATAGCATCCCAAGGCAAACTCTCACTCCGCACTCCCAACAAAACCAAATATTCTCCTCGCCACACTCTTGGTCTTGGCATCACCAAAATATCACACGTTACCCACACTCAAGCCATCAACCACTTCCTCCGTTACACATCAAACGAAGGTCCCCCCACATCCAATCGTTCTATCCAACACACCCTTTTCCACCGCGGCCCAGCTTCTAACCTCCGGCAAGACATGCTCATCACCTCAGCCCACCACTTCTCCATCCAAACACACAACATTCCACACCACAACCCCTGCCAGGTCCGATCGCTTCCACTCAACTCAGCCATCCAAGTCCAATGCAAATCTCTGGTTCCCGGGCACAACCATCCAACACAATCTCCACTCCACATCAGTCCAATTCTCCGACAACATCTTCCACCTTCACGACACCCACCACTTCTCCTTCATCACTCAAAAGGGCAACGAACTCTCATCCTTTATTACTACCCCCGCACACCCAATATGCCCAACCACATTGCAAGACTTCCCCATCTCACATACCACCACCCTATCAACCACACATTATTTCCAGCTCAAATCCAACCAGAATATTCCCCTTCCCAACTTTTCACATCTGGATTATTGGGGCTGTCACGACTTACTCAACGCTCTCCAATCCAACACCACCTACTCTATCATCTATACCGACGGATCGGACGACCCCAACTCTTCCAATCCCTCTGGATCAGCCGCAATTATCTCCCTTCAACCCAACGACCACACTATCATTACCTCCCCCTCTCCCCTCAAAGGGTCATACCCAGCAGAAATCTATGCCATCATCATCTCCCTCCTCTACCCTCAACTCACCACCCTCCCCCAACCGATCATCTTCGCCATCGACAACTTGAGCACATGCCTCACCCTAAATACCCTCCTTCACTTTCACTCTCCCCCCTTCACCACTAGCAACAACTCCTTTGCTCTTTTGGTACAACCTCATATGGCATCTTCTCCAACATCTAAAACACATCGCCATCCTTTTCACGTGGATCAAAGGACATGCCGATTTCCCCGGCAATGACGCGGCGGACAGTGTCTCCAAATGGAGCACCACCCACTTCGATTACCTTCTCTCCCCCACAACTTCCACACAACTGGCCATTAACCAAACTCCACTTCCCGGCAAAATAACCTCTAAACTCACGAAACATCAAGTCCCAACCCACCAACACAACAACATTCACCTCTCCCTTAGTAATCACTTCTTTCTCAAATCCTCGTGGTTCTCCACTTTCACCTTTAAATGGGTGAATGGCCTCTTCTCTTGCAAGGGCTACCAACCCCACTTCACCCTCAACACCTACCTCTGCCCTCTTTGTAACCACCACCACCCCTTAGACCCCATCACCTTCATCACCGAATGCCACACTACTAACGCAATACGGAAAAAAATCTTCAACACTTGGAATGGGCACTTCCACAACACCATCATCACTTGGTGGGCCACCGCTTCCAAAGGCGACCGCCGCAACTTCATTCGAACCCTCATACCCAACACACTCAGCAATCAGTTACGCACACCCCCACCGAACACAACCTACTACTCCAACATCAAATCTCTTCGTCAAGCCCTAAAACATCGACAAAAACCTCTCACCACCCTCCTCAACGAAACCAAACAATGGCTCATCGACAACCCCATCTCTAACCTTCATCAGTTATCTCCGACGTCCACCTCCAACCCCTGGAACGAATCTTTTTCCATTTACAGCACATCATCCACCGCTCCCCACCCACTACGCTTTCCATCCCCTACCAACAAAGAACCAACCAACAAACGACCTCACTCTACACGCCCTACCACAAAACCGAAACCCCCCACCAAAACTTCAGCCATACAACTTCAACACTTTCCGCCTCAACCACTACATCCTCACATCACCAACCGCATACCTCCTCCAAATGACACTTAACCTCCAGTCCCATCCTTCAACCCCAACGCATACACTCGCTTCACCAGCGGCACTCTCGTCTTGTCAGCAAACAGCAAACAATCAGCAACCAACAGCCAGCAGCCAACAGCCAGCAACAAACAGCAAACAACCAGCAGCAGCAACAGTCAGCAACCAGTAGCCAGCGACCAACAGCCAGTAACCAGCGGCCATCAGCCAACAACCAGCACATCAACCACCCACCGCCTCCCTTCCACAGTAGGACACTTCCAGCGACAGCAGCCAGCAAACACCCCCCCCCCAACCACTCTCCCCAGACACCCCAGACATTATCCCCCCCCCCCCCCCCCGGCTACCTGCTCCCCTCTTCCGACACTCCTTCGACCTGTATCAGCAAGCAAGTAGCACCCAGCTACCATCCACCAGCAGCAAACATCCAGCAACCAGCAGCCAGCGACCAGCAGCCAGCAGTCCTCAGCCAACGACAAACAGCAGCAGCAGTCAACATCCAGCACCCAGCAGCCATGAGCAATCAGCCAGTATACAGCAGCCGCCAACACCCACCAACACGCAGCCAGCAACCAACAGCCATCTGACACATCAGCCTTCACCCGTCACCCACCTACACGGCAGGACACAACACCGTCACCACACTGCACCACACTGCACCACTGTATGCACAGCTCTGCGCACCAGGAAACCTTACCGATCCATTGAGTCTTTTTTGTTTGAGCCATCAATTGGAATTTTTCTTTTCTATTTTTTTTTCAGGACCACTACGGCAAGAGCGCAAGACTTGAGCAGAATGAAAGGGCTTTGTACTTTAGTAATTCTCAGATCAGCTACAGGGCCCCAGACTGATTTCAGGCAAGCCAGAATGTTCCAGTCTGTTTTCCTTTTTGCCCCTGCACTTGCTCGCTTCTCTTCGCTCAATCCACTGGTCCATTTTTCCTTTATATCATCTTTTTGTTATTTTGCCTTGGTATAGGCTATATATCCCTTTGCATCTTTCACCGAAATGGCCTCCACTAGTATTTTAACCTTTTCAGGCCCATGGTGCAGTTCATGCAGTGTTTTCACCCTGACTTGGTTTGTAAATACCCGCGGCTGTCCTTCGGAGAACTTCGGCTCACCATGAACGCTCATTTTGCCCATGGTTAGGCCGCTTTGGTGCAATGCTTTGGGCGGGGGACCGCCATGCCTCAAAAAATACGCTTCTCAGTGTGACATATAGTACACTGTCCTCAAACAACCCCTGTCAAGCAAGCGAGCGTTAAGTGACTCCTCAGGTTCTCTTAAAGAACGTACCGAGGAGCCCCTGGGTAACCTAAACAAGGTTTACCGTGCGCATTTTGCGTGGCCTACCCTTTAATGCATCGTGTGCACGCATGCAGGGAAAGGAGGCAGAACCATAACCACTTTGACTCAACCAGGGGGTGAGCTCCTCCTGGGCTTACCTACCTTACTCACCATGCATCGTGTGAATGCCGAAGTGAAGCGAACGCAAAACAACCCTATTGCGAGTTCTACACAAGCCTAAGCGTTTTAAGCAACCCTACTTTAACGCTACGGCTACACACGGACAAACACTTTCTTTTCTTACCTGTGAAGAGAGAAAAAGGATGAATCGGGGTACAGGGAAAGCGTCACAGCGTGTGAAAGCCTCAATTAGGCACATGCATCGCGAGCACAGCGCATATTCTAACCCTACGTGAGCGCTGCGCGCTCCATTCGCATCGCATACCTTTCATTCCTGTTTTGAGCTGTGCAGAGCAAAGGAGATGAGCGCCCGAACCCCCAACGAACACAGGGTTGACAACCCTAACGTTTTAACGAAGCAACCAACACGAACACAATGCGTGCGTGTGAGATGATACTGGCATACCTGAGAGGAGGGTTGTCCATCTGCTCTGTGGTGTGGGTTGAATTTGAATACTTTTCTCTAAAGTTTATAAAAGTTTTGATGCAACTGTGCAAAAATTTCCTTTAGAACTTTAAAAACTACGGCACATACCTTCTTTTTCAAAAGCCGTTTACGCTTGCGCAACCTTGTTTTTGAAGTCCGCCTCCTTTGCGCTTGTCTGCGACTTTCAGTTATGTGTAAAAATGACGATTTCCCGCGTGATTTCGTCAATTTCTAGCGATTTGACTTGCTACATCGCTACACCTTTCGCTAAACCGCAGGAATCTCTCCCTGTTGGTTACATTTTCTTTTTTTTTCAGCTCCTGGAGGTTTGTGTCCTCCATTGGGAGTATTGCTCCGCCCTGGCCCTTGGTCAGGAAGTTTACTAAAACGCTCTTTATACAGCGATCGCCGTCCGCATCAGAGCGGTCGACTGTACCCTAGTGGGCAAGCACATGTGCTCTAGGGAGGGAGTCCTGGGTTCAAACCCCACTACCCCCAAATTTTTGCCAAAAGTTTTCGTCGCACGCCGGCGACTTTTGAGGAATGCCCCACCGAAGGGACATCATTCACGGTACATTACACTGTTCTTGGAGGGTACCTACAGTGTGATAGGCTTCTGTGAACTGATGAGGATGTTTTTGGTAAGTTTAATGCATTTTCTGAGGTAATTTTGGGAATATTTGAGCCTTGTTCCTTGGTCCCACTAGCTTAGCTAACTAGTACTCCAGGGGGGAGTAAGAAAAAGTCACTGCCATGTCTTTCTTGGAGGGCTTGATCCAGGCCAAGCCCCCCTTAAAACCCTTTTGTTGATGCTAGACTAACTTAAGTATTTTTATGTCTCTTTTGAAGCCTAAAGTACACTTCCTCAAAGTAACTAGGGTTGTAACCCTAGCCCCCCCTTGAAGTTCACCCCTACCACTCAACTGAGCGGAGGTACCTTCCTTCATGGAGGATATACCGAAATAAAATAGGCATTTCATGCTTTAGGCCTTGGAGGTTAAGCCTAGTGGTCTCCCACCCCAAGACCCCTATACTCAATTGTTTCTACCACTTATTGTGGTTCTAGTTTTCAACTGTTTCTGAATTCGGTTGCTTGGCCAAGTCATTTTCTGTGTTGGCCTGACATCTATGCCCCACATTCCTAACCATCACCATTTCACCCAAAAGAGTGCACATGAAGTGCCTGATGCTATCTTGGAGGCCTGAGTCAGTGCAGTTTTCATATAAAATCTGTTGTGTTATCCATTTGTGATTGAATCTTTGTGTTTATACCTGCTTTGTGTAAGTGCGGCTAGCCCCATCTGCTCAGATTTTCAGACATTCTGCCCAGATTGGCTACATTTTGGTCATTTTCTTTGCTTCGGCGGAATTGCCGCCTCGCAGCTCAGTCACAGGATATTTCCTATATATTTCTGATATGCCGGATTTGATTCCGCGGTCCATTTCCCGTAAATCCGCCGCATTCCGCTATTTTAGCTGGAATCGCCATTTGCCGCTGACGCGCGCTCCCGGGCCAGATCGGCCAGACAATTTTACATAAATGGATTATTTAAATTCATTCGGACAGTTTTGGACACTCAGATGTATTTAGAATAATTCCCCTCAATTTTCTTCATAGACTGGGATTTTCTGCCGGACCACAATCAGCATGGATCTTGCTTCTGTTGTCGCTGCTCTCGCCTCCGTTGGTGTCCGAGTGTCCGGTTCTACCCCCAATAACAGCATCCAGGGAGACTCCTCGCGTGCCTGCCCCACTGGTCTTGCCGGCCCCGAGCCCTCCGGCACCCACAACGACCCAGGGCAGCACTTTCATGGTAGCAGAGGCTACCTGAATGTTGTTCCTTTGGTGTCCCAACCACAGCTAGCCCCTCAGTACGGCCCCGTAGACTCCGCAACCTCCGGAGATGTAACGATTACGCTGCCGTGGTGCTGTGCGAACGAGGCCTTGAGAGGAATGCCTTGCGCAAGCCCAAATTGCCCAAGAAGGACACAAAACAGCAGCTGTGGAGGCCCAGATTACAATCAAGATCCCAGTCGAAATTGGCCATCAAGCAGCTGGAATCTCCCAGCCTACGCTAATGGCAACGCACCGGTGGAGCTTACGGACCTGGCAGGTACTAATACTCCCTACCAATGTCCACATTTCGAGACCATCGATGCCGACATTGACGACATTGAGATGGGTGGTCCAGGTGAGGTACCAACCTATAATCGACCAGACAATTGGGCACAATGGGACAACCATTTGTCTTCAGAAGTGACCCGTAACCTTCAGAGTCTTGAGGCCCTGTGTCTATTAGCCACGTCTAAGCTGATAGGACAAGAAAGAATCGCCTCTGATTTTTTATTTGAATATTTTTTCCTCCTTCAAGAAGAAATTAAGACCAGGATGTGGTGGTGTTCTCAAGAAGATGAATCTTTTGCCATTTTCTTGCAGATCTGGGAGGCAAGCCCCTTCCCGAAGGAGAAGACCAAGGCACCGGTTGCCGGGCCCTCCGCCCCTCATCCCTCTGTTTCCATCTGCGACGATCTAGCCGCCGCGGTTGAGGAAGGAATTTTAGAGGCAGCTAGGCAGGCAAGCCTGGAAATTAGGACTGAAGGAGCTCCCCAAGTGGACTCCTGGCTGCGAACCACTGGGATTAGCGGTCCGACAGCCTGCTCAGGCCCTTCAGGACACGGTATGTACTGTCCTGCCGACTGCTCTTGCAGATTACAGCGAGATACTGAGCTCCAATTGCTCAAAGATCAAATGCAACTCATCATTCAGACGCTGGGAATTAAAGATCTTTTCAAGACCCACATGAGGTCTGAGGGCGCATCATCGGTGGATCAGACAACAGAACCGTCGGAGGAGGCGACAGAAATTTTTTCGATTGCTCCTTCGGTGGACTCTAAGACCACCGATGCACGGATCAGCAGGACTAAGCTAAAGGAAAGGGTTACAATCTCTCGATCACAGAGTAGATCGGCGAAGGCTAGGACTGAGGTTCAGAATGCCAAAAGAACTGCCTCCCGTACTACCCTTCCTGCTGTTGATTCCAATGCAATTGCCCAGATGTTGCTCGCCCAGACCCTCGCCGGAGCTGGTGTGGCTAATGATGCCGCCAAGGTGTCTGCCATTACGGCCGGTGTTGGGCTGGATTCACTCCTAAATCCTACTTCATTGCGACTTCGTCAGGTTGCCAAGCAACCGAAGTATAATGGGAACCCCAGACGTTGGCCTCAGTTCCAACGGGAATTTAAACTGTGGGTTAAGACTCAAAAGCTCCAGGATGATCAGTTCCTGATGGCCCTCCTGGACTGCCTTGAGGGAGCGCCGGCCAACACTTGGCTCAGAACCTGGAGTGATCGTGAAGATTCAAGTTCCCCCCTTACCTTTGATGAGGTGTGGGAACAGTTGGAGGTACGTGGATCCCGGCTGCCTGAGGACCATTACCACCAGATGTTGAAGAATTTTCCTTCATTCTCTCGATTAATCTTGCATGAGGTGCAGGACAAGAGACAGCGCTTCTGGAATCTCGTAGAAGAATCTGAACATTCAGGCGAAACATTTTCTAGTGCCGAGCTGAAAAATCTGATTTTTGACAAGATCCCCTCAGAAACCGCCGCCACCCTTCGGAATCGACAGTCCGAAGAAAAGGTCAAGACCTGGTGGGCGGAGATCGATGGCTTTGACGCCTCGGCCAACCGGTTTACCGTCAGGGAGGCACTTCAAAAGTGCTCCCCCACGTCGTTTACCAAGGTGAAATTCACTGAAAACACGTGGAAAATCAAGTTCAATGAACACGAGGATCGGGACTTGTTTGTCCAAGTCCTCAATAGGGGAGTAAGTTTCCACGGCCATCGCCTGAAGGCCAGGAACTGGGTGTTTTCGTTTACTCCGCAGGAACTGTGGGAAGAGGTTGAGAGGCTCGCTGACGCCGCCAATCAAAATTTCCATGAGGGTCTTGGGGGAAACAAGAATACCCAGCAAAACACCCAAAATGGGGCCCAAAAGGGCAACAAAAAGGTGAATGACACCCGGAATGTTCAGGATCATTGTAGCATCTGTCTTCTTCTAGGTTCTACGAACCGAGCCAAGACGCATTCTACTGCTAATCACCGATGGTCTGCTTACGATCACAAGGTGATTGGTGAAAATGTCAGTAATCCTCAGAATTCAGACAGGAATGACAGACAGGTGCATGGTGCCAAGGGGGGAAAGGGTAATTCGACTCCCTCCGGGGGGAACAAAAATACTGGAGGCCCTGGCGGGTCCCAAGGCAAAGGGAATCGGACTCCATCCGGCTCCGGTGGACAGCCAAACGGCCAGACAAGTCCCAATGTCAACGCCGGAGGCGGAAATCGAAATCCAGGCCAAACCCCTCAATCCGGTACAAACAAAGGAAATGCTCCAGGATCACAGGGTAAAGGTAAGGGAAATCCTTCGGGAACCCCCTTCTCTGGTAAGGGCAGAGGGCGTGGCGACGGTGGTGGCCCATCATCCGGCGGCCGTGGCCGTGGACGTGGAAAAGGAAACCATCGTGTGGATCAGGTCTCAGGTGCAGACCAGGTGTCTGATGCGGATCGAGATTACGTCGAAAATGCTCTGAATCAAGCGGATGATCCGTTCCAAGATGAATGGATCGACGAAACAGGCTGTGTTCACAATGTTAACGCAGCCGCTGGAGGTCAGAACGTCTAGGGGAGCCACGAAAATCGCCCCTCCCCAGGCGATTTCAGGCATGATCCCCAAATTCCTGATCGACCATTACTTGATGTAGGGTCGCTTGTCTCCTCTCCCCTGGATCCGGCAGCGGATCCTTCTGTTGTAGTGGACGAGGTTGGTGTACAGTCCAAGCACAGGGCTCGTCAGTTTGTCACAAAGCTGTGGGTCTCTGATTGCAAGGGAAATTTCCACCTCGCCACTTGTTTGTGTGATAATGGATCAGAGGTAAATCTCCAATCCAACTCTTTCTTACCCGACGACTGCGTGTTTGAATCGCCTCATCCTGTTACCCTCGAGGGAGTTTCTGGACATTCTCTCGCAGGTGGGCAACGCGGTTGTTATATATCAACCCATTTGGTCGCTCAAGACCTTTGGGAAGAGCAAAATGTGGAAGAAGTTGTCCTTAAGGATGACTACTTCTATCGTGCTGACATAAAGTATGACCTTTATTTGGGCCATCCTTGGCTTCGCAAGAACAGGGTAGCGCCCGTAGGTCATCGTCGTTGTTTTTTGCTGGAGTCAGGTCCCTTGGAGCGTCCTGAATTTCGTTTTTTGCACGCAGGGTTTAAAAGTGCAGAAGAATTTTTGAAGCAAAAAGTGACACCAAAATTTGGTGAAGATGTCACCATTGCAGAGGTGAATGGGAGTGCCGATTACTCCCAAGAGTTAGAATGTCTTCGTAGGGACTCCCAGCCACGACGCCCTTCGCGCTGGCACTCTTCATCCTACAGAGTTGTCGACAAATGGCGCGATGCAATTTGTGAATACTTCCATGAACATCATTCCTTTTGGCCCCAGTATGATGCCTTTGCTAACCGTATGAACAAGCGCTTTGACAAGCACTTCAGCGACGCTTGGACCCACAAATGGGACAAGAAGTTGTGGATTAATCCTCCGTTTCACTTAATCCAGCAGGTCATCCACAAAATCAAGCAAGATGAAACCCAGGCAATTTTGGTTGTGCCCTTGTGGGACGACAAGCCTTGGTTTCAGGAATTACAGGACATTTGTGTAGATTACATCGAACTTCCCAGGAAGATTAAGCTGTATGCCAGGGACGACACAGGTCCCCTGCCACAGCGGTCCTGGAGTTCGCTTGCATTCCTGGTGGATGGAAAGCTTTCTGACTCTAATTCTGCTGATTATAGTACAGATTCCTGTGTTGGGTCAGAATCTGAGGTTGAGCGTGGTACTGATGATGAATCTATTTTTTCTGATTTTTGTCCGTCAGATACCCAAGGTGATTCAACGTCCAATGGATCCGCCTCGTCTCCCTCTTCCCCAATACGGTCGACATCGAAAAGAATCTTCAGTGCACGGGCGAGGAAAAATCTCCAATCGCGCCGCAAATTCAGAGTTTTTTATGAAAAACCCCCTGTGGAAGCTTTCATGGATCCTTTCGAGGAGCTGGATCACGAGGAAAATCTCTGGGATTTCGACACAGGACCCACCTATCTTCAAGAGGCAGTTGATACGGACCTGTTTAGGGACATCCGTAAGAAGATTCTTCCTGCCAAAGCTGAAGAAGTCGCCAAGGTTTTTTCGACAGTAATTCCTGGCGATCAGGTGGACACTGAATTGTGTTCAAGGTCAAGAGAAAAGATTTTTGAGGAACGGAAGGATACAACCCTTTCAGGAAAGTTGATCAAGGACCCCCCTGTCCGTGGGCAGTTCGGTGAAGCCTTCATCGAGCTTCGTGAAGGGTACAAGGCAAAGAAACAGCGCCTTTATCAAAATCATGGACACAAACATGAGATTCTCAGAAAAATCATTGAGAGAAATCTCAGGGAATTTGGTTGGCTTGAGGGTTGTATGACCAGCGAATGGTGCTGTTCACCCTTCACAGTCCCGAAGCCACCGCCTGCAGACCAGAACACCATAGATGGTTGGCGAATGGTTGTTGATTTTCGCAATCTCAACGCCGAAACCAAGGCGGATTCACACCCCCTGCCCCTCATTGAGGAGGAAATCGCCAAGAGGGCAAGAGGTCGTTTGTTCTCTGTGCTGGATCTCCGTCACGGCTTTCACCAAATGCCGTTGAGGAAGGACAGCAGACCTCTCACTTGTATGTGCACGCCATGTGGCCCAGTCCAATGGACCGTCATGCCCATGGGGCTGAAGAACGCCCCCTCATTTTTTCAAAGAATGATGGAGGATGTGCTGTTCACAACCCATCCTGAGCTTCGTGCCTTCGTGAGTGTGTACATAGATGACATAATCATCGCGACGGAGGGGGAGGGACTGACCGAAGCCGAGCTGGTGGCCCTACATGAGAAGCAGCTGAACCAAGTTTTGGATATTCTTGACGCCAATCAGCTGATTTGTGGGCCAAAGAAGGGAAAATTATTTTTAAAATCAGTCGAATTTTGTGGTTCTCTCCTAGAGAATGGCACTCGAAGACCCAGTCCAGGGAAGCTCGTCGCTATTCAGAAGTGGAAGCGCCCTGAGACGATCACGGAGTTGAGAGGATTCCTGGGTTGTTGCAATTTTTACCACACTTTTGTGCCGAATTATGCCAAATTTGCTGCCCCCCTCACTGAATTATTGAAGGTAGGGAGAGATGCGGGCAAGGCAGGTTCAAAGGTTCGTGTCAAGTGGACTGACGAGTGCGAGGAGGCCTTCCATCACTTGAAGGCAGCCCTCTGCGAAGTCGCCACGTTGCATGTGCCCCAATTTGACCGACCCTTCTACATTAGAACCGACGCTTCTAGGTACGCGATCGGAGCTGTCCTTGAACAGGTTGATGAAGCCACCGGCGATCATTACCCTCTTGCATTTTGGTCTCGGAAGCTAGCCCCACGCCAAATGCAATGGTCGCCGCGTGAGCAAGAGACTTACGCCATAATTTGCGCTCTAAAAAAGTACCAATCGTGGGTTGGCACCAATCGAGTCGAGGTCCTGACGGATCATCGATCTCTGGAGTATTGGGCCACCGAACACATTGATACTGTCGCGAGCCCAGCTGGTCGACGGGCCAGATGGCACGAATTTCTCAGTCTGTTTGACCTCCATGTGTCGTATTTGCCTGGTAAACATAACACGGTAGCGGATGCTCTGAGCCGATGGGCTTACCCCGCCTCAGAGGGGCTGCAGAGTACTAACATCCATGGTACGGAGCAGGACCGCCATGTAATCATCGAATGGGATCAGGAAGAAAAGAAACTCATTCGACGTGCATGCATGCAGTGCGCTGTTAAACAGCACGCATTGCCGTGTCACGACATCACGGCCATCACAGATCCGGCGCATGCTCACGAGATCTGCACCAAAACGCTGAAAGTCGTGGAAAAAGTCACCGATCCCTCCTCAGGGAGTGTGAAACGGTTTGACTATACCCGACGAGTAAGTAGATTTCGGTTGATCGAGGGCATTAAGCGTCGAGATCCGGCCAAAACTCCACCCCTGCCGAAGGATTCCCTGATCATCCGTGACTGGACGTCCGATTACCTGCAGGATCCCATGTTTAAAGAGGTCTTTGGAAATCTCAAATCCAAAGATGCTCACAGGGATGGGATTTTTGCAGAGTACTCGTTGGATGGGGGGAAGCTGTGGATGGAGGGTAAATTGTGTGTGCCAGACGCCCTAGCCCCCCGAGTGTTAAACTGGTGGCACAAATGGGAGTCCCCCCACGCACATGGCCGTCGACTGTGGTCGATGATTAAGCATAGGTTGTTTGGATCGAGGCTCTACACTCATTGCATGAAAGTAGCTGCCGGATGTGCCCAATGTGCTGTCTCGACGCCTCCCAGCGCGAAGAAGCACGGCCATCTGAGGCCTCATCCTATTCCGGAGCGTCTCTTTAACAGAGTCACCAGTGATTTCTTCTATCTCGGTGAACTCGATGACGAAGAGTGCCATTGGACTAACAAAAAAGTCAATGGTGTGCTCCTTATTCAGTGCCGTCATTCCGGCTACATTCAAGTGTTGCCTTGCAACATTGAGTCGATGACTGGCAAGGCTGCCGCCAAATGGTGCGCGCAGACCTGGATGGGAGGCTGGGACGTCCCATCCGAGGTGGTCACGGACTCAGGCAAAGAGTACACCTCCGAATGGTGGAGAGAATTGTGTGCTCGCCTTGGAATCCACCACCTCAGGTGTGAAATCCACTCGCATCGAGCGCTGCCTGGCGAAAGAGCCGGCCGCTCTGTTATAAATATGCTTCGTAAGGAGCTCGCGAGTGAGAAGGATTTCCACTGGCTTGAAGTTCTCTTCGCATTGCTTCGCCGTTACCACAACACGCCTTTGTATCATGGCCTTTCTCCAAATGAAATTGTCTTTGGACGAAAGAAGTGTTGGTGGAACATGCCGTTGAATAATCCTCGCCCCTGTAAGGATGCTTCGCTGTTTTTGGACGAAGTCCAACGAGCAGATAAATCTGTGTCGAAATTAATCGAGAAGCATCAAGCTGACGGGCTTTGGGTTCAAAATCAAGGTCGAAAAAACCCCCACAATTTTGAAGTCGATGATCGAGTTTGGCTTCGAAAATCCGAAACCACCCTGGACGGAGATGACAAGCTTCTTCCCTTGTGGGAGGGGCCATTCGCTGTTACAGCGCGTCTTGGTGAGAACAGGTGGAGGATTCGTGTGGATGTCAGCAGGGAAATTGATGTTTCGGGCGATCGCCTCAAGAGAGAGATCCCCTCCCCCAAGGATCGAGTTAAACCCCTTTTTTGGACTGCAAAACACTTGTCCGATCGGGTAATCGAAGGGGGAAAGTACGAACTCAAGAGGATTGTTGAAGCAAGACGTGACGCCAAGGGCGAATGGGAATTTCTGTGTGAGTGGAGGGGCTTTGATTCCAGTCACAACAACTGGGAACCAGCCCAATCTTTTGTCCATGGATACACCAAGGGGTTCATCGACTTCTTGAAGAAGCACCCCGAAATTGGTGTACTCCTGACAGATTGTTTGTCGAAACCAGACAGACAAGTGGAGAGCGACGGAAAACGACCTGTGGTGAATCGAGATCCAGCCTTTTACGGCCCTCAGCAGCCACATTCCAGGGCTGATCCGTCGATCCCCCCTTCTGCGGTCAGGCCAGCCCAGGAACCCAATGAGGACCAAGCTTCAAGTTCGGCCGCTGATCTGCAGCGCCCAAGCCGTACGAGGGCCAGGCCAGACAGGTTGGTGGTCACATGTATTCGTGCTTGGCCGAATTAAGGAAGCCATCCTACCACATTCTGCTCAATCCACTGTTCATTCTTTCTGTTTATGTCATGATGTGGAGAACTGCGAATGTTTGATAATTTGACGTCAATCAACTTTTCTTTGGTCTCCGTTCGGCAGACAAGGCGTAGATACGCTGACGGAGTGTGCTGCCGTGTTCAGAAAAAACCAAACTCAGGCTTAATTCAGGCAGATTCGGGGTAATCTTGTCTCTGTTGGTCTGTGCATCTTTGGAATTTGGCTACTCGTGCAGATGGAAGCAAATGTACATAATCAAAGCACCGGCCGGTGACATTCACCCCTACAGGCACCCCCTGTAGTACTGGCTGCACCAGATGCGACGCCAGGAACTCAGATCTCACCTTCATTTGCTGTGATGCTGACGCCAAAGTCCAGATTCAGATCCAGGATCCTCAAATTTACCTTGAATTTCTCAGGTTTGTCCATCATTCTGCCACTGTTGTACGAAACCCAGACGTCAATTGTTCAGACAATCTTCATCTAGGAGCTTTAGGGACTTCTAACAGCAACCTCTGAAGTCCGTAAGCTTCGTTGTATTTTTGGCACACGCCAATGTGAGCTCAATCCGACCTGAAACTGTCGAAAATGGTGAATCCAAGTGTCTTGTGGGACTCCATCGTAAGATTGGCCTTGTCCAAGTCGATTGACACCGCCGCCACTGTAAATTCGGTGTCTCTCAGTTATATACTGTCAGTAAAGCGCCTTCAGAGAACCTTCGGCGCGTTACATGCCAAGGATCCAGGGCCAGCATGTCCCATCATGATGCATCATCACATGATCCACATTTTGATAGAATCTGTTAGATGCTCGCGAACCAACGTGCCGGAAAGCACAATTGAACTGAATAAACGACAATATATATTAACTTTAGTCTAAACGAAAGTGTTAGTAGTTTCAGTTGTACACATTCCGCTTCATTTCACCTTCATCTTAGGGAATGTGCTGACATTAGGACAATTTAGATTGATTTACTTGTCATCTCCTCTCATTCCTTGAAGATCTGTTTAGATCTAAGTGAACAGAAGAACATCTCTACCTTCGGTGGTTCACTTAGGGTCTGTAGACTACATGTGTATTTGTTTAACCTCTCGGTGATTGTTTAATCCCCTCAATCTCTGCCCAAATTCATTCTCAATTTTGCTGAATCTTGTGATCGTCCACCAGATGCGCCAAATCTGAGCCACATGCTGTACTTTTCAGAACGACAAAAGCGGGATAACACGATGTAGAGTTCGGCGAGGACACCGTAGCGTGCCCGCGACAGCGAAACTGTGCCAGAGCGCTGAGATGTCACTCCAATTCTTGATCCCCCCACTCAATCCATCAATAATCTACCTCATTCTCAACCAATGCATGGTTTGGTATCGATTCTCGATACGTTTACATGCTTTTTAGCCCGTGACCTAATGTTTTATTGCACGGAGGACTGTTCGTCACTTCTCATTCTGTCTCATTTCAGGTTCATCCAGCCTGATTCAGTGCCAATTCAGCCCAATTCAGGTCAGATCAAGCAGATTTCGCCTCATCGAGGCTACATTTCTATGTTTTTCTGGGACTTACCCGCACTACGTTCTTCGTTGACGTAGCGACACACCCCAGTGTGTTTTTGGAGGGGGAGTGTAAGTGCGGCTAGCCCCATCTGCTCAGATTTTCAGACATTCTGCCCAGATTGGCTACATTTTGGTCATTTTCTTTGCTTCGGCGGAATTGCCGCCTCGCAGCTCAGTCACAGGATATTTCCTATATATTTCTGATATGCCGGATTTGATTCCGCGGTCCATTTCCCGTAAATCCGCCGCATTCCGCTATTTTAGCTGGAATCGCCATTTGCCGCTGACGCGCGCTCGCGGGCCAGATCGGCCAGACAATTTTACATAAATGGATTATTTAAATTCATTCGGACAGTTTTGGACACTCAGATGTATTTAGAATAATTCCCCTCAATTTTCTTCATAGACTGGGATTTTCCGCCGGACCACAATCAGCATGGATCTTGCTTCTGTTGTCGCTGCTCTCGCCTCCGTTGGTGTCCGAGTGTCCGGTTCTACCCCCAATAACAGCATCCAGGGAGACTCCTCGCGTGCCTGCCCCACTGGTCTTGCCGGCCCCGAGCCCTCCGGCACCCACAACGACCCAGGTCAGCACTTTCACTTTGTCTATCTGCAGCCCTTCTGTGTTACACTGGATTCCAAAACCAATCATTGACTCGATCCACATCCTGTTCTTGCTCTACTTGCTGCTTTGGTTTGGGTTTTCAACTTCAAAACCTGCAGGATTTCATCAAAATATCTAGGGCATTAATCAAAGACATCTTTCTGATTGTGCATACCTGTGCATGCATATGACGCAACAAAGGGTAGGCCACGCGAAGTGCGCAGGGTAAACCTTGTTTAGGTTACCCAGGGGCTCCACTCCACGTTCTATAAGAGAACGGCTGGAGCTTCTTAAGCTTGCTTGCTTGATAGAGGCGTTTGTAGACAGCGTATTATAGGGCAGACTGAGAAGCGTAAAACACGTGGAGTCTGTCTTGGTTCCTCCGCTGCAAACGCTCCTGCGTCCGCCTTTGCTCTTCAGGTGGGACGGTAAGGGTGATTGGTGCAGTCCCACTCGGGCAGTGCTAAACTATGCTGCGCGGATCACAAACAACAAACTGCAACTGAACCAGGAGTGGTGAGTGCAGTACAACTTCATCGCCATCGACGCTGTGCACGCACGCTGAGCAGTCCCTCCCTCCAAGCCCTGACAGGGAAACGCGTAGTGGCATCCCTGTTAGGCCACAGCCGCTTAGTAGCGCTGGCTTCTCTTGCTTTCTCACAGGAGGGTCAATAGGACCCGATACCTCATTGACAGCAACACCAAGTAGCGTGTGTAGGTGTTAGGGTCAGCAGGAGTTGAGTGCAGGTGATGAGTGCTCACCCTGCCTTCGAAGGCCGGTGCTGGCGTTAGTGAGTGTAGTGTAGTGGTGTCTCCTGTCCCGCATGCTTTTCCACGTGGGCAGGGGAGTGCGTTAGCTTTTGGCCTTTAGCAAGAATTGGCGTTTTGTATGCCCTTAGCACACTTGGCCACCCCTCCCCTCTAGTAGGTAGGGCTTTTGCCATCTTCCCCCAAGGATAGGCGCCAGCACAGAAATTGGGCGCCATAGGAGTGGTAATAGTACCTGATTAGGACCTTCGGTCCGACGTCAGCGAAGCCCGGTCTCCGGGAGCCACGCCGGGGAGAGAAGTGAGACACACAAAGACATACGTAGCACACATAGTGGTATGGTAAACCCTGTAAGGAAGGGTAGAACCCCATGGGTCTGGACGACTCAGGGGTCCTGACTGTGGGCTCGCTTGTCCCCAAGGAGGGAAGACACACCTTGCCTCATAACACCTTGCTTGTCACTCCCCCCTGGTGTAGTAAGCCACCGTTCTTCGTTGGCTCCCCAAGGTCATTACATCAGGGCAGTCCCCATGCAACACATGGTCAACAAGGCATACACTCGCTGGGTGGCTGCAAACCTGATAAGCGGCCACCTGGTCCACGCTGGAAACCGTAGACATGGGTCTGCAGGGCACAGACAGGGTCAGTGCAGTGCTCAGTAAGCAGTAGTCTGTGAAAAACGAATGGCCTTCGGCCAGGGAGTGGTTGTCACGGAGGGCTAACAGTTCTGTCCTGCGATGCAATGTGGGGCAACTGTGACAACTGCTCTTACACCCATACACAGGCACGTCTGCACCAGAGTGCTCACTGCACCTGTGAGATTAGAACACAGTCAGTAGACTGACACAGGAAAGTTAGTTTCGCCTTTTACGCTGAGACATAGTCTCAGCACGGGTTAGTAGCTGCCCCTCGTTGTTCTCAACGAGGTAGGTGCGGAAGATGGGGTTGATACTCCCATCTGGTTGTATGAAGGCTGACATAGGTTCCCAGGTCGCCTCAGATAAGCCATATCCATCCCACAGGGTTAGGAATTTCCAGCCCTGTTTATACTCGTGGCGAGCAATACCTGCAACCACGTAGTAACCATCGACTGCCATCTCATCGGCAGTCATCTCTTCAAGTTCGTCTGCCGCCTCTGGACTGGTAGCGTTCTCTAGGTCTATATGCTCGACCTCACTGTCGCTGAGGCGCCACTCATCCCAAGACAAATCGTCAGGGGAGTGATAGTGCCTCAACTGTTTAGGTGCACACAGCAGTTCACCACCTAGACGTGGACTGCACCTGACATGGATCCTGGATCCATCTATCCTGATGATACAATAGGGTCCAAAATAAGGGTACTGTAGGCAGTTACGTGGCCAGGAGGGTAGGCTTGAATGGTGAACCAAAACAAGGTCACCGACCTTGAAGCTGGCACGTCGCCCTAGGCGGTTCTGTCGGCTCAGTTCACGGTCACGAATGTGTCTCAGGTTAGTCCCAGCCTGGTTAGCCAGAGACTGCTTGTGTTCCAGCCAATCTCCCACGGGGCTCTTGAAGTCATCAGGAAAGGGGGTTTTGAAGAACTATGCAGGTCGTCCTCCATGGAACAGTTCATGGGGGGTGAAACCCGTAGAGGAGCTCCGCTGTGACTTCATGGTCAGCACTGCCCAGGGCACTAGGCGTACCCAGTCCTTGGTACGCTCCTGTTTCAACTGGATTCTTAAGTTTTGCTCCACCACACGGTTATGTCTCTCACAGAGAGGGTTAGACGTGTGGGTATACGGCACACCTGTGGTTACCTTCACGTTGAGGGCATTTAGCACTGGTTTGTACCACCCAGTGTCACTGCGGATGCGTACATGCTCATCAGAGTGCCCCTGCTTAGGTGCTCCATAGGGTTCTAACCATTGTTCGACCAACATTTTCACAGTCTGCTCACCTGTGATTTTCTTATTGCAAGGGAACACACGGGTGAAGCGAGATAGGCCACAGGTGACCACTAGGCCACTATCATAGCCGCCGAAGCGTGGTAGGCCGTGGATGAAATCCACGTAGAGAAGAGAGTTAGCACAATAGGGTATGGGTAAGCTGGAGACCAGGCCCCTATCCCTACTGTCGCTCTGCTTGCTGGCATGACAGCCACAAGCATCCACAATGGTCTGCATACGCGACCTCGGTTCAGTCAGGGTTAGACTAGAGTAGAAAAACTCACGGAAGAAGTTCACTGAGCGATTAGCGCCAGTGTGACCAGAACTGAGATGGGACCACTGTAGGCACCCATCCAGTCGTGCCTCAGGCACCACAATTCGGTCCTCGTAGAAGAGGTACTGATTGTTTTCATACCACTGGTGCCCGTCAATAACGCGGGGTTGTATAGCAGTGCTGAGGGTTTGAAGAGATTCTTTATACTCTGACTGATAGTCGGTTAGACTCCAACCCTCCAGGATTCCAGCAGTGCGCATGGACAGGTCAAGCTGGACATCGATACGCTGGAAAGCCTCTCTGGCGAGCGCCTCAGAGCTCTCACCTATAAGCGCATCGAAGTTGTTGCGCGATATATAGTCAGACAGTTCATTCTTTATTCCGGGGATATGATGAACTGTCAGCCTGAACTGGCTCAGGTAAGTCCACCACAGCTTTAGGTTTGCTTTCTCTGGTGGTGGGCCCTTCTGAAAAGACTTCACAGGTTCCTGGTCACACAGCCAGACAATAGGGTTAGATCCCAGGAGTCGGGATTGTGACGAAAGCACCAACATACCGGCCAGGAGTTCCTGGTCATAGGTGCTGTAATTGGAACGCGCTTAGTTCCATTTCCAATTCCAGTGTCCCAGTGGCACCAGCCGCCACTCACTGGTAGGATAGTCATGTTTCAACGAACCATCACGGTTCAGTCCACTAGTACGATAATGGCAGTGGGTTAGTTCAGCGGGGTTAAGCTCCTGCCATTGGTAGATCGTACCACCCCCCCCTACATCACTGGCATCAGTGATCAGGACTATGTCGCCCTTAGGGCGGGGTACTCCCAGGCAGTTGGAGGAGGCAATTTTCTTCTTCAACTCCTGGAAACAGTCTTCCTCTCTGGCGGTCCACCTCCAGGGAGTAATTTTCTTGAGTAGGTCAGTGAGGGGGGCAGAGGAGTAAGTAAAATTGTGGATGTGACGCCGATAGAAATTACAGGCGCCCACAAAACTTCTTAGGGTCATCGCAAATCTGCATGTCCTGTAGGGGCTGCATCTTAGACGCGGCAGGTTTCCACCAACCATACCCCACGTCGAAACCCAAATATTCCATCTTCTCTTTCATAAACTCACATTTTTCGAGTTTGATTCGGAGATGGTTTTTTTGACAAACAATGAAAAATTCACGGAGGAGAAGGACATGGTCCTCTTGGGTATTAGTACCCAAACTCACGTCGTCGATGTGGGCCTCCATTTCTGCACCCCGAGAAATCAACTCCTGTACTAGAGGCCTGTCCCTCAGTATGTACAAAATTTTGTTCATTAGCTCTTGGAAGAGCGCTAGGGCATTAGCCACCCCGAAAGGCATAACCTTCCACTTAAAGACACGTCCCTCAGGGGTTACAGCCAGCAGCTCCTGAGCTGCAGCGGTTAGGTCCACCTGCCAGAAACCAGAGGGTTTGTCCATTTTGGTCTTGTACCTGCATTTGGCAATACGCTCCAGGGTATTTTCCATGTTAGGAATACTCCCTGAGTGGTTCTGGCTTTTCTTGTTGACCTCACCATAGTGAACAACCAGTCGTAGGGCAGTCGACCCTGTTTTGGCAACCAGGAAATAGGGACTGCAGTGATGGGGGTAGTCCCCCTTCTTATATTCTTCAACGAGGCCAGCATCAATACATTCCTGGATCTGGCGCTCAACTTCTTCAACCTGTTCCTGTGGAGCGGGATAGGGACGACGCCTCACTCGCGTCTTCCCAAATTCAGGTTTCAGTTTCAGGTCCATCCGGACCAGTTTTTTACAAGAGAGGGGGGGCGGCAAGGCGCCTAATACCTCCTCATAGGTTATCAGCAGTTTCTTCAGTCGGGGGTCAAGGTTAAGACTCTCAAGTTTCTGCAGGAAATCCTCCTCAGCATGGAGGTTGCTCTTTCCATGTTCTTTCTTTTTCTACCGATCAGCAGTTTCGGCAGTCACAGAACCATCGTCCCACTCAGGGGGACATTGCTGCCCATAGTGCAGAGAATACACTAGCGGTATCTCAGGATCAGGCAGCGTATAGGAATCATTGTCCTCCTCAGACCAGATGGAGGATTTCCAGGTCTGTCTGAGGTATTGCAGCCGCTCTTGGCGCTCAATACCTTCGGCCTTCAGGTACAACAGCCGCCGGAGTTCCTGAGTGTCAAGCTCAGACAATGGCATGTTATTAGAAGCAGGCCGCGCCAGAGCATCAGCAATCCGGGCCAGGGGTTCACCTGTGTGCATAGGCTGCATGTGTAGCACTGGCTTCCCAACAGGGGAAGCGGGCTCAGAGGTTGACTCTAGATCTACCTCATCCAGCAACAGCTGGGCTAGGAAGGCACTGTGTTTTAGGTCTACACAGCTGGGATCAACAGGAGGAATAGTGCTGGCGATCTCAGACAGTTGGTCGTCAGCATCCTCCTTTACAGCTGTAGGTTCCAGATAGCCATCGGGAGACTCACACCCTGTAAGTGTGGCAGATAGGTGCTCAGGAGATCGATTTTTGAGATCAGAAAGGGTCAGGCCACGATTTTCGGCCATGACCTCTTTCAGTAGCACCTGGTCTAGGTCACACAGGGGTACAGGATTGAGAGATCCATCAACGATGGACAGGAAACTGGCCCACTCAGGGGCCTGCATAGTTGTGTCTGAGTCCTCAGGCACATAGATGGGGCTGTCAGAAAGTTGCACTCTTCCCACGGTCATTCGATCTAGCATACGGCGCCAGTAAGCATGTTCACCAGAGCAGCCCCAGTCAGGGGTGCACATGACAACCCTTCCTCCCTCATAAGCGATTTTGGTTAGAACCTTCGCGGGCAGGGAGAAGGGAGGGTTAGCATACGCTAGGCCCATTGCTTTCCAGAAGAAACGGAAAGCATTGTTCAATTGTTTCGAGCAGTACAACTGCATGATGTGCTGTTGTTGGCTCGCAAACAATTCCACCTGGATCTCATCCAGGTTTACCTGAAGGGCCGCCAGTCGATTTTCAAGAACGTGACGGGCCAATTGGTAGTTTTCAGTACGATAGTTAGTCTTGGATGCGTAGCGCAGCCCAGACTCTTTTCGTCCTGACAGCTCCAAAGGTACGGAGAACAGCCCACTGCCAAAGTCGCAGTGCAAAGAATAGGGGCGCTGGGGAGACAGCATTTTTACCTGGGGGTTTCTTCGTAGGAAGTCTGTACCAATGACGATGTCAAAGGCATCAGTGTCCAGCAATCTGCAGTGTTGGGTCACGGTTTCATCGCCCAGGCATCTAGTCACATCGACCCCCCCCAAGGAATGGATGGTACGCCAATCCCCTACTCTTATGGCCACGGTCTTAGTTTTCTTGAAAGTCTTTAGCAGGCGCCGGGCCACTATGGAAAGTGTTGCACCGGTGTCAAGCACCGCTCGAAAACCTTGATCCCCGATTTTCACGAGGATCCAGAAAACCAAGTCCACCTCTTCGGAGCCGCCCCCCTACTCCTCATCAGGGAACTTGACATCCCCCCCTGCAGCTATGAGGGACCTGGCCATCCAGGCCAAACGCGTCTTCTTGGAGTTATTCCCCTCAGGGGTAGCGTTATCCCCCTGTGGGCGCTTCTTGGGATCACCTGCGGCAGGAGGGGGTGTAGCAGCAGGAGGGGGTGTAGCAACGGGCGCTGATGAGCGCCTCTGGGGGTTAGGGGGTCCACCTTTGCCACCCCCCTTGCCACCTCCTTTACCACCTTTATCCCCATTCTGAGGGTTTTTGGTGGGTTTTTGGGTCTTTTGGCGTTCAGCCTTCTGCCGCTTGAGTTTATCAGCCTCGCGTTTCTTTATGTGACATTCGTCTTCGTAGTGACGACGTTTGCCACAATAGCCACAGGTGATGGTACACCTGAAATGAGCCTGATGGGTCACAGGTGTCCCATCCTCGGTATGCTGCTGTCGTTTCATCTGCAGCATACAGCTACTGCGTTGATCGCAGTCAGGGGCATGACAAGGCCCCCCCTTGTCATTGACAGGTTTGCAGTAGAACAAAGGGGGTGTACCTGCATCAGGTTTAACCTCATTCATGGCACATAGGTTACCCCTCCCTTTACCACCTCCCTGGTTGGTGTTAGTGGGATTTTTAGGCCCTTTCCCTTCGCCACATTCGGGGGTAGGGGTACCACCCCGACCCAAGTGCTTCTTGAGGGATTTCTCCATGTGGGAGTCATTGTCCCTCTCAAGAGCTGGCTCAATCAGCAGGTCCACCAGTTTGTCGTACAACTGGGTCCGGCTTTTCCACTCAGAGGTAGCGCGGCAGTCATCCCACGTACGTTGGGGGATCTTACTCATGAGCCACAGGTGGGGCTCAGTGGCTCCCTAGGAGCCCACGTTCATCCGTGAAAACAGATACTCCAGGTCGCACACGTATTCAGAAATTCGCGCAGCGGAAGGAAATTCAGGGAGCATAGGTAGCTCCTCTATCTGTGTGCGCACATCGAGGTCAGTCTCATAGACTGGGAACGTTTTCTCCAACCTCTGGAGTACCTCTACCCAGGTTGAACAGGTTTTCACAATCTGTTTCACCTGTTTTTGCAAAATTTTCTTTTTGCAGGAGCGTTTCGGCAAGGAGCATTTGGTGGCCACATCCACATCGGATTGGCCAGTGAGCAAAAGAAACTCAGCAAATTCTTCTGCCCATTCAGGCAAATTTTTCGGGTCGAACTCCAGCAGTTCTAGCTGGATGTTCGCCTGGGCAATAGGTCTGCCCATCTTCCCACCCCCCGGGGTTAGGCCAGAAGGAGAAGGAGATACGCCCGCAAGAGGTGCCAGGGCTGACAGCCCTCTTTTCTCAGTCTCCGTCACCGCCACGTCGTGTAGTTCAGCAAAAGGGACTGTCCTGGCGCGAGGATGAAAAGGGCTGGGGCAAGTAACCTTGGGTAGCAACCTGGACACCCTTGATGGTTTGAGATCATCAGCCAACGTGCTCAAGGTAGGTAGGTAGGTGCACTCGGTCGTGGAGAGGCGCCCCTTGGTTCCCCCTGGCGTCGCCCCTGTGACGAACAGGAAGAGGCTCCGCGCGTGAAGAGGGGAGGCGGCTTACATCCCGCTAGACCTGTCTGTTGGCCCCCAACAAAGCGGCCCCGGGCAACACCGGGAGGGCTGATCGCCGCCGGCGTGACATGCTTGTCTCGCCGGGAGGGTGTGCCCCCGTGCTTGCGCACGTCCCCTCCTTTGGGCGTAACCCTAGAGGTTCACCGGACTTCCTGGCGTATCCCGTTCCCAAGGCATGCATGCATGTTCTTGGTACTTGGGTTCCGAGGCGCTTGGGTGTCGCACGCTCCGCCTCGAGTCCCAAAGCAGCGCTGGCCTTAGGATGCAGGCTTACCCCCGGTCTCCGGATCTCGTTTGGCCGGGTCACCTGCATGGCTGGGGCTGCCTCAGTGCCCGGGCTGTGGGCACTGGGTTTCCTACTGTTGGCTTGCGTTTGTGGTTGGGTCCGGGTTGCGGTTGGGTGTGGGTTTTGTTAACCCCTGCCAGTCGTGGCTGGGGTCTTGGGTGGGTTTGTTTGGGCTCGGTTTGTGGTGTTGTCCCTCTGTTGCCGGCTGTTTGTGGTGTTCGTGGTTGGGCTTTGGTGTCGGCCTGCTTTTGGGTCGTGTGTGGTTTCGTGCACGTTTCGCTTGCCCCCCGCCGTTTCCGGTTCCGGTGTGCGGTGTTGGCGTGCGTGCTGGGCCCGGGTCTCGGCTGTGCCTTGTCCTTCTTGGCTGGGTTGTCGGGGTGTGTTTTTTGCGCTTTTTTTTTTCCCCGGTTGCCCGGTGTCCCTTTCCCGGGCCTTGTGGTCTCTCCCCCCATCCCCTTTCTTTCGGGCTGGGCTGCTGGCTTCTTTTTTTTTTCTGTGTGTCTGCTTGTTTCGGTGCCCCTTTTCCCGGTGGGCCGCTGTTCCTGGCTTGGTGTTGCCGGTTTTGGCTGGGTGGTCCCCCTGTGCCTCTTTGGGGGTCCTGTCTTCGGTGCCCTCTGGGTGGGGGGTTTGGCCGCCTTTTGTGTTTTTGGCGGGCGGTTTGGTGGCTGTGGGCTGTTTTCGCGCGGCCCCCCCCTCTCCCCCCGCTTTTTTTTTTTTCGGGGGGGGGGGCGGCCTGGCTGTTCCTCCTCTTGCTTTCCCTCGGCTGGCGCTCGCTCTGTGGCTGGTGTGTGGTGTGGTTGGTCCCTCGCCACTCCTGGCGGAGGTTCCTGTGTGCTACTCCCCGCCACTCCTGGCTGGGTTTCGCTGCCGGTGTTGGTGGGCGGTCCCCGCCACTCCTGGCTGGGGTCCGCTGGCGGCGGTGGTGTGTGGTGTGTGGTGTGTGGCGGTGGTGTGTTGGCAGGGTTGTGGTTGGTGTGTGGTGTGGTTGGTCCCTCGCCACTCCTGGCGGAGGTTCCTGTGTGCTACTCCCCGCCACTCCTGGCTGGGTTTCGCTGCCGGTGGTGGTGGGCGGTCCCCGCCACTCCTGGCTGGGGTCCGCTGGCGGCGTTGGTGTGTGGTGTGTGGTGTGTGGCGGTGGTGTGTTGGTGGGGTTGTGGCTGGTGTGGGGTGTGGTTGGTCTCTCGCCACTCCTGGCGGCGGTTCCTGTGTGCTACTCCCCGCCACTCCTGGCTGGGTTTCGCTGCCGGTGGTGGTGGGCGGTCCCCGCCACTCCTGGCTGGGGTCCGCTGGCGGCGTTGGTGTGTGGTGTGTGGTGTGTGGCGGTGGTGTGTTGGTGGGGTTGTGGCTGGTGTGTGGTGTGGTTGGTCCCTCGCCACTCCTGGCGGCGGTTCCTGTGTGCTACTCCCCGCCACTCCTGGCTGGGTTTCGCTGCCGGTGGTGGTGGGCGGTCCCCGCCACTCCTGGCTGGGGTCCGCTGGCGGCGGTGGTGTGTGGTGTGTGGTGTGTGGTGTGTGGCGGTGGTGTGTTGGTGGGGTTGTGGTTGGTGTGTGGTGTGGTTGGTCCCTCGCCACTCCTGGCGGAGGTCCCTGTGTGCTACTCCCCGCCACTCCTGGCTGGGTTTCGCTGCCGGTGGTGGTGGGCGGTCCCCGCCACTCCTGGCTGGGGTCCGCTGGCGGCGGTGGTTTGTGGTGTGTGGTGTGTGGTGTGTGGCGGTGGTGTGTTGGTGGGGTTGTGGCTGGTGTGTGGTGTGGTTGGTCCCTCGCCACTCCTGGCGGAGGTCCCTGTGTGCTATCCCCCGCCACTCCTGGCTGGGTTTCGCTGCCGGTGGCGGTGGGCGGTCCCCGCCACTCCTGGCTGGGGTCCGCTGGCGGCGGTGGTGTGTGGTGTGTGGTGTGTTGGTGGGGTCCCTCGCCACTCCTGGCGGAGGTCCCTGTGTGCTACTCCCCGCCACTCCTGGCTGGGTTTCGCTGCCGGTGGTGGGGGACGGTACCCGCCACTCCTGGCTGGGGTCCGCTGGCGTCGGTGGTGTGTGGTGTGTGGTGTGTGGTGTGTGGCGGTGGTGTGTTGGTGGGGTTGTGGTTGGTGTGTGGTGTGGTTGGTCCCTCGCCACTCCTGGCGGCGGTTCCTGTGTGCTACTCCCCGCTTCTCCTGGCTGGGTTTCGCTGCCGGTGGTAGTGGGCGGTCCCCGCCACTCCTGGCTGGGGTCCGCTGGCGGCGGTGGTGTGTGGTGTGTGGTGTGTGGTGTGTGGCGGCGGTGTGTTGGTGGGGTTGTGGTTGGTGTGTGGTGTGGTTGGTCTCTCGCCACTCCTGGCGGAGGTCCCTCCTTTACCACCTTTATCCCCATTCTGAGGGTTTTTGGTGGGTGTTTGGGTCTTCTGGCGTTCAGCCTCCTGCCGCTTGAGTTTATCAGCCTCGCGTTTCTTTATGTGACATTCGTCTTCGTAGTGACGATGTTTGCCACAATAGCCACAGGTGATGGTACACCTGAAATGATCCTGATGGGTCACAGGTGTCCCATCCTCGGTATGCTGCTGTCGTTTCATCTGCAGCATACATCTACTGCGTTGATCGCAGTCAGGGGCATGACAAGGCCCCCCCTTGTCATTGACAGGTTTGCAGTAGAACAAAGGGGGTGTACCTGCATCAGGTTTAACCTCATTCATGGCACATAGGTTACCCCTCCCTTTACCACCTCCCTGGTTGGTGTTAGTGGGATTTTTAGGCCCTTTCCCTTCGCCACATTTGGGGGTAGGGGTACCACCCCGACCCAAGTGCTTCTTGAGGGATTTCTCCATGTGGGAGTCATTCTCCCTCTCAAGAGCTGGCTCAATCAGCAGGTCCACCAGTTTGTCGTACAACTGGGTCCGGCTTTTCCACTCAGAGGTAGCGCGGCAGTCATCCCACGTACGTTGGGGGATCTTACTCATGAGCCACAGGTGGGGCTCAGTGGCTCCCTAGGAGCCCACGTTCATCCGTGAAAACAGATACTCCAGGTCGCACACGTATTCAGAAATTCGCGCAGCGGAAGGAAACTCAGGGAGCATAGGTAGCTCCTCTATCTGTGTGCGCACATCGAGGTCAGTCTCATAGACTGGGAACGTTTTCTCCAACCTCTGGAGTACCTCTACCCAGGTTGAACAGTTTTTCACAATCTGTTTCACCTGTTTTTGCAAAAATTTCTTTTTGCAAGAGCGTTTCAGCAAGGAGCATTTGGTGGCCACATCCACATGGGATTGGCCAGTGAGCAAAAGAAACTCAGCAAATTCTTCTGCCCATTCAGGCAAATTTTCGGGTCGAACTCCAGCAGTTCTAGCTGGATGTTCGCCTGGGCAATAGGTCTGCCCATCTTCCCACCCCCCGGGGTTAGGCCAGAAGGAGAAGGAGATACGCCCGCAAGAGGTGCCAGGGCTGACAGCCCTCTTTTCTCAGTCTCCGTCACCGCCACGTCCTGTAGTTCAGCAATAGGGACTGTCCTGGCGCGAGGATGAAAAGGGCTGGGGCAAGTAACCTTGGGTAGCAACCTGGACACCCTTGATGGTTTGAGATCATCAGCCAACGTGCTCAATCCTGGTGAAGGTGAGAGTAGCGCTGGCTTGGGTAAGGGTTCAGTGATACCCAATTTTTCCTTGACAGCCTCTGACAGAGCTGTCACATCCGGGTCTTCCGATCCGGATAGAAGTTTGGCCAGTAGTTCGGCCGTACGATCCAGAGCCCCATGGGGGGGCTCTGGGCGAGGTGGATCCATTATCGGCAGGTCTGGATGCCTTGCTCTCGGGTGTTCGTGTACTCTCAGTCGTCTCGGTAGTGATACTGTGTCTGCTATGTCCGTAGATGGCCCAGAATAGAGGAAGGAGCCCATCTCAGTTTGGGGCGGCGACCCGAGGGCATCAAGAGGTAGTTCTCCATCTACTCCTACGTCGGACAGGTGGTACTCTTCGTGGAGCATGAACTCGTCCATCCTCCTTCATGACCAACTCCAAGTTCGGAAGAAGACGAAGCTGGACAAGCCGACCGGGCGATGGAAGCTTCGACACGCCTGCGGAGCCTTTGCAGGCTGTCTTCACCATGGGCCGCTAAGGTTTCCATGGTTAATGGGATTGTTCTGGGTGTATTTAGTTCCGCCCTTCTGTGCTCTGGATCTTCCTGAGACCCCGATGCTGCTCTGAGTGGTGGTTCACTCACTGGGTGAGATAGTTGAACTTGTACACTTCTGATCGGCCAGGTTCGGGAGGACATGTTCAGTGTGCTTTTCTTGTGCTTCTGCTCAGAGTCTGTTCGAAAGGTTCTCACGGTTTGCCTCTGCTACCGGAAAGATGTCCTTGATTAGTGCCCTATAGATTTTGATGAAATCCTGCAGGTTTTTTGATGGTGAAATCCCAAAACCAAAGGAGCTGTACTGTAATGGGCTTTGTTATATATTGGAAAATAATTGCTTAAAACTTGGTTGCAAATTTCACTTGAAAAATACTTTAAAATGCAAGAAAAAGAAAACTTTATCCCATAGGCACGCATGATGCAAGACACACAAGCCCACACACAAACACAATGAAACAATATTACAAACTTACGAAGATACTAAGCGTCCGGCACATGAGGTCCATTCTAAAAGAGAGACAAGTGAACAAATGGCACATGAGTTCAAGCTCTTGTTACAATGCATGCAAAATATTCTGAAATCTTGTATGATGCATGCATATGACTCACTGAGCAATTCGCATTTGAAAACATGATGCAAAAAACAAATATATCTCGTCACTTGTCACTCAGGTCGATCTAGCGGTACAAATTATCTCAACACTGTAATATCATTTATGCCTAAATACTGACAGAAAATCCGATTCGAAAACTCTTTCTCTGGGTCTGTACCTCAGCAAAGTCTGTCTGTGCGCGTGTATGTTAGTGTTCTGCACGCGCGCGGGAATCCTTTCTGTGGACTGAGGCCTGAGGTGGGCTCTGTCCACGGTACACTCCCCTCCTTGGGGTTCAAAAGAAATATTGTGAAGAAGCGACAGAGACGTAACAACGTTTTTTTTTGTGTTTCCCGTTGCAGACAGGAATACTGAGGTAACCAGGACCTGAGATAGGGGGGGCGTCTGTAACCGCTGGCGCCAACTCGAATCGGTAACCGGTTGCAGAAAAAAAAAGTGATCTCCGCTGGGCGGGGAAACAAAACAAAAACTGCAGAGAAACCCAGGGGGAGGCAGGGCAATGGAGACGTACAGTAATCAATAATTAATGATCTGGGAACACAATGGAGATGGAGACGTGCAGGAATCAGTGATCTGGGAGCAAAGACGGGGATGGAGGATGCAGGGTAAGACAGAACACAGGACCACAGTGTCACCAGGACAGGATAATAACACAGCACTGTGGGGGTACACCAGGGTGGCATCCCACAACATGGGGGAAGAAACAGACACCAAACGAACCATGCTGTGGCCCACCTGCCAATGGTTGGAGAAAAAATAGACGTGCAGCCACCCATGCAGTGCAGTGCTGGAACTCAGGGTACGACAGGGCAGCGGCAAGAATGTGTCCCTGCGCCATCGTGTCCCTTTACATTATTGTAGGTAGGCATCAGTAGGGGGGGGGGGGGGCAGCATACCCCAGCTATCCAGAAAACGCATCACACACACCACACTCATACATCAGTGACCGCTACAGGGCAGGCATTGCTTCAAGTCCATTGCAATGCCCTGGTCAACACAATACCGGACCCATGGCAGATTATACCCGGGCAGAAAATTTTCTGCCGGCTCCCAAGTGTCGTCCTTGGGACCAAAACCTTGCCATCGGACCCGGAAATAAAGCTTTTCCACCCCCGTGGACTTGCACACTCGGGTCTCATGGCCCAAAATTTTTGACACCAAGTACTCCATGGATGGAGACTTTTTGGGTCGCACTATGTATTGCCTACTCCAATACAGAGGCACAGAATCACCCTGTAAGGCCGGATAGTATGGCTTCAAGTCCGAGACGCTATGTTCCTCGGACTTGGTATCACTAACGGATACCAAAAAGGTTTTACGTCCAAGTCGTTCGCGAACGACTGCTGGTCCCAGCCAGTATGGCACCAACTTATTATCGCCCACCTTGCGCTCATAGCAAACCCAAACACGGTCACCCACTTCAAAGTGATGTGGCTTATCACGGGAGGCATCATATCGCGCCCGCATGGCCACCTGCTGTGAATGGACATGTTGCTTGGCCAACAGGTCCACATCACCCATGTGGGCAAGCCACTCTGAAGCACCAACGCATTCACGCACCGGTGGGACACATGGTGCGGGTCCCAAACGTGCTTGCCCCGTCAGGATTTCCTGTGGACTCAGCCCCAACGCAGGATCCACGCGCTGATTGTGGTTACGAATCGTAGCACGAAGTGCGGCAAACCAAGACTCACCCTGCACTGTATCACCGACCGACGCCCGCATCTTGCGGAGAGTGTTCAACACATTTTTGTTGGCCACCTCCGCCCTGCCGTTCTCCTGGTGCCTGTAGGCCTGGGAATATTCCACATTGATTCCCAGCCCCGCACAAATTGTGGAAAACCAGGCGGACAAAAATTTTTGGTTCCGGTCCGTGGTCAGCTCAGTGGGAACGTCAAAAAAACTTTCCCAGGCGTCCAGCAGAATTTTTGCCGCCTTCTCCCCTGTCAGTCCCTTGAAACAGATTGGCTTCCCAATCATGTATCCACTGAGCCGGTCAGTGCAGAGCAGTACACCATCCCACGTGGTACCCTCATCATCAACTACAGGTGACAACTCAAACAGATCAAGGCATACGCTACTCATCACTCGGTCAGGCACAGGGTGGGGTCCCAGATGTCCACGTCTGCGCTGATTCAGGGGCTGTGTTGCCTGGCATACGGGACAGTGTTTAGGCACCTTCGCACATTTATGGGTCAGACCAGGGATGATAAAGCGACGCTGCAAATCCTGAATCACACTGGCAGCGCCATTGTGCATTACCTCTTGATGCAAGGCCAAAATCACGCTATACGCAATACCCTCAGGAACAACACAACGCGCGTGCTTAAACAGTCTGCCGTTTTTGATGCGATAAGCCTCGTATGCGGGGTCAGGACTGAACGCCCGTACTGCCTGAAAAACGTCCTTGAGTGCGGAATCCCGCAGATAATAACTCTCCCAATCATCCCACAAGATATTGGGGGAAAAAATAACCGCAGGGCGTGCTTCAGCAAGAGGCGGGGTCTCGGCATCTGACGGTTTCGCTGGTGGGGGTTTGGTTGCACGAGGCTTCGCAGCACGGGGCTTGGGCAGGCACAGTGCAGCGGCGGGCAAGTGCTGGATACGCGGGTGGGCGTGCGGAAGAGGTGCAGGCTGCGCAGGAGTAACCTGGAGGCGGGTCGGGGGCGCAGACACAGGCACCCGGGCAGAAGCTTTGGAACCCCGGGCCTGTGCCCTGGTTACAACCTGAACCAGGTAACACTCATTACAATGGTGACTGTCTGAGAAATTCAGAGTTCCGCCACAGTCTTTGCATCCCAGTTTGTCACTAGGGGGCAAATGGTGCAAAAACTGTCGCAACTGCTCAGGCTGTCGGAGGTCCAAGCAACCCACCGCATGAATACACTGCTGCTCCGCAGCATGCTCCACACGCTCAAGTTTCTCTGAGGCCAACTTGTCCGCCAGACTACCGTGCTTGCACACGTCATTACCCAGCTGGCAAGCCGGGTACGCCCAGCGGGACAGGGCATCGGCCACCGCGTTATCGCGGCTGGGCAGGTAGATGACTTCCAGCCAGAAACGGCTGAAGGTTTCGTGCCACCTGCCTCGGGGCCCACTAGGGCCGCTCGGCGTGTCCAAGTGTTCCCGATGCCAGCCTTCCAGTGCCTGATGGTCAGTCGAAATAGTGACGCGATTGTTACCGATCCACGTAGCGTACTTACGTAGAGCGCTGACAATCGCCCAGGTCTCCTTCTCCCTCAGAGACCACTTACGCTGACCAGGCGTAAGCTTTCGGCTGAAGAACGCAATGGGGAAGGAGTTTCCTTCCTCATCGCGCTGTTCCAGCACACAGCCAACACCATACAGGCTGGCATCACAACGCATGAAGAAATCGGCATCAGGGCGGTAGAGCATCAACTCCTTAATGCCGATGACCGCGCGTTTGAGAGCCTCAAAATGGCTAGTGTTGATGTCTGTCCACTGAAGCTTCACAGTACTCCCTTTACGCATTGCTGCCCGATCTCCTTTCAAGAGTTCTGGCAGCGGGGCCGCCAAAGTCGCATTTTGGGTTATGTAAATATGATAATAATTACATCCCCCAAGAAACGACCGCAGTTGGGAGACAGTAACAGGCTTCGGCCATTTTTCCAGGGCAAGCATAGACCCTGGGGCTGGTTTCCGTGTGCCTGCAAACAAAATTTGTCCGCAAAATTCGACAGAGCGAACAAACATTTTGTTTTTGTTCAGTCCACACACCAGAAACCAGTCTTGGAGGCGCTCCAGTACACGGCAAACTGTAATAAGTCAGGGCATTGGCGCCTCTCAGAAGCTTTCAGGAGGATCTATACTAGACCTCTCCAAGCTTCAAGATCCTAGAACACTAGGATATTTGCTCATATTTGGCTTATTTTCCAAGCCTATAGCTTACTGCTAGACTCTACTGCTCTTAGGTACACTAGAGAGAGCAGAGATCTAGGATACATTAGTAGCCATACATGAATAATCACATCCCATATGCTTATAATGTGATTTAATCACGTTTTATGCTGTTTTAGAATGTAATGGAACTCAGCACGTGCGCGCAGACCGCGATCATTTAGTGAACGCGCGTGCGTGCATATGTAAAGCACAGTGCAATGCAATTCAATTATTAAACTCTTGAATCAAATTCATTTTGTGTACTGTGCAGAACACTGGGATGAAACTATGTAGTGATTTATGAGATCAATCACGTGCTGCGCCGTTGCCGGATTCGCATTTGGATTTCGAAATCACTAAGGAGATCACGGGGAAAATAGCACTCAAAAGAGAAGATCTCCAAGATCATTACAATCCCAGTGTTCGATTTCCGTGAAACTCTCTTTGGTGATGTCGGAGTCATTTCTGGAGTGGTATGAAAACCATCCTGAGAAGCCGCAGAAGACCATTCGCCGTATTGCTACGTTGCCTGTGCCGCAGTCTGGGGGACTGTCTAAACTGTGGTGTTTGCAGCGCTGGTCAAACTGGGACTTCATTTCTTGTGAAGAAAATGCTGCGCTGGTTGTGTTTGCTGCACGGCACCCAGATTTGTTGTGTGACTCGGAACTTGCTCAGAAGTGCATCAACCCTGTCGATGAGATGCAGGGAACGGCACTGCGAACGCTGCAGATTGACTCCGCAGAGCAGAGTGTTGCGGCGGTGAACCGTGCTGTGCAGGATAACCCTTTACGTCTCATTTTTGCACTTGCTTCTTCACGCCATGTGCCGAGGTCCGGTGGGAAGCGCGGTGTTTCATTTGGAGATCAACAGGAGCAGGAAAGTTCACAACGCCACGGCGAACAGAAGACTTCAAAGTGCAAGCAGGAGCAGGAGCCCCAACACAGGAAAACGAGACGAGGAACTGGAGGTCGTCGCCGAAACAGATGTTCGTAAGGTTCTTTTCTGCTTTTCTTGTGTTTATGTGTGAGCGTGATGCTCTGCAGTGTGCATGCTGGTGTGTAGCGTCCTCGTGTGCGTGTGTTGGTAGCGTCCTGCAGTCTCTGTTGTGTTGTTTCCTTCTAGCGTGCAGGGCAGTCTGGCAGTGCAGTTTTGGCTTGCGTGGGCAGCGCTAGGGTGTTAGCAGGCGCGTGAAGCGCAGCGTGAGCGTGAGGCTCCGCTAGGGTGTTTGGCTGCGAGTGATTTGCAGTGAGTGTGGGGCGTGAGGCTCCTGGCCCTTTGCGTAACCCTGTGCGCGTCCTGCTTGTTGCGGCTGCTGTTTAGGCTGTTTTTTGTGCTGCTCCAGGCAGCCCAGTGGAGCTGAAGTGGGCTGCTCCAAGGGCGCAGTGTAGGGCTGCTCCACAGGTGTGCCGTCTGAGTGGTTTCTTTTTGCTTAATTTGCTTAATTTGTTTGTTTCTTACACTGTGTGGGTGAGTACAGACTGGTACATTTGGGCTAACCTGAATCTGCATGCAAATGAGTTGCATGTAAAAATGAGTATGTCTTCTGTGTTCAGTATGTCACTTTTGAGATGTGTAGTGTGTTCGTACGTGTAAATGTATGTGTGAGCTTGCCTTATTTTCTGTTGTTCTGCCACGCTTCGCCTTGGATCATGCAGTGCTTTGTAGATGATGCTGTGCTTTCGCTTCGCGCTCTGGAGATAGCAGTGCACTGAGGGCACTGCTTGGACGTTGCATTTTGTATGTTTTCCCCTCTCTTACTCTGTGCAGGCTGGTGGTGAGTAGCAGGGGAGCCAAGCAAAATGGGAGCACACGCAGAGCGAAGCTGCAAGGAGTGAAGTGAGGACGGCACCTTTCAGGTGTGCACGTCGACTTCGCTGCTTGTTATTATTCTGCTTTTGTGTTGACCTCATTTCTTTTTCTGTGCTCTGCAGTGCCCATTCCAATGAAGTCCCTTTAACTAAATGAATGAAGAAGTAATCTACATTATTAAAGTGAAGTTTGTATATATTAAGTGGGTTGCTTCAGCACTGCTTCTATTTTTTACAGCACACTGCTTGGTGGTTTCCTCTGTGCCAGCCTGCCAGGGATTCGGGAATTTTTTTTGTACAACACTCTTTGCAGTGGGGTTTTTGCAGCCCTTGGTGCAGCGGGCTGATTTTTTTTTAAAGGAAGGACTGTTTGTCTGTATTTTTTTTGGCGTGTGTGTTGTTAGTAGATACCATGTCAGTTTTGTTTTCTGTAGGTGTGAGTGCATGCAGTGCATAGTTAGCTTTAACGTCTAGCTGGGTGCGTGTGCACAAGTGTTTGAGTTCTTTGGTCAATAGGTTAGTGCAGCACTTGCTTAGCCAGTGCTGCAGGTGTTGTTTCACACTTGTAGGCGGGTTCGTATTGTAGGTGTGCATTGAGTTGTTGTCCCTTTTGGCTATTTTTTTTGTCAGCACGCTTTCTGAGTGTCTATTTTGTGCAGTGCTGAGGTCCATCATATCTCTTGTCAGCCCTGTGCCTGGTGCCTCAGCACCCTGCACATGGCTTGTGAGGGGGGTGTAATGGAACTCAGCACGTGCGCGCAGACCGCGATCATTTAGTGAACGCGCGTGCGTGCATATGTAAAGCACAGTGCAATGCAATTCAATTATTAAACTATTGAATCCAATTCATTTTGTGTACTGTGCAGAACACTGGGATGAAACTATGTAGTGATTTATGAGATCAATCACCTGCTGCGCCGTTGCCAGATTCGCATTTGGATTTCGAAATCACTATGGAGATCACGGGGAAAATAGCACTCAAAAGAGAAGATCTCCAAGATCATTACAGGTTCTAATGTATTGGAAGCTATTTTGAAGCTATTTCGAAGCTTCAGATGGCCTGTCGCGACTGTCGCCGTCTTCTGCCGCCGACAGCAATTTACGTAATGTTGACAAGGCCTGTGATAAGATAGACTACTCAGAAAGTTGCTAAACTATAGGTTTTATTGCCTTTTTAATGAGAATTTATTGTTATATCAATTTTCTTGTTATTTAGGCATGTGAACCTGTATTACTGGACCAGCGAGTTGGTCCAGCTCAATGTTTGTTCACGACTTCGTCTTCTTGCTGTTGCCTGTGTCCTGTACTTGCCAACAAGATCAATTGTAATGGAGAACATTGGAAACAATTTGATTTTTAAGTGCAAGACAAGGAAAATGCATTTTCTATATGCACCCAAGCACAAGCATATGACAGTCCAGTAATCTGAAGTTCCAGCAGGTCGACGATGACGAGGACGACGAGCAGCAGCTGGGCCAGCGTACGCTGTTCAAGTAAAGTGAGTTCCTTGCTTGAATTTATCAAAAAGTTCAAGAAACTTTGAAGTCTTGAAGGTATATTTCCTCCTATGGTCAAAGAACCTTCAAATAAATTCGAAGACTGGAGGAGCGTAGCGTGAAGCGACCTTTACGCAAATACGAAGACGCCAGAGGCTTCGGAAGAGTTCGAAAAGGCGTCCAGTGGGTTTATTTCATTGAGTTTGGTGAAGATTTTGAAGGATTTTAACTTAACAAGAAGTTTCAAAAACGTGATGAACTTGGACTACACAAAGCGCTTTGCCAGAGCTTCAGCGACGACGACGACGACTTCTACGACGACGGCGTGTTGCGAGAGCGCTGCCAGCGTGCTTCCAGAGGCTCTCTTGAGGTTCTTTGAGGCCTAGAGCCATTCATTGTGTTGCTTTTGTTTGCTACATGTTGCATACTTGTTGCGATGCTTTTCAAGGCTTTACTTCTCCTTGCTTAAGGTCCCTCTGGTTGACCCTATGTCAAGGGAAGGGGCAACAGCGACGGTCCGTGACTCTAAATCCCCACCCCAGTCACTGTGCACCCTCCTTGGAGCCCAAACGCTTTGATTTCTTCATGATTTTTTCCATCTCTTTCATCTATCAAAAGGCCAAAAATGTCGAAAATGGCCTACTTTATTTTACGCATAACTACGCGCCAGTGCGTCGAATCGCGCCAACTAAAGCGCTGTTGTAAAGTAGAGAGCGCTAGCTTTCAAATGCAACTCTCACTTTGTTTCAACTTCTCAAGGGCTTTTTTCTCTGATTTTTCAGAATGACCCATGAATCACTTTTTGCCCAACCCTCTAAATCACCCCAAAATGACATTTGGTGTTTTACGCATATCTTCGCGCCACTGCGCTGAAAAAATCCGAACCAAGTATTTTTCGAAAGTAGACAGTGGTACGCTTCTATCCCCCACTTCACCTTTCTGGAGTCAATTTTTCTGCTTTTTTTCTCATCCCCAACAAAGTCACCCATAAATCACACCCCAAAAACCCCTAAAAAGTGCCTTTTGTGCTTCCTTCATATCTCATTAAGAAAAAAGGTTTGAGGTTCAACATTAAAAAAAAAAACAACACTGAAGTACGTGCTTTCGAATCCTGAGTCATGCTTATTTTCAGAAAATAAGAATGGCTATGGTAAAAATGCAACAAGTTACGACACAAACCGCTTGTTCAAAAATCATGCAAAATGGTTTTGGAGGTTTAATCATTTCTCTGAGACCATGTTGAGTTCGAACCTGAACCAAGGTGTTTTGTGAACACTGGAGCATGGAGTTTCGAAAACATATTTACTTTGAATTTCTGTGGTCAAGAATGGATTTTTCCCATGGTGGTTAACATAGTGCGTGAAAGCATGTTTTCAATTTTTGTGTTCATGAATCTACAAGAAAAAGACCTTTCTCAGAGCTTATGGTGAGTTGGACAGTCATCAAAGCTTTTTTGGAAACGTAATGGTGTCTAGTTTGCAGATATTTAATCATTGGATTTTATTAGAAATGGGATGACAGTGAAAAAGTTCGGTTTCCTTATGCTTTTTTGATGGTTTTTCAGCATGTGTGTCATGTGTCGCCCCCCAAACTTCTATTTCTCTGAGCCTCTGATGAGTTGGGGCAACATCAAATATGTTTCGGAAACCTGAGGACATGCCCTACACAGTGCGAATATTCTTTTTCTGACATCTCAGCAACATAGTACAGAAAAAAGGTGCAGAAGTTGGGCATTTTCAAGGAAAAACATGGTTTTCGGTCATTGTTTTGCAAAACCATTCGCGATTTCTGTGGTCTTCTAACCTTGAATCATTGTATGATATTGCAGTTTGTGATTGTTTGCATCAGTTTTGATTCATTCTGACCAGGCTTAGCCTAGGTAGAAAGGTAGATACCTTAGAATTACTTAGACACGCAATAAATAGTGAAACATTTTGTTGTCTTTTTGGGCCACAAAACAAACTTGGCCACAACCATTAACCGACCGTTTGCGACCACCACATTCACCGTCTAAGCCTTCCCCTTCCACTCCCCAGGCTGAGTGGCTCAGTTCGGCTGGCCCGTTGTCATGGGGACAAAGAAGGCGTGGGGCTTGTTGCCACCAGGGAGTAGGGAGGCGAAAGACGGGTGTGAGCGGGAGGCGGAAGAGAAGACTCAATGCAGGAGAAAGGTTTATAGTGGTTTCAACACTGTGTTTTTGTCTCTCCTGCTGTTTGCTGCTGGTGTAGGGTTTCCTGCTGCTTGTTTTTGGAGATGAAAAGCTTTTGTTTGCTGAAATACAGTCAATCCAGGATAGCCCAAGCCAGAGGTGTGCAAGGAGAAGAGAATCAGGATCAAAGCATGAAGGGCTGCAGTGTAAACAGTGAAAGATGAAAGGATATTCAAAGAAACTGCAACTCAGGTCAAATCGGATTGCATATTCACAAAGATAGCTGAAATGTTTTGGAAAAGAGTTGGGAAACTGCCCCATGGTCACTCTATCTCCATAGTGCCATCTCAGGAGATGTGCACTCTTTGCTTTGGGTCCCATATGTGCTGAGGTGGCAGGGCATGTGGCGATGAGGTCACTGCCATGTCACATGGGATCTTCCTACTTAGCTAGGCTGACCAGGAATTGAACCCAGGACCTCTCAAAAAGAGGTGCCCAGCCCCCTAGGGTGCATACCACTAGGACAGCTAAGAATTCATGGAAAAAACATAGATAAATTCATAGGCTCTGCCCTGGATATGTCAGTTCTCAGTCAACTCAGGAGAAGATGATTTGCCTCACATTGAAAGGGGATTAAGGGGTCCACTCCATATCCTGATTGGGTGTTTGGTTCCATAGGTCGAAATGTGTTATCACCACTTTTGGTGGGACCAATACTAAGATAGAAATGCCTGGATGCTCAGTGCATCTCTAATACAACTAGAGTATGCCTCAAAGCATTGTAAAAGCACTTTTTCTTACTCCCCCCTTGTGCTGTGGTGGCCACCACTGTCGCATTTTAGGAAAAAGGGATTTTTTCTTGGCCTTTCCCTGGTTTCCACATCTACTTTAAAATACCTATAGTTTCCCTCACACAGAAAAATGGGCGCTCACCATGGCTGGCGCTCTTTTGCTGCTCTGTTTGTAACATTTCCTACAGAAGACTCAGCGCTCATGGCGCTGCCGGGGCTCCTGTGGCTTGGTTGAGTTAATTTGGGAGCATGCCAAAACATGTGCATGTGCATCCCTCCCTCCAAGACGCAGCGCGACACAAACCCAACGCAAGACACAATATACACACTCGCATGGGTTCTCGTAAACCTGCTGGCGACCTGTGACCTGTCTTAGGGCGAAGGGAGTCGTAAAAAAAATTAAATTGCCCCTTGGTGGGGTCTTGGGTTCTACTCAGTCTCTCCAGGCTGCTGCGTTTCGGCCCGAACACGGCCTACTCAGCGAGGCTGCGCGTGGGTATCTGCAGAGGCAGGAATGGGAGAATTATGGACGAATCCACGCAAAAACGAAGCGACGACACCAAAATCCGTCAAATGACGGCCTAGAATTTTTCTAAGACAACACACCTGAGCAGAATCGAATTGTGCATCAGAAGCACATTTTTATAAAAATTATAGTCATCTCTAGATTTTTTAAATCAAGAAATTCCTACGCATAAAATGGCGGCGCGCAGGAGCGGCTCCTAGCGAAGCGCCGGAAAATGCAGAAATAATGGCATTATAAACGTATGTCTCACGTAGTCTTGAAAATGACGAGACACACATTAATAAATAAACATACAGATTCCACCCAGACTAATAGAAGTATCAAAAATCCAAGAATTCGAGAATCAACGAAAAGACTTCAATGAATCAGGTATAAACTACAGGTATGCTCGTCTCGTATGCCGCATACACATTGCTCGTCTCGTGTCTCCGTGAACGAGTCTTGTAGCAGCGCTAACAACGATAGGACCCGATAGAGGGATTGATTAGAAAGATTGCAGATGATTAGAGGTCAGATCAGGGTGATTAGACATACACACAAGTGCATAGTGACGTTTCCCGCTTGCGCCCCTCACGTGCCCACTTGCTCTCTCTCTCCAGCGGTAGGTAAGGTGAGCAAGCCCAGGCGGGGCCACCCCCTGGTGGAGTTCGTGATTGAGGTTCAGATGGGCAGGTTTGCCCAAGGTACTCGTGCATGCTCGCGCATTCACACACGCATTAAAGGGTAGGCCACGCGAAGTGCGCACGGTAAACCTTGTTTAGGCTACCCAGGGGCTCCTCGGTACGTTCTTTAAGAGAACCTGAGGAGTCCCTTAACACTTGCTTGCTTGACAGGGGAGCTGATCTTTCAGCGTGTTTGCGGACAGTGTATTATAGGTCACACTGAGAAGCGTATAATGCGTGGAGTGTGGCTTGGTTCCTCCGCCGCAAACACCCCTTCATTTGCCTTTGCTTTACAGGTGGGCAGGTAGGGTGATTGGTGCAGCAGCATACCAGTTTTTCTATGCCCTGCTAAACAAGGGCGCAGATCACACAAACAGCTAACTCCGCCTCTGCCTGTGGCAGAGCAGGGAGTCCGACTCCATCGACATCTGCGCCGTGCACGCAAAAAGAGCACCCCTTCCCTCCAAGCCCTAGCAGGGGAAACGCGTTGTGGCGTCCCCTGTTAGGCCACAGTTGCTTGGCAGCGCTGTGTTCTCTTGTCTTCTTCACAGGAGGGTCGTTAGGACCCACGACATGTTCTTCAACAACACCCAGTAGAGTGTGCGTGTAGGAGTGGTAGTCCTGTGTGGGGGCTTGAGCCAGTTGCAGCAGTCCTCGCCCACCAGGATGGTGCCACTGTAGGGTGTATAGGACCTGTAGTGTGTGTGTCACTGTCCCACCCGTTTCCTGCAATTTTAGCAGGGTTGGTGGGCTGTGGCAGTGGTTAGGTCAGTGTTTTGGCCACTTAGCAAAACGGCGTTTTCATGCCTTCATAGCTTTTGGCCACCCCTCCCTGTAGTAGACAGATAGGTAGGGAAAACAATACCTGGACTAGTACGCTGGGTATTCCCCAAAGGTTTTGCGCCAGCACAGAAATTGGGCGCTTAGGGGAGGGGAGACCCGGGGCGTACCCCGTGGCATCAATAAGCCAACCCTCCAGGTTTAGCAAGCGTGCAGGGTTGGGTAGAATTAGGACACCACTTCTGCGGCTTGCTCTTAGGACCTTAGGTAGGTAGGGTAGGTGCACTCGGTCGTGGAGAGGCGCCCCATGGTTCCCCATGGCGTCGCCCCTGTGAGGAACAGGAAGAGGCTCCGCGCGTGAAGAGGGGAGGCGGCTTACTTCCCGCTAGACCTGACTGTTGGCCCCCAACAAAGCGGCCCCGGGCAACGCCGGGAGGGCTGATCGCTGCCAGCGTGACGTGCTTGTCTCGCCGGGAGGGTGTGCCCCCGTGCTTGCGCACGTCCCCTCCTTTGGGCGGAACCCGGGAGGTTCACCAGACTTCCTGGCGTATCCCGTTCCCAAGGCATGCATGCACGTTCTTGGTACCAGGGTTCCGAGGCGCTTGGGTGTCGCACGCTCCGCCTCGAGTCCCAAAGCAGCGCAGGCCTTAGGATGCAGCCTTACCCCCGGTCTCCGGATCTCGTTTGGCCGGGTCACCCGCATGGCACGGGCTGCCTCAGTGCCCGGGCTGTGGGCACTGGGTTTCCTACTGTTGTGCGGCGTTTGTGTTTGGGTCCGGTTGGCGGTTGGGTGTGGGTTTTGTTAACCCCGCCAGTCCTTGCTGGGGTCTTGGGTGGGTGTGTTTGGGCACGGTTTGTGGTGTTGTCCCTTTAGTGTCGGCTGTTTGTGGTGTTCGTGGTTGGGCTTCGGTTTCGGCCTGCTTTTGGGACGTGTGTGGTTTCGTGGGCGCCCCGCTTGCCCCCCGCCGTTTCCGCTTCCAGCGTGCGGTGTGGGCGTGTGTGCTGGGCCCGGGTCTCGGCTGTGCCCAGCCCTTCTTGGCTGGGTTGTCGGGGTGTGTTTTTTTCGCTTTTGTTTTTTCTTTTTTTTTTTCCTGTCCCGGGCTTTGTGGTCCCTGTCCCTCCATCCCCTTTCTTTCGGGCTGAGCTGGTGGCTCTCTTTTTTTTTTTTTAATTCCGTTGTCCCTTTTCCCCGTGGGCCGCTGTTACTGGCTTGGTGTTGCCGGTTTCGGGTGGGTGGTCCCCCTGTGCCTCTGTGGGGGTCCTGTCTTCGGTGCCTTCTGGGGGGGGTTTTGGCAGCCTCTGGTGGTGTTGGCGGGCAGTTTGGCGGCGGTGGGCTGTTTTCGTGCCTTTTCCCCCTCCCCCCTCCTTTTTTTTTTTTTCGGGGGGGGGGCTTGCCTGTTCCTCCCTCTGCCTTCCCTGGGCTGGCGCACGCACTGGCCTGCATTCAGTGTTGTCTTCCGGGCTGCTGTTTTCAGTTGCGTTCTGTGTGGCCGCGTTCCGGCCCCATGGGTCGGGTGGGCTATGTACACGGTGGGCTCGGTGCCCCTTCTTGCCGGGTTAGGTCCTGGCTCTGCCGGCTGGGCGGCTGCGCCAGGCGGCTGCTTGTGGTTTTGGGTTAGGGGGCTGGGGTTGTTCGTGTCCTTTCCCCTCTGCGGTGCCGGCTGTAATCTTCTGGGTGGTCCGCCACCGTTGTCGCCAGGCGCGCTGTGGCCCCGTGTGTGGCCTGCGGTGCTGGTGTGTGGCGTGCTGGCGCGGCGCCTTACAGGGTGTGCGGTGGCTGGCTTCGGTTAGTCCTTCAGGTTAGGGTCAGTTGTGTCGTGTTGTGCCGCTCTGTGCCGCGTCGCGTCGCGTCGTGCTGTGGCGCGTTGCACTGTGGCGCGCTGTGGTGCGGTGTGCCCTGGTCTCGCGTGGTGCCGCGGTGGGTCAGTGGAGGTCAGCCTGGCCTGTGTCGTGGTGCGGAGTGCGGGCCGGAGTGTGGCTGGCTGGTGGCTGGGGGGTGCGGTTAGATGTGGGTGTCTCGCTGGGTCCGTGCTGTGGGGGCTCCGGCGTGCCGCTCGGGCTGGTGGGTCGGGTAGGTCGTTCGCGTGACGGTCCGTGGGGTTGCCCTCCCTGGGGGCCTGTGCCTTGGTCCCGTGTCCTCTGGGGGTTTCGGTCCCTAGTCCTGGGTGCCGCGGCCGTGCCTTCGTCCTCTTCCGGTGCCTGTGAGGTGGCCCTTGTGGTGGCCGGGGTCGTCGCCTGCCGGTGAGGGCGTGGTGGTGCGCCGTGCGGCGGCGTTCCCTGCGGCTTCCTCTGTGGGTGTGTCCCGTTCTCCCCGTGTAGGTGTGCCCTCCATTCTCCGTGTGGTTTCCGGTGGCCGGTGGGCGTGCGCTGGTGTGATCCGCATGGCGTCCGATGATTGCTTCGGTGGTGTGTGTTGGGGTGTTTGGTGGGGGTGGGGCGGCGCTGGTCCCCCTGTCGTGGTGTGCCCTTACTGGGTGTGGGTCGTGGTGCCTGCCGTGGTGCCCTTTTCCTCCGTGTCTTGGTCCCCGCTCCCGCCCCTTCCTGGTTCTTGGGTGGTTTCCTGCCCCCATGTGGTGTCGCTTCCGGCGTCCTGTCCCTGCGAGTGCCTGCCCTCACTTGGGGCCCCTCCGTGCCCTCTTGCCTGAGTGCTCCTTGGTGCCCCTTGCCCTTCCCTTGCCCTTGTCCTGCCCCTTCCTGGTGTGGTGGTGGCGGGAGGGGCGGGGTGGGGAGGGGGCGCCGGCGGCCCAGGCCTGGGGGTGGGTGGCCTTGAGCCACTGGCGGAGGGCTTGGGGGGTGTAGGGGGGGCGGAGGCCCTGGACCGCATCGCGGAGGAGGGCCTCCCATGCCGCTTGCGGCATGATGGCCTCCGGGGCGGCCTCGTTGGGGTTTGCGGGGGTGCGGGTGCGCACCTCCTCGAAGGTATGCACCATGTGCACCCCTTCGTGCCTTCCCGCTCCTCCGGCCCACTTCACCCAGCGGCGGAGCTCCTGCAGAGCGGGGGGAGAACACCAGGCGAGGTGGGCGGGGGCCCGGGGGGGGGAGGGGTCCGTGCCCGTGGTCCTGGAGCGGCGGGGGGAGGACGTGGACCTGCGGTGGTGGCGGGGGTGGCGGTGCCTGGGGGAGCGGGAGCGGCGGTGGCGGGGGCTGGGGGTGGAGGACGGGTACGGGCGGAGGGGGGAGCGGGAGGGGGAGGTGGACATGGGGCGGCGGTGGCGCGCTCGCTGGCGTCCGGGGGAGCGGGAGTGGTGGTGGCGGGGGCGGGGGGTGGTGGATGGGTACGGGCGGCCGGGGGAACGGGGAGCCCGGCGGGGCGTGTGGGGGGAGGAGGAGGTGGACGTGGGGCGGCAGTGGCGTGCCTGGCTGCGTCGGGGGGAGCGGGAGTGGTGGTGGCGGGGGCTGGGGGTGGGAGTCTTGTTTGGGCGGTGGGGGGAGGGGGAGGCGGACAGGGGGCGGCTGTGGCGCTCCTGGTGGTGCCCGGGTGAGCGGGAGCGACGGGAGCGGGGTCGCGGGGGGTCGTGGTGGCACCTGGGGGAGCGGGAGCGGCGCGAGTGGGTGGTTGAGGCGCGGTTGGAGTGTGGGCGCCGTGGGCCAGTGTGCCGTGCGGGGGGGGAGCGGGAGCGCCGCCGTTTGCGGGACCGGGCCTCATCGCTCGAGTCGGGCCAGTCCGGAGGCGTCGGTGGCCCCTGGGGGGCCTCGCGCGGTGCCGCCTGGTACTGGGGGGGGGGGTCCCCCGTCGTCCATGGATCCGCCACGTAGGGGTGTGGTGGCGGTAGCGGCTGGTGGTATGGGTCGAGTGGCTGTCCTTGGCGTGGTTGGGCCCGGGGGGCCCCTTCGGCGTGGACGTGGTGGCCGGGGGGTACGGATACGGTTCCTGGTACGGGGGTGGTGGCTGGTACGGGGGGGGTGGCCCCTGGCGGTAGGTGGGGTATGCGGGTGGTGCGCTCGGTGGCTGCCATCCCATCCGCTGGTGCTGTTCGTGCACGGGGGGTTGTGGCCCGGTGGGGTAGGGCGGTGGGCAGTGGTAGTGGTGGGGTTGGTGTTGGTAGTGGTGGTGGTGGGGCCGCTGGTGGTGGTGGTGTGGGTAGTGGTGGGGTTGGTGTTGCGGGTATGGCCCATGGACCCCTTGTGGGTTTTCCGGTCCCCCTTATGGGGGTGGGGGGTTGGGCATCGTGGGCAGTCCCCGGGGCTGCACTATGTGGTGGGCAGGGGAGGCGGGCTGGGGGCCGGGCTTGACGGTGACGGTGGTCGAGGGGTCCCACGTCCCTGGATCGGTTTGGCCGGCGGTGGTGGTGGTTTGTGGGGGATGGATGACGGGGCGCTTGGTGACGGGGATGCGGACGAGGGCTTGGACGGGGTCGTGCTGGGTGGCCGCCTCTGCGGTGGTGGTGGGTGCCGGCGGGAGGGGGGCGCGGGTTGCGGTGGGTGGGGGGTCCTGGCTTGGGCGAGGGTCCGGGCGGGGGTGGTGTCGGGTGGGTTTGTGTCGTTGCGTTTGTGGTGTTGTGTGTGCTCGCGTGGGCGCCGGCTTGGGTTTGGGGTCGGGTTTGGGGTTGGGGTCCAGTTCCACGTTGAGGAGTACCTCTGTCCGGAGGTGTGAGGGCGCCGATGTCGGGTCGGGGGTCGTCCCTGTGCGTTGCTGGGGTGCCCGAGTCGCCTGTGTGGGGTTTTGGGGGGTCGGTGTGTGCGGCCCCGGCCTTGGCTTTTGCCGTGGCCGTGAGGATGAGGGCGGCGGAGAGGGGGGGGTCGGAGGATGAGGTGGAGGAGGTGGACGAGGCTGAGGATGAGGAGGAGGTGGTGGACGCGGGTTGGGCTGTGATGCGGGCGGGCTTGTGGGCGGCGGCTTCTGCTGCGGCCACGGCGGGGAGATTGGAGGGCATGTCCTCGGGTAAAGGTAAAGGTAAGTTGCTCGGGCGATCTCCGAACTCCAGCGTATCAGTGATCCCGACCTGTCCCTCGCAGCATCCCTTCCGGCTCCCGGGGTCACCGACACCCTAGCGCCTAGGACACTGCGTTCCACCCCCACCGGGGTTCGAACCGACGCAGCTTCCCTTCCGGCTTGCGGGGTCACCGACACCCTAGCGCCTAGGATACTGCGATCGGCCTCCACCGGGATTCGAACCGAGCACCTTTAGTTCAGGCGTCACGTGCATGACCGCTGAACTACGAGACCTTCTCGGCATGTCCTCGGGCTGTAGGTTGGGGGCGGGCGGCTGGGGGGGCCCGGTCGTGACCTGGTGGCCCGGCGGGCCGGTCTGGTCGGCAGCGGCGGGGGAGGGAGGCGCGGGGCTGTGGCCTTCTCCTTCTGGGCTCGGCTGGGCCCGGGTCCTGCAATGTGCGAGGTCGTGTGGGTTGGCGTCCGCGGGGGGGAACAGTTCGCGTGGGCTGCATTCAGGGGCCGGGGGGGGTGGGCCTGGGTCCTCTGGGGTGTGTGTGGGGGGCAAGGGCGGGCCACTGGGTGGGGTGGGCGTGCCGCGGGGCGCGGGGCTCCCCTCGGCGGGTGTGTGTGGGTTGTCGAGTGTGGGGGGCGGTGAAGGGTGTCCGGCGGGTGGGTGTGTGGCGGGCGTGTGCTGGTGTTCGGGGGGGTGGGGGAGGCCCGTGTCGCGGGGCCCGGGGGTGTGCGCGATGGTGGGCGTGTGTGGGTCTCCGGTTGAGCAGCGAGAGGGGAGGGGCATGGGCGGGGATTGTGCGGTGGGGTGTGCTGTGTCGGTGTATGTGTCCGCTTGCCGCGGCGCGCTTGCGTGGGCAGTTGTAGGCCGGGCGGTTTGGAGGAGAAGCTTGCCGTCTTCTGCTGCCGCGGCAAGGATTTCGCAGACGAGCTTGCGTATCTGGTGGACCTCTTGGTCAGTGGTGGGAAGGGGGTATGCTAGCTTTGGGCTAAGACCCGCGCGGTTGAGGACCCTGTGGATGGCGTGGTACCCGCAGGTGAGGGACTGCTGCGGTCTGGGGGGGGGGGTTTGGTCGTGTGTCCGGGCCTGCCTCGACTTGTGTGTGGGCGGTGGGGATGGCTCAAACCCAGGGCACGGTCCCCGTGGGTGGCCAGCGGCGCTGGATCCAGTGGGTTAGGCAGAGCATGGCCAATCCCAGGTGGTAGCCCGTCTTCCCTGAGGTGATTTGGGCCAGGGCGCGGGCTGGGGCCTTATCCCCTGGCTGGACGACACCCCTGAGGACCCTGTGCTGGGTGGTGGGGTCCCCCACTGCCCCTGGTGGGGCGGTCTCCGGGGCGAACATGGTGTCTGTCCCCTGGATGAGCCATTGCGGGCCGGGGGACGTAGCCGTAGCGGCTATCACGTAGTAGTGGCCGCGCTCGAGGACTGTAACCCAGACCTCTGGCGGGGGGTGGTCACTGTCTGTAGGTGGGGGGGGGAGGTCGTCGTCTGGGGTGCGGAGGCCGGCGGCGCGGAGGGCGGTGTCGCGGTTTGGTGCGGTGGCGTGTTCTAACTGCTCCGGGCGGTTCGGATCCGCTGGGTGGTCCGTCTCCGCTGGGGCCCGTCGTAGGCGTACGGTCCCTTGACGCGTGACGTTGATGCCGGTGTCGTGTGTCAGGGCGTGGCCCCACTCGATGGGGGGGATCCAGACGTGCTGGCCCCGGGTGTGTTTCCGGGCTCGCCAGAGTACGAGGTGCACGATGGTCTCGTGGAGGCCGCTGCCTGGGGTGGTCAGGTCCCGGAGGTCTTTGACGGTGAGCTTGGTCCAGTCCTCTTGTAGGCGGTACCAGCCCAGGGGGGTGGTCGGGGCCCTGTCTTGGAGGGTTGCTCGGAGGAGGTTGTAATGGAACTCAGCACGTGCGCGCAGACCGCGATCATTTAGTGAACGCGCGTGCGTGCATATGTAATGCACAGTGCAATGCAATTCAATTATTAAACTATTGAATCAAATTCATTTTGTGTACTGTGCAGAACACTGGGATGAAACTATGTAGTGACTTATGAGATCAATCACGTGCTGCGCCGTTGCCGGATTCGCATTTGGATTTCGAAATCACTAAGGAGATCACGCGGAAAATAGCACTCAAAAAAGAAGATCTCCAAGAACATTACAATCCCAGTGTTCGATTTCCGTGAAACTCTCTTTGGTGATGTCGGAGTCATTTCTGGTGTGGTATGAACACCATCCTGAGGAGCTGCAGAAGACCATTCGCCGTATTGCTACGTTGCCTGTGCCGCAGTCTGGGGGACTGTCTAAACTGTGGTGTTTGCAGCGCTGGTCAAACTGGGACTTCATTTCTTGTGAAGAAAATGCTGCGCTGGTTGTGTTTGCTGCACGGCACCCAGATTTGTTGTGTGACTCGGAACTTGCTCAGAAGTGCATCAACGCTGTCGATGAGATGCAGGGAACGGCACTGCGAACGCTGCAGATTGACTCCGCAGAGCAGAGTGTTGCGGCGGTGAACCGTGCTGTGCAGGATAACCCTTTACGTCTCATTTTTGCACTTGCATCTTCGCGCCATGTGCCGAGGTCCAGTGGGAAGCGCGGTGTTTCATTTGGAGATCAACAGGAGCAGGAAAGTTCACAACGCCACGGCGAACAGAAGACTTCAAAGTGCAAGCAGGAGCAGGAGCCCCAACACAGGAAAACGAGACGAGGAACTGGAGGTCGTCGCCGAAACAGATGTTCGTAAGGTTCTTTTCTGCTTTTCTTGTGTTTATGTGTGACCGTGATGCTCTGCGGTGTGCATGCTGGTGTGTAGCGTCCTCGTGTGCGTGTGTTGGTAGCGTCCTGCAGTCTCTGTTGTGTTGTTTCCTGTTAGCGTGCAGGGCAGTCTGGCAGTGCAGTTTTGGCTTGCGTTGGCAGCGCTAGGGTGTTAGCAGGCGCGTGAAGCGCAGCGTGAGCGTGAGGCTCCGCTAGGGTGTTTGGCTGCGAGTGATTTGCAGTGAGTGTGGGGCGTGAGGCTCCTGGCCCTGTGCGTAACCCTATGCGCGTCCTGCTTGTTGCGGCTGCTGTTTAGGCTGTTTTTTGTGCTGCTCCAGGCAGCCCAGTGGAGCTGAAGTGGGCTGCTCCACGGGCGCAGTGTAGGGCTGCTCCACGGGTGTGCCGTCTGAGTGGTTTCTTTTTGCTTAATTTGCTTAATTTGTTTGTTTCTTACACTGTGTGGGTGAGTACAGACTGGTACATTTGGGCTAACCTGAATCTGCATGCAAATGAGTTGCATGTAAAAATGAGTATGTCTTCTGTGTTCAGTATGTCACTTTGGAGATGTGTAGTGTGTTCGTACGTGTAAATGTATGTGTGAGCTTGCCTTATTTTCTGTTGTTCTGCCACGCTTCGCCTGGGATCATGCAGTGCTTTGTAGATGATGCTCTGGTTTCGCTTCGCGCTCTGGAGATAGCAGTGCACTGATGGCACTGCTTGGACGTTGCATTTTGTATGTTTCCCCCTCTCTTACTCTGTGCAGGCTGGTGGTGAGTAGCAGGGGAGCCAAGCAAAATGGCAGCACACGCAGAGCGAAGCTGCAAGGAGTGAAGTGAGGACGGCACCTTTCGGGTCTGCACGTCAACTTCGCTGCTTGTTATGTTTCTGCTTTTGTGTTGACCTCATTTCTTTTTCTGTGCTCTGCAGTGCCCATTCCAATGAAGTACCCTTAACTAAATGAATGAAGAAGTAATCTATATTATTCAAGTGAAGTTTGTATATATTAAGTGGGTTGCTTCAGCACTGCTTCTATTTTTTTCACCACACTGCTTGGTGGTTTCCTCTGTGCCAGCCTGCCAGGGATTCGGGATTTTTTTTTTTTTGTAAAACACTCTTTGCAGTGGGGTTTTAACAGCCCTTGGTGCAACGGGCTGATTTTTTTTTAAAGCAAGGACTGTTTGTCTGTATTTTTTTTGGCGTGTGTGTTGTTAGTGGATACCATGTCAGTTTTGTTTTCTGTAGGTGTGAGTGCATGCAGTGCATAGTTAGCTTTAACGTCTAGCTGGGTGCGTGTGCACAAGTGTTTGAGTTCTTTGGTCAATAGGTTAGTGCAGCACTTGCTTAGCCACTGCTGCAGGTGTTGTTTCACACTTGTAGGCGGGTTCGTATTGTAGGTGTGCATTGAGTTATTGTCCCTTTTGGCTATTTTTTTTTGTCAGCACGCTTTCTGAGTGTCTATTTTGTGCAGTGCTGAGGTCCATCATATCTCTTGTCAGCCCTGTGCCTGGTGCCTCGGCACCCTGCACATGGCTTGTGAGGGGAGTGTAATGGAACTCAGCACGTGCGCGCAGACCGCGATCATTCAGTGAACGCGCGTGCGTGCATATGTAAAGCACAGTGCAATGCAATTCAATTATTAAACTATTGAATCAAATTCATTTTGTGTACTTTGCAGAACACTGGGATGAAACTATGTAGTGATTTATGAGATCAATCACGTGCTGCGCCGTTGCCGGATTCGCATTTGGATTTCGAAATCACTAAGGAGATCACGGGGAAAATAGCACTCAAAATAGAAGATCTCCAAAAACATTACAAGGTCGGGGTCGCGGATGGTGGCCGGTGTGAGGGGGGGGTGCCCCGGGTCCGGGGGGGGTGGGCTGGATGGGCTGCCGGGGTCTTGCGCGTCTACGTTGATGGATGGTCGGCCCTGGTTGGGCTCGGCCGGACTGGGCGGTGCCGGGTGGCTTCTTGGGTGTGAGACGGGTCTCGGGGCGCTGTGGTGGTGTCTTGGATGTGGATGGAGACAGGGGGGCGTGTGCGGGGCGGCGGAGCGGGTTAGTGGACGTCTGGGTCATGCACGGCATGGTAATGGATGAGACGCTGCATGTGTTCCCTGGCGGTGGGGTCGGTGAGTTGCTCCGCGTGTGTTAACACGAGGTGTTTGCGGTGTACCATTTGGGCCGCTGCTCTGCGGACTGCTTCTGGCTGGAGGTGTGCTGCTGCCTCCATGGGGCTTTCCGTGTGTTTCGTGAGGTGTCGGTGCAGGGCCTGTGTCACTGCCCCTCTCATGGTGGCTTCTTTGATCAGGGGGTCCCGGAGGAGGTGTTCGGTGGCCGGGTGTGCGTGGCTGTGGGTTGGCCATCCTTCGTGTTGTCGCAGGGTTTCCGCCGGGGACCAGCCCACTAGCGTGTCCCTGTCTGTATGGAGGGGGCATTTCTTGAAGTGTCCCCAGTCCTCCAGGGGTGGTGTGGTCGCACGGGCAACGGGTGTGTTCGTCGGGGATGTGGATGTGCTTGCGGGCGAGCCATCTGGCGACCCTGGTGAGGAATGGCAGTTGCTCCCCGAGGAGCTGGATGCGTCGTTTTTGGAGGTGGGGTGGGACGTTTGCTGGGCGCAGCGCTGAGTGGTAGAGGGGGACTTGCAGTCTGTCCTGGAGCTCCTGGATGTGCGCCCGGCTGTCTGCGTCGCCGAGCACGCGGGCGAGATGTTGGATGGGGTTGGGGTAGTGGTATGCTCTGTCGTGGGAGGAATAGGGGGCGTCCTCTGGCACCCAGTCCGGGGTCTGATGGGGCTCGGGTACCGGGGGCACGTGTTGGAGGTGTGTGTGGTTGCGGCAGAGGTCAGGGATCTGGAGGGCTGGTAGGTGTGTTGTGCGCTGGTGTACTGCCTGGTTGTCGACCTTACCATTTCCGTATTGGTGTCTGTGGGACTCTTGTTTCACGATGTGGAGTTGGACGTAGGGGGGAAGGCTGCGAAGGGCTTTCCAGAGCAGCAGTGCCTGGGTGCCGAGGCTCGTCGCGGTGGCTTTGTGAAGTGGTTGCCTTGCTATGCGGAGGAGCAGGTGTGTGTCGACAGTGGCGTCTACCACGAACCAGACCCGGACGATGTGCGGGGAGTGGGCGGGTAGGTGGGCCGCGATCTCGCTGATGGCATCGGCCATGGCCCCTAGCTCCCCGTGGGAAGAGGCCCCATAGGTGGTGTGGCCCATGTGGTGGTCCATGTGGTAGTGTCCCCCGGTGTGGGTTAGCTGCAGGGTGGCCCCCCCGGTGATGGGCGTGAGGGCGGATTCGCCTGAGGCGTCGGTGAAAAAGAGCCGGTCCGCCAGTGATGGTTGTGGGAGGCGGCATGGGTTCATGGGCAGGTAGGCGTATATGGCAAGGCCCGTGGCGAGGTGGGCTACTGGGGTTGTGGGCTGCAGGATGGGGGTGGCGTACACCCCTATTCCTTTGGAGATGATGTGTTTCGCTTGGGGGGACAGGGCTATGAGTCCCTGCTCTGGCTGTCCTTGTGTGAGGTAGGAGTAGAAGTAGTTGAGGATGTAGGCTGTGTCGGGGTTTAGGTCGTGGCATGTGAGGGTTTGTGTTCGGTGCTCCGGTGTGTGGCAGGAGTGGTGGAGCGGATAGTAGGGGTGCTCGTGCTTGCTCGTTCTGCCTGGCTTGTACATGCTGTAACGGATGGCGACTCCTGCCGGGTCGGGGCGGGGGCATGTGGGTGTAGTGGTGAAGAGCCATTTGGGCGCGTGGTCGGGGTTCCATGCTACCGTGGGGTCAGTGTCGGTGCGGTGGAACCATGGGGCTATCCATGCGTAGGCCTGTGGTGGTAGATTTTGTGCGGTGGGTGTGGTGGCGTGCTATGAGGTGTAGTACGGGCCATGGTGTGGTTGGTGCCTCGGGGTTACAGCCCCAACATGTGCGTGGCATGCTATGGGAATCTTGGGGGACCCGTGGTAGGTCTCGGGCGGTCATGTGGTGTTTCGGTATGCGCCATGTTGCCCCGTGGTGGATGACGGTGGGCTGCGTGGGTTTGGCTTCATTCGGGGCCAGTAGTAGGGTTAGTGGTGGGACTGGGCCCGTCACCGGGGGGACGGGTTCGTGTTTCGATTCGGTGGGTGCGTAGGGCGGTGTCGCTGGGATGGGTCGGGGGTGTTGCTTTGTGAATTCTCGGTAGGCTGTGTGCATGTCTTTGCTGCCCGGTAGAGTGTGTCCCGCTGCTCGTGCCGTCTGCGTGAGGTACTGATGGAAGAGGCGGTACTGTGGCCATTCGGGAAGCTGTAGAAAGGGGGTGTGGTGTGCCCCGCTGTGGTGCAGGACCCGCACTTGGGGGAGGGTGACGTATACTACGGTGATGGAGGCCCCGACAAGGTCTATGGTGTGGATGGTGCCCTTGGGGTGATGGTGGAGGTCCCCGCAGAGGACCGCTAGTGGCCCTTCCTCTGGGCACGTGTGGTTGGTGAGTATGGCGTGGTGTGGGGATGGGAGGAGAAGCTGCAGGTGGTTCCACAGGCGCGTGTTCATGTTGGTGGGCATGCCCGTCTGGTGGAGTACCCAGCGCGGGCATGTGTTGCGGGCCCGTTGTGCGGCTTGGAGGCGGATTGCGGTGACCTCGCGGTCCTCCGGTGAGTGGTTGTGGGTCATGCGGTGAAGGAGGAGGGCGGTGTGTCTGCTGTAGGCCGCTTTCACCTCGTCCCCTATGGTGTCCCCATAGTGAGGCCATGCCGCTCGGATGGCGCGGGTGGGTATGGAGGTGGGCCAGCCCCCGTGTGCTGCCCATGCCTTGGTCACGGCGCGTGTGGCCGGCTGGAGGGCGGTGGTGGGGTGTGTCAGGTGGAGTGCTTGGAAGCCTATGGAGGCGTTCAAGACCCCGATGAGGTAGTACGCCAGGCTCTGGTGGGACAGGGAGAGGGCCTTGGTGGTCGGGGACGCATATCTGGGGAGATGGACTAGGTGTGATTGCAACTTGGGAGGGAGGGTGTCGTCCTCAGGGTTGGCGGCCTGGATTACCCCCAGGTGGGTGGTGGTTGTCACGACTTGCATGGGGGGCCCTTGTGGCCCTAGGGTGGGAGGTGTGGCAGACCCCTTGATCATGGCCACTGACTTTGTGGGGTGGACGATGAGGTTGTTGTGGGAGAGGTAGGAGACGGTCACGTCCAGTAAGTCGTTGGCCTGTTGGATGACCGTTGGCCCGGGGTCCGGGGCATGGGGTTCGTGTGGGGTGTGCGCGACTGTGAGTTTGGTGTCGTCCGCGAAGCCCACCAGGGGGGAGAGGAGGGGGTAGGGTGCGTAGGCCGGGTAATCCTGCTCGATTGCGAGGGCCAGGGGGAGCGTCACTAGAAGGTACAGGAAGGGGCCCTCTGCTCCCCCTTGGGGGACCCCGCTGCCTGGCTCCAGGAAGGGGGTGAGGTCTGCTCCAGTGCGGACCGTGTATTTGCGGGTGCGGATGTAGCCGGAGGTGAAGTTGTAGAAGGGGAGGCCTAGGCGTTTCCACACCGCTTCTAGAAGGATCCAGGGGGTGTTCGGGAAGGCTCCTTTGACGTCCAGGGAGGCGATGATGAGGTCCACCGTGTCCATGTCTGCGATGGTGTCCTGGAGGGAGATGGCCTCGTGTGGGGACCGGCCTGGGATGGCCCCCCAGAGGCTTGCTGGTATGTGGGGGTCCAGGTGGGGGCGGATGCGGCGCAGGAGGATGGTCCAGACAATTTTGACCTCCGTGACCGCACAGACTATGGGGCGCCAGTTGTCCGGGTTTGCCCAGTCCCCTTTTTTGTAGAGGGGGCGGACAACGTTTGCCCAGTCTGGTGGCAGGGGGGTCCGCCCCGTGACGATGTCCCAGAGGCGGTGGGCGAGGATGCGGAGGAGGTGGGCGGGGAGGTGGTAGTATGCCTCTGCAGGGAGGCCGTCGTAGCCTGGGGTTTTGTGTTGCCGGAGACTGTGGATGGCCTTCCGGACTTCGTGGATGGTGAAGGGGCTTTTTTCCAGTTGCCTCCTCTGGGCGTGCTTGAAGACCCGAGGGAGGCGGTCGATTTTGGCCTGGGTGTCTGGGTCCAGTGTGTCTTGGGTGGGGGTGTGTTGCCGGAGGAAACTGTCTTGGGTGGCCTGGAGCACTGTGGCTGGGTCGTTGGTGAGGGAGCCGTCCTCCTGCCGGACCGTGGTGATGGTGCGGTGGCCGGTGTCGGTCATGGCGTCGTTGAGGTGGCGGATGGCCTTGTAGGGGAGTTCATGTTGCGCATACCGTTCGTGTTCCTGGGCGATGCGCTGTTGCCTGTGGATGTGCCACCGCTGCAGGTCTGCCCTGATGTGGGCTATCCCCGTCCTGCAGTGGTGTATCTGGCAGCAGGTTTGGGGGGTGTCGGTGTGGAGGAAGGTCGCCAGTTGTTGCTTCGCATGCCAGAGGTCATGGAGCATGTCCCCCAGGGCCGTGGGTGGTTGGTCGTCGTCTGTGTGGGGGTGTTGTTGGAAGCCGCAGGCGATGGCGGCTGTGCGCATGGCTGTGAGTAGGTCGTCGGGGTCTGGTTGGATGCGCCGGGCGCGGTCTATGGCCCTGTGATATTGGGACCAGGCATGCTTGTCATGCAGCGGGGGCATCTTCAGGGGGGGTGGTAGGCCTTGGTCCGCATCCTCTGGGGGGCTTGGGTGAAGGTTGGGGATGGTGAGGCGGATGTGCAGGGAGCTTTGGCCTGTGGGTCCCAGTGGGAGGGGTCCATATCGGGCCTCCGCTCGGATGATGGTGGTGGGGTCGCCATAGCATACGTCGATGCGGGATGGGGCGGCATCTGTTTGGTGGGGGAAGTGGGATGGTTGGCCTTCAAGGTTGGCTGTCAGGACCACGAGCCCCAGCATTTCGTTGGTGTCGCGGACTGCTTGGTCCTGGGGTGTGGCCTGTCCCCCTCGGTCCGCTGGGATGGGGGCGGCGTTCATGTCGCCGATGATGACTGTGGGGGCGAGCATGGCCATCTCGCGGTATGCCTCGGCCAGGGCTTGGAGGAAGGGTTCCGTGGCTTCGCCGAAGGGGATGTGGGTGCTGATGACGTTGAGTTGCCATCCGTCCCCGACGACCTCATAGACACCTAGCCTCCCTGGGACGCTGAGGTGGTGGACGAGGTGGACGTGGATGCCGGTTTGGGCGTATAGGGGGGTCCCCTTGTGCCAGTAGCATTTGTACGCTTTCTGGTCCGGGGTATATATGGGGGTGGTTTCTGGGGGGTCGTCGCGTTGTAGGCCTTGTTCCTGGAAGGTGAGGAGGTGGGGAACCCACCCCGGCCCCTGTGCCATCGGGAGCTCTTGGAGGGCGGTTGTGGCGTCCTTGGAGTATGTGACGGCCGGGTGGTTGAGGTCGACGAGGTTGACGGTGGCCTCGGTGGGGGCGGGCCGGGGCTGTGGAGGCTTGTGCCCTCGGCCCTTGCCCCGTCAGGGAGGGGGACTGGGGCTCGGGGACTTTTTGCCGGTTTGTGGGCGTTTGGGTAGGCGCGGCGGGGGGAGGCCTTGGCTCCACTCCGGGGGGAGCTCCCCAGTGTATTTGGTGCCTGTGTGGGCCTTGTTCTCTTCGGTGCGGAGCCGGATGGGCTGGGCGCTGGTGAGCTCCAGGGTGTAGCTGACTGCCTTGTCCGGGGCGCTGCTGCCTTGGTCTAGCTCCTTTTGGCGGTGCCAGATCACCCGGATCTGTGGCCCCCCGTTGTCCCCCGGTTCCTTGAGGCGGTACTGGATCGTGCCCTCACACCAGATCCAGTCGCCTGTGTGGTCGTTGCGGAAGGGCTGTTGGACCTTCGCGCCTTTTTCGAATCCTGGGTACGCTTTGGGCGGGGGCGGTGCTGGTGGCGGGAGGGAGGATGATGAGGATGCCTGGTCCGGGTGGGGCGGTGGTAGTGATTGGAGGGAGGATGACGAGGATGCTTGGTCCGGGTGGGGCGGTGGTAATGGTGGGAGGGAGGATGACGAGGATGCTTGGTCTGGGTTCGCCGGCCGGGTCGGGTGGGATGCGGGGGGTCGGGAGGTCGCTGCTTTTCCGGCTTGCCTGGGGGCGGGTGCGCCCCTTTGTCGTCTCGTTCGCTTGGGTGGGACTGGAGGTAGCGGGGCTGGGGGGGCATGGGGTTTGAAGAAGGGGTGCGTTGCTTGCTGGTCCGGATCCCTCAGTGGGGGTTCTGCCGGTGTTTGCATTTTCGCTTTCGCGTGGCTGCGTATGATGTCGGCGAGCTTGCGCACGGTCTCCGGGGGATCTGTTGGCCATGGCAGTTCGGCCAGGCTGTCGTCCAAGGGGTGGTGTAGGTGGTAGTTCCTCATGGCCTTGGCCTGCATGACCCAGGCCTCTGTGGGTTGCGGTGTGTCTGGGCCGTTGGGGGAGCCTTGAGCCCAGTAGAGTGCTGTGTGGAGGGCTTCCCAGGGGGCGCCTTCGCGGCCTGTGAGGGTGGTGGCCTGGAGGAGTCACTGCTGGCCCCGTGGGGGGTCTTCCGGGTCTATTTCCGGGGTATAGGCCTGGGCCGCCATGAGGACTCCGTGTGCCCAGTGGAGGACCCACCATTGGGCGTCCGCTTTGAGGATGTGGATGGCGGGTTGTTGGGGGGGCGTGTCCAGGGTGTCCCACGATGCGACGGCTAGTGGTGTCCTGGAGGGGTGGAGGTGTGGGGGGGCCTTGCGGCCTAGGAGTTGATCGATGTGGAAGGGGGCGACGGGATCTTTGGGGCCCTGGGGTGGTGGGGGCATTGCTGGGATGGTTGTGGGGTCCCAGTGGCGTTCGTGGGCGGCGAGGGTGTACAGGGCGGCGGTGATGATGTGGTGGGCTTGCCCCTCCAGGACGATGTGGCGCTGCGTGCCGAAGTCCTTTGGTAGGTGGTCTGCGGGGTGGACGGTGATGTGGGCCAGGGCGCATTGGTGGGCCTTTTTTCCCCCGTCTGGCGCCTGTGTCCGTTTGTCCCCCGGGATGTGCTGGTTTTGGTGTTTTGGTGGGGGTGGTCCCAGGGCGAGGGATTCTACACCGTGGAGGGGGATGGCGTGTTCCCTGGACCTGTTGGGCAGGTCAGTGTTTTGGCAACTTAGCAAAACGGCGTTTTCATGCCTTCATAGCTTTTGGCCACCCCTCCCTGTAGTAGACAGATAGGTAGGGAAAACAATACCTGGACTAGTACGCTGGGTATTCCCCAAAGGTTTTGCGCCAGCACAGAAATTGGGCGCTTAGGGGAGGGGAGACCCGGGGCGTACCCCGTGGCATCAATAAGCCAACCCTCCAGGTTTAGCAAGCGTGCAGACTTGGGTATAATTAGGACACCACTTCTGCGGCTTGCTCTCAGGACCTTAGGACTAGCAGACTCACACATACGCTTTGGCAGGTAAGGGTAAGGTTCAGTCCCTAGCTTTAGTCTTGGAGGCAAGCGTCTCAGCGAGCCTCAGCAACTCACCAAGGTTGTTCTGGGACAAGTAGTCCACCAGAACTGAGTTTAGGCGTCCCTCAGGTAGAACAAACGCAGAGAAGGGCTCCCAGGTGGCCTCTTCGACTCCAAACCCTTCCCAGAGGGTGAGGAAGCGCCAACCCTGGCGATAGCGGTGGCGTAGGACAGACTTCACCAGGTAGAAGCCCTCCTTAGCCATCTCCTCGGCGTTCATGTCGGGGAGTTCACCCTCAACTTCCATAGGGCTGGCAGCCCCTTGTAGGTCCAGAGCGGCGATTTCCTCGTCGCTCAGCTCCCACTCCTCATCACAGAGGTCTTCAGGATCATAGTAGCGCTTCAGGTGTTGAGCAGCGCACACCAGGGTCCCCCCTAGACGGGGAGAACACCGCACGGTGATACGGTGTCCATCCACTGATAGAATCTTGTACGGCCCGAAGTATGGGTCATCGCTGGTAGAGCGTGGCCAGGCTGGCAGTCGACTGTGGTGCACCAGCACCCAGTCCCCCTCTTGGTAGGTGGCCGGTACTCGGTGCTTGTTCTTCTTGTTCCACTGACGCTCCCTCACTCTCTGGAGCATTGCCTTGGCCTTGTCCACCTTCGCTTGTTGTTCTTGGACCCATTCACCCACAGAAGAATGGGTGTCCTCTGGATAGGGGGCATGCAGGAACCATGCCGGGCGCCCTAGGAATAGCTCATGGGGCGAGTAGCCAGTAGCTGAACTCTCTTGGGAGTTCATCATCAAGGATATGACGGGGAGTAGTCTCACCCAGTCTCTGGTGCGTTCAGTTTTGCGCCATATCCTTACATTCTCCTTGAGGACACGGATCTGTCGCTCACATAGGGGGTTGCTCGTGTGAGAGTAGGGAATCCCCGTAGACACCTGGACATTGAGGGATCTCAGGACCCTCTTGTACCAGCCAGTATCTGAGCGTACGCGTACGTCCTCATCGGAGTTAATCTCCTTGGGCGGCCCATAGACACAAAACCACTCCTCCAGGAGTATCTTGATAGTCTCCTCCCCGGTAATGTGCTTGGTACATGGGAACACCCTGGTAAACCTGGTCAACCCACAGGTTACCACGAGGGCGAAGTCATAGCCCCCGAACTTCGGCATCTCCGTGTAGTCCACGTAGAGAACACTGTTGGCACAGTGAGGGATGGGCAGGGTCGAGTAGAGACCTCTGTCCCTGATATTCCCCGGTTTACGGGACCTGCACGGGCACTTGTCCACGATAGGCTGGAGGGTTTTCCGCAGTTGGTGGTCAGTCCACGTAGTGTGGAACCACTGCTTGAACAGCTTCAGGGTACGGTCAGCACCCACATGACCGCTTGACTCATGGGTCCACTTCAGCAGCGCTGGGACTCTGTCACTAGGCACCACAATGCAGTCCTCGTGCCAGAGGTAGCTCTTGTCCCTCTTCCACTCGTCTTGGTTGACCAAGAGGGGTTCAAGGCGTTTCCCCAGGCGCTTGTAGATATCCCCAAACTCCTTCAGGTACTCCGATTGTTGGAGTCCATCCAGGGGGCGTATCATCGTCATGTTGAGGTCCAAGTGGACGTCCATACGGCTGAACGCCTCCTTAGCCAGCGCATCAGACCGGGCACCAATCAGGGTGTCGAAGTTGTTGCGGCTGATGTAGTCGGCACACTCGTTCTTCACTCCCTGGATATGGTGTACCGTCAGCCGTAGTTGACTGAGGTAGGTCCACCAGCGCCGTAGCTTGGCCTTCTCAGGTGGGGGACCCTTCTGGAAACTGCGGACCGGTTCTTGGTCGCACAGCCAGACCACAGGGTTACTCCCCAACAGTCGTGCTTGTGAGGATAGCACCAGCATACCCGCGAGCAATTCCTGCTCATAGGTGGAGTAGTTCCCCCTGGCCTGGTTCCAATTCCAGTTCCAGTGGCCCAGAGGTACTAGGACCCACTTGTCGTCAGGGTAGCTGTGCTTGAGGGTTCCATCTCGGTTGAGACCTTCCGTCCCCCATTGGGAAATGGCCGAGTCGAACTACTCCTTCTCTAGTGCTTGCCATTGGAACAACGTTCCACCACCGCCCACATTGCTGGCGTCGGTCACCAGGATAATCTCCCCTTGTGCCCTAGGCACGCCCAAGCACTTAGCGTTGGCTACCTTGTCTTTGGGCTCGTCAAACGCTTGTTGCTCTTGTGGACCCCAGCGCCAAGTAGTACTCTTCTTGATCAAGTCAGTCAGTACAGCGCTGGTGTAGGTGAAGTTTTTGATGTGGCGGCGATAGAAGTTGCACGCCCCAATGAAACTGCGTACATCATGAAGTCCTTTCTTGGGGTCTTCGTGTCGTACCTTGGCATCCATCAGGGGTTTGGCCTTAGAGGCCGCTGGGGTCCACCACCCATAGCCAACATCAAACCCCAGGTACTGCATAGTCTCCTGCATGAACTCACACTTCTCCAACTTGAGTCGTGTATGGTTCTCCTGGCAGACCGCAAAGAACTCACCCAAGAGGATTAGGTGATCCTCCTGGGTATTGGTCCCGAGGCATACATCGTCGATGTGAGCCTCCATCTGGGCCCCACGGGATATGAGCTCCTGCACCTTAGGTCTCCTTCGTAGGATGGACAAGATCTTGTTCATCAGCTCTTGGAATAGAGCGGGTGCATTAGCCACGCCAAACGGCATGACCTTCCACTTGAACACCCTCCCCTGAGGGGTGATGAAGGCCAGTAGTTCCTGTGCGTTGGGCGTCAGGTCCACTTGCCAGAATCCGCTCCTCTTGTCCATTTTGGTCTTGTAGCGACAGGAGGCTATCTTCTCCAGGGTAGACTCCATATTGGGAATGGACCCTGAGTGGTTCAGCGTTTTCTTGTTCAGCTCTCCGTAGTCCACTACCAGCCGTTTGGCTGTAGACCCAGGTTTAGCCACCAGGAAACAGGGGCTGCAGTGTAGGGGGTAGTCCCCGTCCTTGTACTCCAGGACTAGGCCAGCGTCGATACATTCTTGTATCTGTCGCTCCATCTCGTCGGCCTGCTCTTTAGGAGCTGGATAGGGTCTCCTCCGGATCTTGTGACCCACGAACTCGGGTTTCAGGTTGAGGTCCATCTGTACCAGCTTGTCACATGAGGCTGGAGGGGGTAGTTCTCCGAACACCTCCAGATAGGTCCTTATCAGCTTCTGTACCCGCGGGTCCAATACCTTGATCTTGTCCTCCATGTCCTCGTCAGAGTGTAAGTTGCTTGCCCCCTGAGTAATGGACGTCGGGAGGTGGTCCTCCACCGACTCTTCGCCCGTGGTAGTGTCCTTCAGCCCTTGGTAGGCATGTAGAAGGTCTTGTTCAACCATCTCCGGTGGACGATGGCAACATAGGCACGCTCGAGGGGGTTCACATACACATTCCTCCGAGAGGTCCTCCTCCTCCGGGGTCCTCACATGGGCGCCCCACACGCTCTTCATGAGCTTAAGATTTACCTCCCTTTGCCAGGTGGTGATCTTCTGTTCGAGGTCCTCCTTCAATTGGGATAGGTCTCCCATACGTCCTTGCTTCAGTGGCCATGAGCTGCGGGTAGGCTTCGCGTAGCATAGCTTTTTCGCCACCAACTTCCTCTTGGAATCCACATACTCCCTGAGCCTGGATCGAGGGTCCAGCTCCTCGCCCACAGGGTCTTCCACCCTCATGGAGAGTAGGGGTTTCACTGGGGCGACGTACTCGGCGTTCTCCACTTCCTCCACACAGGTCTGCACGAAGAAGGCGTCGTGCTCAGTTTCGTCGTCTGAGTGGATAGAGCTAGGTAGCTCAGATAATCCACACTAAGAGACTCCATCAGGAACACATACATGGCAGGGAGAGTTGGGGGCTTTGGTGTCAGTCACGACGTACTCATCTCCTCCGGGTGTAGTGTCAATAGCATCTTGAGGTCGTAGGCGATCCTTCAAGTCACCCAAGGCGAGTCCATCGCTTTCTCGTTGTATAGCCTGGACCAGAGTCGGGTCCAGATCCTCCCAGGGAATGGAGGTAAGACTTCCGTCCACCACGCTGAGCATACTCCCCCATCCGGGCTTCCGAATAGGCGTCTTGCGTCCCAGAGGCACGTAGATCGCCTCATCAGGCAAACGAACAGAGCTGATAGTCAGCCTGTCCAAGAGGTTTCGCCAGTACTCGTTGCCCCCATGGGCTCCCCAATCGGTGGAACACAGGACCATACGGGAACGTTCCAAGGCCACCTTGGTCAGCACCATCCCCAGTTCACTGAACCTGGGGTTCCCGTAGGCCCTCCCGAAAGAGGGCCAGTAAAATTTGTAGCTGCAGTTCTTCTCCTTGCTGCAGTAAAGGTCCAGTACATGCTGCTTGTCGCTGGCGAACAACTCCACACTCAGGTCTTCTCTAGAGTAACCTAACTCCTTCAGACCTTGGTCTAGGACTTCCCCCAATAGTTGATAGTCCTCAGTTTTGGAGGCCGCCATCATGTTCGAGGGCACCTCCTTCGATAGCCTCAGGTAACTCGAGGTATGTTCCGACTGCTCCAGTGGCACAGACTCTCTGCTACTGCCGTGGTCCACGTAGAGGAGGTAGGGCGCTTGCAGCGTCAGGGATTGTATCTGGGACTGCTGTACGAAGAAGTCAGTCCCCAGTACAAAGTCGAAGGCCTCAGTGTCCATCACATAGAACCGATGGGCGATAGTCCGGGGGCCCATAGGTACCTCCACTTCACAGTCCCCGCAGCTGTGCACCACATGTCCATCCCCCATACGTATAGCAGCGGTGGTCATGGTGTTCTTCAGGCTCCCACAAGGTAGAATTTTCTTGGCCACTATAGATATTGTGGCGCCAGTATCCAATACCCCCAGGTATTCGCGTCCCCCTAGTCGGATACGTACCCAAAACACCAGGTCTTGGGTGCCACCAGAGCGTCCCCGTCAGAATCCCGCGGCACAGGTCACCTCGAACCCCCTGTTCTGCAATTTGCGGGCCATCCTCATGAAACGGCTCCTCTTCTTAGCGTTGCCGTCATCACCACCTTCATGCTCACGCTTGGCTCCTTGTTCTTGCTGGGCCTGCGTTTGTGAGCGTGTGGTAGGACCAGACTGCCCTCCCGAGGGCTCGGAGTTCCCCCCTGGATTAGGGTTGGGGTTGCCTCCGTTCTCGTCCTTGTTCTTGTTGTCCTTGTCTGGCTGGCGGTTAGCGCCTCCTCCTCGTCCACCTTGACCCTTGTCTTGCCCTTAACCACGTCCTTTCGACTTGCCCTTGCCGGAGTCGTTGCCTTTGCCTTTGCCTCCACCTTTGCCTGAGCCTTTGCCAGGATCTTCACCCTTAAGCTTCGCCGATAGGCGTTGCTTATGGTAGCACTCATCCTCGTAGTGCTTCCGCTTCCCGCAGAATGCACACGTGATGGTGCAGCGGTAATGATCCGGCAGCTTCGCTTTGGCGCCGGTGTTCTTCTCCTGCTGCTTCCCCTGGACTACGAAGCAGTCTCGCTGCTCGCAGTCAGGGGCGTGCTGCAGGTGGCCCTGCTCGTCCCTGGCATCACACCAGAATAGGTCCTTAACGTTCTCCATGATACGGGCGTTGGCGTGTTTGGGGGTAGTCCCCTGCCCAGGTCGGGACCCTTGGTACCCTTTGCCATGGCCTCCAGAACCTCCACCACCAGGACGGTAGTTGTTCAAGTGCTGGTTGCTCTCCTTCTCCAGCGCCAGCTCCAGGAGTAGCACGCATAGATCCTCGTAGCGGAGGGATCTAGCCTTGCGCTCCGCCGTCGAACGGCACTCGTCCCATAGCTCTCGAGGGAGCTTGGCCACCAACCAGAACAGCAGGTCGTCGCTGCTGTAGGAACCGGGCGTCAGTCGTCCAGCCCGGTGATCCAGGTCAGCCAACAGCTCAGAGACCCTGCCAGGTTTGGGGTTGTTCGGCAGCACGGGCAGGTTCTGGATCTCGGCCCTGATGGAGAGGTCGGTTTTGTAGGTCGGGTACTGCCTCTCCAGGGCAACCAACACATCGGCAAAGGTGGCGGAGTTAGTCACGATCTGCCTGACCTGCTTCTCCAGGTACTTGGTCTTGCAGCACTGCAGGAGCAGATCGCACTTGACTCGCCCACTAGCGTGGGTTTGGCCGGTCAATCGGAGCAACCGGCCAAAATTCTCAGCGAACTCGCTGAGGTCCTTGCCTGTGAACTCAGGCAGGTTCACCACGATCTTGGAGGTGGCAATAGCCTTCGCCTCCTGAGACCTGCGTCCCTCAGGGCGTCGGGTCTTCTTCTTCTTCTTCTTCTTCTTCTTCCCCCTTGGGTCCTCGGGGTCCTCCGGGTCATCGTCCTCTGAGGGCGAAGCAGAAGTCATCGACGGCGGCTCATCATTTGAGGGGTCTCCGCCTAGATCACTAGAGCCATAAGGCTCCACGTCCACCATTGCCCTCAAGGCTGTCAGCCCCAGCCGGTGTAGCTCGGCCCTCGTAGAGTTCGTCACGTGGCTGTAGGGCGGCTGGGCCGTTCTCGGTACGAAAGGACTTCTCGGTATCGCTGCAGGGGTCGGCATCGGTCGACTCCTCAGGCTCCCCAGGCTGTTTGTCAACCCTGCCGCCAGGTGGTTACCCTGTACTCGGTGGGGTGACATTCCCACCGTGGTAGGTGACGCTTGGGGCGGTATCATCAGGGGCCCCAGTTTCTCTCGGATCTCTTGAGTGAGGTCGCCCACGATTTTTGAAGTGGCTCCTCGGAGCACCTCGTTGATCTCAGACCGCGTCAGGGACCTGTTGGAGGATCTCCCCAGTCCGCTACTCCTGCCTCCAAGAGACTCAGGTCCTCTCCTCAACCCACTCAAGGTTGCATACCCAGGTGCATACCCAGGAACATCCACATAGGTTCCAGTAGCGGGTAGTGGATGGGGATATTCAGCCGCATACCATGGCGGCGCAGAGCTGGAAGCCACAGGCTCACTGGCAGTAGTTGCCTCAGGGAGCGCAGTGGTAGGTGGGCCCATACCATAGGCGGGGTAGGGAGGCATGCCAGTAAAGCCTGTGCCCTCTGCCATAGGCGGGTTGGTTATGGGAGTGGATGTTGCAGCGGCTGGGTCTGGAATTGCAAGTGTGGTGGTTATAGGAGAGGGTGATGCGTGGAGGCCAGAAGCGCTTGGTGCACCTTCGAAGGTAGGGTCATTCGTCAGGTCTTGCCCTTGTTCCTCTCCTTCGTCTGCTTCGTCTCCAGCATCCTTCTCGCTCTCTCTCTTCCTCTTCACAGGCTGAGTGACCACCTCCTCGACTGAGAGGGCCCTGAAGGCCGTCTGGAGTCCATCCAACGAGTCCTCAGCCACTTCCACTGGCCCATGTAAGGGCTCCGAAGGTACAGCGCCGCTAGGTCCAGGTCCAGGTTCACCAGGTGCTGGCCTTGCCGGTGCCTCAGGCGCTGGCGCTGTCTTCACGTCGGCGTCCTCCTTCCTTGTGTCCACCTTCGTTCGCCCTTCTGCTTATATGTGACTGTACTTGGCGCACTGGATGTACGGCGCGGGGTTGCTGCCGGTGCGCAGAGACAGTCTGCCTCTTGCTACCAGAAAAGTTTATAGTGGTTTCAACACTGTGTTTTTGTCTCTCCTGCTGCTTGCTGCTGGTGTAGGGTTTCCTGCTGCTTGTTTCTGGAGATGAAAAGCTTTTGTTTGCTGAAATACAGTCAATCCAGGATAGCCCAAGCCAGAGGTGTGCAAGGAGAAGAGAATCAGGATCAAAGCATGAAGGGCTGCAGTGTAAACAGTGAAAGATGAAAGGATATTCACAGAAACTGCAACTCAGGTCAAATCGGATTGCATATTCACAAAGATAGCTGAAATGTTTTGGAAAAGAGTTGGAAAACTGCCCCATGGTCACTCTATCTCCATAGTGCCATCTCAGGAGATGTGCACTCTTTGTTGTGGGTCCCATATGTGCTGAGGTGGCAGGGCATGTGGCGATGAAGTCACTGCCATGTCACATGGGATCTTCCTACTTAGCTAGGCTGACCAGGAATTGAACCCAGGACCTCTCAAAAAGAGGTGCCCAGCCCCCTAGGGTGCATACCACTAGGACAGCTAAGAATTCATGGAAAAAACATAGATAAATTCATAGGCTCTGCCCTGGATATGTCAGTTCTCAGTCAACTCAGGAAAAGATGATTTGCCTCACATTGAAAGGGGATTAAGGGGTCCACTCCATATCCTGATTGGGTGTTTGGTTCCATAGGTCAAAATGTGTTATCACCACTTTTGGTGGGACCAATACTAAGATAGAAATGCCTGGATGCTCAGTGCATCTCTAATACAACTAGAGTATGCCTCAAAGCATTGTAAAAGCACTTTTTCTTACTTGCAGGAGCACCCAAGTGAAACATTAAAAGACCGCATTCGACCAAACCATTGGCATTGACCGCTCTTGGGGTCCTTGTGACCATTCTTAGATGAGAGAGGTTGGTGGTGGTAACTGGTCGCGGAAGAAGCTTGCAAAACTTACTTACTTATTTACTCTAGCTAACTAGCTAGCTAACTAGCTAGTGTAGGAGGTGCATTGATTTTATGGTATTACCCTAATGCTAACGGTTGCGTAAGCAACTTAATGTCTCTGGTCCTCCCCCTGTAGGGCAGGGTGGTGAGGAGAAGTGCCACAAGGCGCTGGTACTGTAATGGAGGTAACCATTCCAGTAGGTGCAGGCCGGAATGATAGTGTGCAATGCCATATAACTGATTTTCATCTCTACTGTACCGCCCGACATAGTTCAACGTAGTTCTGAGCACGGTCCGTGCCCCGTCATGGGTTGCCGAGACTCTGCATAGACTGCATGACTTCTGGTCACGGTCCGCCACTCATGCGTGTGCTCAGACCCTTTCCGGAAGCCTGAATTTGTCAAGCTATTTCATTTGAGCACCATTGCATTTGAGCTAGGAAGTGATTTGTCCTCATTTCACTCTACCATGCAACTCATCCTTCACTGCATGGCCGTCAAGGCAAGCGTTTGACTAGTGACGTATTCTACTCTCCATTCGGATTGCATTTCATTCATTTCGTTCAGAAAGGTCACTCATTCATTGCATTTCACTTTGCAAATCTTACATTTCATACTTATTGCATTACTTCCTGATTGCAACGGCTTGCCCATACCGCTCGACATGCAATATGGTCCGTAATTGAGCTGGCCTACGTAGTTCTATGAGCACCTTTTGCTCAATAGACCCCGAGTTTTCGATCGCAGCGACAAACAATCAATTTGTATCCACTCAACTTTTGTTGATTAACTGCAAGTTGTGAGGAATGAATCTCTTTTCCAACCCTCGCGATCATTGACCTAGGTCATTTGGTCTAAAGAGCTAGTTTATCCTCAAATTTGCTACCGAACCACTACGGGTACGTTCCGCTTCGTTAACTTTCGCTAGATCGCCTGGTACAGCCTCAATTACCGGGTTTGAGAGTGCTCAATTGAGTGCCTGTAGTCTACAACATTACATTCTCTATCCCCCCGACCAGACCATCAGCATGACAGACTTACTTAGATTTTTCACACATTCCCTCTCTCATCAGACCACACATACAACCCACACACAAACACATACCATGAGTCATTTGATTATTCCATTTGTTCTCTTTGGATATCACACTCTGAGGTTTGCTGTGGTACCATATCCATCAAATTTTTGCCTACGAGCCAATTTCTAAGTCATTTCCTTCGTGTAGACAGTCAGTGTCCGCTTACAGGAGCCGGCATTGGTCTCACCGTGCCACATCTTTGTTGTGTAACACAAGTGAATAGCTTTAAGCTTGGTCACTTGGCCTGTGACTTGGCTAATGCATTCTGCGATGTGTTAGTGAAGAGCCCTACGCCGGTAGCCACTGAGACGGTGCACTACGGTAGGCTCATTGAAAAGGATTATCGAAAGGTATCGAAAGCCTACAGTAATGGGCTTCTACCCTTGCGCGGGTAGATAAGTACTTTCCCTGCAGTGGGGTAGACCCCTTCTCTTGCGGTGGAGATAGATGACGGAGTTAAGCTCCAAAAGGATGTCCTGAATCCTGCAATTCAGTTGAGCGGAATTCACTCTTCATGTAGGAAGACAGGCCCCCGCACCGATGGCTTTGTACAACCATCTGCTGGGCAAGGGGCTCGCCGTAATTGGTCTTCCGGTAAGGTACAGAACACACTTTAACTACGATAGCATTTTTCGGAGATTTACTACTTCTACTTGTCTATTACAACCTGAGAATGATAAATTTCGCGTATGAGGCAGTGGCGACCCTCCAGTCGTGTAGGATATCCGTTGGCTCGCACTAGAGCTGAACGGCGTTCCATGAAAGATCCGACCTTTCAACTTTTTTTCACTTATCACTTACCTACTTCGTTTCCAACCAACCCCAGGGGACCGACCCACCCCTACCCGTGAACCCAACCCCTACATGCACACATACAATTCATTGGTTTTGTCATCTTTAGCACTTGCCACAACCCATACATCTTCTTTCTCTGAATTTATATGATGAACACACTTCTACATTTTCACTTCTTCGTGCAAATTATTTGCTTTGGTAAATTAAGTCAATTGGGATATGTCTACACAAATCAGTATTCCCGCTAGCTTCATATCTCATTAGATTCCTGTTGGCTATGTCCTATTGAGGAACATGGTTCATATGCTCTGCGGCCCAGAGCATTTTTCCGTAATGGGATATTGATTCTTTTGTACATGATTGCTAAGCTTGTTAGGTAACTGATGTTTCAGCTTTGTTTTTAGAGATAGCTAGAAAGTATGAGTAAAAGGTTGGTAATGACAGACTATATCTTTCAACGTTTTTTTTTGGTTGAAGTATTAGTATGAATCCCCATACCCCCAGACGGATCAATCCCCGTGGCCGGGATAAGAAAGGGCAGATCCGGGTCAGATGATGTATACTCATCGTGACTGCCACCCCCCCCACACACTATGAGTTATCCCTACCCGCTAAACTAATCAACAGGTAGTCATTACTGATGCTGCCTCGCTTTCTCTGTCCATGTAATGCAGGCCAAGAAACCCATTGCATCAAATAGGTACCAATGCATCCATTGCATTAGGTAGCCACATGTAACGCGTCCGTTGAGTAAGGTGGTATATCCTCTCTTTGGATGACGAAGACAAGCCTGTCAATAGACAGCTTGGGCAGAGCTTGAATTTCCAGTTTAACCCCACATGGTGCATTTCTTTCTCAATGGTGATTGATGTTCCGTATAGCTCATTGTAATTTATGCGTCTACATCCAGGTGTATTACCCTTACCCTCATTGTTTGCCTGAAGATTTAGGTTATCATTGTTCATACTTTGTATGCTAGCTTGTTGCTTAGTGTTTCTCATGTTGCATTTTGAGCCCTACCATACCCAAGACTTAGGAACTTTACCCTCTTAGGTGGAGATACATCTTTACCTCTAGGATGGGGGTAGTAAGACACTACATTAGACACTCAGAACATTCAATATTAGCGTGCCTTATGCCCATACCCCTCCTTATCTTAGATTATCAGCTTGTCATGAACATTCTTAGCGAATGTACATGAAGCTTAGGAAGGGGGTGTAATAAGTCAGGGCATTGGGGCCTCTCAGAAGCTTTCTGGAGGATCTATACTAGACCTCTCCAAGCTTCAAGATCCTAGAACACTAGGATATTTGCTCATATTTGGCTTATTTTCCAAGCCTATAGCTTACTGCTATAGACTACTCTAGACTCTACTGCTCTTAGGTACACTACAGAGAGCAGAGATCTAGGATATATTAGTAGCCATACATGAATAATCACATCCCATATGCTTAAAATGTGATTTAATCATGTTTTATGCTATTTTAGAAGGTTCTAATGTATTGGAAGCTATTTTGAAGCTATTTCGAAGCTTCAGATGGCCTGTCGCGACTGTCGCCGTCTTTTGCCGCCGACAGCAATTTACGTAATGTTGACAAGGCCTGTGATAAGATAGACTACTCAGAAAGTTGCTAAACTATAGTGATAGGTTTTATTGCCTTTTTAATGAGAATTTATTGTTATATCAATTTTCTTGTTATTTAGGCATGTGAACCCGTATTACTGGACCAGCCAGTTGGTCCAGCTCAATGTTCGTTCACGACTTCGCCTTCTTGCTGTTGCCTGTGTCTTGTACTTGCCAACAAGATCAATTGTAATGGAGAACATTGGAAACAATTTGATTTTTAAGTGCAAGACAAGGAAAATGGGTTTTCTATATGCTCCCAAGCACAAGCATATGACACAAACGTCTTGATGGTGGCGCTCATACAGGCCATCCTCGGGCCCACCAGTGCCAATGATGAGACCATCAATGTAAATGCTGGCACACCGGATGGGATCAGGAATTCCCTGCCACACACCATTTCGGTCCTGCTTACCGCGCCTATGGTTGAGCACCCAGTCCATCATGCGCTGGAATTGCCCCGGTCCGTTTTTCACTCCCATAGGGAGCACCCGCCACTGCAGGGTGCCCAGGGGAGTTGGGATCGCTGTCAGATACCGTTGCTCAGGGAGCAATGGCATCTGATGGAAGCCATGTTTTGAATCAAGCACAGTGAAAAGTTTATGCGGTTGATGACGCTCTAAAATATCCTCAATGAGAGGAAGTGGAGCTTGGTCATCCCGCGTATTTTCATTTAAGTAGCGATAGTCAATGACCAGGCGCCGGTTATCCAGCAGGGGCGTCCCAGGCGGGACCGGCTTGGGGACACAGAACGGCGGCGATGACCAGTCAGAATCAGAGGATGCATGCTCCAACCATCCACGTTTGTGAAGGTTGCGTTCAATAATGGCAGAAAGCGCTTCCCCCCGTTCCCCCAGGTGGGGAAAAGGACGCTGCCGTCGCGGAGCTGCATTGCTCTTCAGATTAACTCTCGCGTACCCGAAGAATCCGCGCACTATGTCATGTTCAATCGGCGGAACCTCACCCGCCAGCACGTCAGCACCGAGTTGCTGTTGTACAGCATCACGCCATTTCTGTGCAGCAGAGTCAGTTACCTCATCAGATGTGTGGATCACAGACCGAACACACTTACAGTCATCAATACACAAACAGGGTTCAATTTCAGAACTTCTACCCAAACTATTTGCACCCGTGACTGGGTCATGACGCAACGAACGCACGCGTTGGTGGCGCTGGTCCAAGCGACCGCGGTGTCCACGCCATAACTGGGACGTAGGCTCAAGCCAGGGCAGGATCAGGTGTTGGTGTACCCGATCCGGCTGATGTACCGCTGCAAATGCCCACTCACGTTGACCCACGCTGTATGCGCACACATGCCGAATGCAATGGCAAATCTGTGGCGGAGGCTCAGGGGTAGGGGGGGGCTCATGACCGGAATGAACCTTGACGTCACGCAGAATGGCTTCAACGGATTCAGGCTGTTGTAGGGAGGAGGGCTGCTGTCAATTTTCTTGTTCATGTCCTGTGGCTGTCCGAAAACTGATTTGATGAACGGGAATGGTCGGGTTACGGTCCTGAATACTTGTGGGGAAAGTCAAGGAAACGGTTGGAGGCATCATAGACCCGTGTACCCAAGTCGCACGGTTCGATCCGGGTCGCCCATCCTCCGTCAAGACACGTATAGTCGAGGAGAGGGGGGGGGGTATCAGCCACAGAGCACACGGACGCATCAACAGTCGCTTCGGGGAATGGCGAAAGGATGCACTCTGCACCCAGGAGTGATCCGTCCACCAGACAGGCTACCAACTTAAACCGTTGATCAGCTGGCAGTGATACCGAATTACCCGCATCATCAAAGGCGTACAAGCTGTCCCAAGGCAGCGTATACGTGGCAGTACACATAGTCATCAACGGCTGCCACCATTTACGGTGTACCCAATTTGGCACAACTACAATTGTGCGTGCCTTATCCTCAGCCAGCTTGTACAGGACCCTGTCCATATGTTCCCAGGGCGCCAAGATCCAGAGGAACTGGCGCGTCCAGGACATGTTATATGGGTCTTTGACCAGGCGGGCCAGTTTGCCATCCTCGCGTTCCACCACTCGGGCACCGCGACTACCAAAGACGTCCAGCTGGGGCCAGCCCTTTTTGCCTTTTGCAGGGCAAAGTTTGGCCACAACACGAGTGTACCAGTAACGGTACATTGTGAACTTGTAGCTGGAACAGCCTGTAGGCATCACGTTTTTTTCGGCTGCAACGCTCGAAAGAAACTGCTGCTTGGTGGGGGGACGCGCCATGTCCAATTCAGGGACATACGGTTCAAGGTCCAGCTCACCCAGGGCCTGTACGGCGGAGAGAGATTTTCCCGCCAGCCGTCTGTCAACCAGTGAATTCCGCAGACTTTCGTGCAATTCAGGGGGGCAGTACTCTGACACATAATCCATCAAAGCCTGTGGTGACTCTCTCCACGGCCAAAGCCAACAGCCCTCGCCCTGATCGTGAAAAAATTTTCCACGATGTGCGAAGGGCGCAATCTTGTGGTCAAACAGAAACGGATTTCCGATATAAATATCGAAATTTATGTCCGCCTCGTAGGCAAAAGTTGAAGAATATTTCGTGCCAGAAAAACGTCCATCAAGGCGCTGGCGAAGAAATTTCAGGTCAAGCGAACACCCGCGGGAGCCTCCGCCCAACGGTGTTTGGTTTGCCAGCACCAGGTTGACCTTTTGTTCAGGTTTTTGCGAAAGTTGGTCGCTAATGTCGTTGATGAAACCGGAACGAACCAAAACTAGCTCCGCGCCATCGTCCACGAGTACGCGGGCGATGACCTCCACACCATTGGAAAGACGGATAGGCACTTTCATCGAAAAGCGATTTCAGCTTTTTCCAACAAAGGAAATGTAGCAACCAACTGGCTGCATAGTTCCAGCCAACGGCACATTTCGAATGCAGGCTTCTGCGGAATTGTTGACACATGGGTTGTAGTCTGGAACACAGTCTGGAACACTCCCCTGTTTGGGGTCCAGACCCGGTCTGGTCGCCACAGAAATACTTTCAGCATCACTGCCCAGAATCAAACCACATGGCCCCAAGGCCACCATGTCCGACTCAGAATCATACTCAGATTCAGGCACTATCCCGATCTCAGCATTATCAATTTGAGGTTCACAGGCTGTCGGATTACAATCAGATGGAGGCGTAAACGGGGCGCAAGCTTCATCAGGTTCGGGTGTGGCTGCAGTTGAGGCATATTTTTATTCAGACACCAACGTGGAAGGCGCGTCCAACACAGTCTCAGCACCAGGAAAAAGTGTAGACGCAGACCCTGCAAAGCAGACCTGACAAATATCGCGATCGCAGGTGCAGGGATCTGCCCCAACAGTCAGACGGGCACTGCTAGCCTCAGGATGCATCACAGATTCTGGGACTGAAGAATGCAGCGTGTCCGTCACAAATGAAACCGGGGCTTCTGTTGCCAAAGAAACTGGGATCGCGGAGGCCGGATGAAGGTCAGAAGGCTGAGACTGTTGCAGATGGACTGTGGTAGACCGCACGGGGACCTCAAGGGGGGGGGGGGTGGCTGAGGTGTCCTGCGCTTTCTTGCTGGGGGTCATAGCCTTGCCATACGCATGGCAAACCATGCGGTGTGCCAGGAGGCGTGCTCGGGTGGCAGGAAATTGGGGAAAAAGAGATTGTGCCCAGGCTGTCCGGGTCAGTCCATTCCGTTCAAACGCATACAGGGGTATGGGGGGTGTGGGTACTCTTTGCAGGGATTTGTGTGCCGGACAGCCGGGTGCCCCCTCACCACGGCCCCTTCAGTTTGACAGTGGCGTGTCTGTGGCAACGGGGTCTTGGGGGCTGTTCAGTGCAATGCTGGGTCCTGTCTGTATGGGTTCCTGCACTTCAGCTTGCACCTCAGCCACCTCCCAGGCCTCATTGGTCTTATACCAGTCGTCATCATACTCCCAGTCGTCCCCGGCTGGTTCGTATTCATATACATCATACCAATCATCATGCCACTCCCCGTAAACCACATCAGCAGCCTCAACCGCGCACACTTTTATCTCATCAGTTTCATCCCAATCCGCAGCACCATCCCGGTCATACTGTCCTTCGTCCCCATAGTACTCGTCCCATTCACTGGCATTTGCAGGATAGGCCTCAACTTCCCGCACGCCACGCCCAAAAGCGCCCTTAGCGCCCTTTGTACCCCTGCCTGGGGTGTACCCTGGGCGACCTCCTTTGGGCTGGCCCTTGCCACTTCCTTTTCCTTGCAATTTTCCATATGTTGGACGGTACCCTTTGCCGCGTCCTTTGTCGGTACCCCCTTTTTCTCCTTTCGGGGCGCCCTGTTTGCCGTGTACGTTGGCCCCCAGGGCAGGCTTTCCGCCTTTGCCGCCCTTCTTACCGCCCTTGGCTGTTTCCCCTTTTGGGGAATAACCCCAGGAACGGTAGGAAGGGCGCTGCGACCCGAAACGGGAATAGTATGGGCCATGTGCCCGGTGCTGTGGCGATTGGTGGATGGCGTTCACCGCTAAATTCTGGGCCTCCAAGGCTGTTCGCCGGTCCAAATCCTTCTTCAGGATTTTTTCCATTTCATGGAAAATTGCGGCGGCGTCAAAGGTGTATATCCATTCCACAGCCGTAATCGTAGTCCCCTTGTTGGTTGCCTTCCCATTTAGGAGGGAGATCAACAAATCTCGCTGCCAACGTGTGGGAACGTTGATCATGACATAGTGGATATTGAATTCCACCCGTTTGATCACCTTGTGGACCGGAATTTCAGACTCTCGATGTAGTGAACGTACCAAACGCGCCACTGCGGGGGTGTCAACGCCAACTGGCAGTCCTGAAACCTTGCACCAGTATTCACTGAACTGGCGCTCAATTTCCTGGGAAACGAGTTTCTCCTCATAAGCACCCAATTTGGAGAGGAGAACCTCTCTGTCGCGTTCTGGGGCCAAGCCTCCCATGACCTTAGCATACCGGTCACGACGCGTCTCGTACCCTAACTTAAACAATACCAGATTGGCACTATTCAAGTGTTTGGGCGGCGGATACTCAAGCCACGCTTTCTTTAGGATACCCGGGGGTACTCTCCCATACGTGTCCTCTAGCCAGCTCCACACCTCCTGAAACGTCAAAGAATTGGGATTCTCCTTTTGGAGCTGCAAGTATGCGTCACGGAGGTCCCCGTCTAGGCTGGCCCCAAGCCAATGGACTTTTTGGCTCAATGGCAGCCCAGAACGTGTGAACCAGGGTTCCCACGATAGGTTAAAAATGAACCAATTCGCAGGTTGTCCTTCAAAGCGTGGTTGTGGGTCGCGTGCCCATTGTGACGCGTAAGCGGGGTGCATCAGGGCTTGCCAAGCTGGGGGACTCTGTGCTCCCAGTGCGTGGACTGCCGTGTTGGCCTGTTGTACCATATGAATGGCGGCCTCAGTGGCCACCGACGGCAATATGGGGGTATCATAACGCAACTCTATTGCTGGGTATGGTGTCTGCGGTTGGGGGGAGTCCACCAGTCTCCCGGAAAGCCGAGAACGCATCTTCCCGGGTGGGGGTGGGCGTTGCTCTACCTCATCTATGACAATGCACTCAGTTTCAGGAATAGTTGCGGACACTCGTGGACCTGCGTGGTGCTGTGTCCCTGTGGGGGCTGGTGGGGCGTCTGACTTGTCAATAGCGCCAACAGTCAGTAACTCCACCTGCCGCCTCAAATGGGCCACTGTACGTTCCAGCTCCACGTTTTTCTGTCGGGGTGTACTGGTAGTACGGCACGAGCACAAGGAAGCGCAATGGCCTCCATGGAGGGAGGTCACACTGTCCCCTTTCTCGGACCCTACTCCTGACCCGTAATCTCGGGGGGATACCGGCCTTGGCGGATCGTTAATGGGCTGTTCCGGGCGGTAGACCCGGTAGGACGAAGGGTAGATCATGGGTTCAATTACCCTCATCCACCCGACGTATATGAGCTCAAACGATCTGCGTAACCGCGGCTCCCTGCGCCGGAAAGAAGTGAAGCTATCACCTCGGTTCACGGCCTCCCGAATATCGTCAACACACGCCTGATGCTCTGCCATGGCCTCCACCAGGGCAGCATTATGTTCTTGCACCAGGTCACGGTAAGGGGGCTTTGCCTCCCCCAGGACACTCTGTATCTTGTCCACACTGACTTTCACATCGCCACAGTACTGGATAAGTTGCGGCAGCACCCCGGGGTCGTCAGGCAAAGTCATTACCTTTCCGTGATCGGTTGACTCAATGTAATCGACAACGTCCGCGTACATCCCTGAGAGGACTACATGCACCCCAGGGGGCCATCCCACCGTATGTTGTACCCGGGCCCCAGATGGCACAGTGACCTGTGGCTCTGGCGTCCGGAAGGGTGACGGCGGTGGCTTCAAAGGGACACGCGGGTCTCTCGGTGCACTGTCTCCGGGGTTTATGGCGGAACCGGCAGACGGATTTGACCGTGTCACCATCTGCAACGGGCACTGTGTTTGCACACAGGGGCTTGGGCCCGTACACGTGTTGCAAACACTGTGATGGATACAGGTCGTTGCCCTCGGGCCTTCCGGGTTGGAGGCCGTTGCTCACGGCTTCGGCCGGCTGGGTCGCAGTTTTCCACACCACTGCTGGCAGCCGTGCTGGCATGGGCCCTGGCTGTGCTGTCGGCTGTTCCGCCTGTGGAGCTTGCATCGCTGCTTGTCGTTGCGCCTCAATGGCGGCTTGGTGTCGCACTTGCATGGCCGCTTGCTGTGCCACGGCTTGATGTTGTGCCCGCATGGCTGCTTGTTGCTGTGCCTGCATGGCTGCAGCTGCCTGCTGTTGTGCGCGCACGGTTTGTTGCTGTGCCTGCAGGGCTGCTTGCTGTTGTTGCGCTTGCATGGCCGCTTGCTGTTGTGCTTGCATGGCTTCTTGCCGTTGCGTTTGCATGGCCTGCTGTTGCGCCTGCTGTGCCTGCAGGGCTGCTTGCTGTTGCTGTGCTTGCATGGCCGGTGTTGTTGTGCTTGCATGGCCGCTTGCCGCTGTGTTTGCATGGCCTGCTGTTGCGCTTGTATGCCTGCTTGCTGTTGTGCTTGCATGGCCGCCTGCTGTTGTCTCCACACGGCCCCGGTGCCCGTGTTTTCCCCTGCTTCCCCCTTGTCCATGGGCATAGCCTCATGAATTGCGGCCACAAAATGAGCGTTTATTTGTCCAATCGGGGAATGGGAGGTGTGTGGAAGTTGTTGTAAAAAGGTGTGAAAAAGAGCAATTTTGTTGGGGTCCATTTGCCCATTTTGTGAAAAACGGTCCTCTTCCACCAAAATGTCGTTTACCTCCTGTTCACACGGTCGGGGCTCATATTGTGGAGTATGGCACGGTCCCTGGGACGCGTCCTCGGTCATGCGCACAATGGGAGTCCCGGTATCTCCCGTACCCGCGCGCATGGCCACAGGTGCAGCCCAGTCGCGTTTGGCCCCGCGGAACTGCGGGGTGGCTTCCATGGAGGTGGGCGCCATGTCCACGCCCCAGTCGCGGCGCCTGGGCATGGGCCCCACCGGTGTGTCGGGTACCTCACTCACGGATTGGGACTCCATGGCCAATGGCGCGGACCAGTCCTTTTTCATTCCTCGGAGTTGAGGGGTAGACTCGGTAGCCACAGGGGCCACGTCCACGTTCCAATTGCGGCGCGTGGGTATGGGCTCATTACCTGGTACACTCAACACTTCAACCGCATCAACCGCATCCGTGCCATTATTACCACCATAGTTGTGTGCAGGATCATACCGGGTAGCGCCAACATCATGTAGCGCCTCCGGTGCAACACATACCGGGTTAGTTGTTTCAACAATCAAAGAGCCGTGAGCCGTATGTACAACTTGTAATGCCCCCGAATGCCCATGGCTCGCATGATTCGCATTGTGCAAGTGCGGGTTGTGAGCGAGACCAACCTCTTCCTCTCTTCCAGTTAGATTTGGCACCCTCCTCAACAACTGCAAAGTAATGGGCTCATAGTATTTTGGTCTTCCAGCTTAGTCCATAGCAAAAAAGGGACTATGAAACACAATCATTATTTACACTCATGTTCACTCCTTACCTCTCTTCCACTCTCACCATACAAATATGCCTCTTGTAGTAAAATACACCTAGTTAGGACTTACCTAGGAAGCACCACGTGCTCCCTGGTGTTGCCGCCAGGCGCCTCTCCTCTATCTATCTCCCTTCTCTCCTCTTGTGTTTGGGGCTTGGCTTAGGCCTAGGTATATTCTTGGGATCCCCCAATACATGAAACATGCTTGGGACCCACCAAATAGGCATTAAAATACATGTAGAAGTAGGGACAACCATGGAAAAGGGTTGTAGAGTAAATAGAGGTCCCTTAGGGGCCTTAGACTCCTTCGAAGGTAGTATGTGTGGTATCACTCACAAAATGAGTCGATCATGCATGACATGCATGACAATCCATGATGTCAAAAATGTGATCATCCAAATTCAAAGAGTTATGAAAAATGAATAGTATAACCTTCTTAGGAACCCGTAAGAGTGGGGTTGTGGTTGTGTTAGTTCTGAGCGAAAGTGAAGTTTTGGGTTGGAATGTGAAAAACACATGCTAGGGCGCCAGCATGTCATGACACATGATGCATGACACATGACACATGATGCATGATGAATGATGATGATGATGAATGATGATGATTGATCTGAATCTGCTCTGAGTTCAAATAAAGTACACTCTGAGTTCAAAATATATACTCCATGGGGCTCAATCTCACTCCCCCCCCGACTGAAGCCCTGGAATTCAGGAGTAAATACTCAGAAAAATAGGCTGAAAAATGATATTGTGGCCATAATCATATGCAGCCCTGTGAAATCTCTTAGCATTTACTATTCAGTCCAGAACTGGACTACCTTCAATACCAAGTATGATCACTGCACCTCAGTACCACAGTAAAGAATGAGTGGAATGACTTCGGAAAGCATACATGTGAGTTACCTTTCTTACTATACCACTCTTACCACAGCACAATGGGTGATTAGTTTGGAGCTAAAAATGCAAATACCAGAAGTTCCAGAAAGATTGTGCTCAAAGTGATATATAAAGCATGGACAAGGCGTAGGAATCCTTAGGGAAGCCTTACATAACAAATGCAGATACCGATTTTTGGAATCAATTCGAAATCGGCAATGAATAACGCTTGGTATTAGCTTCAAAATGAACCGTAGCTGAGCTTCTCACTCGCCAGGAACCAAAACTTGAAAAAGTATTTGGACACCTGAAAAGCGCAAAGTGTAGCGCTGGGAGTTCTGGCGACTCCCGTAACTGCGCGCGTCCGCCGTGCGGGACTGGGGGCGAAGCCTCCAAAGTGCAAAAACTTTTGAACTTTTGTAAAAAAGCGCTTCTGAAGCTGCAAAAAGCGCAGTTTTGTAAAACAAAGAATTTGGAAAACAACGAGCAGCGAAAAACGCGATTTTATAAAGTGAGGCTTACAGACAGGCAAAAAATTTTGCGCGGGGAGGGTGCACAGTACAGCCATAGGGTAACTGTACGTTTTGCGCGCATCAATTCACCACTGTGCGTGTAATAGGCGAGTTTGAACATCAGCCACACATAGCACAACAGAAATGATACATACGTGTTGGTCAGAGCTTGCACAACACGCGTAGCGTGTTTTTACCTTGCTTTGCAGTCTTTTGCACGCTCTTAGTGCCTCGCAAGGTCTGGCTTGGGCTGGCATTCAGGCAGGATTCAGGAGGGAAACAGGCCGTCACGCATGCAAAATAGCAGCGTACGCCGCGTCGTGCACACGTAAAAACTCCGGATCCAAGTAGAATAGAGGGTAAAACCTTCATAAGGGAAACATTCAAGGTTTGGGAGGTAGGGAGAACCTTCCTTGCTCGCTCTCCAGGACAGTGTGCATGCACAGCGGAGGCGCCGCTATATGCGTCACTGTCCTCTGTCCTCTGTTTTGTGGCGGAATGCCTTGTGAATCGTTCAGTGCATGCATATGCTCACGTGCAGGCACCTAAAACACTCATATGTCTCACCGTGCCGCTCACACATGCAGCGTGTGTTAGAGAGTGTAGGACCGTGGGAACTCAAAAAGCCCAATGAAACTCTGGGGTGAGATTCCCGACTTGCAAGTTGCGCGGTTTGAGTTCTCCGAGTGTGGGAGGAGTGTGGAGTGGAGAGTGGGATGTGGGTTGGAGGCGTTAGCAGGGGGCGCTCCTGCAAAGGGCTACTCCTTTGTAGAGCGTTAAGTTCAGCGTGTGGGAGACTGGGAAGGCAGGGGATTGGAATGGGCAAGGGCGTTCGCGTTGGTCAGCGTACGCTGGCCCTTGTTCCCACTCCCATTCTGATCCCTGACGGTTTTTTCCTGGTCTCCCCGTGTGTGACCCTCTCTCTTTTTCTTTTGGGTAGCCCCAAGGTAGAGACCCTGAGGTAGATTCACACACATGCTCGCCCTGCACTGCACATCCACACACAGCACTGCACACACATACTCAAGACAACACACTTTTGCGCGCCATTCACTCACTCTGCACGGATCACGTTGAGCTTCGGTTCCGTGTCCACACTTGCACGGGTGTCATCGGACCGGAGGCGAGATGCACCCAAAGCGTTCACTGTTTGTTCAGGGATGCTTGGTGTTAGCTACAACTTGACTTGCCTTGGCGTGGGCGTGTGTGTGGCAAGTTGTAGGATCAGGGTGTCTTGCGGTGTAGGATCAGGCGTTAGCGTCTTTGACGGTGGGTGCCCAAGGCGGGGAGGTTTGCAGCCAAGGGGGTAGCCCTGGTCGTGGTTGGGCAGCCCTTGCAAACTCTGCTCGTCCCGCAGCCCACCCAGTTCCTGGGGGAGGTCCCATCCCTGGGGAACACCAACCCTGCCCCTCCGGTGGTGGATGCTTGACTGTTCCAAAATGGAACCAGGTGTTCACCAACCGTAAGAATCGGCTTGCTTAGCAGTAGTGTTTCACTTCTCTCCTAGGCAACACACTTCAGTTGGGGCTGTTGACACTCACACACGCGCCAGTTACACACCGCTCATCTCTCTCCCTCCCTAGATTGGTGAAACCTGTCCCCGAGCCTCGGAGTTCCCTTGGAAATCCACGACAACTCCCAGGCCAGTGAGTGTGAACTCACTGCTCAGTGAGACAGGGCCTTAGGACCATAGATGCACCGTTTTCACAGGTGCTATGAAACAGGAGGGAGTAGTCTCACCTCCCAGCACGCTTGCGGGCCTGATTTTGGGCTGACTGCAGAATGTCACGCAAATCCTGAGATTTGCAGTAATCAGCAAAAACCTCGTTGACGTTACCGTCATCGAGTATGAAAGCCGTCACTGGCTCCCAGTTACAGTCAGAGATAGAATAGCCAGACCACTTTGTATAGAATCTCCAAACATGTTTGTAGGTGTGGCGGAGGATTCTTTCAACAAAGTAGTAGTCTTGCTTTTTCATCTCTGATTCAGTAAACGTAATGGGTTCACTAGCGCTTATTCTTTTGGGTCTAGCCTCTACGCCCGTAGGTGTAGGTACAGTAGGTCTAGAGAGAGAGATGTCCCTTTCGGGCATCCGTAGTGAACCGTCATCCACCATAGGCGGCAGTTCTTCATCTTCATCCATAGGATCCGCGGCCAAATCTTCGGCTGCAGCTTCCAGGCTTTCTTGTAGATCTTCTTCCCAGTCGTAGAGGTCGTCTAGCACGTCATAGTGCTTAAGCTGTGGGTAACCCACTTCAACCAGACCTCCGTACTTAGGATGAGTTTTGATCCACACGGATCCTTCAGCTACATCCGTGACCAGAAATGGTCCGAAGTAAGGGCTGTCCAGCGTGTTACGAGGCCATGCCTTGAATCTTGTGTGATGTACCAGAACCCAGTCACCAATTTGGTAGATAGCTTCTTTTCTTTTGCGGTTCTTGGTACGATTCTCCTTACTTCTTTTCTTTCCCAGTAGTGATCGGCATAGATCGGCGATCCGTTTTTGCTCGGTGAGCCATTCATCAACTTTAGGATTTCCTTCGCTCGCGCAGGGGAATTCGAAGTTGAAACCTGGCCTCCCTAGGAACAGTTCCATAGGGGTGAAACCAGTCCTGCTACTCACTTGATTATTCATCAAGTAGATAGCATAAGGGACTAGTTTTAGCCAGTTTCGGCTCTTCTCGGCCAGCATCAGAATCCTCATGACTGTTTTGAAACAGCCGATTTGGCGTTCGCATAGAGGATTCTTTGTTCGTAGGTAAGGAGTTCCGAACTGGACTTCCGTACCCATGGCTCTCATGACGCTTTGGTACCAACCAGTAGGGCTGGTAAACCGGATGTCTTGATCGCTATGGATAATCTTGGGTAATCCGTAGACTTGTACCCATCCTTCGAAAATCTCTTTCAATACTCCTTCACCATCCACCTTCTTAGTAAGGGGAAACACTCGGCTGTAGCGACTGAGTCCATCCGTCACCAGGAGGGCGAAGTCATGGCCAGCGAATTTAGGTAACTCCATAAAATCCACGTAGAGGATGGAGTTCATTTGGTTCGGAATCCGGAGATTCCTTACCTCACCACGATCCGCTGCAGTGTTAGCTTTAGCCTTAGTGCAGGGACACTCAGCGATGATCTTAGATAACATCTTCTTGAGAGATGCATCGCTACTCTTAGCGAAGAAATACTTCTGGAAGAACCAAAGAGTTCTCTCCACCCCAGGGTGACCATCCGTTTTGTGTGCCCATTCCAACATAGTTTCTTCATAGTCTTTGGGGACACAAATGAGGTCTTCCCTGTATAGGTGAGTTGACGTGCGGGACCATTGTACTCCATCCAGGATCTTTGAGCTCCCAATCGTCAACTGGTCCAAGATGTCCGAGTAATCGGCCGTCAGGTCTTTCATACTCCAGGACATGAGTTTTTCTTTCCTCGTAAAGAGATCGAGATGTTGATCCATCTTGGCGAAAGCTTCTTGGGCCATCATCTCGGTGTCTGCCCCCACCAGGGAATCAAAACAATTCCGTGATAGATAATCACAGAGTTCGTTTTTAATTCCCCGGATGTGGAATGTAGCGAGTCGTAGTTGGCTCAGGTAGACCCACCACCGTCGTAGACGTTTTCCATCCGGCGGTGGTCTTTCCATAAAGTACTTCACGGAATCCTGATCACATAGCCACGTGATGGGATTGGTACCCAGGATCCTGTGTTGACTAGCCAACACTAGAACTCAAGCTAACAGCTCCTGCTCGTAGGTGTGATAGTGTGAGCGGGCTGCATTCCACTTCCAATTCCAGTGGCCAAGTGGAACTAGGCGCCATTCTTGGGAGTCATAGTCAGACTTCATGAATCCTTCTCTTGTGACACCTTGAACTCTTAGGCGATAATCAATGTCTTTACATTGATCCGTAGTTAGCTTTTGCCACTGTAATAATGTCCCTCCTCCTCCAACGTTACTGGCATCCGTGAGTAGAATCATCTCGCCGTAGCGTTGGGGTACTCCAAGTACTAGGCATTCTCGGATTTTCTTCTTGACATCTTCGATTGCTTGCTTTTCAATAGGTCCCCAGCGCCACGGAGTCTCCTTCTTGATGAGATCCGTTAGTGGTGCGCTGGCTTCCGTGAAATTTCGGAGATGCCGCCTGTAAAAATTACAGGATCCGATGAATTGTTGGATTTTCTGAACTCCTTCAGCTTTAGACATAGAATCCGTTAGGTCGAAGTCCATCAGGGGCTTCATCTTCTGATCCTGCGGTTTCCACCATCCATCTCCGATGTGGAATCCGAGGTAGTCTGTTTCCGTCTTGAGAAATTCGCATTTCTCCAGCTTGATGCGGAGGTGATTTTCTTGACAGACGGTGTAGAATTCTCGAGTAGTAGGAGATGGTCATCGATGGTGTTCGTCCCTAGGATGACATCGTCGATGTGAGCCTCCAGGACAGCACCACGCTGTAGGAGCTCTTGGACGGCCGGTCGTCGTTTACACAGGGCGATGATTTGATTCATCAGCTCCTGGAACAACGCCGGGGCGTTAGCAATACCAAATGGCATTACCCGCCATTTGTAGACCCGTCCATCCGGAGCAATGAATGCCGTTAGGTCTTGGGCACGCTCCGTTAGGTCAATTTGCCAGAAACCGGACCGCTTGTCCATTTTAGTTTTGTATCTGCATCCAGCAGCGGTTTCCACGGTGTTCTCCATCAGGGGCAGCGAACCGCTGTGCAGTTTTATTTTCTGGTTGACCTTTTTGTAGTCGACCACCAATCTTTTTGCAGTGCTCCCTGGTTTAGCTACCAGGAAGCATGGACTGCAATGCTTAGGATAGTCCGTCTTTTTGTACTCGTAAACCAAACCGGCCTCCACGCATTCTTTGATTTGGCGAGTAATCTCAGCCATGTCGTCTTTTGATGCTGGGTACGGTCGACATCGAACTCGATCTTTGAGAAATTCTTCTCTTAGTTCTAGGTCCATGGTCACGAGTTTCTTCACCGATCCGGGTGGAGGTAACGGAACAAAAATGTCAGAGAAATGCAGGATGATTTCCTTGATCCTCTCATCAACATCCATTTTGTCGAGAGAAATCTTGAGGTCTTCAGATGCTTGTAGATTGGACGCACCTAATTCTTGTTTCTTAGATTTTTCATCTTGCTCCGTCAATTTCTTGAGGGCTAGGACTTGTTCGGGGTCCAAAATCATCTGATTCTCTTGGTGATCAATTTTCTTCTTTTCTTTGACTTTCTTTCTTAGTCTCTTGATGTCTTTCCGGCGTAATTGATCTTTTCTTTCTTCTTTCTTTTCTTCTTCTCCTTCAATTTCTTGTTCCAATGCTTTGTGTAGTTCGTGAAGCATGACCAATTCTTCGCCGACATCAAAATACGTCCCATCTTCTCCGTCGTACTCGTCTAGGTAGACCATGCTTTTCCATTTTTCTTTTAGCTCCAGTTTTTGGAGTCTGTCAATTTGATTTAGTAGAAGGAGACGAGTTTCTTCCAAATCTTCTTTTGAAGAAGGGAACGAATTTTTACTCGGGCGTGCGTGTAGGAGACGGAGTTCACGTTCGTCTCCTTCGCTCGTCATCGTTTCAAGTGGGACGGAAACGTGTGAAAGAAGTTTTTCGGGGTTAGGAGTTTCGGAAGGGGTCGAAGGAGCCTCTAGAGGTTCTACTTCTTCCAAGAACAGGTTGGCGACCAAGTCGTCGTAGTCCATAGTGGTGTAGGAGTCGTTCGAAAAGGGTATAGTCGACTCGGAAGGAGCTTCGGATATACTTCCGCCTTCGTCGGAGGTTTCTTCGCTCTCTTCTTGAGTTTCTCTTGCCTCTTTCGGACTTTCTTGAACCACTTCTTCGACTTGAAACTTAGGCGTCTCGAACCTGTACTCTTCCTTGCTCTCGTCCACGTCCCGAAACTTTTTCATCATCTCTTCTTTTCCGTACCCACGGTGGTGCTTTAGCACGAACTTCTTTATCTCCTCAGACACGTTTTCCATGGGGTTAGAGGACACGTTTTTCCCCGAGACTAGGTACATAGCGGTTCGCCAACGGGGCTTTGGCAAAACCTCTTCTTTTGGGTTAAGTCGGTAAAGAGGAACGTCAGGTAAGAGCAACTTTGTCACCGTCAACTTTTCGAGTATAGGCCCCCATAGCTTTTCTTTTTCTTCCCACTTCTTCCCTTCGGGAATAACCAACGCGACCGTAGCTTGGTCCACATAAACTTTTACCAACGTGTGGAGTATTTTTGAGAAAGGGGGGTTGGCGTAGAGCATCTTCCAAGCTCCCAACTTTCCCCAGTCATACCACCACGTGTTGTTGGTTTTGGGAGTACAAAAGTACTCCGCGTCGGCGTTCTCTTTGGACGCAAAGAGTTCGACAAAGTCGCCTTTACACGTGTTCGGGTTAAGGCCAAGTTCTCGAAACGCGTCACGTTTGGCGGCGGAGTCGAGAGTGTAGTTCTCCGTTCGGTGTAGGCTCAAGGTAGCGAGGATACTCTCTTGCTTCACCTCGCTATCGAGTGCCAACGGAAAACTCTTGAGAGTCTTGAGCGTAGGTCTTGGACACTTTGTCTCCTTGAGGGGTATTGCTTCCCATTCTTGCTCTTCGTTCACCACCAACAAGTGAGTGGGCTCTTGAAGGGATAAATATTTTATCCACTCGTTTTGCGCAAAGAAGTCCGTCCCCAATACGGCTTCAAAGGCGTCGGTGTCGAACGCTTGAAACTTTTGAAGTACCTTTCGGTCCCCCACTTGTACTTCTCCTTCTATCTCGCCTTCGGTGAGAGTGACTCCCCCTTCTCCCGTTTTTACCCCACAAATATTTTTGGGAACTAGGTCCTCGTAGTTGACGAACCTAGAGGAGACTAGGGAGATTGTAGCGCCGGTATCAAGGTATGCGTCCACCCATACACCATTGATAGCGACCCTCAATAGGTAGCAATACCTCGGTGCGTCGTCTCGGTGTCCACCTAGGCTTCCCCCGGCGTTTGACCCGCGAGAAAGTCTTTGAGGTTCTCAGCTTGCCTTTCCAGCTTGAGAAGTCTTTTTCGCTTCTTTTCTCGCTCTCCTTCCGTCAACTCTTCCAAGCGTTTCTTCTCTTGAGGCTTTCCTTTGTCGTCGTCTTTTCCTTTGCCTCCTTTTCCTTCGTTCGCCTTTCCTCCGTTCGCTTTTCCTCCACTTCCTTTTTCTCCTCCTTTCGCTTGGTCCTTTCCCCCTTTGCCTTGACCTTTCTTCATTTGCTTTTGCTCTTCTTTCCTCGCGTCAAGGCTGTCTTGCCACGCCTTGTCTCTTACGTTGTGTTTTGTCCCACAATTGGGGCAAAACACGGTGGCGAAGAACTTGGGCGCGGTGGAGTTGTCCTCCTCGACTTCCCTTCGCCAATACCACTGCCCTTGGCCTTGTCCTTTGCCTCGTCCACCTTTTCCACGGCCACAACCACCACCACCACGGTTGCCGTTGCCTTGTCCTCGTGCTTGTTGAAACGACACAAAGCACTCCTCACATAGCGAGTGGGCAAAGGCCTCTTCTTGATTCATAGGGGCGTTGGAGTCGGCGTTGGTGTTGCCGTCTAGCCACTTGAGTTGCGCCATCGAGTGCAAGTTTTTCAAAGTAGCTTCAGACTTCCTTTGGAGGGCCAACTCGTAGGGGAGGTCAACGAGAGAGTTGAAAGTGTGTATTCTAGACAACCTCTGGGGAGTAGCACGTATTTCGTCCATGATTTTGGGCGGAACACGAGGTAGGGGGTGTAGGAGGGCTTTGGAGTCGTCGTAGTAGGACGTAGCCAATTGGTCCGTAAGCGTAGTAAACTTTTGGACGTATTGGGCTATGTCCGCGGTTGTAGGGTATGCCTTCAACCGAGGGATCCGCTCTATCTCTTGAATAAGCTCTAGGTCGGTAACATAAGTAGGGTAGAGCTTTTCGAGCGTAATAAGGAACCTTACCCAAGAGTCACTTTTCTTGAGTGCCCCCGAAACCACTTCTTTTACGTCCTTGTTATCACAACCGTGTAAGTGCGGCTAACCCCCATCTGCTCAGATTTTCGTAGATCTGCCCCAGATTGGCTACATTTTGGTCATTTTCTCTGCTTCGGCGGAATCGCCGCCCCGCAGCTCAGTCTCAGGATCAGACCTATATATTTCTGATGTGCCGGATCTGATTCCGCGGTCCATTCATCGTAAATCCGCCGCGTTCCGATCATTTACCCGGAATCGCCATTTGCCGCTGACGCGCGCGCGCGAGCCAGATCGGCCAAATATTTTTTCACAATCGGATTTATATAAATCTTTTCAGATAGATATGGACACTCAGATGTACTTAGGATTATCCGCATCAGTTTTCTTCATAGACTGGGATTTTTTGCCGGATAACAATCAGCATGGATCTTGCCTCCGTTGTCGCCGCCCTTGCCTCCGTTGGTGTCCGTGTATCCGGTTCTGCCCCCAACAGCAGCGTTCAGGTCGACTCCTCGCGTGCCTGCCCCCCGGGTCTTGCCGGCCCTGAGCCCTCCGGCACCATCCACAACCTAGGGCAGCACTTTCATGGTAGCAGAGGCTACCTGAATGTTGCTTCAGTGGCATCCCATCCACAGCCCGCTCCCCAGTACGGCCCCGTAGACCCCGCCGCTTCTGGAGAAGTAACGGTTACACTGCCTTGGTGCTGTGCGAACGAGGCCTTGAGAGGAATGCCTTGCGAAAGTCCAAGCTGCCCAAAAAGGGCACACATCAGCAGCTGTGGGGACCCAGATTACCATCATCCCAGTCGAAACTGGCCATCGAGCAGCTGGAATCCGCCGGCCTACGACGATGGCAATGCTCCGGTGGAGCTTACGGAGCTGACAGGTACCAACATTCCTTACGCGTGTCCAACATTTGAGACCATTGACGCCGATCTGAACGACATTGAGATGGGCGGTCCAGGTGAGGTACCTAGCTATAATCGACCAGCCTCTTGGGCACACTGGGACGATCATTTGTCTCCAGAAGTGACCCGTAACCTTGAGGCCCTTGAGGCCCTTTGTTACTTAGCCTCGTCTAAGCTGATCGAACAAGAAAGAATCGCCTCTGATTTTTTAACGGAATATTTTTTCCTCCTTCAGAACGAAATTAATACCAGGATGTGGTGGCGTTCTCAAGAAGATGACTCTTTTGCCATTTTTTTGCAGATCTGGGAGGCAAGCCCCTTCCCGAAGGAGAAGGTCCGGGCACCGGTTGCCGGGCCCTCCGCCCCTCATCCCCCTGTTTCCATCCGCGACGATCTAGCCGCCGCGGTTGAGGGGGGAATTTTAGAGGCGGCCAGGCAGGCAAGCCTGGAAATCAGGGCTGAAGGAGCTCCCCAAGTGGACTCCTGGCTGCGGACCACCGAGATCAGCGGTCCGACAGCCTGCTCAGGCCCTTCAGGACACGGCATGTACTGTCCTGCCGACTGCTCCTGCAGATTCCAGCGAGATACTGAGCTCCAATTGCTCAAAGATCAAATGCACCTCATCATTCAAACGCTGGGAATAAAAAATCTTTTCAAGACGCACATGCGGTCTGAGGGCGCATCATCGGTGGGATAAGCAACAGAGCCATCGGAGGAGGCGACAGAAATTTTTTCAATTGCTCCTTCGGTGGACTCCAGGACCACCGATGCAAGGATCAGCAGGACCAAGCTAAAGGAAAGGGTTAAAATCTCTCGTTCTGAGAGTAGGACGGCGAAGGCTAGGACTGAGGCTCAGAATGCCAAGCGAACTGCCTCCCGTACTGCCCCTCCTGCTGCTGATTCCAATACCTTAGCCCAGCTGTTGCTCGCCCAGACCCTCGCCGGAGCTGGTGTGGCGAATGATGCCGCCAAGGTGTCTGCCATTACGGCCGGTGTTGGGCTGGATTCGCTTCTTAACCCTACTTCCTTGCGACTTCGTCAGGTTGCCAAGCAACCGAAGTATAATGGGAACCCCCGACGTTGGCCTCAGTTCCAACGGGAATTTAAACTGTGGGTTAAGACTCAAAAACTCCAAGATGATCAGTTCCTGATGGCCCTCTTGGATTGCCTTGAGGGACCGCCGGCCAACACTTGGCTCAGGACATGGAGTGATCGCGAGGATACAAGTTCCCCCCTTACCTTTGATGAGGTGTGGGAACAGTTGGAGGTACGTGGATCCCGGCTGCCAGAGGACCACTACCACCAAATGTTGAAGAATTTTCCTTCATTCTCGCGATTAATTTTGCACGAAGTGCAAGACAAAAAACAGCGCTTCTGGAATTTAGTGGAAGAAGCTGAACATTCAGGCGAAAACTTTTCTAGTGCCGAGCTGAAAAGTCTGATTTTCGACAAGATCCCCTCAGAAACTGCCGCCGCCCTTCGGAACAAACAGTCCGAAGAAAAGGTCAAGACCTGGTGGGCGGAGGTGGAAGGCTTCGATGCCTCTGCCAACAAGTTTTCCGTCAGGGAGGCACTTCAAAAGTGCTCCCCCACGTCCTTCTCCAAGGTGAAATTCACTGAGGAGACGTGGAAAATCAAGTTTCATGAACACGAGGATCGGGACTTGTTTGTCCAAGTCCTCAACAGGGGAGTCAGCTTCCATGGCCATCGCCTGAAGGCCAAAAACTGGCTGTTTTCGTACACCCCGAAGGAGCTCTGGGAGGAGGTTGAGCGGCTCGCCGACGCCGCCAATCAGAATTTCCATGAGGGTCTTGGGGGAAACAAGAATACCCAGCAAAACACCCAAAATGGGGCCCAAAAGGGCAACAAAAAGGTGAATGACACCCAGAATGTTCAGGATCACTGTAGCATCTGCCTTCTTTTAGGTTCTACGAACCGAGCTAAGTCGCATTCTACTGATAATCACCGATGGTCTCCTCACGATCACAAGGTGATTGGTGAAAATATCAGTAATTCGCAGAATTCAGACAGGAATGACAGACAGGTGCACGGTGGGAAGGCTGGAAAAGGGAATCCGACCCCCTCCGGTGGAAACAAAAATCCTGGAGGCCCTGGCGGGTCCCAAGGCACAGGAAATCGGACTCCATCCGGCTCCGGTGGGCAGCCGAACGGCCAGAAAAATCCAAATAGCAACGCCGGAGGCGGAAATCGAAATCCAGGCCAAACCCCTCAATCCGGTGCAAACAAGGGAAATGCTCCAGGATTCCAGGGTAAAGGTAAGGGAAATCCTTCGGGAACCCCTTTCTCTGGTAAGGGCAGAGGGCGTGGCGAAGGTGGAGGTCCATCATCCGGCGGCCGTGGCCGTGGACGTGGAAAGGGCAACCATCGTGTGGATCAGGTCTCAGGTGCAGATCAGGTGTCCGATGCGGACCGAGATTACGTTGAAAATGCCTTGAATCCAGCAGATGATCCGCTCCAAGATGAGTGGGTCGACAAATCAGGGTGTGTCCATAATGTTAACGCAGCCACTGGAGGTCAGAACGCCTAGGGGAGCCACGAAAATCGCCCCTCCCCAGGCGATTTCAGGCATGATCCCCAGATTCCTTCTCGACCACTACTTGATGTAGGGTCGCTTGTCTCCTCTCCCCTGGATCCGGTAGCGGATCCTTCTGTTGTAGTGGACGAGGTTGGTGTACAGTCCAAGCACAGGGCCCGTCAGTTTGTCACAAAGCTGTGGGTCTCTAATTGCAAGGGCAATTTCCACCTCGCCACTTGTTTGTGTGACAATGGATCGGAGGTAAATCTCCAATCCAATTCCTTTTTGCCTGACGACTGCGTGTTTGATTCGCCTCATCCTGTTACCCTCGAGGGAGTTTCTGGACATTCTCTCGCAGGTGGGCAACGCGGTTGTTATATATCAACTCATTTGGTCGCTCAAGACCTTTGGGAAGATGGCAATGTGGAGGAAGTTATCCTTAAGGATGACTACTTCTATCGTGCCGACATAAAGTATGACCTTTACTTGGGCCATCCTTGGCTTCGCAAGAACAGGGTGGCGCCCGTAGGTCATCGGCGTTGTTTTTTGCTGGAGTCACGTCCCTTGGAGCGTCCTGAATTTCGTTTTTTGCACGCAGGGTTTAAAAGTGCAGAAGAATTTTTGAAGCATAAGGTTACACCAAAGTTTGGCGAAGATGTCGGCATTGCAGAGGTGAATGGGAGTGCCGATTACTCCCGAGAGTTAGAATGTCTTCGTAGGGACTCCCAGCCACGACGCCCTTCGCGCTGGCACTCTTCATCCTACAGAGTTGTCGACAAATGGCGCGATACAATTTGTGAATATTTTTATGAACACCATTCCTTTTGGCCACAGTGTGATGCCTTTGCTAACCGCGAGAACAAGCGCTTTGACAAGCACTTTCGCGACGCTTGGACCCATAAATGGGACAAGAAGTTATGGATTAATCCTCCGTTTCACTTAATCCAGCAGGTCATCCACAAAATCAAGCAAGATAAAACCCAGGCGATTTTAGTTGTGCCCTTGTGGGACGACAATCCTTGGTTTCAGGAATTGCAAGACATTTGTGTAGATTACATCGAACTTCCCAGGAAGATTAAGCTGTATGCCAGGGACGACACAGGTCCCCTGCCACAGCGGCCTTGGAGTTCGCTTGCATTCCTGGTGGATGGAAAGCTTTCTGACTCTGATTCTGCTGATTCTAGTACTGATTCCTGTGTTGGGTCTGAATCTGAGGTTGAGCGTGGTACTGATGATGAATCTATTTTTTCTGATTTTTGTCCGTCAGATGCCCAAGGTGATCCAACGTCAAATGGATCCGCCTCGTCTCCCTCTTCCCCAATACGATCTACATCCAAAAGAATCTACGGCGCACGGACGACAAAAAAATTTTCTTCGCGCCGCAAATTCAGAGTTTTTTATGAAAAACCCCGTGTGGAAGCTTTCATAGATCCTTTCGAGGAGCTGGATCACAAAGAGAATCTCTGGAATGTCGACACTCGACCCACCTATCTTCAAGAGGCAGTTGATACGGACCTTTTTAGGGACATCCGTAAGAAGATTCTTCCTGCCAAGGCCGAAGAAATCGCCAAAGTTTTTTCGACAGTAATTCCTGGCGATCAGGTGGACACTGAGTTGTGTTCCAAGAAAAGAGACAAGATTTTTGAGGAACGGAAGGACACAACCCTTTCGGGGAAGTTGATCAAAAACCCCCCTGTCCGTGGGCAGTTCGGTGAAGCCTTCATCGAGCTTCGTGAAGGGTACAAGGCGAAGAAACAGCGTCCTTATGAGAACCATGGACAGAAACATGAGATACTCAGAATAATAATCGAGAGAAATCTCAGGGAATTTGGTTGGCTTGAGGGTTGTATGACCAGCGAGTGGTGCTGTGCACCCTTCACAGTCCCGAAGCCGCCGCCTGCAGACCAGAACACTATTGATGGTTGGCGAATGGTTGTTGATTTTCGCAACCTCAACGCCGAAACCAAGGCGGATTCACACCCCCTGCCCCTCGTTGAGGAGGAAATCGCCAAGAGGGCAAGAGGTCGTTTGTTTCCTGTGCTGGATCTCCGTCACGGCTTTCACCAAATGCCGTTGAGGAAGGACAGCCGACCTCTCACCTGTATGTGCACGCCATGTGGCCCAGTCCAGTGGACGGTCATGCCCATGGGCCTGAAGAACGCCCCTTCGTTTTTTCAAAGAATGATGGAGGATGTGCTTTTTACAGCTCATCCTGAGCTTCGTGCCTTCGTGAGTGTGTACATAGATGACATAATCATCGCGACAGAGGGGGAGGGGCTGACCGAAGCCGAGCTGGTGGCCCTACATGAAAAGCAGCTGAACCAGGTTTTGGACATTCTTGATGCCAATCAGCTGATTTGTGGGCCAAAGAAGGGAAAACTATTTTTAAAATCAGTCGAATTTTGTGGTTCTCTCCTTGAGAATGGCACCCGACGACCCAGTCCAGGGAAGCTCGTCGCTATTCAGAAGTGGAAGCGCCCTGAGACGATCACGGAATTGAGAGGATTCCTGGGTTGTTGCAATTTTTACCACACTTTTGTGCCGAATTATGCCAAATTTGCTGCCCCCCTCACTGAACTGTTGAAGGTAGGGAGAGATGCGGGCAAGGCGGGTTCAAAGGTTCGTGTCAAGTGGACTGACGAGTGCGAGGAGGCCTTCCATCACTTGAAGGCGGCCCTCTGCGAAGTCGCCACGTTGCATGTGCCGAAATTCGACCGACCCTTCTACATAAGAACCGACGCTTCTAGGTACGCGATCGAAGCTGTCCTTGAACAGGTTGATGAAGCCACAGGTGATCATTACCCTCTTGCATTTTGGTCTCGGAAGCTAGCCCCACGCCAAATGCAATGGTCGCCGCGTGAGCAAGAAACCTACGCCATAATCTGTGCTTTAAAAAAGTACCAATCGTGGGTTGGCACCAATCGAGTCGAGGTCCTGACGGATCATCGATCTCTGGAGTATTGGGCCACCGAACACATTGATACTATCGCGAGCCTAGCTGGTCGACGCGCCAGATGGCATGAATTTCTCAGTCTGTTTGACCTCCATGTGTCGTATTTGCCTGGAAAACACAACACGGTAGCGGATGCTCTGAGCCGATGGGCTTACCCCGCTTCAGAGGGGCTGCAAAGTACCAACATCCATGGTACGGAGCAGGACCGCCACGTCGTAATCGAGTGGGATCAGGAAGAAAAAAAGCTCATTCGACGTGAATGCATACAATGCTCTGTTAAACGGCATGCATTACCGTGTCATGACATCACGGCCTTCTCAGATCCGGCGCATGCTCATGAAATCATCACCAAATCACTGAAAGTCGTGGAGAAAGTCACCGATCCCTCCTCAGGGAGTGTGAAACGGTTCGAGTATACCCGACCTGTAAGTGGATTTCGGTTGATTCAGGGCATTAAGCGTCGAGATCCGGCCAAAACTCCACCCCTGCCGAAAGATTCCCTTATCATCCGTGACTGGACGTCCGATTATCTGCATGATTCCATGTTTAAAGAGGTCTTTGAGAATCTCAAATCCAAAGATGCTCACAAGGATGGAATTTATGCTGAATATTCGTTGGATGGGGGGAAGCTGTGGATGGAGGGTAAATTGTGCGTACCAGACGCCCTGGCCCCCCGAGTGTTAAACTGGTGGCACAAATGGGAGTCCCCCCACGCACATGGCCGTAGATTATGGTCGATGATTGAACATAGGTTGTTCGGCTCAAGGCTATATACTCATTGTATGAAAGTAGCCGCCGGATGTGCCCAATGTGCTGTCTCGACGCCCCCCAGCGCGAAGAAGCACGGCCATCTGAGGCCACACCCTATTCCGGAGCGCCTCTTTAACAGAGTCACCAGTGATTTTTTCCATCTTGGTGAACTCGACGACGAAGAGTGCCATTGGACCAACAAAAAGGTCAATGGAGTGCTCCTTATACAATGCCGTCATTCTGGCTACATTCAGGTGTTGCCTTGCAACATCGAGTCAATGACTGGCAAGGCTGCCGCCAAATGGTGCGCGCAGACCTGGATGGGAGGTTGGGACGTCCCATCCGAGGTGGTTACGGACTCAGGCAAAGAGTACACCTCCGAATGGTGGAGGGAATTATGTGCTCGCCTTGGAATCCACCACCTGAGGTGTGAAATCCACTCACATCGAGCGCTGCCTGGCGAAAGAGCCGGCCGCTCTATTATAAATATGCTTCGTAAGGAGCTCGCCAGTGAGAAAGACTTCCATTGGCTTGAAGTTCTCTTCGCATTGCTTCGCCGGTACTGACTCGTTCCCGTGGGGGGCCGGCCACGGGACGCTGCGGTGGACACACGCAAGTGAGCAGGCAGGCAAAGCACTACGCTCACAAGGGCATCAATGCGTTGTCATGTGACAAAGCGTTTCAGAATCCTTGCCACTCTGCAAAGAGGGAACGAAAGTATGTACAGCAACACATCAGGATATGTACACATGGGGTTAAGACTGGACTGGGGTAAGGGCATCAAGGGACAATAGACACTCAGTCCCGACTCATATCCCAATCCCAGGTCCGACCCTCTCAGTGGCTGATGGGGGCGGGGGCTCAAACACAACCCATGCCCTGCTCAGTCCGGACCCTGAAACCCTGCCAATGGGAGAGGTGTCCCGCACAGCCACAGGCGAGTTCCTGGGAACCAATGAGCTCCAAGGCCAACCGACAGTCGCTCCCTATGCTCCCTTAACGGCAGGTCCCAACTCCACTCTGAGCCAGAGATATGGCCCCGCCATTGTCACTCAGGAGTTGGTAGCTGAAAATGGGCTGTTTCAGCCCAAACTGAAATTAGCTTGAAAAACTCCAAAATTGACCCCTCGTCCGGACCCGCCAGAGGTAGGGACGAAGCAACTGACCCTATGCTCTTCGAGTACGAACTCCCTGGAGCCCTCACCCAACCTGGTTCCCTCTGAGGTCCCGGCATCAGGGTAACACGGATGAGTCAAGTGGGGTCATGATGCCAAAATCACCAAAATTGGCGTCATTCCCATGCGTGGCTCGCCCGGCCAAGGTAAGGCCAATGGCTCACAGGGTAGGAGGCAGGACCTAGGACTTATATCTGAGTGTACAACTTGGATTTAGGTCCGGGCTCCCTATGGGCTTAGAGAAATGGGGCCGCCAATTGACCACACGGAAGGGGGAAATTGGGGTCCCAAAATTGGGTCATTTTGGCTGCTTGAAATGAGCCAAAATTCGGTGTGCTCCCAATAGTATATCTCCACGCCGGCTTGGAGATCGGATCCGCCAGTCCATACGCGATCCACCGGGAGTCCAACGGAGACTCCCATGCCCTTGGCTCTCAAAGATCTCCATGCTGCTCGGCGTGGTGACGATCCCAATCGGGTCCACAAATGCAAAAATGGCAAAATTGCCCATACTCAATTTGGCCTAGCGCCTTAACGAAGGCGGCTCCGCTTCGCCCACGTGGTGTGTGGACCATGGGGACCATTACCCATAACACCCATGTCATATATGGTCCATTGGTCCATGCGTCCGGCGTGCACGAGGGTTAGAACATAGTGCACGGCGGGCAGCAAAAGTGGAAAAATGCTCAAAATGGCCAAAATTGCGCACACTCATGGTTGGGGCAAATGAGGCACATGCCCGACTCGGACCGGAGTGTGCCATAGGATTGGTATCAAGTCATATATGTCCAACATATCTTTGGGGCGTCGCCCAACTCCTCCGGTATTGGGAATGGCAGGGTCGCCAAGTGAGCCCATGATTTGGGATAGTCCCAAATCGCCAACATGGCGGCCACGGTATGCCAAGCCTAAGAGGAGTTATTCGCCGGGTTCAAGATATGTTGGCTACCGAAGTATGTACCCTCATAACATACTTGGGTCATGATGTCAATTGAGCGCAACGTTGAGATACACGGTCGCCACTTGACATCATGACGAGCCAAAAATGGCAAAATTGGCACAAAGACAAACCAAAGTGCCTTGAAAGGCGCACAATTATATTATAATATCTTTGGCTTGGATCGTGCAATCAACTAATCCTTCTAAACACAATGACTTGACACCAATGACCTTCGATCCCACATATGTGCTCCACTTGGGGCGCCTTAAAAGGTTACGAGCGCTACTTCCCAAGTGGGCACATGAAAATATGGAAAATTGCAAAATACACACCTTGCTCCCAACGCATCGCTTCGGGTTCACCACACAAGCTTCCCTTCACGAAGGTTAGGCTTGCAATTGACCGTAGGGAGTATGGAGAAGGGGCTTGCACAATATGAGGTCCATTGGCGGGCTCGGCTTGGAGTAATGGACCCGCCAAATGGGCACGCAACACAACACAAGGCACATACTCCATATTGCCCAAAAAGGTGGCTCCCACCATGATATGTCATGCCCCTCCAAGGGCACAACTTTGTGACAATCGCTCATAGGAACTCAAGGAGAGTTCCTATGCAACACCAACACTTGCGCGCTACACTCGAAAGTTAACTTAACGCACGCAATATCATGGCCAAAGAGTTATAACGCAAACTCTACCCTATTGACCATGATCCATTACACTAGCGCGCACGTGTGGAAACGCAAGGCATATAATGCTTCCTAAATTACGTCGGGAGTATTGTGAATACATCCCACGTTTCCTTATCGTAAATCCTCGCAAGCAACACGAGATATGACCTTCACAAGTGGCCTCACGAATCAACTTTATTTTGCCCATATCTTTAAGACAAATGGAGGGCAGGATAAAAGGGAAGTTGATTCGTGCATACGGAAGCACGTAGGTCCACTCGAAAGAGGTCAAATCAAGTGCGGGGATGTCGAAGTCGAAAATCCGATTTCGACATCCTGAAAAATTCGGATTAAGGTTGCGAGTATTAATTATGAAAATTGCGGAAGCATCCATGCAGTTCCTGGCGACTTTGGAGCCTTCGTGACGGATAGCGTTAAAATTTCCATTATAAACAGTTAAACTGGCGGTTACGGTAAAGTCGCGAACCAACCGCCAGCAGTCAAAGTAGTGCGTATCAGAACGGAAGCGTAAAAATTGACGGAAACATTATGAAAATAAAACCCTGTTGATTCCTGATATTCTGATACACAAATCTCCGCTGGCGGTGCATCGGTTGCCGATGCGGGGCTTCACGGCACGGAACACGCCGTACATGGGGTTAGTGGACCGGAGACCGGTTGTATGCCGTAACCTGGCCATGGGGTTCTGGGTACCGCTTCACCCCCCTCCTTAGAGCAAACCCTGGGGGGGCTCGATAACACCCACGCATGGCAGCGGGTACCCAGGACCACTCCCTGAAAGGGGGGGGGTGTCACATCCTCACCTCAGTAAGTCACAGTAAGATAGGTATCCCACAGTGGGATAGGTATGCTGCTGTCACAGCTCGTAGCACATGTACAGTATCAAGTATCAAGTCCCGGGTCCTGGCGGCGATTGTTCGGCATCCAAAGGACCCGTTAACCCATACCAGGCGCACCGGGTGCCGGCTGCTACGGTCACCACCACAGTGGCAGTGGCATACACGGCCAACATAGGCGTAACACGACGGCCGAGGTGGCCCCACAAGTCGAGAGCGACCACAAAGATCCATCAGGCTACCCCAAGCTTCCCAAGGCCCGCCGACTGGGGAGAGTCCCCACGGGTCCTTCCTCGGGCGCACCATGTCCATATCCATACGACGCGAGTCCAGAGTGCCATAGTCGAACTCCTTACGAACCCCAAATCGTAAGGGAACTCCTCCTGAAGGGATCGGGCATCAAGGCCGTCTTTTCCCTCGCCCTACTGCCACGAAGGCCATACATGAGGGAGTCCTCATGCAGTGTGGGCGGAGGCGTCGACTCCTCAAACCACCAGTTTCCCAGGCAGACTGACCGAGGTCAGGAGCACCGGAGGCCGCCATCCGAATGCAAGTGCGTCTGCAAATCGGTAGGCTCACACTGGGACTGACAGTGGCGGACCGCTGGGAGTGTAGTCAGGCAACTGGGCTTCCCGCCTGGCGCCATCAGGATCTCCACACATCACAGCGAATAGGGCAACACGGTATCACGGGCACTCAAACAGTAGAATCTGTAATCAAGTACTGGTCCAGGCTGGACCAGGCTGTAAGGGTATGTACACGGCGACTCAAGGCGCCTCTGTATCCCGATTCGTGGTGAAAAACAGTCCATCCCTCAGCGATGGGCTGATGACGCTTAACATACAGACGCACATATCCTGGAGGGCAGAAAAACAAGCAGCAATTTGGGTAAATAGGCGTGTAAACACACTCAGAACAGAGTGCCAAACCACGCCACGGTCAGGATAAGGCAAATGCAGGAGGATGGACAGGATAACGCCTGAGTTCAGGCATATATAGTCTCGAGACACACGTCGACTGGTCTGGATTCCGCAAATGCCATGGAACCAGACCACACACCAAAAAATCGCAATGCCGATGACAGCGGCATCCGTTGCGCAACGTCGTATGGGCTTCAAGGCCCCAAGAGCTCAGAATTATGAAGGTCAGTCGCCCTACCTGGTTTCCCAAGGATTCAGCAGGGGGGGGAGTGACGAGTGGAAGCAGAGAGGGGCCATCCTCCTCTGGATTCAGCAGGGGGGGTATATGGCCACTCTGTCACCGAAAGATGGAAGAGAGCAAGCAAGTAAGGGACGATTCGTCGGCCTCACAAGCGCTCACAACACATCAGGGGAGAGCCCAGGGCGCTGATCAGGCACCCCTGGCTGCAATCGCCCGGGTGAGTGCTGCCAAGTCCGAAACGTGGATCTTGGTCTTGTGTTTGCGGATGTACTCCATGAAGGGAGTATTGACCCGCGGCACAAACGAGGAGACGGGTTCCCAGGTGTCGTGGGACGGCCCATAGCCTCGCCAACGAACCTTGAACTCCAGACCTCCGGGTGCCGAGGCCTTCGGACGCTGAGCCAGGATCTTCTCGACAGTATAGTCGTCCTGCTCAGCATAGTCGTCGTCCGAATCGGCCTCATGTTTGGCGTAGTCCAGGGACACATGACGGCCACGGAGGTCGGGTTCCCGCACACGGAGTTGACTCTCGTGGCGCTCCCGGAACTGCCCGTGACCCACCTTGATGCGATAGGTGTCCTCACCAATCCTGCGGACCACCTCGCCGGGTGTGAACCAGGTCTTGGTGCGGTGGGTGCCCATGGGGCGGGGTCTGATCACCCACACCGGGTCTCCCACCCTGAACTTCTGCGCTGTTGAGCTCGGGGCGGACTTCTGACGCTCAGCATGCTCCTTCTCAAGCTGCTGGCGGATGTCCCGCGCCGTTTGCTCTTGCCGCGCGAAGAACTCCTTGGCATCCATAGCCATGCCATCACCAGACAAGGGAAGTCCCCTACCCAGGGGGTCCCTGCCAAACAGAATCTGGTGAGGGGACAAACCGCCCGGAGTGGGGGTGTCATGATGATTCCTGAGAGCCATGACGATGGCATACGCCTCCTTTTCACGGGGCGCCCACGTCCGTCTCTGGCCTTCCGCCTGGACTCGGCTCCAGAAGGCCACGGGCACGTGCCTCCCATCGTCAAGCACTTGCTCCAACACAGCCCCAATGGCGTAGTCGGAAGCGTCGGTGCGCAGGACGAACCCTCGGTCGGGATCCACGAGGTGCAGACCCACTGCGGATAGCAGCGCCTGCTTCATCCCCTCAAAGGCACGGTCGGACTCTTCAGTCCAGACCAGAGCCTTCTTGGACCCCTTCTTGGTCTCCTCTCGGTTGCCCTTGAGCATGGTCGTCATGGGGGCTGCATACTCGGCATACATCTTGATATACCCCGAGTAGTAGTTGCAGAACCCCAGATACGCCCGTAGCTCAGAGACCGTCTTGGGCTTTTCCCAGTGCTCAATCGCAGCCACCTTGCCAGGTATGGGCTTTCGCTGCCCGTTCCCAACTACGTGGCCAGCGAAGACCACCTCGCTTACCGCAATGGTGGCCTTGTCACTGCTGCCCGTGAGTTTGTGCCGAACCAGAAGGTCCAGCACTCGAGTGACGTCCCTCTCGTGTGCCTCCAGGAGCTCCTCGTAGCTCATGCTGGGGTCCCCGGACGCGATGATCACGTCGTCCACGAAGGGGTCCGCACAGTCGCGCACCGGCTCAAGCAGGTTCTCCAGCATCCGCTGAAAAGCCGCATTGCCGTTGGTAACGCCCATAGGCATCACCTTCCACTGGAGAGGTCCAAGTGGGGTGCTCATGGCTGTGCAGGCACGGGACTCTTCGGCGAGAGGCATCTGATGATAACCATGTTTCAGGTCAATCACCGTGAAGATCCTCCGCCGGTGTTGCTTTTGCAGCATGTCCTCAATGAGGGGCAGCGTATAGCTGTCGTGCTGCGTTTGGGCGTTCAGGCCGCGGTAGTCGACCACGAGCCGCCACTCACCGGCAACCTTCTTGGGGACGACGAAGCAGGGAGAGGCCCACTCGGAGTGGCACGGCTCAAGCCAGCCTCTCTGGATGAAGTCACGGAGGATCTTCTCCATGGCCTCTTTCCTCTCGCCCCTCAGGGCAAACTCCCGGTGTCGATACACACGGGGGTCCTGCTTCAGTCGTATCTTGGCCTCGCCATACGGTCCACGCACCGGTGGGGGGAACACAGGTTTTCCGCTGAAGAAGGTCTCGCCATACTTCTGCTTCAGCCTGGCCCTCAACGCCTGGATCTTGGGGCAGTCATCGGACTCCGCCTTGGCTTTTCCGGGCACTTGAACCACGGAGCTTACTTGAGGGGTAGCTACTCCGCTCGCTTTCGGCTCAGGTGGTCTTCCCAGGTGGCCCAAAGGGCCACCTCTGGTCTTGCCTCGGAACAGATCGCCGTAGGTGGGTGGGTTACCGCCAGGCGGCTCGTCTTGGCTGGACATGTGATCCAGCACCCTCTGTACAAAGGTGTCCCCGTCATAGGAACCAGAGACGATTGAGTCCACTTCCCACCAGGCTTTGTCCTGGCCTTTGCCCTCACGCTGGTTTCCCCAGTCGTGAAAGGGCTGATCCATATACCCCTGAACCAGATCCCACTCCTCTTCAGTGAGGGGGTCTTCGGAGTCCGATTCTTCGATGTCAACAGGGGGAACCGCAAAGCATTGCCTCCAAGGCTCTGCTATGATGCGGTTGACACAGACGAAGTCCGTGGTATCGGCCTGATCAAGGCCCCCATCCACATAGTGGAATTCTGTTGGCCATCTCTGGGGTGGCATGGGCTGTCCCTTAGCGTCCTGATAGACACTCTCTCCAGCCGGTAGGACGACCTTGTTCAAGGTCATGTTGGTCAATGAGGCTACCCAATGTCGGGTACTTTCCTCCTCGGTGCATCCCATGGGAACAACCAGCACTGCCTTGGAGCGGTCCTTGCGAATCTTCGCTATCGCTCTTGGAATGTCCCAACGGGGGCAATGGATCCACATCAATCCCTGATGCGGACCCCAGTGCTTCTTCCACGCGGAGTCCTGGGCGCTCCAGTACTTCTCACATACCCGCAGATGGGCGGAGGTTCCTGAAGAGAACGCATCCAGGGCCAGATCCGACGCTCCCAGGTCCGCGACCACTCGGTACGCCACTTCCGGCCTTACGCCGTACTCCTGGTTCGCTGGCCCAGTAGGCTCAGTGTCCAGCGCGGCCACTTCGAGCTGATTGCGTTCGGGGTGGATCCATTGGCATTCCACATGGTGCTCAGGTGACGAAAGCCACGAGAGCTGGTCGTCCTGGTACAGGGTCATGGAGGCCTGGGCCGGGAGGACGCCGGAGTCCGTCTCCATCATGAAGTCGTACCCGACGATCATGTCCCAGTCCATCTCGGCCTCGTAGAAGCTACCGTGCAGGAGGATTTCCTTGCCGAGGTCTGGGCGGCTCAGCTCACGATGGTTCACGAACTGCAGCCCAATGGCCGCTTCCTTCGTGCCTCCCACCATGTACTGGCCGTTCGCCCCCTTCAGCCTGACAGGTTTCCGACTGTCGGTAAGACACTCTGGCGGAAGCAGGCCAGCCTTGACCAAGCTGACTTGAGCTCCCGTGTCGACCAACACGTCGAAAACCTTTTCCACTTCCCCGCATAAGGCACGGACCTTAAGATGCAACTGCCGCTCGCGACCGACACGGCGCACGGCGTGCAAGCTCAGGATCTCCGGCCGTTCCAGAAGCTCAACAAGCGACTGGTGCAGGTCGTGGACAATGGGCTCAGGCTGCCCATCTGCAGCATCCAGCTGCGGTCCGGGTGATCCTCCGATACTCTCGGATAGATCCTGTAGTACATCAAACACGTTCTTGGTCGCGAAGGACGGACGGGTGCAAGGGTTCGTGCCTTCACTTGCCCTCACCCCGCCTCCGCGACTGGGCGCCTGACCAGGCCTTCCGCCCGCGGCAGTCCCCTTGTGCTTATCGACTCCCGACTGGGATGGATCGGCGCTTCCCACGTCACCATCCTGCGACCGCCCTAGCTGGGGCCCTTGGCTGCAGGGGCTCCGCTAGGGGGCGTCGGTTGTGGAAGAGGGGGTGTTCTCCTCGGCCTCAACGTCGTTGACGCCCTTCTTTCTTCCCCCTTTACCTCCTCCTTTACCCTTCTTGTCCTTGTCCTTGTTCTGGTCATTCTGGTTGTTCTCCTTGTTCTTGTTGTCCGACCTGGGGACCCAGTTCCGCTTGATCTCCTGGATCTCCTTGGCCAACTCGGTCCCCACCGACGACATCAGCTTGGCCAGCTCGTCCTTGTCGACCTCCATTTTGGCTTCCCGGATACCCGCGGGCGCACGCTTCTTCGACCCGTGCGCCTTCTTGTAAGCCTCCGTGTCGGCCTTGTGGACGGGGCATGTTCGGTGGTCATGGTTGAAGCCTTTCTTCCTCCCATAACACACGAAACAGCCCTGCGGGTGAGCTCGTATGAACTCCCCAAAGGACAGCGGAGGGTCGCCAATGCGGCGAGGGTCCCTCTTCTCCTGCTTCCTCCAACCCTGCTGCAGGGGCTTCCAGTTTCCCGGCTTGCTCCCCGCGCTCAGGTTCCTGGCCACGAAGGCACAGACGGCCACCTCGGCGGGCTCATCGTCGTCGTCATCGTCGACGAGAGTCTCATCGCCGCCGGCTCCCGCTGGGTCCATGGCGTCTTCCCCGCCAGGTCCCTCGCCAACGTAGTTGACGTCGCGGTCGCCGGGCCTCAACCCGCGGGTGTGGTGGAGGTTTCGGTACTCCTTGAGTACTTCCTCGCCAACCCACTCCAGGATCTCGTCGCAGCTCATCCGCGCCGGGATGGGCTGCAGACGGATGGTCTGGCCGCTCAACTCACAATCGTCAAGGCGCCATATCGCGGTCTTCTCGCGATCGCCCGAGACGGTGATGAGAAGAGCGTTCCGCAGGGAGTGCCGTTTGACATCCCGGGCCACGTTCTTCTTCGCCCAAGACACCACGTTCGTATGATACTCCTTGGGGAGCATCATCTTGACCGTGTGGTTGGACTTGGCCCGCTTGGATTCCTCCTTGGTGACCCTTTTGATCCATGCTTCCGGCAGCATGGAGAGCAGGCGAGCCTGCTCGTCACCCTCGTTCCAATCCTCCACGTTGCGGCGGAAGAGGGTGTATTTCCCTCGGAAGTCACGCCATTCCCGTAGGCGGATCTCCCGTCCATCATGCTCAAGCTTGATGGACTTCCAGCGCTTGGCAGCCACCTGCGGAGCGTCCACCCGCTCCTGCTCGTTGAGCCACTTCTTGGCGTCCTTGAGGGTCTTGATTTTCCCCTCCTTGGTCGCCACGAAGTATAGCTCGCCGAGCACTTCCGGCAGGCGGTACCTGAACCGTTTGAAGACATATCTCTCCGCATCCGCGGGAGGTTGGTCTTCAGTGACGGTCAGCCCCCAATCGTCCAGCTTCTCCAAGAAGCGGTCGAGGTTGAGGGGGTTGCCATCGTACATGGGGGGCTTGATGTCCTTCAAGTCTTCCCACACGGCGGCGTCCGCGGCCTTAGAGACCATGAACGCCGGCCGTGAGGTCGACCGAGGTTCCCATCGGCCTCGCCCACGGACTCCCACGGCCGCCACATCCATCTCCTCCATGGAATCCCTGTGGCTACGCCGCGGTTCCTCCACGTACGCTGAACCAAAATGTTCACGCCGTACTCTTTCCATGTACGCATCTTCATCACGGCGCCGGCGGCTGAGTTCAGCGGCCTCCCGTCGTACACCACGCGGCGGGCTGATGTCGAACTCCTCCAGGTCCAGGTCCAGGTCCAGGTCCTCACCTTCGCCGACATCCCACTCCACGTCTCCTCTGGGGACCTCATCCCTGAGTCCACCATAACGTCCTCCAGCCCTGGGGATTGGCGCCGGGGCTGGTGCCGGGCGTCGGGGGCGTACAGGCGTCCGCGGTGGGGCACGGCGGTTGTGGTAGTCCGCGCTGAGCCACTCATCGCGCCATTCCTCACTGCCACTGCCGGGCGGCACGCGCTCGTTGCGGCGGCCCGCGCTGTGGTGAGAGGGGGCGGTGAGAGAGGGGGCACTGGCGCTGGGGCGACTCCTGGGGGCTCCACCGGGGGCGTGGGGTCTGCCTGGACCTGGTCCGGGTCCCCAGCCGTCGTCCGACGAGCCAGACTCCAGGGGTGGGTGGTCGCTGCCGACTCTCCCACGGGCTTCCAGCGCATCCAGCCTCTCCTGCAGGCCGCTGACGACGTTGGTCAGCGACTTGGTCTCGGCCCTGGCGATGTCCAGGTCCTTCTGCGCGCGCGCGGCGACCCCGGAGATGCGAGCCATCTCGACCTTGCCCGTGTCTACCTCGCACTCGAGGGCAAAGACCCTCCTGCGGAGGTAGACAATCCACTGCCAGGTGGTGTCCGGGCCGCCGTTCCCTGGTGGGTCGTCGGGGTCCCCAGGGGGTCCTCCAGGAGGGCCTCCGTCGGGTCCGCCCGGTCCAGGGGGTCCTCCCCCGCCCGGTGGTCCGCCTCCAGGGGGTCCACTCGGTCGGCGTCCTCCAGGGGGTCCTGATGGTCCTCCGCCAGGGGGTCCCGGTGGGTCTCCGCCGGGTCGCCTCGGTGGGTCCGAGGATGGGCGCTTCCTCGTGATGCCGAACTCCATGTCGTCATCCTCGTCCATGTCGCCCCATCTGGGCGTCTCGGTCACGGACGACTCGGAGCTCCGGTAGGGAGGAGGGGGATCCTCATCCTCACCTTCCATGGGGACGTCTCCGCCACCTTCGCCCGTCCAAGCCACCACTTGGCGATGTCGACGGCCTCGTTCATCCCCGTCACTGGCGGTGAAGAAGGGGTCACTGTCGTGGGGGTGCCCACCCGCTGGCCTCCGCGGCCTCTCGGGGGTCTTCCCCTTGCCCTTCCTCCGTCGACGGGCGGTGGTGCCACCGCTCCCACTGCTGCCCGTGTCCGCCTCATCCAGCTTCATCCTGGAGGAGGCGTCCCCTTCGAAAAGCCTTCGGAGGGTCTCCACTCGCGATCCTCCCGGGGGAGTCTCGTGGCGGAGTTTGGCCTCTGCCTCCTCCATTGCGGCGGCGGTGGCTGCGGCAGCTCGCGCTTCGGCTTCTTCCCGAGCACGAGCCGCCTCGGCTTCCCGGGCCTGCAGCAGCTGCGCCTTCTGCGCCTCCAACGCCGCCAGCTCCGCCTCCGTCTTGGCCTTCTCCTCAGCGACCTTCCGTCGCGCGGCCTCGATGGCTTCCTTCTTGGCGGCGTCCTCCTGGGCCTTAGCCGTCGCTTCGGCGTGGGCCCTTTCCTCCGCCTCCTTCTTTGCCCTCCCTTGGGCAAGCGCCTCTTCCAGCGCCTTCACCTCGGCCTCCTTGCAGGCAATGGCCTCCTGCGTAAGGCGGGCTTCCTCGTCGGCTGCCGCCAACTCACCGTTGACCCAGGCGGTCGCTGCCCCATGGGCGGCTACGGCCGTGAGTCCGGCCGCAATGGCCGCCACGGTCTGCGCGTGGATGGCCATGCCATGCGCCCACTGCGCAGCCTCCTCCTGGGCGATGCCGGTGGCGCCCTCCACGGCAGCGCTGTACTGCCGGGCCCGTTGCCGGGCAACCCGACGGTTGCAGGGCACCCCACAGGCGCGCTCACAGGTGAGCGCCACGTCCCTTTCGGGAGCGACGCTGCTGCTGGAGCTGGCCTGGTCGGCCGGCATCCTCCCGCGGTGGGCCGACTCCACGTCGCTGCTGGGGCCTGCTGGGGCCTGCCGGGCCCTCAGGAGCAGCGGACGGGGCTTGCCCTGGGTCTGCTTGGCGACTTGGATGTAGTCGCCAAGGGTGGTGGAGCCGGGGTGGTGACCACCATTGGCCCGTTGGGGACTGGGGGCTGGGGTTCCGCCCTTGGCGCCTTGGGCGGCTTCGGCGGCCAGGGACTCCTGGTACTCCCGCCACCTCCGCTCCCGCTTCCTGTCCCCGGCGGACCTCTTCTCCGTCGCCGGAGACGCGCTGCTGCTGCCCTGCAGCCTGCGCTCGCTCCCCGGTTCGGGGAACTTCTTCTCGATCACGTCCCACAGGGAGACGTTGATCGAGGCGCCCGACGGGTAGGCGTTGGGGTCCTCGTCCTCCTCAATCCCGTCGGGGCGCAGCCCTTCCCCGGGCCTGTCCGGCCGGGTCCACGCCCTCCAGCGCCTCTGCTGGTGGCGGTACTCGTACCCTTCCGCCCGCAGCCAGTCCTCCACGGCCTGCAGACGGTCGGGGGCGATGTCAGTGCGGAGCTCGAAGCTCCTGGGCATGCCGCCTTCGCACTGGGGGTGGCTGTGGCGGTAATGCTGGTCCCAAACCAACCCACACAGCAGGCGTGCTGCATGGGGGTGGGGCCGCGGCCACGTCCTGCCCGCTTCCTGCCAATTCACCATGGCAGCGGGGGCGTAGATGATCTTGAAGTCCTTGATGTGCACTCGTTCAACTCAACGAACTGGTTGTGGTTGTTGAGGAGGGTGCTGCAGCACTGGATTGGAAGTGCGGCTGGTGCTGGTCAGCCGGTGGTTGTGGAGGTGGTTGACGCGGCCTTGCTGGTCGGCCGTTGGGACTCCGGGTCGGCCGATGGGGCTGATGCAGGAGTCCTGGTCTGTGCACCTCTTCCACGGGCGCTGCGCGGTCAGGACGATGTTCTGGACGGCGCTGCGGGCTCCGTGACGAACTCGGCGCTGTCGCTGAGTGGCGCTGCGAGCTGCTGCGCTGCGCTGCGAGACGCTGCGCTGCGCTGCGAGCTGCGAGCTGCGCCGCGCTGCTGCGACGCGCTGCTCGGGGTTGGTGGCCCCGAGTGGCACGCGAGGGTTGGGTAACCCCGCGGCGGTGAAACGCTTTTGACGCGTTGCCGTGGGGGGCCGGCCACGAGACGCTGCGGTGGACACACGCAAGTGAGCAGGCAGGCAAAGCACTACGCTCACAAGGGCATCAATGCGTTGTCATGTGACAAAGCGTTTCAGAATCCTTGCCACTCTGCAAAGAGGGAACGAAAGTATGTACAGCAACACATCAGGATATGTACACATGGGGTTAAGACTGGACTGGGGTAAGGGCATCAAGGGACAATAGACACTCAGTCCCGACTCATATCCCAATCCCAGGTCCGACCCTCTCAGTGGCTGATGGGGGCGGGGGCTCAAACACAACCCATGCCCTGCTCAGTCCGGACCCTGAAACCCTGCCAATGGGAGAGGTGTCCCGCACAGCCACAGGCGAGTTCCTGGGAACCAATAAGCTCCAAGGCCAACCGACAGTCGCTCCCTATGCTCCCTTAACGGCAGGTCCCAACTCCACTCTGAGCCAGAGATATGGCCCCGCCATTGTCACTCAGGAGTTGGTAGCTGAAAATGGGCTGTTTCAGCCCAAACTGAAATTAGCTTGAAAAACTCCAAAATTGACCCCTCGTCCGGACCCGCCAGAGGTAGGGACGAGGCAACTGACCCTATGCCCTTCGAGTACGAACTCCTTGGAGCCCTCACCCAACCTGGTTCCCTCTGAGGTCCCGGCATCAGGGTAACACGGATGAGTCAAGTGGGGTCATGATGCCAAAATCACCAAAATTGGCGTCATTCCCATGCGTGGCTCGCCCGGCCAAGGTAAGGCCAATGGCTCACAGGGTAGGAGGCAGGACCTAGGACTTATATCTGAGTGTACAACTTGGATTTAGGTCCGGGCTCCCTATGGGCTTAGAGAAATGGGGCCGCCAATTGACCACACGGAAGGGGGAAATTGGGGTCCCAAAATTGGGTCATTTTGGCTGCTTGAAATGAGCCAAAATTCGGTGTGCTCCCAATAGTATATCTCCACGCCGGCTTGGAGATCGGATCCGCCAATCCATACGCGATCCACCGGGAGTCCAACGGAGACTCCCATGCCCTTGGCTCTCAAAGATCTCCATGCTGCTTGGCGTGGTGACGATCCCAATCGGGTCCACAAATGCAAAAATGGCAAAATTGCCCATACTCAATTTGGCCTAGCGCCTTAACGAAGGCGGCTCCGCTTCGCCCACGTGGTGTGTGGACCATGGGGACCATTACCCATAACACCCATGTCATATATGGTCCATTGGTCCATGCGTCCGGCGTGCACGAGGGTTAGAACATAGTGCACGGCGGGCAGCAAAAGTGGAAAAATGCTCAAAATGGCCAAAATTGCGCACACTCATGGTTAGGGCAAATGAGGCACATGCCCGACTCGGACCGGAGTGTGCCATAGGATTGGTATCAAGTCATATATGTCCAACATATCTTTGGGGCGTCGCCCAACTCCTCCGGTATTGGGAATGGCAGGGTCGCCAAGTGAGCCCATGATTTGGGATAGTCCCAAATCGCCAACATGGCGGCCACGGTATGCCAAGCCTAAGAGGAGTTATTCGCCGGGTCCAAGATATGTTGGCTACCGAAGTATGTACCCTCATAACATACTTGGGTCATGATGTCAATTGAGCGCAACGTTGAGATACACGGTCGCCACTTGACATCATGACGAGCCAAAAATGGCAAAATTGGCACAAAGACAAACCAAAGTGCCTTGAAAGGCGCACAATTATATTATAATATCTTTGGCTTGGATCGTGCAATCAACTAATCCTTCTAAACACAATGACTTGACACCAATGACCTTCGATCCCACATATGTGCTCCACTTGGGGCGCCTTAAAAGGTTACGAGCGCTACTTCCCAAGTGGGCACATGAAAATATGGAAAATTGCAAAATACACACCTTGCTCCCAACGCATCGCTTCGGGTTCACCACACAAGCTTCCCTTCACGAAGGTTAGGCTTGCAATTGACCGTAGGGAGTATGGAGAAGGGGCTTGCACAATATGAGGTCCATTGGCGGGCTCGGCTTGGAGTAATGGACCCGCCAAATGGGCACGCAACACAACACAAGGCACATACTCCATATTGCCCAAAAAGGTGGCTCCCACCATGATATGTCATGCCCCTCCAAGGGCACAACTTTGTGACAATCGCTCATAGGAACTCAAGGAGAGTTCCTATGCAACACCAACACTTGCGCGCTACACTCGAAAGTTAACTTAACGCACGCAATATCATGGCCAAAGAGTTATAACGCAAACTCTACCCTATTGACCATGATCCATTACACTAGCGCGCACGTGTGGAAACGCAAGGCATATAATGCTTCCTAAATTACGTCGGGAGTATTGTGAATACATCCCACGTTTCGTTATCGTAAATCCTCGCAAGCAACACGAGATATGACCTTCACAAGTGGCCTCACGAATCAACTTTATTTTGCCCATATCTTTAAGACAAATGGAGGGCAGGATAAAAGGGAAGTTGATTCGTGCATACGGAAGCACGTAGGTCCACTCGAAAGAGGTCAAATCAAGTGCGGGGATGTCGAAGTCGAAAATCCGATTTCGACATCCTGAAAAATTCGGATTAAGGTTGCGAGTATTAATTATGAAAATTGCGGAAGCATCCATGCAGTTCCTGGCAACTTTGGAGCCTTCGTGACGGATAGCGTTAAAATTTCCATTATAAACAGTTAAACTGGCGGTTACGGTAAAGTCGCGAACCAACCGCCAGCAGTCAAAGTAGTGCGTATCAGAACGGAAGCGTAAAAATTGACGGAAACATTATGAAAATAAAACCCTGTTGATTCCTGATATTCTGATACACAAATCTCCGCTGGCGGTGCATCGGTTGCCGATGCGGGGCTTCACGGCACGGAACACGCTGTACATGGGGTTAGTGGACCGGAGACCGGTTGTATGCCGTAACCTGGCCATGGGGTTCTGGGTACCGCTTCAGTACCACAACACGCCATTGTACCATGGCCTTTCTCCAAATGAAATTGTCTTTGGACGAAAGAAGTGTTGGTGGAACGTGCCGTTGAATAATCCTCGCCCTTGTAAAGATGCTTCGTTGTTTTTGGACGAAATCCAACGAGCAGAAAAAACTGTCTCGAAATTAATCGATAAGCATCAAGCTGACTGGCTTTGGGTCCAGAATCAAGGCCGAAAAAACCCCCACAATTTTGAAGTCGATGATCGAGTTTGGCTTCGAAAATCCGAAACCACCCTGGACGGAGATGATAAGCTTCTTCCCTTGTGGGAGGGGCCATTCGCTGTTACAGCGCGTCTAGGTGAGAACAGGTGGAGGATTCGTGTGGATGTCAGCAGGGAAATTGAAGTTTCGGGCGATCGCCTCAAGAGAGAGATCCCCTCCCCCAAGGATCGGGTTAAACCCCTTTTTTGGACTTCCAAATTTTTGTCCGATCGGGTCATTGAAGGGGGGAAGTACGAACTCAAGAGGATTTTAGAAGCAAGACGTGACGAAAAGGGCGAATGGGAATTTCTATGTGAGTGGAGGGGCTTTGATTCCAGTCACAACAACTGGGAACCAGCCGATTCTTTTGTCCATGGGTACACCAAGGGGTTCATCGACTTCCTCAAGAAGCACCCCGAAATTGGCGTACTCCTGACAGACTGTCCGTCGAAACCCGACAGACAGGTGGAGAGCGACGGAAAAAGACCTGTGGTGAATCGAGATCCAGCCTTTTACGGCCCTCAGCAGCCACATTCCAGGGCTGATCCGTCGATCCCCCCTCCTGCGGTCAGGCCAGCCCAGGAGCCAAATGAAGACCAAGCTTCGAGTTCGGCCGCTGATTTACAGCGCCCAAGCCGTACGAGGGCCCCACCAGACAGGTTGGTGGTCACATGTATTCGTGCTTGGCCGACTTCAGCCTCGCCCCGTCGACCACTTATTCCAATGTGAGTGTTCTGACGACTTGAAAAAACCACATTCTGCTCAATCCACTGTTCATTCTTCCTGATTACGACATGATGTGGAGAACTGCGAATGTTTGATAATTTGACGTCAATCAACTTTTCTTTGGTCTCCGTTCGGCAGACAAGGCGTAGATACGCTGCCGAAAGCCACGGAGTGTGCTGCCGTGTCCAGAAAAAACCAAACTGAGGCTTAATTCAGGCAGATCCGGGGTAATCTTGTCTCTGTTGGTCTGTGCATCTTTGGAATTTGGCTACTCGTGCAGATGGAAGCAAATGTACATAGTAAAAACGCTGCGCAGCGACATTCACCCCTACAGGCACCCCCTGTAGTACTGGCTGCACTAGATGCGACGCCAGGAACACAGATCTTACCTTCATTTGCCGTGATGCTGAAGCCAAAGTCCAGATTCAGATCCAGATTCCTTGAATTTACCTTGAATTCCTCAGGTTTGTCCATCATTCTGCCACTGTTGCGCAAAACCCCGACGTCAATTGTTCAGACAACCTTCATATAGGAGCTCTAGGGACTTCTAACAGCAACCTCTGAGGTCCGTAAGCTTCGGTGTATTTTTGGCACACGCCAATGTGAGCTCAAACCGACCTGAAACTGTCGAAAATGGTGAATCCAAGTGTCTTGTGGGACTCAATCGAAAGATGGGCCTTGTCCAAGTCGATTGACACCGCCGCCACTGTAAATAAAGGACTATTCGGTGTCTCTCAGTTACATACTGTCAGTAAAGCGCCTTCAGCGAACCTTCGGCGCGTTACATGCCAAGGATCCAGGGCTATCATGTCCCATCATGATGCATCATCACATGATCCACATTTTCATGGAATCTGTTGGATGCTCGCGAACCAACGTGTCGGAAAGCACAATTCAGCTGAATAAACGACAATATATATTAACTCTAGTCTAAACGAAGGTGTTAGTAGTTTCAGTTCTAGACATTCCGCTTCCTTTCACCTTCATCTTAGGAAAATGAGCAAATTCCCTCACTTTAGGACAGTTTAGGTTGATTTCCTTGTCATCTCCTCGCATTCCTCGAAGATCTGTTTACGGCTTTGCCTAACTTCGTTGATGCTGATGTTTTTCTGTTCACTTAGGGCCTGCAGACTACAATTGTATTTGTTTTCCCTCTCTGTGATTGTTTCATCTCCTTCATCTCTGCTCAAATTGATTCTCAATCTTGCTGAATCTTGTGATCATCCACCAGATGCGCCAAATCTGAGGCACATGCTGCACTTTTCAGAACGAGAAAAGCGGGAGTAACACGATGTAGAGTACGTGGAGGACACCGTAGCGTGCCCGCGACCGCTAAACTGTGCCAGAGCGCCGAGATGTCACTCCATTTCTTGATTCTCCCACTCAATCCACCAATAATCTACTTCATTCTCAACCAGGGCATGGTTTGGTATCGATTCTCGATACGTTTACATGCTTTTTAGCCCTTAACCTAATGTTTTACTGCCCGGAGGACTGTTCGTCACTCCTCATTCTGTCTCATTTCAGGTTCATCCATCCTGATTCAGTGCCCATTCAGCCCAAATCAGGTCAGATCAAGCAGATTTCGCCCCATCGAGGCTACATTTCTATTTTTTTCTGGGACTTACCCGCACTACGTTCTTCATTGACGTAGAGGCACACCCCAGTGTGTTTTTGGAGGGGGAGTGTAAGTGCGGCTAACCCCCATCTGCTCAGATTTTCGTAGATCTGCCCCAGATTGGCTACATTTTGGTCATTTTCTCTGCTTCGGCGGAATCGCCGCCCCGCAGCTCAGTCTCAGGATCAGACCTATATATTTCTGATGTGCCGGATCTGATTCCGCGGTCCATTCATCGTAAATCCGCCGCGTTCCGATCATTTACCCGGAATCGCCATTTGCCGCTGACGCGCGCGCGCGAGCCAGATCGGCCAAATATTTTTTCACAATCGGATTTATATAAATCTTTTCAGATAGATATGGACACTCAGATGTACTTAGGATTATCCGCATCAATTTTCTTCATAGACTGGGATTTTTTGCCGGATAACAATCAGCATGGATCTTGCCTCCGTTGTCGCCGCCCTTGCCTCCGTTGGTGTCCGTGTATCCGGTTCTGCCCCCAACAGCAGCGTTCAGGTCGACTCCTCGCGTGCCTGCCCCCCGGGTCTTGCCGGCCCTGAGCCCTCCGGCACCATCCACGACCTAGGGCAGCACTTTCAAACCGTTGATAACAAGGTCCGCCTTGGCTCTTTCGTTGAGGTCTTCTTGTCCCGTCGACCTCAAGAACCTCAAAAAATCTTCGGCGTAGACGTCGAGGTCTCTACCCGAAAACTTGGGTAGTTTGGTTTCGGTTTGGGGTTTGAAAAAAGCTTTGGTTCCTCTACCGGTATGTGGCACCGGTTGTGTGGGGTCGGGGAGTAGCGCCATAGGCGCTAGTGGACCGAGTCCTAGGGCGAGGGCTTGGTCGAGGGTGTATACTTCGTAGGTAGTGGTAAAGCACGCCACGTGTTTGGGTGCTTTGGTACGGGGTACAAAGGGCGACTTGACTCCAGGAGGCACACCGGCAAGCCCGGTGCACACTCGGGTTAGAGGCGAGGGGTGGTAAGGTACACAAGGGTTAGTGGTTAAGTTAGCACTAGTCCTATTTTCTAAGTTTTCAAGACGACCCTAAAGTTGTTGCAAGGTCGACAAAAGGATAGTGCTCTCTTCCGAAGAAGGAGAGGCTTCGAAAACATGAGTCCTTTTGGGAGCTTGAGGCTCAGAGAAAAACTTAGGCTCAGGAACTCCGGTAGGCACTCCATGAACAATAGGTTCTCCACGGATAGGGGGTTGAGGCATAGTGGCGTAAGTCACATTAGAACGCCATGGCACAGATTGGAAAGGATTAGTCGAAGACGATGTGGTCCCCGACTCATGAGTCTGTGGGGCATTAGTGAATGAACCTTCATGGTGTTCGACTTGTTGAACCATTTGTTGCAACCGACCACTCTGGTTGAGCAACGATAGGACCTCCATAGCATTCGCTAGCTCAGCTGTCGTCATGTTATTCGCTGAAGGCACTGGGCGTGGAGCTACAGCTTCAGCATACCCAGGACATGTAGGCGCAGGAAAACGATAGGCTTCGAATCGAGATCCGTCTAGAGGTACTTCTGGGGTTCGAAACCCGGCCATGGTAGGCGCAACTAGTTCCTCATCGGAGACCGGTATCATGACTTGCACGTCGTTTTCAGAAGCGCCCGTAGCTTCTAGGCTGCTTGGAGTTCTCACAGGGTCCATCTCAATTTTTCAGACTCGATTTTCTGAGTTCAGGAATTCTTCTCCGTCCCTTACTAAATTTCCAGGCTGGAATTGAATCGAAATTAAATCCAAGGGATACTGGATTTAGGCAGAGCAGGTTTTCTCTGCTACCAGTTAGATTTGGCACCCTCCTCAACAACTGCAAAGTAATGGGCTCATAGTATTTTGGTCTTCCAGCTTAGTCCATAGCAAAAAAGGGACTATGAAACACAATCATTATTTACACTCATGTTCACTCCTTACCTCTCTTCCACTCTCACCATACAAATATGCCTCTTGTAGTAAAATACACCTAGTTAGGACTTACCTAAGAAGCACCACGTGCTCCCTGGTGTCGCCGCCAGGCGCCTCTCCTCTATCTATCTCTCTTCTCTCCTCTTCTGTTTGGGGCTTGACTTAGGCCTAGGTATATTCTTGGGATCCCCCAATACATGAAACATGCTTGGGACCCACCAAATAGGCATTAAAATACATGTAGAAGTAGGGACAACCATGGAAAAGGGTTGTAGAGTAAATAGAGGTCCCTTAGGGGCCTTAGACTCCTTCGAAGGTAGTATGTGTGGTATCACTCACAAAATGAGTCGATCATGCATGACATGCATGACAATCCATGATGTCAAAAATGTGATCATCCAAATTCAAGGAGTTATGAAAAATGAATAGTATAACCTTCTTAGGAACCCATAAGAGTGGGGTTGTGGTTGTGTTAGTTCTGAGCGAAAGTGAAGTTTTGGGTTGGAATGTGAAAAACACATGCTAGGGCGCCAGCATGTCATGACACATGATGCATGACACATGACACATGATGCATGATGAATGATGATGATGATGAATGATGATGATTGATCTGAATCTGCTCTGAGTTCAAATAAAGTACACTCTGAGTTCAAAATATATACTCCATGGGGCTCAATCTCACTCTTCCCGAGCTCTGAAGGAGGAGGTCTCTGCGAAGGGGGCTTTGAGGTGGTGGGGTGGGGGCAAGCGCAAGAGAGTTTGTTTCGTAAAAACGCACCAACTCTTGTGCCCCCCGCCCACACACACATACACTCTTACAACATACATTACAATGTTGACGTGGATGGAGTTGTTGTAGGAGTATATTCGCGGGTGGCGGAAGCGGATGCGATGTGGGATTGCACGGTGAGTGTTGATGCACTTGTTGTTGATGTAAGGGTAGCGGCGATTGGTGTGGTTGTTGGGGCATGCGTGCTTGGTGTTCTTGTAGGAGTAATGGTGATTGTGGTTGTGGCTCCGGAATTTGTGATGTGTGTTGTTGTAGGAGTACATTTGCAGGCGGCGGGAGTGGATTGGACGTTGGATCCCATGGCAATACCTGTGATTGGGACGTCGAAGTCGTTGAATTGTCCACGCAGGTGGTAATGAGGTCGCCGACGCGCGGTTGTTGCATTCTCAATGAATTCAATAATTAACCAAGAGCAACTTTCAATCAATGGCAATCTTCAAATAAAATTCAATAATTAACCAAGAGCAACTTTCAATCAATGGCAATCTTCAAATCCCAATTGCGATGCTCAAAGAATTTGTCCCAATGGTCTCAACGAAAATGATCTCAACGCAAATGAATTAGCCAATTGCAATATTTAACGAATTCGATAGTCGTCGGAGATAATCTTCAATCGTTATTGTCCAAAGGCAGAATCACCAATCCAAGAATTGAACAAACCTCGTAGAATTCAAAGATCGACAACGGAGTTGCAATGAGCGGAGCGAAGAAAACGGGACGCACAACGGAAAGCTCAAAGATTTCCAAGAGGAGAGATAACCAATGCAATGCCAATGAATATGCCCCAATGACCAATCGTAGCACCAACGACCAATTGTAGCACCAATGACCAACAAATGTCCAAAGATGCAAAAGAGTCAACAAGGACCTTCAATTCTCAATGAAATCTTGAAATCACGGCGTTCGAACCAGCCGGTGTGTGATCGTGGACGTCGGCTTTGAGTTGTTCAATTTCGTCGGCGCCTTGCCACCGAATGCGTCGGCCTTGTGAAGCCGACCTTTCGAACTTGTCGAATTTGTCAAAGGATTCGTGACCTTGTTCACAAAGTCCTTGGAGACTTCGGATCACGGCTCGTCGAAGGACCGGTCTCACGGACGCACGTTACAAATACAATACTACAACACCACAACAAGCAAGCAAGTGTGCCCACCAAAACGCTACCCTGTACTGTAATGGGCTTTGTTGTATATTGGAAAATAATTGCTTAAAACTTGGTTGGAAATTTCACTTGAAAAATACTTTAAAATGCAAGAAAAAGAAAACTTTATCCCATAGGCACGCAAGATACAAGACACACAAGCCCACACACAAACACAATGAAACAATATTACAAACTTACGAAGATACTAAGCGTCCGGCACATGAGGTCCATTTTAAAAGAGAGACAAGTGAATAAATGGCACATGAGTTCAAGCTCTTGTTACAATGCATGCAAAATATTCTGAAATCTTGTATGATGCATGCATATGACTCACTGAGCAATTCGCATTTGAAAACATGATGCAAAACAAATATATCTCGTCACTTGTCACTCAGGTCGATCTAGCGGTACAAATTATCTCAACACTGTAATATCATTTATGCCTAAATACTGACAGAAAATCCGATTCGAAAACTCTTTCTCTGGGTCTGTACCTCAGCAAAGTCTGTCTGTGCGCGTGTATGTTAGTGTTCTGCACGCGCGCAGGAATCCTTTCTGTGGACTGAGGCCTGAGGTGGGCTCTGTCCACGGTACAGGAGCAAGTAGAGCAAGAACAGGATGTGGATCGAATCAATGAATAGTTTGAAATCCAGTGTAACACAGAAGGGCTGCAGATAAACAAAGCAGGTATAAACACAAACATTCAATCACAAATGGATAATACAAAAGATTTTATATGAAAACTGGACTGACTCTTGCGTCCAAGATAGCATCAAGCACTTCATGTGCACTCTTTTGGGTGAAATGGTGATGGTTAGGAATGTGGGGCATAGGTGTTAGGCCACACACAGAATGTGACTTGGCCAAGCAACTGAATTCAGAAACAGTTAAAAAGTAGAACCACAATAAGTGGTAGAAACAATTGAGTATAGGGGTCTTGGGGTGGGAGACCACTAGGCTTAACCTCCAAGGCCTAAAGCATGAAATGCCTATTTTATTTCGGTATATCCTCCATGAAGGAAGATACCTCCGCTCAGTTGAGTGGTAGGGGTGAACTTCATGGGGGGCTAGGGTTACAACCCTAGTTACGTTGAGAAAGTGTACTTTAGGCTTCAAAAGAGAGATAAAAATACTTAAGTTAGTCTTAGCATCAACAAAAGGGTTTTAAGGGGGGCTTGGCCTGGATCAAGCCCTCCAAGAAAGACATGGCTGTGACTTTTTCTTACTAGATCTCCTTCTCCCACAAGGCCCATACGCGCGACACATGCTGAGGAAATGCGGTAGGCCCGCAGAGGATTTTTAGTAGTGTGGCGTCTTCATCGTCGCGGGGGCTGGAGGATGTGTCCTAACTATACAGGTTAGACGGCAGTGGTGATGGTGGTGTATGCAGTGACTGTGTACGCAAGGCCATGCGGAGGCGCTTCAGTGGGGGGACAGTGGGGGATGATGGTTCGCTGGATGGGGTTCTTGCGGGCGTGGGGATGGGGGCCGGTCACGTTTGTGGGCTTCAGTTCGCGGACTGGGTTCTCTAGGCTGTCTGGTCTTCCGGGGGGGGGGGGGGGCTTGAGGGGTGGTCTTCGGGGGGGGGGGGGTTCTCGGGCGTGGTGCCTGCACAAGGCATTCTGTCGGCCGCTGAGACATGGACAACGGTCCAGGTTCGTGCAGGTCCCGTTGCATATCATACAAGAACACAGGGACTTGCTTGCTGCGCGTGATTCTGCCTGTCGCACGTAGAGGTGGGACTGGCACATGTTGTAACCTGCGCCACTTTTTCTGGGGTTAGGGTTAGGGTTACGGTCACCGAGCTGGTGGAACCAGTCTTGGTTTTATAACCCTTTTTAGGTTTGAGGTTTGAGGTTTGAGGTTTGATTTTGCGGGTACTAGACGCCTTTCGGCCCCGGGGGGCCACCTGGTCGGGCCAGGTGATATCCTCCCCACCGGGTCCTAGTGGGGGGCCCTCCAAGACGCACCTCCTGCCTGGTGGCGGAGTCCCCCGGGTTCACAGAGCTCGGAGCCCCGTCCTTCCCCGGCGTCCCCGTTTCGCCACTCCCCGGTCAGTGCATCAATTCGCAGCCGTGGCCGCGGGCGCTTACCCACTGCGTCGCCCCCCTAATGCGTGGTCGCCCGGGGCACCGGCGCCGCCGGGCCCGTGCTACTGGCTTGTCGCCAGTGGGACCCCCTTGGGCTGGCGCGGTGGCTGCCTAGCCTAGGGGTTGGGGCGTGGCGCTGTGCGCCACTACTGCCTTGGCGGGTGCAGTGTCCCGTCTGTGTGTGCGCGGCGCTCGCGGCCGGTTCGGGGGGGTTCGGGCCGGTACCTGGTGTTGTGTTTCCCCTTCTTCCCCCTTCCCGCCCCGCGTATCCCGCGTTGCGTGTGGCGGGCCGTCCCGTCCGGGTGTCCCTTACCCTCGCTCGCTGGTACGCCATTCCAGGTGGTCTGTGCGTTCCGCGCGCTCGGTCCGGTTGCCCTTCTGGTGGTCCCCGCGTGTCCTTTTCGTGTGTGTGCGCTCGCGCTCTCGCGGTGTCCGCTCCCCGCTGGGTGGTGTGGCGCGCGCATCTCGCGTGGTCCCGGCACTGGGCGCTGGTAGGGCCGTTCCATGTGGTCCGTGCCCCTCCGCGTGTCCTGCCCCGGTCCCATGCTCCGTCTGGCGTGCTTGGGGGGGGGCGGTCCGGTCCCGGTTCCCCCCTACTTGGCTTGGGGTTGCGGGGGCGGCGGCTGGGCGTCCCCGGGGGGGTGCCCTCGTCCGCGGGAGTCTCTTACGCCACTGTGGGGTGTCGTCGGCTATGTATCCTGCCCTGAGGGTGGGGCTGCGCGCCGTCCACGCGCAGTCCACGCGCACGGGGTCGGGACTGGGGAGGGGGCTGGGTGGGGTGCGTTGGATCGCCGACTGACGTGCACTGGGGTAAGAGGCGGGCAGTAGCACCACCGGGTCGCCGACTGACTGTAGGGCGGGGGGTCGCTCTGTCTCTTTCCGTCCCTCTGCCTTCCCTGGGCAGGCAACAAAGCGGGCGTCACTGGCGTTGCGCTGTCCATGGGGGGCGTGGCCCCCCATACCACTCCGGTTCGTGTTCACCCAGCCTCTCCGGGTACGATCTGTGCGGCGTCCCTGTGCGCAGGCGTGGGCCCGTTTGTTCTTCGCGGCCCCCTTGTGGGCCGGCGGCCGGAGCGGGGGGGCGGGTCACACTCCGGCCCCCCTCTCGGGTGGGGGGGCCCATTCCCCTTGCCTCGGGGGGGGTGTCGCGCTGCGGCCTCCCCGCTCTCGTTCCGGGCGGCGGCCTGTGGTACCCCTTTCTGGCCCTCCCCTCCGGCGCGCGCGTGCGGTCGGGGCTGACGTGCCGCCCCGGGGCGGGGGGGGGTGAGGGGCGGCCCGTGGACCGCTCCCCTGGGGGCCCCGGCTGACCTGCAAACCCCCCCTCTTTCCCCTCGGAGTGGGCTGTGGTCACGGGAGGGTCATGTGGGGCGCGGCCTCCTTCGTGCTCCGTTGTGCGCGTTGCTCCGGCACGCCGGTGTGGGTTCGTGGGGGCAGGTCCAGCCGCCGCTGCCCTTACCGTGTCGCCGTTCTTCCTGTGGGTGGGGGCGCCCCCCCGGCCCTGGGGGGGCGGAGGGCCGCGCCTGTGGCTCCCCAGCTGGGGTGGGTGCGGGGGGGGGGGGGGGGGGCACCCCGCCTGCTCTCGGGCCTGTGTGGGAGGGGGGGGGGGGGGGGGAGTGGGGGGGGGTCCTCCGGTTCCCTGGCGATGCCCCCTGTCGGCCAAAAAAGGGGGGGGGGGGCGGCTTGGCGGTCCCAGCCCCAGGGGCCAGCCATCGGCCAGGGGGGTCGCGCCCTTCCCCCGCCCCCCTCTACCGAGTGCCGGATCCTCCCGCAGTCCCTCCCTGGGGCCCCTCATCTCCCGGCCGTTGCCGCGCGGCGCTGGCCGGCCGGGGGTGGCCGTGAGGGTCAGCGGTCAGTGGTTAGCGGGTTGCGGGGCCGCCTTCCCTGGGTAGGTAACAAAGCGGGCGTCCCTTGGCGTCGTGCTGTCCATGGGGGGCGTGGCCACCCATACCATTCCGGTTCGCGCCCACCCGGCTTCTCCGGGCACGATCTGCGCGGCGTCCCGGTGCGCAGGCGCGGGCCCACTTGCTCTTCGCGGCCCCCATTGGAGCCGGCGGCTGGGGCGTCGGGGCGGGTCACACTCCGGCTCCCCTCTCGGGCGGGGGGGTCCGTCCCTTCAGCCTCGGGGGGTGGGGGCCGGGGCCCCTGCGGCCGGCGGGCCGGCGGGGGGGCGGGGGGGGGGGGGGTGTCGCGCCGCGGCCTCCCTGCTCTCGTTCCAGGCGGCGGCCTGTGGTACTCCTTCCCGGCTCTCTCTGCGTCGCCGGTGCTCTCCCTTCCGGCGCGCGCTTGCGGTCGGGGCTGAAGTGCCGCCCCGTGGTGGGGGGGGTGAGGGGCGGCCCGTGGACCGCCCCCCTGGGGGCCTCATCTGACTTGACACCCTCCCTCCGTCACCTCGGAGCGGGCTGTGGTTACGGGAGGGTCATGTGGGGCGCGGCCCCCTTCCTGCTCCGTCGTGCACGTTGGGGGGGGGCGGGGGCGGCATGGCGGCCCTGGTCCCGGGGGCCAGCCCCTACCGAGAGCTGGATGCACGCGCAGGCCCTCGCCGGGGCCCTCACCTCCCCGGCCGTTGCCGCGCGGCGCCGGCCGGCCGGGGGTGGCTGATGGTTAGCGGTCAGTGGTTAGCAGGTTGCGGGGCAGCCGGTTCCTCCCCGCGCTTGGCGCCCCCGCACTCCCTCCCGCGGGTGGCGGCGCATCCCCGCCCGTCGTGCCGTACCGTGGGGGGGGCGTGGGTCAGGGGGCCCATCCCCCCCTCCCGTGCCCGCCGTCTGGGCCTTCACTTGCGCCGCCGCTTGTGTGGGGGCTGGGGCTGCGGCGGCGGCGGGTTGTGCCGGCGGTAGCGCCAGTGGGCGAGGGCGCTACGCAGAGCCCGGGGGAGCCAGTTGTTGGCGTCCGCATCCGTGATGCGGAGCACCGCCCCCCCCTCCAGGAAGGCCGGCCACGTCGGCTCCCTGTCGGGCCACGCCGCCCGGATCACTGACCTGAGGACCCTCTCGTGGTCCTCTGGTGCCGCCCACCCCCCCGGGGGTGCCTCCCGGTGTCCTCCGTCCCTCCGGAGGAGCACGGCATCGAAGGGCCGGTTCCGCGACCTCCTGGAGGTCCCCTGGTTGGCCCAGCACAACCACCCGTACACTTCCCCCACCAGGGGGAGGGTCTCCCCCCCCAGCGGGTCCGGGACTGCGCCCCAGTCCACGTTCCACGGCCGGCTCTCCTCCGCCCCCTGTGCCGGCCCCCCTCGCTGCTCCTGCACCTGCGGCGCCGATGCCACGCCCCGTCCCCCCTCCGCCGAGGCCACCCGCGCCGGCTCCGCCCTCGGCGCGGGGGGGGCTTGCTGGTGCTGGTGTCGTGGGGGTTGGGGGGGGATGAGCTCGCCGGCGTCAGGGTCGATGTTGTAGAGGTGGTGGTGGTGGTGGTGGTGGTGGTGGTAGGTGTGGTGTGCCGGCATCTGTTGGATGCCGGGGGGGATGCACCTCACCGGCTGCACTTCCGGCTGCGGGGGTGCCCCGCCCTCTGCCCCCCTCCCCTCGCCCCGCCCTCCCCCCTGGGCTCCCGTGCCCCGTCCCTCCTGTCCCTTGGGGCCGTTGCCCTTGCCCTTGCCCTTGCCCTTGGGCCCCTTTCCGGTCCCGTGCCCATGTCGCGGGTCCCGCCTCTCGTCCCCCACACCCCGGCCCGCTCGCTCTCCCATCCCCCCTTGTCCAGCCCCCTGCGCCTGGGTACCCTGCCCGCGCCCCTGAACACCCTTCCCGTGCCCTGGCCCCTCCCCGACCCCCTGCCCGTGTCGCGGGTCCCGCCTCTCGTCCACCACGCCCCGGCCCGCTCGCTCTCCCACCACCCCTCGCTCCGTCCCCTGCACCTGGGCCTCCTGCCCGCGCTCCCGCGCGCCCTTCCCGTGCCCCGACCCCTCCCCTGCCCCCTGCCTGTCACGCCGTCCGCCGCTCCCCTCCCCCTCGCCGCTGCGCCCTTCCTGGACCACTCGCCGGGCGTCCCGCTGCCTTTGCAGTTGCGGCAGCGTGACGCCCGGCGGTGAGCGCTCGCGCTTCGGGGGGCGGTCATGCCGCTCCCGCCCCGGGGGGAAGGGCTTGGGGGGGTACGGCTTGGGGGGGCTGGTGTGGGTGTGGGCGGGGTTGGCGTGGGCGCGGTACTTCTCGCTCTCCCTGCCCACTGCCGCTGCTGCGGCGGCCGCCGGCGAGGCGTCCGCGGCCCGTGCGGGGTGCTTCCCCCGCTTCTTCCCCCGTTTGCCCTCCGCACTCTCCGTCGTTGCCGCGGCGGCCGCCGACGAGGCGCCCGTGGCCGCGGTCGCAGACTCTTGCACATCCTTCTCGGTCTTCGCTGCTGCCGCGGCGGCCGTCGGCGAGGCGCCCACGGCCCGTGCAGGGCCCGTCGCAACCCCTCTTGCGCCCTGCTTGCTCTCCTGCGCTGCCCCCCTTGCCGGCGGTGTGCCGGGGGCCGCGGCCGGGGCCGCGGCGTGGCTCGCCGCGGTCTCCGCCTCCTGCGCGTCAGGGCGGGGCGGGGCGGCGGGGCTGGCCGCTTGGGCGGCGGGGGCGGCCGTCTCGGCTGGCCCAGGTTCCCGGGCCGGCAGCGGCGGTCCGACCACCGCCGCCTCCGCCAGCCTCCGCTCCTCGCGCTCCGCGAGGGTCTCCCCCGTCCACTCTGGGGAGGAGACGGGGGAGCGGGAGCGGGACCGGCGGTGGTGGCGGTCGTCCCGCCCGAGGGACCCATCGGAGTCTGCCATTACTGTCACTCTGGTAGGCATGCGTGGTGGCAGGCGCGCCCTTCCCACTACCTCCTGGTGCATTAGTGCCGTGTCGTGGGCAGTGCCGTGTGGCATCAAGCACTTCATGTGCACTCTTTTGGGTGAAATGGTGATGGTTAGGAATGTGGGGCATAGGTGTTAGGCCACACACAGAATGTGACTTGGCCAAGCAACTGAATTCAGAAACAGTTAAAAAGTAGAACCACAATAAGTGGTAGAAACAATTGAGTATAGGGGTCTTGGGGTGGGAGACCACTAGGCTTAACCTCCAAGGCCTAAAGCATGAAATGCCTATTTTATTTCGGTATATCCTCCATGAAGGAAGATACCTCCGCTCAGTTGAGTGGTAGGGGTGAACTTCATGGGGGGCTAGGGTTACAACCCTAGTTACTTTGAGAAAGTGTACTTTAGGCTTCAAAAGAGAGATAAAAATACTTAAGTTAGTCTTAGCATCAACAAAAGGGTTTTAAGGGGGGCTTGGCCTGGATCAAGCCCTCCAAGAAAGACATGGCTGTGACTTTTTCTTACTAGATCTCCTTCTCCCACAAGGCCCATACGCGCGACACATGCTGAGGAAATGCGGTAGGCCCGCAGAGGATTTCTAGTAGTGTGGCGTCTTCATCGTCGCGGGGGCTGGAGGATGTGTCCTAACTATACAGGTTAGACGGCAGTGGTGATGGTGGTGTATGCAGTGACTGTGTACGCAAGGCCATGCGGAGGCGCTTCAGTGGGGGGACAGTGGGGGATGATGGTTCGCTGGATGGGGTTCTTGCGGGCGTGGGGATGGGGGCCGGTCACGTTTGTGGGCTTCAGTTCGCGGACTGGGTTCTCTAGGCTGTCTGGTCTTCCGGGGGGGGGGGGGGGGGGGGGGGCTTGAGGGGTGGTCTTCGGGGGGGGGGGGGGTTCTCGGGCGTGGTGCCTGCACAAGGCATTCTGTCGGCCGCTGAGACATGGACAACGGTCCAGGTTCGTGCAGGTCCCGTTGCATATCATACAAGAACACAGGGACTTGCTTGCTGCGCGTGATTCTGCCTGTCGCACGTAGAGGTGGGACTGGCACATGTTGTAACCTGCGCCACTTTTTCTGGGGTTAGGGTTAGGGTTACGGTCACCGAGCTGGTGGAACCAGTCTTGGTTTTATAACCCTTTTTAGGGTCTAGGGTGGACCTACCAGGTTTAGCAGCAGCAGCAGCAAGCAGCAAGCAGTAGCAAGCAGCACGCGCCAAATGGGGAAAAATCAAAACTCTGTCGTGGTGTTTTGGATTTGGTTGAAATTTTGGTGCATGATACCTATGGGTGTGAAGTACAATCACACAAAGTTTGAGCGAGAAACTCAACAGTGGCGGCCGGGAACGGGATCCGCAAGTGGCGGACCTCTGTTTCAAAAACTGCAGTTTAGGGCCAAAAACAGCCACTTTTGGGCCAAAAAAGCCCCGAAACACATTCAAAACGGCCAAACGAAGGGAAACGGTGGGTACACTTCACGTGCGGCTTGACTTCCCCGTGTCAAGGAGCTCTTTGTGGCCCTCTAACTCCATGATATGTCCGGGAAGCGGCCCAAAAAGGCCCCCAGAAGCTCCAAATGCCGACACCCACAAACCACAAATAGGCCATATCTTGGGCTACATGGCTCAAAATGCGATTCCGAGGGCACCTACTCCACCCACAACCCCCCACTTTTTGTGGTTTCCACCCCTCAGAATTGCCCTAACGGACGCCTAGACCCCAATACCTAGGCCCACTAGGCTGCGGCAAGCTGCAAGCTCAAGCCCAAACAGGTGGGTGCCCAAATGGGTCAACAGGGTCCAATAGGGGCAAAAAGATGACTTTTCTCAAAAATGATCCTAGACCATGTGCGACGCTAAAACAAGTGTTTTTGGACCGTTTTGAGCTTGTGGTGGCCCATTTTGGTACTCCGAAAATCCCAAAATGCCTTGAAACTGGGCTGTTTTGGGACCAAAAATGGGTCAAAAATGGGTCAAAAAAGCATTTTTCCAGACCTCATCCTAGACCATTTGGGGTGCACAAACGGGTGAAATGGGCCCATTTTGAGCCCATTTTGGGGTCATTTTGGCCCCTCAGAAGTCCAAAAAGCCTTGAAAGTGGGCCTCGTGGCACCCCGTAATGCGTGAAACAAGGAACATGCAACACTTGACAGGCACACAATAGCCGGATAGAGACATCAATTTCTTGGTACAGGTATGTGGCAGGAAGTACAATGCATTGTACATATGCATCGATTTGCTCATAACAAGAGAAAGAGGAACGGGATCGCGGTGAAGCGAAAGCCGAGCGCAGACGTCAACACGAACCTTGGGGAGCACATTCATTGCGAGTGGAGTACGGGGTTTGTGGACCTACTGGGTTTAGCAGCAAGCAAGCAAGCAAGCAAGCAGCAGCAAGCAGCACGCGCGAAATGGGTAAAAATCAGATGTCCGTTGTGGTGCTTCAGATTCGGGTGAAATTTTGGTGCATGATACCTATGGGTGTGAAGTACAATCACACAAAGTTTGAGCGAGAAACTCAACAGTGGCGGCCGGGAACGGGATTCGCAAGTGGCGGACCTCTGTTTCAAAAACTGCAGTTTACGGCCAAAAACAGCCATTTTTGGGCCAAAAAAGCCTTGGAACACATTCAAAACGGCCAAACGAAGGGAAACGGTGGGTACACTTCACGTGCGGCTTGACTTCCCCGTGTCAAGGAGCTCTTTGTGGCCCTCTAACCCCATGATATGTCGTGGAAACGGCCCAAAAAGGCCCCAGAAGCTCCAAATGCCGACACCCACAAACCAAGAATAGGCCATATATTTGGCTACATGGCTCAAAATGCGATTCCGAGGGCACCTACTCCACCCGCAACCCCCCACTTTTTGTGGTTTCCACCCCTCAGAATTGCCCAATCGGACGCCTAGACCCCAATACCTAGGCCCACTAGTCTGCGGCAAGCTGCAAGCTCAAGCCCAAACAGGTGGGTGCCCAAATGGGTCAACAGGGTCCAATAGGGGCAAAAAGATGACTTTTCTCAAAAATGATCCTAGACCATGGTTGACCCTAAAACAAGTGTTTTTGAACCGTTTTGAGCTTGTGGTGGCCCGTTTTGGTCCTCCGAAAATCCCAAAATGCCTTGAAAATGGGCTGTTTTGGGACCAAAAATGGGTCAAAAATGGGTCAAAAAAGCATTTTTCCAAACCTCATCCTAGACCATTTGGGGTGCACAAACAGGTGAAATGAGCCCATTTTGAGCCCATTTGGGGTCATTTTGGCCCCTCAGAAGTCCAAAAAGCCTTGAAAGTGGGCCTCGTGGCACCCCGTAATGCGTGAAACAAGGAACATGCAACACTTGACAGGCACACAATAGCCGGATAGAGACATCAATTTCTTGGTACAGGTATGTGGCAGGAAGTACAATGCATTGTACATATGCATCGATTTGCTCATAACAAGAGAAAGAGGAACGGGATCGCGGTGAAGCGAAAGCCGAGCGCAGACGTCAACACGAACCTTGGGGAGCACATTCATTGCGAGTGGAGTACGGGGTTTGTGGACCTACTGGGTTTAGCAGCAAGCAAGCAAGCAAGCAAGCAGCAGCAAGCAGCACGCGCGAAATGGGTAAAAATCAGATGTCCGTTGTGGTGCTTCAGATTCGGGTGAAATTTTGGTGCATGATACCTATGGGTGTGAAGTACAATCACACAAAGTTTGAGCGAGAAACTCAACAGTGGCGGCCGGGAACGGGATTCGCAAGTGGCGGACCTCTGTTTCAAAAACTGCAGTTTACGGCCAAAAACAGCCATTTTTGGGCCAAAAAAGCCTTGGAACACATTCAAAACGGCCAAACGAAGGGAAACGGTGGGTACACTTCACGTGCGGCTTGACTTCCCCGTGTCAAGGAGCTCTTTGTGGCCCTCTAACCCCATGATATGTCGTGGAAACGGCCCAAAAAGGCCCCAGAAGCTCCAAATGCCGACACCCACAAACCAAGAATAGGCCATATATTTGGCTACATGGCTCAAAATGCGATTCCGAGGGCACCTACTCCACCCGCAACCCCCCACTTTTTGTGGTTTCCACCCCTCAGAATTGCCCAATCGGACGCCTAGACCCCAATACCTAGGCCCACTACTCTGCGGCAAGCTGCAAGCTCAAGCCCAAACAGGTGGGTGCCCAAATGGGTCAACAGGGTCCAATAGGGGCAAAAAGATGACTTTTCTCAAAAATGATCCTAGACCATGGTTGACCCTAAAACAAGTGTTTTTGAACCGTTTTGAGCTTGTGGTGGCCCGTTTTGGTCCTCCGAAAATCCCAAAATGCCTTGAAAATGGGCTGTTTTGGGACCAAAAATGGGTCAAAAATGGGTCAAAAAAGCATTTTTCCAAACCTCATCCTAGACCATTTGGGGTGCACAAACGGGTGAAATGAGCCCATTTTGAGCCCATTTGGGGGCATTTTGGCCCCTCAGAAGTCCAAAAAGCCTTGAAAGTGGGCCTCGTGGTGATGGGGTTCACTTGCAAGCTGATTTCACTTTGTCAAGAGCCATCAATGTGTGAATCATTCTTGATGTCCCTCACCAGTCATAGCTGATGTTCCCTCCCCCACCAGCTCGGTCCCAATATTCAGTCTTGATTAGGGTTAGGGTCACCGAGCTGGTGGAACCAGTCTTGGTTTTATAACCCTTTTTAGTGTCCAGGGTGGACCTACCAGGTTTAGCAGCAGCAAGCAGCAAGCAGCAAGCAGCAAGCAAGCAAGCAAGCAGCAGCACGCGCGAAATGGCTAAAAATCAGAACTCCGTCGTGGTGCTTTGGATTTGGTTGAAATTTTGGTGCATGATACCTATGGGTGTGAAGTACAATCACACAAAGTTTGAGCAAGAAACTCAACGGTGGCGGCCGGGAACGGGATTCGCAAGTGGCGGACCTCAGTTTCAGAAACTGCAATTTAGGGCCAAAAACAGCCATTTTTGTGCCAAAAATGCCCTAGAACACATTCAAAACGGCCAAAACGAAGGGAAACGGTGAGTACACTCCACTGCCGCTTGACTTCCCCGTGTCAACGGGCTCTTTGCGGCCCTCTAACTCCATGATATGTCCCGGAAATGGCTCAAAAAGGCCCCCAGAAGCTCCAAATGCCGACAACCACAAACCAAGAATAGGCCATATCTTTGGCTACATGGCTCAAAATGCGATTCCGAGGGCACCTACTCCACCCGCAACCCCCCACGTTTTGTGGTTTCCACCCCTCAGAATTGCCCAAACGGACGCCTAGACCCCAATACCTAGGCCCACTAGGCTGCGGCAAGCTGCAAGCTCAAGCCCAGACAGCAGGGGGCCCAAATGGGTCAACAGGGTCCAGTAGGGGCAAAAAGATGACTTTTCTCAAAAATAAGCCTAGACCATGTGCGACGCTAAAACAATTGTTTTTGGACCGTATTGAGCTTGTGGTGGCCCATTTTGGTCCTCCGAAAATCCCAAAATGCCTTGAAAATGGGCTGTTTTGGGACCAAAAATGGGTCAAAAATGGGTCAAAAACGTGTTTTTCCAAACCTCATCCTAGACCATTTGGGGTGCACAAACGGGTGAAATGAGCCCATTTTGAGCCCATTTTGGGGCATTTTGGCCCCTCCGAAGTCCAAAAAGCCTTGAAAGTGGGCCTCGTGGTGATGGGGTTCACTTGCAAGCTGAGTTCACTTTGCCATCAATGTGTGAATCATTCTTGATATCCCTCACCAGTCATAGCTGATGTTCCCTCCCCCACCAGCTCGGTCCCAATATTTTGTCTTGATTAGGGTTAGGGTTAGGGTTAGGGTTAGGGTTAGGGTTGGTGTTTCTTGGGGGGTGGGTATAACGGTCTTTGTTTTGTTTGGACATGGTAGGGCAAAGGTCTTCAAGGGGACAAGTGAACGTCATGCAGGGGTTGTCAGGAACCACCTAGGGGATGGTATCTGTACCCGCAGATCAATAGAAGGAAACCGGCTTGGTTGCATTCATGGTTAGGTGCCCAATTTGGGGCAATTTTGTGCAGCTAATTACATCAGATGTAGCCGAATGAAGCTTGCAGGCTCCCTTAGTGATGTGTTGGGCACCAGCTGGAGGCACTGCTTGGTACTCATGAGTGGTTAGTTGGTATATCCCAACAGTTTTTAGTTTCGCTGAACCACATTGAAAGACGTTCACAAATGTGGATGTTTTAGCTGTTATAAAAACACTGCAAGCTCACAAAAAATCAAAATTGAAGAAAAATGTTCAATCGCTGTAAAATGCGGCCCATTCAATTTCTTTCGTTACCGAAGGAAGGGAGTGAACCGCCCTTGACCAGAAGCAGAGCTTCCCTCTGGGCCAGACCCCTCGCATCCCTTACCATCACAACTTCCTTTAATGCCCAAGCAATGCCGTCGCAACTCGCAGCTGGCTAAATAATGCCCCACGACAGACCTCGCATCCGTGTCTTTAACCCCAATTCTGCAATGCCTTACTATTGAGACTGTCAGTGCACCGCTGTCACAACGTCTTGTTGAGGGACACGTGAGCAGCAGGGGCCGAGTCCGGAAAAGTCAAGTAAAAATGAACCTTTAAGGCAATGCACATCCTTCACCAAATCTGAATGTGCATCTTGGACGAGTTCTACCATGCAGGTGCCATGTTTGCGTGTAGCCTCTTTAACCCCAAATCTGCAGTAGACTAGTCTCACGGGCGAGGTTTTCCCTTATCTAGGGCTGAGCGCACGACCATCCGCCCATATCAACCGCCGAATGAATCTGGACCATAGTGCAAACCTTCAGCAGATCTCCATATTTTCAGCAGCGTTTCACTTTTTTTTCAGATCCCATTGTGACACAATGGGAAGTGTAAAGATGGATCGTACATCAATTTGCGCTCTCCTGGCGATTATGGGGGGTTCAATTTTTGGATACGTTCTTATTGGAATTAGTAGTGCAGCCCTAACGATCTGGCGTTGTTACTACGGCTTGGGTATGTCTTGCTTGACGGCTGCTTCCAGCCACAGCCCAACTGACGAAAATTTGTTTCTGCGAAAGTCTTTCACTTGCAGCCGTCGTCGTTTACTCTGACACTGCGATGTGTCGTTCACGTTGCTGAGGTGCCAGGGGTTGACGATGTGTGAGTCTGCACGAGGCTGGGCCGGTCCCTTTTATCTGCTGCTTGTCCTTCTTCAGCTGCACGAAACGAAGAAAATCAGTGGTGGATCGGAGCCCTATTCGCCGTCATCAACGTTGGAGGGCTGCCATACGGTTTGGTTGCAGGAAACGTCATGGAAGCTTTTGGGCGCAAGAAAACTGTTACCATGGGTGGTGCGGTGATTTTTGTTGGAACCTTACTCTCCTCTGTAGCACCTGTGTACACAGCCCAGGCTTGTGCAAGAGTACTCACTGGTGTCGGTGTGGGTATGATTATGTCGTCTGTTCCTGTATACATTGCTGAGATGGCGCCGGCGAATCGACGAGGAACCCTGCAGGCCTTGTTTCAAGTGTGTGTGACACTACAGATTTTGTCTGGAAACGTGGCAGGCTACTATATTCTTGGTGTGTCCCATCGTCAACCACTTGAGCAATATTCGTGTCCTCTGTTGAGACAGTTTGCTCTGCTGTCGCCCGCCTTGCATATTGGCAATATGTCACTGTCGTTGCAGGACCCCATCGGGACTTGCTCCCTTGCGACTATTGTCCGAAGCACACCGGCACGGACATCGTTTTCAAGAATGCCATTCTGTTGGCACCGGGGATGGTTTTGGCTTTGTGTGTGTGCATTGTTGGAGCCACTATTATGCCTGAGTCAGAGGCGTGGTCAGGCTACGTGGCTCCCGAAGGAGAGAAGGTATTTCTGCACACGTGGCGCTTGGAATGTCGTTCGTGGCCCAATATGCTTCCGCTTCCCGTTCCGCTGAAACTGCGTCCCGCCCTTTGACCAGGAAGAGGATGACGTCGACGAGGGCTCGGCACTGACAGGCAACAGGAAAGTAGATTATGGGGAGATGGGGAACCAGCCGAAGAGCCCAGCCGATGCCGTTCCTGAAATTCCGAGAAGCCTTCTGGGTCTCCTGAAGTGCCCACAGTCCTTGATGGCAGCGTACATGATGGCTGTGGCACAACAAGCAACCGGAATCAACGCAGGTGAGTGTTGAAAGGGAGCGGAATCGTCGTGAACCCGGAATCGATAACACGTGTCGGGATGGTGTGGGAGACCGGGAGGTGGAGTTTTCGCATGCGCGCGAACACACACACCACCCCCTTCCATTTTGTTCACCCTCCCTTTTGCTCCGTAGTAGTCCTTTTTGTTTTGCCACTTGGACACGAACTGGACACGTGGGCAACTGAGTGAATCTAGCTTCCTTCCGATTTCTGGAAAGCGCTTCGACACGGTTGCGGTTAGCAACAACGGTTGTCAAGTGTCGGCAAACCTGGTCCAGTGGTGGGGGTAGAAGACCCCCCCAAAACGAGCAAAAGAACAACCAACCAGCCAAGGCAAGGTAAAAACGGGAGCAAGGCAAGAAACACCCACAAAACCAGACCACAGAACGAGGGTGGATGTAGAATGTTTCACCCCAACGAATAAAGCAAAACGGACGCACACGGACGGGTATGCGCATAAAACGATCAGATGTGGCGGAGGTTTGATGCCCCTCGGATTGCGATTTCTGCCGCACAGGGTGTCCCCACTTGAACGTGTGCTAGTGTGTCAGGGTGCAGGTGCGTGTGAGATGGTTTGTGAGTGTTTGAGGCTGCGTGAGGGTGCAGATTGCAACAGTGTCAGGGTTTGTTAGGGTGAAAGGGCGCCAAGGTGTGTAAGAGGTTCGTGAGGGTGTATTCAGGTGCCAGGGTCTGAGCGTTGGGTTGCGCCCGTTTTAAATTTTTTGGGGCGTCCGTTCCCATCCGAAAAACCATATGTGACGCCCCCTGTATGCACCCTGTGTTGCCCGCAGTGATGTTCTATGCGCCCAAGTTTTTGGCTCTTGGTGGGGTCCAGCTGAAGATGCTGGGGTCGGTGGCAGTGATGTTCTGGAACTTCGTGACCACGCTGCTGGCCATGTTTTTGGTGGACAAGGTGGGGCGGCGGACGCTGCTGCTTCCCTCGATGTTCGCCATGGCCATCTCGTTGCTGTCCATGGGTCCCATCTACGCGGGTATCCACGCCGGATACGTGTCAAGCATCTGGTGTTTCGTACCACTGTTTGTCTTCGTCACAGGTGCACCCCCTGTCCCTTTCCGTGCTAGCCAGGACACGAATAAGAATTGCTCTTCTTGGTCCGGGTCTGGGGGGTAGGGCGGGGGGGTCGGGAACCATTACTTCGCACTGGTTCCGCAGTAATGGTGTAGGGTTTCAGAACCTACAGCACTGCAGTTTTGTGGTAACCTCTCTCCCCCTTCCCTTTGTTCCGGCCCCTTTCTTCGCTTTCTGCGTGTACTCCTTCGATGCAGAATTGTCCATTAGCACACAGAACCAGCCACAGCGCTGCGCAGCAACATGACCTGGGGTGCCATCCGCATGCACCTGATGGGAGCAGAGGATCTGTGTGATGTGGATTATCCATATGATGCCATGGCAACTGCTTGGGGGGCTGTGAGGCGACGGAGGCGTCAGCACTTGGTGAGAAAGCTGAGGAAAGGACAGGCCCCCAAATAAAGAGGCACGCACACTTACAAAAGATGCTCCGTTTTCAAATACAGTTGACCAATTTGCAGGAGAAAGCCAAAGATTCTGATTCATCTTGAACATCTGTGTCTTCTAGTACCCCTATCTACCTCCGGTTGTGGGTCTACTTCCAACTCTTCTAGTCACAGCTCTGGGTCTGGGGAATAGGTCTTTGACTGTCCATGTGTGAAAATGTTTGCATTGCATGAAATACTTGCTCTTTCACGGCCATCCTAGTCAGCGTCAAATTGCCTTGTTGGGGTGATTGTCCTCGGTTGCGGGTGTATTGTTGCTCTGTGCTCACCATTACTCGGGAAGCATTACTAGGGGGGCGGGGCGTGAAGCACAGCGTGTGGGGGGCAATGGCACGGATCCCCTCCGCAAAGGCTTGTCGCTGAATGGCCAAAGTGGAGGAGTGCTAGGAGGGCCAAGTCAGACGTGCTACTGGTGTCCGGCAGGTTAACTGAATGGTAAACTGAATCGCGTTGGAAATCCGCCCCCCGTGCCACGTGCCACTGGTAGAGTCCGCCCCAGCACGCAGTGGGTACCAGGCAGCGTGCGATGCACGACTCAGCAGGGCTCACGCGAAATTGGAATACCAAGTGGCTCACGCTGCAAGCTTTGACCGGCAGCAAGATATGTGCGTGTCTCCGTCGCCATGCGCACTGTACAGGCATTCATCCCTACCACCCCACCCCAAGGTGACAAACAACCCGGCGCCCAATGCGATGCGCCCCGGCAACGCACAGTTGAGAAAGAGACACACTCATTGTCTCTGGGACCTCAATCCACGCTTCCAAAATGAGACCACGCGAAACATTGTTGCACAGTGCCGAACGGGAGGCCTGTTCTGCTCTCTGCCATTTTCAGGGCTGCCAGGGCGACAGAGGTCGGACTAGTGGGGCATGGCCGACACTAACCACAGTAGCGTTTGACGCCACCCAGTCTGTTGACGCCTACTAGAAAGCAGCCCCATATCCCTCACCAGCCCACCTCGCCCCACCAGCAACCCTGTTGCCGCACCCCTGGGAATGCTTCCTTGTTGCATTGCAGAATTGCACTGGCCACTATGCAGACCCCTGCCTCCCCCCACTGTCTGTGCTGATTTGCCTTTGTTGTCGTCTCATTTTGAATCCATCAATCCTCTGAATTAGGTCGAACCCCGGTCACCATCCGTCTGCATTTGTGTTTCTTGCTGTTTGTTCTTCTCCATCTGATTAGGTCTCGCCTTCCCCCATCACCACCGGCCAATACCCAGCCCCATTGATGTATTGACGTAGCAGCGATGTAACGTGGTGGCACGGAGGGCATTTCAGGGAGGGCTGTCCCTGGTCTGTGCAGCGCTATGCCGTCACCCTGTGCAGGATTTGAAGTGGGGCCAGGAACACTGTTTGGGGTGATTCTCAACGAAGTCTTTCCGGAGCAAGTGCTACCCTTTGGGGCACCCATTGTTGGAACCAGCAGCGGCATTTTCGCTCTGATCACCACAGTCATTTTCCCCCCTCTGGAGCTGCGCCTCGGAACTGGCGTGTTCGGAATCTTTGGGGTAATCACGACGATCGTCTGGGTATATTTGTTGATTTGTTTGCCCGAGACGCGGGGCCTGACCCGACGGGAGGTCACGCAGAAGGTGACAGGCCCAAGTTGGGTGCACTTTGGTGACAAGGGGAAAGAATAAGGGCAGTTTTGCACTGGCGGCTGGGGAGGGGGGGGGGCAACAACGACGAACACATGTAAGATCGATTTGGCTGGAAATCGATGGATGCATGAGTAACCAGGTAGCACAAAGGCACAACGGTTTCTAACCTCAATCTCTGGATTTGCTTGGGGCGTTGAATGCTGACATAATTGCTCGGGTTTGGGGGACATGGTGGAGAGCACGGTGTGAACCATCCATGACTCACTATGATTGCTAGGGTCTGGGGGAACGTGGCTGGAGAGCACTGTGTGAGGTATCCATGATGCACCAGATGTTTTGTTTGCTCAGTTCTGGTATACAGATGTGCAAATTGTATTTGTGTTGTGTCCGTGCTGTTGAGAAGTGCATGCTCTCAGCAAGGTAATGCCAACATTTCTGCTGCTGCTGCTGCTGCAATATGTTTCTGTCAATACGGCGTGTATTAGCAGTTTCTACCAGTACAGTGCAGGAATCCAGCAGTAAAATGTCAACGTTGCTGCTGCTGGCCAAATATGTTCCATCATATTCGTCGAATATGCAGTTTCAGGCAGTGTAAAGCAGATGCAGTATATTATTTCTAGGAGGACTGAGCAAGTCTTATATTTGAGCGCAACGGTGCAGCATTTCAGAGCCCAGGTCTTCGATCCGCAGGCCCATGCTGCCGTCTGGAATTTAGAAACGTTTCATCATTCGTGGTGTATTTTTCATTTTGGTGTGCACATGTTGCTTTGTCCCATGCAGTCGTTAAAGTGACACATGCACATGAGAAATGTGGATACACAAAAAAAGCAGAAATCTGTTTTCAAGGGTTTCTTCAAGCATGTCGCTCAAGCATGCAATGGGTGGCCCCACTCTGCATTGAAACCTCTGTGTTGCAAAATAATTTTCCAGTTAATAACCAAATGGGGCTAGACAAGCACTGTTTATGTTGGCCAGGTTAGATGGGCGACATAGGGGCGCATATTGGGCATGCATCATGCCAAAATATCCCCTGTATCATGCCCTTTTCCGTCCTTACAGAGCCCCAGCTGAGGTGGTTGTAGACCTTCGGTGCACCCTGGGGGCGCCAGGTTTACCTGCTGTAATGCCTCCTGATCAACGGCATGGAGTGCCGCGTCTAAGAAAGTACCCTCTTGATGATAGTCCAAGTGTTGGGGAGGCAAAAAGTGAGCGGCCATCCGGCCACAATCAGCAAGCAACAGATGCACCAGACCCATGCCCAGGTCACTCAGTTGGTGAGAATGAAGGGCCATGATGTATGATTTCGAGTCTGTGAAACTGCCGCCTTCGTGAAGGCTACGGACTGTGGTACAAGAGACACCCGGCGCCTCCGGGAGCGCACTCTTGCCTCAAAACAAAACCCAGGAAGTGTATACCTCCTAAGAGTGGTCAAGCTAGCACAGGATTGACACAGGGTAAATTGTCCACGTGAGTGTTTCTAGGCTCATCACCGCAAAAGCCCCCCCACAGCAGTGGGAGGGGAACCACGGGCCATCAGTGACAAGGGCCATGTGCCGCAGGACCATGGAAAGTGCAGCTTCCACCACTTATGCAGCCACCACCACATCCGCCACTGCCGAAACTGTCATGCTCGACCCACACACCGGCACACAAACATCAATCTTATCAACCTCTGCCCCCACAGCCCCTTCACCTCCCATCCATTTCATGCGTTATTGATGGGTAACAGAGGGCGTCCAATTGAGCAAATTGCTTGCCACACTTTGCCAATGTCTCCAAGAAAAACCATGAACCATAGCGTTGTGTGCACTTAGCTGCATTTTACTCACGGAGATGGTATGGTAAGGTTTGGAACTGGCTCTTCAAGTATTGTCAGTAATTGATATTTGGGTAGCGTTGTTGTTTGAAACCAACCACTGGTTTGATTTCTCGATCACAAGCAAATAGCTGGTTTAGTTGCCTGGCTACATATCGGGTATTGGCAACCAAACCACAAATAAGGTAAAATCCCCGGTTGTTGGGCCAATGTTGCTGCATTTGTGCGGATGGTAGCGTTTGATGCCACAGGCTGAATAGCAGCACATAGTTAGTAAAAACAATGAATTTTGAAATCTTGTATTTGTTGTATCTTCAGATTTCAAATTTGCCTGATTAAATCGTGCTGGAATGGGCTCCACCGCGGTACCGCATTTTGGGGCCAGGCCAGAAGGTGTACCACAGAAAAGGAAGAAAAGAAAAGGTAAATTTGCATGTTTTTTACATGTAAAAGAACCAAATTGAATAGAATTTTAATTTCTTTCAATTCCTATTAAAGGATGCGGGAATCTGCCTAGAGGTGTCGTCAGTGGCTGAAGGAGGTTACCACCACCTCCAACAAGACGTCGAAACGACCTCCGGCCACCCAACGAAAGCCTAAGCCGCCTGCCATAGCCCTCACAGTGTATCCAATGCCCAAAGACGCAACGGAGTTTGGAATGACAGTCGACGAGGCCCTTGCAAGGCGACGGAGTGTGAGAAGCGCCGCCCAAGCAGTTGGAGTTCACCGCGACACTGTGGCAAGTGCAATGGACAGATACGTGTGTGGGCGAAGCTGCTCGCCATCACCCAAGGTTCAGCTGCGGGTTCGTCATGGTAGCGCGAGACGACGCGACACCTTTACATGCAGCCACGAGTGACGAAGCACAGTGTGTTCCTCCCTCCATCCCTCCCCTACCTCAATGTGTAGCAAAGGCGAACCAATGCAAGTGAAGCGAGGACCAAAGCCGACGCTAAATGAAGAGGAGTTGATTGCATGGATGGACTGTCAAGCAGATGCCAGCCAGGCACCCACGATGAAGGACATCAAAGAGCACGCTGAACGGATGGTGAAGGCGCTTCCCTGTGGTGCTGTGTCGCGCACCGGTTGTAAGTTTGGAAAAAAGTGGTGGGCTCTTTTTAAGAATAGGCACAAAAACTTCATAGGTAGAAAGCCTCAGCTAGTTGAAAGCCAGCGAGCTATAGCCAAGTTAACTGAAGAGGAGTGGCTGTCTTTCTTCAAAACCTCCCTGAGACCTGCCCTCAGTTGCGTAAATTTTGAAGCAAGGTACATCCACAACATGGATGAGACTAGGTTTTTCAGAAATTTTGAGACAGTGGGGCCTGCAGTATGGGTCAGGCGCGGCAGCAAACGTGTCGCCCGAAAAAGGGGGTGGGCCAGACAACACATTAGTGCCCTGGTCTGTTGCTTTGCAGTTGGCACCAACAATACCCCATGCCTCATGTGGCACAATAAAAAATTCAAGGGGGAGTGGTTTCTCAAAAAAAAGGGGGGGGGGGGACCAGTGCGAATCAAAGGAACCCCTGACGGCTGGTCATCAGCATACATTTTTGTGGAATGGGTCAAAAATGTATTCGTCCTAGAAGTACCGCCACTGCACAAACCACGCAAATGATTTGTGTTGCTGCTTGATCGCAGCAAAACACATGTTTCGCTAAAAGCCATCAAAGAGGTAAAGGCTCTAGGGGTAGAAGTGGTGGTTTTTTCACCACATCTCACAGATGTGATTCAACTGTTAGACGAAGCAGTTGTCAGATCACTGAAATACAGCTTCACGAAACATGAGGGGAAGTGGAAAACACTCCACAATCACCGAGCCCCCACCCCTGCAGATTTTGTCTGCTTCTGGACCACAGCTTTTGATGACAGTGTCATTCCAAAGAATGTTCTCTCAGGATTGTACAGCTGTGGTGTCGCCCCCTTCAATCCATACAAAGGATCCGCTACCTGCAACTGCATGTGCCTCCTTTTCATCCTACTGTGCCAGTCCTTCACCTTCAGACACCAGCAACCATCCATCTCCAAAAAAAAGTGATGCCAGGACACAATGCAGTGGTCGCTACATTCACGAAAAAACCCGAGACGACCCGAGGAGGCTAAGACTTGTGAGTCACAGAGCAGGACTTCATTGACAAAGCTGAGGCGTATGCAGCTGCAAGAGCTGCCAAATCAGCGCCGAAACCTCGTGGCCGGCGCATGGGACAACCCATTCAAAGGGCTGAAAGGCCTGCTCAGGGTGCTCCAGCAAAACCTCGCCCCCGACCAAACCCAATGCCAGCCCAACCTCTTGCCCCTAAGCGGAGAAGGCTCATGAATGGGTATCAGGAACCCGCAGTGCCACAGCCGCAAGATGAACATAGTTCTGATGATGGCGAGGCCACTGACGGTTTTGATTTGTATGTTAGCTACGATAGTTGCATTTAAAAATTTCTCGTGACCCCCTGAGAATGATGTGGTTGTAAACACCCATATTGTGGTCCAAATGTCGACATTGTCGCCCAAAAACGAACCTGAGCCGTATCACAAACAGTTTTATGTTTGTCAAGGATATTTTAAAACGAGATTTGTGTTTGTGTTAAGGCTTTGTTCAAAATCGTGAAAGAAAAAGTAGGTGCGAGATGAGGTGTGCACAAATTGTTGGTCTAAAGAAAAATTGCAAGGGGGTCAAAAAAGGAGATATATAGGCCTAAAAAGGACGAAGTGAGGAGGAAAAAAAGTATTTCGACCAATGTCCATGGGTTATGAAAGGAATCAACGATGTAAAAAGGTTGGCAACTACCACCCATGGGTTAGGCGGATCATGAAACGGAAAAGGGTTCCATAAAACCGTCCAAATAATACGCAACCCCAAAAGGGGTCTATGCACAATACGGCCTCATGCACGGCAAACTAGGTGGAAATACAGGCTAAAACACCGAATTTGCGTCAGTTATGGTTGTGACAATGTGCACGTCAATGGTCCAATGCGCTAAGGGGAGTCAGATAGACAGGTCGTAGAACACATGTATATGCAAGTGTAAGAAGGAATGAGGTATAGTGGACATACATAATAGGCGGCCCAGGAGAGATACATAGAACACAGTCACATGTGTTATGAGTAATGTGGTAAACCTGAGACTATGAATACCTTGGGTGTTCAATGGCGTGCTTTTCTGGGAATTAGGGAACCCAATGCATAGTGTATGGTACCACACTGACTGGAGTGAGATAGATATAGGATGAGTGGGAGAAGATAAGGCAAACCCAAACATGCATAGTAAAATATGCATACGCTGTGTGTGTATAGTACAGTGACCGGTGCGTCTTGAATAATGGTGAATATGTTTCGTATCCAGTGGTACAGCATATCCCGACAAGTGCGCGTGCGCATCAGCGCCATTGAAGTGTTGCACAAATTGATATCAGCATATGCAAGGGACACTGTCGTTATGTGTTTCTGTGCTACACAGCCTTTGTTAAAAGAATGATCTTGCGATTGCTTTCTTGCCTACTCTGGTCATGGGTCCGGAGGGTATTGTTCATGTTTTGTTTTGAGTTTAAAAATTTTAAGGCATGATAAAGCAAATAGGGTTGTTAGAGCCCATAATCTAGCTGGTAGCAGAAGGGTTAAAGGCGAAAAGCAATATTCACTTAGAGAGAGTCAGTGGTAGTGTCGTCGCAGTGAAAGGTAACAGTGTCTGATAAGTCGTAAAATACGGCAAGTCACAAAAAACGAGACTTTGTCAGTCAGACTGACAACCGAGGAACGACTCTAAGCCGCAACACACAATGAAAAAAAAGAGCCAGAAAAGTTGAGTTTTAGGACACCTGTAACTGTTGTAACTGTTGGTAACAGTTGGTAAAGGTACCGGACTCGTGTCAGTCGGTGAGTTTGTGATTGCTTGATTCGTTCTACAGCATGGTGTATCTGGAATCCCTCCGGCAGCAGCATCGGCAGCAACGTCTTCATCAACATCAACGCAGATGCTGCCTGTTTGCCGTGACCGTGCTGCTGGGAGTATTCGGAGGATGCTCTTTCAAGACAAGGATAATTCTGGAGTTCAGTACACTCCGTGAACTTTGTGTGCTTGCATGTTCTTACCAGAAGTTTCATTTCTACGCATTTTGCTTTGGTTTCAGTAGCTAGAACGGATTGGACTATTTCGATTGCAGCTTAGCACTTGGACTCTGATGAAGGCAACGGCAAAAGTACTGGTCCTGCAAATAGTAGATCGAAGAAGATCAACTCATGCATCCACGAAAATGGTGATCAATATGCTCAACTCAGGTGCCGATGCCTGCATGATAGATCTGGAGGACTCCATGGCACCTTCGGCCCAAAATGCTTTGGACAGTCACCATAACATATATAAAGCCGTGCGAGGAGAGCTTCCGGCCGAGAACAATGACGGCGGTTCCATTAAACGCTACACAATTGGCTCGACTGTGGCAACACCTACGGTGCGTGTGCGCGGCCTGCACATGAACGAGGTGCATGCTAGGGCCTAGCACGTTGGTTCCATGCCCACCACGCTGTTCAATGTTGGCCTACACCTGTTTAACAACGGTCGCTACTTGCAAGACCGTAGTTCGGGTACGTTCCTCTACGTGCCGAAGGTGCACACGGGCGCAGAAGCAAAAGTTCTTGAGTACGTTTTGGCCTTCTGTGAGGCAGAGTTGGGCTTGAAAAAGAACGCAACCAAGGTCACCACTCTCATTGAGACGCTTCCGGCCATCTTTCGGACGGAGGAAGTTGCACAGGCGCTTGCTGGTCTCCTTGTTGGCCAGAACTGTGGCCGTTGGGATTGGGTCGCAAGTCGTAGTTTTTATTTAGGATGGAATGCAAACTACGTACATCCGGATCGGGGCATACCGGCATGGAGCAATCCTTTAACAAAGCCTACAGCAAGCGTGTTGTCCAAACCGCGTCCAGAGAGGTTTTCATGCCATGGGTGGCATGTCCGCTTTCTTCCCTGTGTCAGGTGACCAGGCAAAGACCGAGGAAGAGAAGGTTGCCGTTGACAAGGCTTTGGAAATTGAGAACGGGCATGATGGCGCTTGGGTAGCTCATCTAGGAATGGCCCAGCCCGTCCTTGATTAGTTCAAGGCTGCCTTCAAAGATGCCACGCATCACAAGGCCAGTAAGAACAGCATGGACGAGAAGATCTCCGTTAAAGACATTTTGACTGGAAAGGATCTGCTGGAAACAAGGGTTGCTCAACTTCAAAGTGACAGTGACGAGTCTGAAGCCACTTGACAGAGGCTGAAGCACTTCGGAGAGTTGCTATGCATCGTTTCTGACGACTCAGCCAGTGTTTGTTTGCTCAAGCCTTGCAACTGACAAACCTCGCTGTTGGGTCCTGAGAACAAGGAAGAGTTCTGCCAATTCTCTAATGCTTCTACTCGTGGCCACTTCACCAGTGAAAACAGTTTGACATCGCTGGTCAAGCTGTTGTACCCATAAGTCTCGTCACTCTTAAGGTCAAGGCTGAGTTCTCTCATGCCCGTTGAGCTACGCTGGGCACTGTGGACGGCTGCAAGAAAACCTGGGATGTTGGCCAAGAGCACGAGAGTTCAGCTTGAAAACCATTTGGCTTGAGCACCCGTGGAGAGATGCTGGTTTTGGTGAAGAAGTCATAAAAAGTGCAGAAATGAAGGCTAGACTTTTGGTGAAGACTCCCAGTCGTTCTCTCCTTCGTACCATACATTCTGGTTCAGGCTCGGTCATGGTGAGCGGGAACGAACTTTTGAGTGTGTGTACCCGTAGGTACCCACTGTTTGGCTACGTTGGACCATGCTGAAGATGATGTCCTACCTCCATGGCAGCTACGTTTGAAGATGCGTTTGTCGAGAACTGGGCCTTTCACACCGCCAACTTGTCCTCACCTACTTCACGTCAGTCGTTCTGAAAATTGAGGAGTGACAGAACTATCTCTCTTCTTCATCACGAACAAACTACCAAGGTGCTGGCGATGGTTTTGCTTTGGGAACGAAGTCTGCAGTTCTCCCTATTTTCTTGATTGCTGGTACAGTTTTCATGTCTTTGGAATTGGTTGGAACTGCCATTGGTTCTGCCGCTCCCGAATCTTTGGCACTATTCAGTGGTTTCATCGCCCGCGCCAGCGGACACATCAGTGAATACCAGGTGGTTGTCAATGTTGTTAAGTTGAAGCACTCGTGGTGGACTACGTTGGATACAGCCGGTTCACCGCTCGTCATGAGAGTTTCTCATTTCGTTGGCTGAGTACAAGAGTGCTCCATTTGTGGAGTAGGTGTTCTTTGGGGCTCAGAAGAACTTGGCCATCGTCAAGTACAACGTCGTGGAGTACATGCTCTGAAGCTGCAGATGCAGCCTGTCCCCAGTCTGGTGGAACTGAAGTCCTGCTGGTGCACTGCCTGCCCAACTCCAAGCCCGAAGACCACTCAAGGTCCCCTCAATGACTCGCTGTGAGCCCTGAGCCAGCGGCTGCACTGGGAGCTGGGCATGTGCTGTGTTGTACTGTGTGAGCGCAGTAGACTACAAGGTATTCATCAATATAGTTAGTGAGTTTTGTGAGGTGGCAAAAATTGCAGTCAACTCAGTTTGAGTTGGTGGCGCCGGTTTCATCGTGTTGAAGAATTTTTGAGGTAGGTGGAGAGAGGGGCGAAGGCAACGCCGAACACGGGGGGTAACACACGTTGCGTGTTGTCTGTTCATCAGTAGTTGGTCAGTTCTGTGGAACTGGTTGGCGAGACATGAGTCCATGGTCCAGAGTATTTGGAGAGATGTACCAAATGGGTATTGGGAGAATGAGTGACAAAGATGGCTTCATCAACGTTTTCCTTCTCTTTTTTTTGTTCCTTTCTCCTGAGGTTCATTTGCATGCAGCTCTTGCCAGGCAGCACATATCACCTGACAATGCAGACGACATACCCCTACCCCCCGCAAGAGACTTCCATTCATGTCGTCAATTTGTTTGAATAGCCAAAAGGTTTGGGGAGAGTTGCGGAGTGGATGCTCGCTAAAGCATAGGTCGGTGTGCGCAAGTAGCATGGATTGCAGTGGAGAGTCATGGCTGCACGTGGATCTTGATCTGTTGGAGAGTGTGAAGACTGTTCATTGGTGTTGTTCAAAATGTCCACAATGAGTATATACCAAAGTGCTAGGTGCTCTGTAAATAACATGAATGTCTTTCTGGGTCCAGCGAGTCTATCAGGCTGGCTGATATGATAATCTTTGTGATTGGAGAAAAATGTTTCACCTGTTTGCAGGGGGGTAAACGTTGCTATTCCAATCAACTGTGCCCTTTGCTTTGTCCCCTGTGGCAATTCGTACCCACAGTCTGTACGCCATTGTCTGTTTCGCTCCATGTCTGGCATGGCTAAAATACACAAAGGGGCAAGCCAGCAAAGTAAAAAGAGAGATGAGTAGTGGGTAGGAACACATGCGGCTGTGTTTCAGAAGCTGTCGTGATGACCACATGGTTCAAATAGAACGGCGACCGTTATCATGACTTGGTGCTTGTACTTTTTGGTAACCTGCAGTTAATCTTGAAACTACTGCAGACTCTTTGGCCCAGTGCTTTGCAACACTCGGAATCCTAGATTGTTGGTCACGGAGTGAGTGAAACGGTTGCGCTGAACAACGCCCAGACTTCCTTGTTCACCTCCCCCCCCATGGGGGGCTTTTAATTGGGGGGCCGGGGAATGGGGCCCCGCCCCCCTCTAAAAGCAGTTCTTATGCCATTATATACAGTCCGCGCGCCGAAACGAAACATACTTCAAAAGGCTACGATGCAGCCCCTCTAAATGACTGCCTCAGAGAGCTGATTCGCACTGTCATATTTGTTTTGATCAATCATGGCTGTTTTGCAAAGTTGGGACCTTTACAAGGTTTTAACTTCTTTAACACCATCCACTAATTCCATATAACCTAGGGATGCGATTTAAAGGTGCACCAGCAAAGTTGAGGTGCCGAACAACACTATATATAAGCCGGAGGCCCCAAATCCCAAGAAATCTATTTGCCATATTATTTATTTGCTGTGCACGCGTGCATTTCGCAGTCGCCGGCATTTGCGATCTTTCATTTTGACTGTTCAAAGTGAAATCGGGCTACAGTGCACGAAATCTCGATCTAAGACCAGTTTTATAAATGATTCTCAAAGCTTCGTCTTGCTGTATAGTTGAAAAACCGCCGTCATTTTGTTTTGGCACCGCTTTTCGATTTGACGGTTTTCAGCGCATACGGCTGCCTTCACAAGCTCAAAAATGAATCACTTTCTGAGTGTCTATTTTTTTTCGTGTCTATTTTTTTTCGATGTCAGCCTTTAATGATGGATAAAACGCCTGTAGTCCTGGCTACAGAGCTGGCTGTCAAATCCAGGCCAGGAATCGTCCTGCGACTACGCTGATCAAGGAGCATGATCCACCCTCCAGAAACCACGCACCCAGCGCAGCCGGGCGCTACGCAGTTACTCACAGACCCAGCAGTAGCACACTGGTTGGCGCTACAGCTCCAGATCACCCTTTCCGCAATATTACCGACTATTCTGCAAACCATCACGCAGAGCGTCTGCAGTTCACAGCCACGCGCAATATGTCGCTACCAAGGCCGCTGCCGCTACCGCCCCTTCTGCCGCTATGTTCACCTAGATCAATGTCCAGCGCAACCCGTTTACAACCCGCCGCCTGCGAACGCCTAAACTGACGCTGCAAGCAGCAGTTTTCGTCCAAGGCCGTGTCACGACGCCGCTTACCCAGTATGTGCTGAACAGACCACCGCTCCCGGAAACGCCTTTATTCATCAACCGTGCGCTTGTGCTGTCCCGACGCCAGATGCGCACCAACAACCGGAGAAGTTTTTATGGACGAACGCCTCGCAGCAGACGCAATTTTCTGATGCCGCGTTAGACGACATTGCAGCAGGGGTTACGCCGATAGCTCCCAACCCAGGGCTATGTGTCAGTGGGGCCGCAGGTGACAGCATTGCCGCCGAAGCAGATCCCTACGATCCAGACAGAAAAATCTTTGTGCGTACTGCCGAGTGTGACAACAACGCCGAAGTCTCAACGCCGCCATTGCCAGATACAAAGGTTCGAATCCGCGTACACAAGTCCAACAAACAGCCAAAAGAGGAAACTGCGACTGTGAATCTCGTGAATGAAGGTCGGTGTACCTCGAAGAACCAGCAAGCAGTCACCAGGTTTCCAGGTCCTCCACCATCACCTCCTCTGCGTTCACCGATCACAGCGTCCCCCACGCCATGGGATGTTTTGAGCGATCAAGTACAATACTCGTGTGACGAAGAAGATACCTCCTCGTTTGAAAAAGGTATTTGGACCACTGTATGCAGGCTCCAGGAAGTGCAGCGGCAGCCGCGCTTAAAAACAAAAAACTTCGAGCTACTGAAATGTTCCGAGTGCACCTCTTTATGGAGATTACAACAGACGACGAGAGAGTGGTACGAGAAACGCAACTTATGCGTACCCAAACGTTGCACAGCTTGCAGGAGAAGAAAGCAGCCGAAGTTACGTGTCTCACGGACAGCGCAGCCGACACGGATCACAGAGCACCCTCACGGACCGCCACAACGATGGAAGGATCGGTCTGGCTCTCAGCGCCCCACAGAAAAGCTCGACGATGCTCCACTGATGCCGCCGCAGCCAGTGAACGAAGTGTCGTGCACCTCGCAAACAGCGCCGCAACGCTCAGCGCATGAAAGTCTGTCAACACTTTTAACTGTGCAGATTTGGTCCTTGAAACCTCTTACAAGTCCGACGCAGCATGAAGCAAAGATCGTGGGCGACAGCGATGACATTGATCTCCGACGCGGTGTTCTCGTCCCCTTGCACACGATAGCACCTCAACCAACAGAGGCGCGGACACCAGCTGCGGCACCAGCGGAGGGAGGAAAAGGTCTACCAGAAAGAGAACCAACGAACGCCGCAGATTGGTTACATGAGGAAGATGGTCCCAATGCCACGCAAGGGCAACCACACACATGTGAGTACGAACTGGTTCAAGCTCCGCTTTGCTCGCCCCCAATGGACACTAAAGTTAACGAACTCCATGGCCGCGGTATTCTCTTCCCGCTGCAGACGATAGCGCCTCACCCACCGAAAGCACTACCGTCCACTGCATTACCACCGGACAAGCATGAGCAGCAATCTGATAGTGCTGACTGGTTGTATGAAGACGATGGAAATACTGCCATCTGGCAGGGAGAACCCCACCAGATTGAGACTTGGTCCAAGATCTACTTTGCTCAAGTGTGTCACCACCAGTCACCAGCAAGGCATTGCAAAGCTCAGAAAACTTGACACGGGCGATTGCTGAAGGCCACGGGTACACTCCCTCATCGTCATGTCCGCCCAGTTTGGAATCGTCGAGTACCAGAGCTTCAACGCCGCCACGCCACGACAAATCACCGGTGAACTTCTTGAGTGACGAGCAATGGAGAATCTGTTCGTTGATTTACGGCGAGTTTAAATCACAATGGGAAACCTTCCTCCAGCAGGGAAATTACAAGCCCAAAAAACACCGGGACTTCAGATTAGACAACTCCACACATCCTGCAAACTATGTATCTGTCGTGTCTCTCAAGTTTTGCAAGCTGAATTCCATTAAGTGATAGTAAGTCCGCTGTTCTGTCTGTGCAGACTTCTGCAGCATTATGGTTATCAGGGGTACGGCCCCATCCCTATTTAGCTCCATCTGGTACACTCTGCGCAGCATCTGCAATTATGGTGACTGCCCATCTCTCTATTCTTCTGTCTTTTTTTTTCGTTTATATCTTCTTGATCAGCATACTGCCAGCACTGTGCATTGCCAGGGCCAGCACACCCAGAGTGGAGAACAGTGTACTCTTTGACTGTTAAGTTAACAGATCATTGTCCACTGTGCCAGTGCCTGCACTTTTGCTTCAGCAATGCCTGTCAGAAGTGATTATCTTTTTGATTTTCATCCTGTTTGGTTTTTTTTTTATTGATGCCCAGCCAACAGTTCTTTTTCCACACAGTCAAGCAACCAACAGTCACTTACACCACCATTCCCAGTCAACCCAATCAGCCATTTTTCCGCTACATTGCAGTAACATCTGACTATTCTGTTTACCACTACACCTTTTCTATTTTTGGAGATGGAAACATTTCCCTGGCAGCTGGGTTTTCCTTTTCTTTTGAAAAGTAAAGATTTAGCTGAAAAGAGTCACACTCCGCCCAGAATCTCTGGCTACCCCAGAGGGGAGTGACAAAAGCCCACATGGGCTTTTGTACATACTTCAGGTTGCAGGACTGTTGTAACTAGCTGAGGTGCGCTGTGTACGCGCTGGACTATAGTATGCCACATATAGGTGAGGCAAAGCCACATGGGGCCTGAATGTGCCACACCCAGCCCACTTAAGGGTATGGTAGGCCACAAACAGCCACATGGAGCAGCACCACCCACATGTAGATACCAATGGCCCCCTACACTGTAATTAGCGCAGCCACAAGCGGACACAATGGAACTCTGAAGGTGTTGAGACGGTTTAAAAAAGCTCAAAAATGAAAAGAATACCCCCAAATTGACCGAAATTGCCATTCATTTCGTCAAAATCCGATACAATAGGCCCGAGTTATGAATATGTCAATTTTATGCTATTTGCAACCTGTGTCGCTAATCTTGCCAAATGCACCCTCCCTGTCTTTGCGCTGCTAGCTTAAACACAAGGCAAAGGAGTGTTTTTGCTCTTGTTTGTCACCGCCTGGCTCCACTTCCGACATAGAAAGGTGACCCGAAAACGGCTAAAAACGTAATAAGGCTTTTCTTTTGATGGTGCTTCGCACCAGCAAAAGAAGAGCCAGACCAAGCACGAAAGACGAAGGATTCATTTAATCCTACTTTTCCACACCCTCCACAACATATCATGTATCATTGCTTCATTGCAATTTCCTCAACATGCTCATCGTTGTTTGTTATAAATACTTGATCATGCATGTTCATATTGTGCAATTTGACTTCCACGTCCGACAGATACCTTTTCAGAGGCGATCGCAGCCCGCACACTGCCCTTCCCCATCTCGTGGAGCCCCCCTCCGCTTGTTTTGCCCTATTTGCACGTCAAGTTAGTTGTCTTTTTGTTAGTTGCGGTGGCTCCTGTTGCTTTCAGGCGGATGTTTTGAGTTGTGAAAATGTGTTTTAGCTCTTTTGCCCATGGTGCCTGTGCAATGATAGCCAATGCCTTGGGAATTTTGGCTGCGTGCTATGGGGTCTCGGACCTCAACAAGTTGTTTGCCTCGAAAAACAATGTTCCTGTTTGGCGATTAGAGGTGTAGGTATCTGTATTGGGCTTGCAACAAGGGGACGCAGGATCATTGAAAGTCTTGGTCACGCCGTTGTGCGGGAACTGTGTTGTGTTGAATGTCAGTCTTCCCGGTGGTGACGTGTTGCCAAGATTTTTGCTGGCATCTCAGCTGCACTTGTTTCCATATTGTTCGTTAGGCGGCACAACAACTCTCTTGGTGTCTCCGTCATTATTGGCTCTTTTGTACAAGCCTGTTGTGCCTTCAAGAGCGAGGAAGTTGTGTTGTGACGGTCGGACGGTTGAGTGTTTAGTATTCTTTGGGCATGGGAACAGGCACCTTGCTTTGTGGCGTTTCAGTGTGAGGGTAATTTTCTTTGTGTGCTGTGCATTTTCTTCGCCACGTCCTTGAAGCCCAGCAAACAGATTCTGTTGTTGGGAAGGTGTGGAAGGACGGTTTGAGTTCATCCCGGAGCCATATCCAGGGCGTTTCTCCTCACCATTTATGGCTCTTGGCACTCCCGTGTGGCGCACATGTCGAGCTGTTATGCACAACGAAGGAATCTCTTTTGCATTTGACTCAAACCATGCTCTGTTGATGGTTGCCACTGAGGCCTACGGTGCTAAGCACAGAGTTCATAGCTGCTGCTCGCAAGGCCGCAGGCCGTGTCTCTGACAAACTGGATGCAAGGTGTGCTCCTCAGCATAGTAAGTGGTTGGACCACTGTACCAACATGCAGCGCTTGCATATTGAAGGGTGAACTGCCTAGAGACTACAGCTTTGTGCGGGCTTCGGAGCCAGTGACATTGGAGAAGTTCTTTGAGTAACTGTGCACAAGTAGAGTGTATTATCCTGGGTGTGGCGAGAGATGTACAACTCTTTGGGGTTGGAGTGCCGGAGCAGCCCAGTCCACTGTTGCAAGAACGGGGCTGATGCAGAGCTGTGCTGTGCGTGCCCTGAGCTATGGTTGTTGCCCTGGCAACCGCCATTGCGTGTTCCCATACCGTATGCTTCAGTTTCCTGGTTTGTTGTGTGGTATGGCGAAGACAACCTGTGGCAGCTCTGAGCCAGAAATGGGAGAAACGTGTGAATATTGTACCCCTGTCACTCTCTTGCTCCAATTGCTATCTCACTCTCCACTCTTTGAAGTGCTCCAGGAACCTTGCGATTCCCACGTGTGTAGCAGTTCCTATTGCATTCTTCACCCTGGCTGTCATGTCTCTTCTCTGTATCTTAAGGACAGCCCTGGCGACTGGCTGCGCCAAACATTGGGCTGCAACAGCGAAACAATCACAATGTCAGCGGCATGGGGGGACGCAGCAAACGACGACACACCACGGGGGAGGGGGTGGGGGGGGGCACGGTGCCCGCAACAGAGGGGGGGGGGGGGGGCAGCAAGAACTCCGTTGCAGCCAGCCTACCCCCCGGCCCAGAACCTGGCCAAGCAAACACTGTGCCCTGGCCCCATCCTGAGCCAGCGAAACATGTGTTGCTCTGGCCCAGTCAATGTGCGTTTGTGCCGAGTGACAGTACAGCCTCAATTCAGTACCATAACCTCTTCTTTTTAGGTGGTAGGCATAGAAATATGCAGAGAAACATGAAGTTGTGTGTCTTCCTCTTTGTAACATATTGAACAAGGGATACAGGCCACTCAATTTCAGTTTGAGTCCAACAGTGCAGTCCACTTTACTGTACAACCTTTACCATGAGCTGTAACAGCAACTACAGCAGTGACAGCTCCATGAACATCCCATACAGGACAGCACAACTTTTCCCATGAGCTGTAACAGCAACTACAGCATTGACAGCTCCATGAACATCCCATACAGGACAGCACTGTTGCCAACCAAACAGGACAGTACATGTGTTCTACGACCTGTCTATCTAACTCCCCCCTTGACCGAACTCTTGGAATTCCTGGGTTCTGTCACCTGGAAACAGGTCAGAGGAATGAGCGTTCAATAAACATATACCTGTTGGCACAAAAGGAGATACCCTGCAAACATGTGCACTTCAGGGTCTTCTGGGAACTGGTTGCACACTGTTTACTAAAATCGTCAGGGGTTATCCTGCTGTTGCTGCACGGAAGTCCTGACAATGGATAACGAGAAGAAGATAGCTGAAAACTGAGTTGTGACGGACCGTTAGCTGCTCTGTCAATCACAGTTGACTGAATGACTTGAGTTCCTACTTACAAACAATCACTGAGCTTGTGTGGTCCACATAAAGTCAGCATAAGCATATATATCTCCACAAAGTGAAGGTGAGACGGTACATACACACCAGAAGAAACAAAAACTGGCAACTCAAGTGCAATATATACAAACAAACACTGCCTGAGTCTTGGTGTTTTTGAAGCTCTGTTGAGCTGGATATTTACGAATTCAGTTTGGCTCTGAAAACTGGTATGGTACCTTTGAGCTGTCACTGACACTCCCTGTTCCGTGCCCTGCAGAAATACCCTACCTGCTCCCACACAGGTGAGGTTCTATTCTGTCTGGGCAGTATTGCTGCTAACCATAGGTAATTCAAGTCATGAAGGGTACATAGTCAACATACCTCAGGATATGGTACCCTGGGACTCATTATATATACTCCCCACCACTGGTGTAATACCTGCTACTCGGGCGCGGGCTTTCACAGGAGTATTACTGTAGTGTGGACTTATCACTCACTGTGATGTGAGACCGTTAACCAGTATGTACAATAGGTGTGTCACTTTGGGAGCATACTTGAAAAGTTTCTTGCCTTACTATAACACCCATTTAACCAGAAACTGCTCTGAAAATATACAATACTCTCTGAGATATCACTATGTGTCATATGTGGTATCACCCCAAGGCCGTAGCGTCAGAGTGTTTGAGCCTCTTGTGGTGTCACCGCAAGGCCGTGGCGTTTTGGTGCTGTGCCCACCCTCCCCCCCCTCGCTCAAACCCACTAACTACTGTGAGTGGTGAGTGCTGGCGGGCTTTATGCAGGAGAGGAGTCACACACTATGACAACAATGACAACACCTGAGCTGGATTTCTTTTACTACCCTGTGTGGAATACAGCAGTCAACTTCAAAGAAAAGCATGGCTCAGGTTTCACTCGGCTTGTCTTCGGTTCTTCTCTCTTCCCCTTGACTAAGCTCTGGCTGAGCCTGGACACCTTATTGACAGGCTTAGGGCAGAAGCGTTAACACCTGTAGACATGGATAGGCATAGTAAAACCGAAGTTCAACCTTTGGATGGAACCAGTAAAATCAATGTACACTGCACTCTCAGTATCTAGTGTACCACCCGAAACTTGAGAGTTCAGTAAACACATGTACTTCAATCATGTACCAATCTTAGTCGTCAACTAGCCAAACTTGGTAATATTGACACTTTACAGTTTGCCGCTGAAGCTGGTGTGTCACTTCAGAGAGCCTACAACACGTGGTTACCTCTCTTACTATATAACACCCAGCAAGCAACAGACTGCTGGGGGAAGTGAGCAGCTCTCAGCAACATGAACATACTTCGCCCAGAGGGGTTGCTGCAGGAAGTATGGTTACCTGTCTGAATATACCACCCACTGTGCTGCTAACTGCCCTCCACATTTGGTCCATAAGAGTACAGTCCTGTGGGGCTGTGACTCCTTTCTGGTAATTGTGGCCATGTACCACTGCCACTGTTTCACTGCGGTTTTGTCTTCTTCATATTAGGAGTGTCTTCTTCCTGTTTCTGACGCTGGGTCCACTGATATCTGTCGTTGGCAGTCTTGTGGTCTTGTCTGAAACAGGTCTGTGCCATTTTCGTACCAGTTTCCAGTTACTGTACCACTCACTGTTGGAGAGAAAACCACCATAGAAAATCCCTTCTTTCATTGCCCCTAGTTAGATTATGGGCTCTAACAACCCTATTTGCTTTATCATGCCTTAAAATTTTTAAACTCAAAACAAAACATGAACAATACCCTCCGGACCCATGACTAGAGTAGGCAAGAAAGCAATCGCAAGATCATTCTTTTAACAAAGGCTGTGTAGCAGAGAAACACATAACGACGGTGTCCCTTGCATATGCTGATATCAATTTATGCAACACTTCAATGGCACTGACGCGCACGCGCACCTGTCTGGATATGCTGTACCACCGTGTACAACACATATTCACCATTATTCAAGACGCACCGGTCACTGTACTATACACACACAGTGTATGCATATTTTACTATGCATGTTTGGGTTTGCCTTATCTTCTCCCACTCATCCTATATCTACCTCACTCCAGTCAGTGTGGTACCATACACTATGCATTGGGTTCCCTAATTTCCAGAAAAGCACACCATTGAACACCCAAGGTATTCATAGTCTCAGGTTTACCACATTACTCATAACACATGTGACTGTGTTCTATGTATCTCTCCTGGGCCGCCTATTATGTATGTCCACTATACCTCATTCCTTCTTACACTTGGATATACATAACCGGGGATTTTACCTGAGTTGTTTTGTTGTTTATTGTTAAAAAACATTTGTAATATTAACCTTGGACACCCAAATTATCAATAACGGGTAACCGGTGGCGAACAATGTTTGGTTTGGGATGTGAACGAAGGTTTTAGACATTTAACGGTGCAGAAGTTCTCTAACAAACAAACATGGTACATTACTCTCCTGCGGGCTTTTGCATTTCCGTTCGAACGTGTGGCGGGAACAAGCAATGGAGCAACATTACTATCAGGTAGATTGCGGGATAATTTTTCTATGCGGATGCATGGATGTGTTTCAAATTTTCAATCACAGCCATTGCCGTATTGTACACAACGTTGGCGACTTTATTACTAAGATGATCTTTTCGGATTGTGGCTGCTCATCTCATTTTTTTCTCATTTCGACTGTAATGGATGGAGTAACAGGGAGTAATTTGGACCCTTGACCGTCTCAAACATTTTCTCAGGCAAAGCCAGCAAATGCTCCAGGAACATAGCTCTGTACAAATTTAAAAGTTAATTGTGATTTAAAGATGGCAAAAGATCCATGGTAGGTAATGCATGGTAGTGATTGCGCACAACAACAACAACGAAAACGGCAACAACAACAACAACAACAACAACAACAACAGCGACAACAACAACAACAACAACAACAACAACAACAACAACAACAACAACAACAACAACAACAACGTCAACAACAACAACAACAACAACAAAAACAACAAACAACAATGATAATAAAAGTATTGACAACAACAATAGCCACTACCACGACAACAACCACAACCACAACCACAACCACAACCACAACCACAACCACAACCACAACCACAACCACAACTACAACCACAACCATGACCACAACCACAACCACACCAACAACACCAGCGACAACAACAAGTACAGTAACAAACGTTGAGCACGTCATCTTTGTTTAAATCAGTTTTAATGTGCTTTGGCACCATTGACCCCCAATATCATGACAGTGGCAACCTAAATACTTCCTACAAATCCCGAAACCTCAAAAAATTGCATCTTAGCACTTTTCATTTCTTACTCCATCCAACTTGCCTCTCCTTCTCTAAGTGGTGGTAATGTGAAGGAAGAAGAATTAAGTACACCGGTGAAACTTAACCTATGGAGGTTGAACCTCCGTAGTCCAATCCTTTGGTTACAAGGTTGTCCCCATGGATCATAAAAACCAATGCATGACACAAACAAATAAAAGTAGATAAGACCTATGCTCTCTACATATATTTTTTCCTTGTAGGCTACACAAAAGCTTTCCAAAGGCGTTACCCACAAATGCCTGCACGTGCAGTATGCTAGAACAACATGGTTTGCCCCCCAATGCATGTGCCAGCAAGTGGTTGACTCGATCGTGGTTACACTTTGTAGGCTCTTAATAGGCATATTCCTATAGTAGGTAGAAAAATGTAAATTTGCAAAAGTGATACGGCAACCGGCCAAGTATCCCCTAGTGTGTGTGCTTTTTAGAAATCCTTTGTAACATGCAAGCTGGTCACATCTCTATGTTGTCCGAATTGGCATACAAGCGCCCGGCCATGAAAGCATCCACCAAAGACCGCCAAAACCCCACGCAAATGTGCCAAAAAGATTGCTATGCAGGTGAATAAAGATTGCTCTGCAGAGCGATCGTGAATGCTTCCATGCACCATTACCCTACTGTGATGTGGACAGCACGAGCATGGTGTTGGTTGTGTTTTGCACAGTGCTTGTCAACATGTACCACATTACGTCAGAGAGAACCACAGGGTAGGCATAGCAACCTAATACTAAGTGAAAACAAACATTTTATCAAATGTGAAAGTTGTTTGTAAAAAAGGTAAAGATTTAGCATGATTTTGGTTTTGCTCCAAAAAGTAAGAAAATATTTTTATCACATTCTTCCAATAAGTAGGCAATTTGAATTTTAGGGATCTTAGAGGGGCCAAAATGACTCCATACGGGCTCAAAATAGGCTCATTTCACTTGTTTGTGCACCCTAAATGGTCCACGGTCACTTTTAGAAAAATATTTTTTCGACCCATCTTTGGTCCCAAAATGGCCCTTTTCAAATCATTTTGGAACACCCAAAACAACATTTTTTCCACAACAAAATCTATGGTTCATTAAAAATTTTCCATTTTTGTCAAAATTTTCACTTTTTGCGTCAAATCCATGCAGCCCAGATCAACCATTACACATTACCAACCATTTGTAAAACAATATTGTGGTACAACTGCTCCCCTCCACATCCGCCCGGGCAACGTTTTGCCATCAAGGCAACATTCATTCTTCTGAAAAAAGGTTAAAAAAGCAAAAAGACGACATAAACATGGATGCCATACAACACAAAAAAGGCAACAAAAGCCATTGGATGGGGTTGGTAAACCAAATTTAGCCACAATCATTTGCCAAAATTTTTTGGTGTTGCTATTGTTCATTTATATTTTGGCGTTAATTTTTTGGCGGTCGGACCAAAATCACCAAAATTCTATATGTAAATTCAATATTTTCCCAACATTGTCATATTTCTCCAGTATACACTGAATTTGTGACATTCTTGCCACGTGCCCGAGCCCTTGTCTCCACTATGGAGCCTTTTTGTGCAAAAACCTGTGTACAAACCTTGCAACAGGCTCGCATCTCGCATCTTGGCACACCTGGGAATCCAATTGCGACCCAAAAATTGTATTTGAGACAAAAATCACTTTCAGAATTGAAGCGCTAGTGGCAAATATGACTCCGCAAACAGAAATGACGGGCATCCATTGTCTAAGACGAAGGACTAATGTGTGTAATGTGGAAATGTTAAAGTGCAAAATGGTACGATGTAGTAAGAGGCGGAGGTCTTATTCCGCAGACCCCCGGGCACCAAGAGACATCAATGCAACGGACATGGCAATTACGTGTGGAATACACATTGGGAGAGTGTGACCACCAGGGTTTTTAGTACAAAAGACCACGTATGGTCACAAAGATATGGCTGCTTCAGGCTGGTTTCGAAGACACTGTAAAAATGAAACCGAGAGTGACATCACCCGTTTGCCGTTGTTAAGACCCCTAAAAGAATCTACTGTATACCCCCCCCCCCCCTCTCCAAAGAGCTCATCACAATGGCCCATCTTGCACCCAAAACTAGAGTACTAAGACCTGAGACCATCCTTTTGTAAGTGGAGGTTGGTGCTTGACCTTACATACTTCCCCATTTATGATGATATGATGATATGATATGATCCCTTCATTCATCCATTCATTTGGCGTGCCCAGTGCAATGCCGGGGGCATGCCTTTGTGCGGTGCGGACTTGCCCAGGCGGGGGGGCATAAACCGCCACAGAATGAATGAATGAATGAAATTGTGCGATGGCTGTATCGTATGGACACACAAATGCACTGCCAGCCAACATGCACAGTGCACGCATGGTGTGTACTTGATGGAGAAGCGAGAGATGGAGGGATCACAAATCGTTGGCTGTCGGCAACAGCACCCTGATGCGCCCCTCAGTGTTCCAGTTCCTCGATATTTGCTGTGATAAATTGTGATGATGAATTCCACAGCAGCACATCAGTAACGTTTGCCTTTGGCTCGCTTCACTGAGGGCACCATGCAGCTGTGCCCTCTATAGGCACATATTGCACATTGTGTGCTTTGGTGCATATACCAGCGGTCCTGGTTCAATATAACTACAACATGAACAATGATAAGAAGCAGCAGCTGTGATCACTCTGGCTGCACGTGCCAACATGAGCTGCGTGCCCGTTACCGGTCCTCAAAAAGGTCAAATGCGGTACCCTGAAACAAGACAGTGGGCCTCCACACTGCAAAGAAGATGTGTTGATGAACACGTCTTCAGAGGCCTTCCCCCTCCATGCAAATCTTGACTGAAAAGACGACCCGAAATATTTACATGAGCAGACTTGGGTGCCTCAGGTACCATATCATTACCGGGGACCACACAGTCAGCCACAATATTAACAAAGGGAACCACATACTTTGGGTGAACAAGACACGACATAACAAAGCAAGGGACCATACACTTGTGGACTGAGTGACGATGTCATCGACGGGACCTGCTGCCAACACTTGAAATCGACAGGCTAACCCTGTGTGAAGGGGTGCCAGGCATATCCCAACTCGTGACCCCCCTCCATTGAATAACCGCTGTCAACAGCGTGTGCCAAGCCCACCAGCCCCCGTATGGCCGTATCTATCGCTGGCCTTCAATTTGGGCGGTCGCTCACAGTGGGGCGCGGCAGGACCGGTCTGTGTGGGTGGCTGAGGGCATCTGAAGCCAAAGGCCCTGGCTACTGCTCTGCGCATTCCAGAGGGGCCGTGTGGGGGATGGGGATTTGGCTTTGCAATGCAGTGCTCACCCTATGTCCATTTGGTCGTAGGCCGCCGCACGTTTTGCAGCGGATGTCCGCGCGCGGCGGTGTTTTGGTGCTCTTCGTGAGAGGGCGGTGGTCTGCGAAGGCGGCCACTGCAAACTCGCAGTGATGTGCCCCGTCCGAGGCCGGCAGCGGAGCTGCGGGCTGCAGCTGATGGGCCCAAGGCCATGGCCAGTCCGTTGCTGTAGCGCCACGGCTCTAAGGCCTGGTGGTTGCATTGGCCCGGACATGCCGACCCCAGACACGTCATCCCGCTGCGGACCCCCCCCCCCGCGCCAACTATCGGTTAAGAGGGTTGGATGCAGGGCAGACGGCGCGGACGGGGGGGGGTGTACCCCCCTCCCCCCGTGTCCAGCGAACATTAAACTCCTGAGAAAAAACAAAGTACGGTTCGAACAGGAGCATTCGTTGGACACGCCGTCCGGTACCCAATTCAGTCGGCACCCAAACCCGGTCCCTCATTGATTGAGGTCCCAAAAAATTAGGGTCCGACCGGAAGTGTTCGTTGGACAAGGCATTCGTTGGGCACGGGGCCACAGTGGGTCAGGGTTGCTTCACCGCCATCAGCCCCAACGGCGCCTGCCACCCCCGGTCTTCATTGCGCTCGGTTCAGTGCGCCAGTTCTGTGTTCGCTTTCCGAGTGTTCAATGGCTGGGGTCAGGGGCAAGGGCCCTTCCACGTCCCTTGTTCCACTGTCCAGGTCAGCCGTCGCCCGTCGAGCTCCGTGGGTGCAAACAGTCGGCCAGGCGCACGCCCATGTGCCTGGCCGATCGGCTGACGGGCCGTACCTCTATTGGGGTAGGGGCGTGTATGCCGGTCAAAGGTCAGCAGTGGGATGGCACTCGCATTCGCTGGCCCAACTTGGACACGGGCGGGGCGGCGGCACGAGGCCATGGTGTCGGTTGGGTTGCCTTTGGCGGCGCCTATTGGCCTCGGACAGCTCTCGGTCAATCAATTCGCAGACCCCCCCCCCCCACTGACACCCCCCCCCGCAAATCCGTTTATTGCGGAGTGACCCCAGCGGGGGAGGGGGTCATCCGAGGCCCTGGCCAGCCCCGGCCGACCCCCCCCCCCACATCAGAAAAATTTTCCTCTGACGAAAAGAATGAGATTTATCAAAGGGGCCGGAAATTTGAGGCCCATTTTAGAGACACAACGTTCTTTCGGCCTCTGAACCCCCCCCCCCCCCCGGTGAGGGGGGGGGGCGGGTCCGCCACACTCGGCAATGGCCTGCCCCCCGTCCCCCGGAGCCTCACAGCCCCTGCCTCACAGACCGCAACGGCTGCCAAGACCCGGGGGGTTTTTTCCCACGACAGTCCCCTTGGTCGGGGGGGGGGGGGGGGGGGGTCCTCCGATGGTTGTCGGCCGTTCTGATGTTAGTAGCCCCCGCCCCCCCCCGGGGGGGTCTACTGCAGCGTTTCGGGCGACCTGCTTTGCCGATCGAGATCGTTTGTGTCTATGGGTGGGTGGGGGGGTGGGGGGCGAATGGCGCGCTGTGATACGTCCGAGTGGAATGCCAGTTCCACTCCCGTTGCAGCATTCCACTGCCATCCCCCCGCCGCCCGCCTCCCCCACTGGGGCCGGCCCAGTCTTCGCGTGCACGCGGAGCCCTGGCCACTCAATGGTCTACGGGGGCGCCGCGCGGACCCTCGGTGTGCCAGAGTCACCCTCACCTCCAGCGTCCTCCCCCCCCCCCTCTCTCAATGTCCACATCACTGAATGCTGGTCGACAGCCAGGCTTTGCTCCGGCTGTGGGCACCCCCCCCCCCCATCCGAGTTGAGTGAGGGCATCCTCTGGAGGGTGCCACAAACAAAGAACGACGAGCCACACGTATGTGCAGGGCCATCCGTAAAAAGAAACAAAGCCGTCCTTCACACTGACAAAATAGAATGCTCAACTGCCGCCAGTTAAACAACCCCGTCGTCGGTTAACCCCCCCCCAACCGCCGTCGGTTACCTCCCAACCGCCGCCGGTTAAACCCCCCCCGTCGTCGGTTAACCCCCCCCAACCGCCGTCGGTTACCTCCCCAAGGCTCATGAGGGACGGGTTTGTCGCACAAGGTCAAGACGTGGTGGTTCAGACGACGGGACGGTCATGCGCGGCCGGCGATGAGCGAAGGCCCGCGGGGCAGGCGATGGGATGTCAGGCCGGCGGCCCGTAGGGGGGGGCCGCGTAGGCCGCCTTGGGGCGCACGTCGGACTCCGATATGCTGCGGATGAAGACCTGGTCTTTGGGGTGCCTGCGTGAAAGGGACGGCGTGCCCAGGGGGACACGCACGTAGCCCTGGTCCTGAGGGGGGGGGGGGGGGGGCACTGTGGCTGAGGGGGAGGGGACCGGGTCTGCCTCCGGTTCCGATTCGCCTGGGCCGCCCCCAGACCGCGGCCCTGTGCATTCGCCATTCTCCTGCAGCAACCTCCGACCCGGCCACGGATTCCCGTTGGGGAGGGGGGGCGGAATGGCAGCCTGGGCTCCTCCTCCGCCTGCCCCCCCCCCAACCCCCCCCCTCATCAGAAACGTTTTCCTTCAGGAAAACTGAAACTCATCAAAACCGAAAACCGAAACGGGGGGTCGATTTTAGGTCCACAAACTTTACTTTTGGCACCCCCCCCCCCCCCCCCTGTGTGACATTCCGTCCGGTTGTTGCTCCTTTACGGGGCCCTGGACAGTCACCCGCTCTTCCCTTCGCATGTTGCGTCGGGTCGCTGCGTTCTGTCGGCCGCTGCGGCCAGTGCTCCTGCTGGAGTCGTTTCCGCGTTCGCGGAGCCCAGTCGTTGGTGTGCCCCCCCCCCCCAATGTCGCTAATTTCCGCCATTGAGCCGTGGCCTGCGGCTGACGCTCCTGCGCACACCCTCTGTGTGCGTGCGTGTGTGTGTGGGGGGGGGGGGGGGTGCCATAAACACTGAGTAAGTGTGCCGGTTGGTGTACGCGTTGGTCTGGGCGTTCAGGAAACGGTTCACGCCGCCTGTCCCGAGCCACTGGGGACGTGCATTTGTGGTACGGGAGGGCGGGGCCCGGTGGCCCTCTGCCTCTGCCCCTGGGCCATGAATCAGCGATGGTCGCTGCCCTCCGGAATCACTCTGGCATCTACCACGCGCTTCTGCCCCTTGCCCCCCCCCCCCCCCCAGACCTGGAGATAGAGTGTATCCGCACCGGCACGGGATACACACTTTTTGTTTTTGGGATACACACTCTAGAACCCTGGGATACACATGTGATACATGCAAACCATGAAAAAAAAGAGAGAGAGAGAGAAATCTTGGCCATCCCCCACAGGATACATGCTATGGTAACATGCACCCTGTCCCCAAATGACCCTCCGAGCACATGCTATGAAGAAGCGTGGCTTGTACTAGGGTGACCCGACAACTGAGCGCGCAGGACTATAAATGAAGAAAAAATTGGGATACACATGTGATACACACACTTGAAAGTTGGGATACACATTGGACACACACTTCTAAAGCCTGGGATACGGTCGGACACAATAATTACAAGTTTTGGGATACACTCTATCTCCAGGACTGCCCCCCTTCACGGCGGCACCGGCAATGCTTCACACTCAGCGATCCCAAAGGCCGTGAAGTTTGGAGGGGGTTCGCCGCCACATCTGATGTGGGGCATGTACCACAGGCCCCGGGGGTTGCGGATGATCAAGTGTTACCGATTCAGTGGGGGGCAGCATTTCCTGGCGCTTTGCCAGAGTGACGGACAGTGGCGGAGGGGGTGGGGGGTGGGTGGGGGGGTCATGGGGGGCTGGTTCTCTGAAGGATCGGGGGGGGGTCTCTGGAGGATCGGGGGAGGGGGTCTCGGGAGGATCAGGGGGAGGGGGTCTCTGGAGGATCGGGGGGGGGGGTCTCTGGAGGATCGGGGGAGGGGGTCTCTGGAGGATCGGGGGAGGGGTCTCTGGAGGATCGGGGGAGGGGGGTCTCTGGAGGATCGGGGGAGGGGTCTCTGGAGGATCGGGGGAGGGGGTCTCTGGAGGATCGGGGGGGGGGTCTCTGGAGGATCGGGGGAGGGGGGTCTCTGGAGGATCGGGGGAGGGGGTCTCTGGAGGATCGGGGGAGGGGGTCTCTGGAGGATCGGGGGAGGGGGTCTCTGGAGGATCGGGGGGGGGGGGTCTCTGGAGGATCAGGGGAGGGGCTCTCTGGAGGATCGGGGGGGGGGGGGTCTCTGGAGGATCGGGGGAGGGGGGTCTCTGGAGGATCGGGGGAGGGGGTCTCTGGAGGATCGGGGGAGGGGGTCTCTGGAGGATCGGGGGAGGGGGTCTCTGGAGGATCGGGGGGGGGGGGTCTCTGGAGGATCGGGGGAGGGGGGGGGTGGGAAGAGGGGGGGCACACACTGCACTGCCCATGCGCAGACAGACAGATGGCACACGGGCACACAGGGAGGGGGGGGGGGCACGCTCATCACCCAAATCGCGCACCGCAGGGCGCGCTGCAGGATCAGCCCCCCCTAACAAACCAAACGCACGCGATGCGGACTGCAGCGGGGCTTCACCCCCGTACCCCCGTACCCCCGTAGCCCCGTAGCCCCGTCCTGCACATTCCACTGTGGGCGGGAGGGTGGGCACTGGGCGGTGTGTACCCCCCCCACCCGCCCTCCAGCCAAGGGCCAAGCTGCCACCCAATTGCCTGGACAAACCCCCCGAAACCACCACCGGGGCAATGCCGCATGAATGAACGTGCGACAACACCCCAACAACACGCGCAGGCGGCGCGCAACAACGACCGAGTGATGTGCCACGGCATACGAGCAGCACGCGCGACCACACGGGCAACACGCAACACGCGGCGATATAACAGCGTGCACACGATCCAAATGATCCCCAGCAGTGGCCCCAACTGCTCCGAGCGCTGCCCCACCGACGCACAGAGCCTCGGCCGCAGCGGCCATGGCAGCTGCGTCGCCACCCCCTCAGTGCCAGTGCCACAGCAGCGCCGACCAGGGGTTCTGGACGGGCCCCCTGTGCGTGTCCTGCCAGCCTGGCTACTGGGGTCCCGCGCGCACGCGCGCCTTCCCCAGGCTGCGCCACCCATTCCGAGGCAGGGCAGCGGTGGAGGATTTCACGGCGGAAGAACGCCACAAGAGGACAATGGGCCGCATACTCTTTGTCGAGCTCCTCCCAAGTGTAGCTCGATGCAATCGCCAGCAAGTTGCCCTTCGCATTGAAGCACAGACTGGCTATGCTGGTCGGGTACTTCCGAAGCTGCAGAAGAGGCGCGGGGGGCGAAGTTGACTGGAGGCATGAAAAGGCAACGGCGCCACCATCAGCACTACTGCCACAATGGCACCTCCGCCGGTACCCACGCACACACGCACACACACACGCGCGCGTGCGCGCGTGCACACACACACTTTTATTACGACCAAAACAGAAGTGCAAAAGAGAGAAACTCTTACTCCAGAACTGCTGCTCCAGAGCATGTGTGTGTGTGTGTGTGTGTGTGTTTGTATGTGTGTGTGTGTGTTAGTGTTAATGTTAGTGTGTGTGTTAGTGTGTGTGTTAGTGTGTGTGTTAGTGTGCTAGTGTGTGTGTGTGTGTGTGAAAAAACCATGAGTTCGACTGTTCTGCCCTGCAGGCGGGGCTGCTCAGCACCACGAAGCACCATAAGTACATATGCCGCCAACGCACCACAGCTCCTGCCCTCAGAACCATCCGCACGACAGCAAGACACACATTGCATGCTCATGTGCCCTACCGCTCCCCACATCCCAGCCCCATGCATCCCTGGAGACTGGGGGGGGGGGGGGGGCTGGACTCAGAACAGGGCGCCAGGAAAAGGAAAAACCTAGATGATAGGTAGATATTCATTGACCATATCACGAAATCTACCGGAGGGGGGGTTAATCCATGTGTACCAAATTATAAAGCTAGAAATTCCGCAGCTAGAAATTCTGTACAATTTCTTAAAAATGAGCGAACAAATTATGTATGGTTCCCAGAAATTGGTCATAGTATGAAATGGTCGACTTTGCATGGTTGCTGTTTTTTCCAGGTGGACTGTGCATGATTAACCCTCAGCAAGGCATTGCGTGGTGACCCCAGTCACCAAAATATGTTCAGACTCTATACCACCAATAAGCCAGATTTCAGCAGAGACATGTTGTAGCCGAGTTGGTACATGTGTTGGCACAGAACTGTCAGGTCCTGGGTACAATTCCCACCGCTGGCACTCTTTCTGGCGCTTTTTCTGGCGCTTTTTCTGGCGCTTCTGGCGCTTTTCCTGGCGCTTTTTCAGCATTACAAATGCACATGACATGCATTGGACACAACCCC